>JANDEH010000011.1:6122537-7347045 GCA_024610705.1 Tetragnatha versicolor | reverse complement strand
ACCATAATTGATAAGTCTTAAAATTCATTTTAGTCTGCAGCTGTTTTCTAAACAACGATCTGTCTCGCCTAGATTTTTCAACATATTTCAATTCATTTTTCATATTTCACATTTTCAATAATTTTTACAATGGTGAATTGTTGTGTATTGTAGAAGGGTGAATTGAATTATACCTCGAATCGTAAAAAGAAATATCGTGTGGAAGGGGGTGATTATGTATCTTTCCATGAGTTTCCCTGCGACTTGAATAATAACTAGCACATTTTATTCAGCTTATTTGATGAAACTTTAAAAAAAACATTGTCATTATTATTGTTATTATAGACTGAAATTTGTGTAAGAATAATATCTATCAGTAATGTTCCACTGTAATCATTATTGAAACTAAATTTAATATTTTACCAATTTAATTTTTTAAATTGCTATCTAATTTAAATATAATAATAAAATAGTATTAATTGCAAGGGCTGTCATCTCCGACCATGGCCAACTCGTCGCGGACTTGACATCATCATCAAAATATAAATGACTTTAGGATAATTCTGTTATATTTTGAGTTCAAAAAACTTCTACTTTCTTAATTGAATGAAAATATTATCTTTAAAAAAAAAATAAATAGTAAAGCGGCCCACAGACGAGCAGGTCACATTCAACCAGGTTTACGATCCGTGGAAAAATAACACTACCCTGCGAAATTTAACTTTTTGAAAAATACAAGATAAGTGTTAAGTAATTTTTATATTATTTGGTGTGCTGATTACGAAAATGACCTCCATTTTCTCCAATCACATCAGGATTTTTTGCAAAATCAAAATCAATATTTTTGCTAAAATCCTATAAAAGAGACATTATAGCGAAAAATCGTGGGTTTACTATCTAGCAACTGTGGTTTTATCCACTTAAATATGTGTAATATAGTCAAATCTTTGTTAGGAAAGTTGGTTTTATTATTTATTGACCATATTTTTATTTTTTATATACTTAAATTTATGAAAATAATGTTGCCAGATCCCATGACCCCCCTCTGGTCGAGAAAAACATAAAAAAAATTCAAGAGTTAAAATTTTTAATTAAAAGTATTGTTTCTTCAAAATAAAATCGCCGAAATATTATTTTAGTTTGTTTTTATTAAGATATCTTTCATGAAATAGACGATTAATCAAGAAACGCAAATATTATGTTTGTATACATGATAGCTTGAAAAAAAATTAAGCTTATTCAAAAGCAAATAAAAAAGTTTATAGTAGTTAAGTACGTACTCTTTTTCCTGTAAAACTTCTTTTTGTGGCTCTTCTTTTATGCTCAATTTCGGGTCTATCACGCGTTAACATCCAACAGTAGTCGGCGAGCATATTCCTGTCCCATCTTCCCTGATACCTGCGTTCCATATCTTTGATGTCTTGGTGGAACCTTTCACCCTGTTCTTCACTGACTGATCCCAAGTTTTCGGGGGGAAAGTCCACATGTAAATGAAGGAAATGTATTTTGACACTCATGGAGCAACCCAAAGCTTGATATTTGTCTAGCTCTAGCATATCCATCACAATTGGTTTATAGTCAGGATCCTTGTAATTACCGAGAAATTTACTGACGACTTCTTTGAAGGCAACCCAAGCTTCTTTTTCTTTTGTAGTCATGGTAGTCTTAAATTCTTTATCCTTCATAAGCTTCCGGATATCTGGACCATTGAATTTTCCCTCTTTTAACTTGGATTCGGATAAGCCTGGGAACTTTTTACACAAGTATTTGAAACAATCGCCCTCTTTTGAAACAGCCTTCACAAACTGCTTCATCAAACCTAGTTTGATATGTAGAGGGGTAAAAATACTTTTTTTTGGATCAACTAAGCTATTCCGAATCACATTTTTGGTGCCTGGTACAAGATTTTCTCTTTTCGATCATTCTTTTTTGACCCAATGTTGAGTCTTATCACTGCTGTCCCACTCACAAATGAAACATGGATATTTTTTATATCCGCCTTGTTGCCCAAGAAGCATGGGTATAACTTTCAAATCCCCGCAAATGGTCCAACCTTGGTCATCTCTGCACTCCTGCAAGGCCAACGAATGATCAGAGTCCTTCGAGCGTCATTGGTGAAAGCTATTGGTTGATGGTACATAAAGCAATTGTTTCGATGGAGAGGGAGGGATGGCAACATAATATGGAGTTTCTCATATCGGTATTTTGTATGTTTAACCACTGTAGAATAATGGTTCGGCCAAGAGGGAAGATATTCATTGCCAAAAGAATTTTTTTTGGTAAAAAGTCATAAAAATCCAAAAAAAGTAAAATTGAATTTTTCTAAAAAAACTTGATGTGATTGAAACTTTTCGTTGGTATTTTCGAAATCAGCACCAAAAACTACCACAAGAACAGCTGTCAGACCCCTTGTATTTTTTTCATCGCAGGGTAGTGAATCAACCCGGTTGATGACCAAGTTGCTCGTCTGTGACTTCTTTTAGGCATATCTTTGAATCGTATGAAATCAACCAACCAATAATTATTTTCCAGTAAAATGCCATGAATTACAGATAGATGGCGCTAACATCGTAGAACAGTTTCCAGGAACCTACCTTTTCGCGTAATTGCGCAAGCCGTATATAAACACAGTTAAATCCAGTTTAGCCGTGCCCCAACTAATGATAAGTGAATTATGTGACTTCTAAATATGGCGCCAAATACCCAAAACTCGCCAACCATCAGCAGTTCTAAACTTGCGCCACGCAAAGTTTATACAGCAACCCTAAAGAACACCAAAAGTAATCGAAATAAATTTGAGTTGAAAGTGGAGATATTAAATGGTTAGTGCACCGACGGCACAAATATATTTTTAAAATTTTTACTGAAAATTTTATGAAATGGAATAACCAAAGAGTAGGATTAAAAAAACCTTGTTAAAAGTAAGCTTTAAGAGGGAAAAATCTTGTGTTATTGTTTAACTTAAGTCGCTAGTTTATTGGCCTAGTCCCCTACCGTCCTCAAGGGAACGTTTCAGAATTTATGATGTGTATATAGTGTATCGAGTCGGTTTTGTACTATTATGGCTACTGGGTTTTGCAACATGCTATACTTCTGGTTTTACCAGGGCGGTAGGGATTAGAAGCTGATCTATAATGAGAAATCATTCTGCCCAGTGTTATTCTTAGAACTTCTTTGGAGGAGTAAAAATACTCATTGACTTTTTTTAGGAGGCGTGACATTTATTTATGAGGAGTTAAATACGAAAATGTTTTCAAATTTTTTTAATGGACAAAATGAAATGGTAAAAAACGAGGATGCCATTTCGGTTTTTAAAGTATAGCATCTGTTAAAAATTATAGTAGAAAATATTAAACATTAAAAACAATTTATTTTTCATTAAGCATTTTAAATGAAACATTTATTTAGTATAACAAATTTCAGTAGAAAATTATTATTTCGATTTCAGTGGGGCGCCATGCATTTCTTTAAGGAAAGCCTTTGTTAAAAATTCAAAGCGTGAAAATACACCAGTCTAGTTTTTAAAAGCGTATTTCAGATTTTCAATGCGTGAAATACGCTCCCGGAGGCGTTAAAAATATATCTGACAGTCCTAAATTTGCAAATGAGACATAATTAATCATTAATGATGTAATAATGATTTTATGCCATAACTCTTATTTACAAATATTGCAAAATAAGGATTTCTCTTTAATATTTTTGCAAATTTTTGGGGAAATTTTGCAAGTAACAGGTAACAAAATATATAAAACGTTGTCTATCTCTGGCTTGGGTGATTAACAATCTTTTTTAAAATTCTACAAACTTTCAGTCTAACTATTAAATTTATAAATTGAAAATAAATGTTTTTTTATAGGCATTAATTTTGTACAATAAAAAGTTTCTTGCAGAATTTACTGATGAGCTACTTATTTATAGGCAAAGAATCAAAGGTTAGCGAGGACGCTTTAACCAAATCCCTTAAGAAGCTCGACATATTTAGTCTGGTGCTAATGGTTGCTGGTAAGTGATAATTGCCATTTCTTCCCTGCACCCATAGTTTTAATATGAATCTAATATTAACATTATTAAAATGAATTTTCAAAAGTGAATATTAGTGTCCTGTAAGTATTATATTATTGTTAAACGTTTGTTTTGAAGTTTTAAATGACTGGGGTAATGGGAATCATTTAACTCGATCCCTAATCTGGGGGCCTACCTTTGCCCAGCATGATCTCGCTTTATTCTTTCCTCATAAAACAACCAATCTGGGACCAATGGGCGAAGCATGATTCCCCCTCGCCTCAAAACCAGAGGTGGATATTAGGGTGCATAATTTTTTTTTCGATTTTGATGAAGCTTAGTGCGGAAAAGTTGTCTATGGTGGCAGGGAGTACCTGTGATTTTTTTCAGAATTTTCGAATAATATCTTGAAGTGCCACATTGACCCTGAAGGTTCCTCATGGAATCCTATGGAGCCCGCAAGCAAAAAAGGCCGAAAATTGGTTTTTCAACCCTAATCACACGACAAATGTCTCCCGTCGACCGATTAGGGGCGTTTAATTCAGCGGCACAGCTGCACAAGAGTTAGGGGCGGATCCAGACCAAATTTTCGGAGGGGGCCATTTGAAAATTCCCCCCCCCCAGAAAATGTTTGGAAATTTAAGTCAAAAACCCCACTTTTTCAACTCGTTTTGGTACGCCTCATCAGAATTTCGGATATAGATTTTTGGCTTAAATCTAGAAGCGGTTTCAAACGCCAAGCGAAGTAGTAGCGCCAAAAGTATCAAAGTGAAGTTGGCGACTAAAAATTCGCCAAGAGGTGCCAACCCGAACACACTTCTAGATTTTTACCAAATTCCTTGCGTTTTGACACAAACTTAGTAAATTATCGTTGTAATAACAGGGTTACAAGGGCCAGGGGGGTCTGGGGGTCCTCCCCCAGAAAATTTTCAAAAATTTGACCTTAAAATAACAGGCTTAACTCATTTTGGTGCATAAAATGTCATATTATATAGAGTAAAACGTTTCATTTTTTCCGGGGGGGGCTTGAGCCCCCTAGCCCGAGCCCCCTGAATCCACTAGTGGAGGGGGCTAATGCTGAGTTTAAGATAAAGCTCATTGAATTGTGAACAGGCTAATTTTTTATAGGGGCTAAAACTCAGAGGCCCCTTTAAATTGTGAATCGAATATGCAAAAACTTAAGAAGGGGACTATAAATCGGTAACGAACTAAAGCTTTTTAAATTAAAAACGCAAGAAGGCTAAAGCTCATTGTTCCATTTAAATTGTGAATCGAATCTATAAAAATGCAGGGAAGATAAAGATTTTGTAGTGATTAAAGCACATTACAACTTTTTTTTGAAGTTATGAATTCCATCTTTATAAAAGAGCAGAGAGGGCTAAAGCTCATCTATCTTGGAGGGGGCTAAAAGCTCATCAAGTTGATGTGAACCAAATATATAAAAATACAAGGGGACTAATGATTTATAGGAGCTAAAGATCATGAAATAGGCTAATGTTTTGTAGGGAGCTTAAGATCATGAAATGGGCTAATATTTCGAAGGGGCTCACTGAATCCTTTAAATTGCAAATTAATTCTACAAACATGAAGGGGGGGGGCTAAATGCTTTGTAGGGGCTAAAACTCTTGAACTCGTTAAATATTAATGAATTAATAGTCTACAAAAATATAAAGAGCAAAAACCCACTTTCCCTATAATTGTGCATTGATTCTACAAATTTTCAGGGGCTTAAGATCTTAGAAGGGGCTAATGATTATGAAATAAAGCTCTTTGGGCCGTTTGAAATGAAAAAGAGCTACAAAATTTTTTCTGAAAAGGTTTTAAATTTTTAAAAAATTTGTTTGAAAAACTTCAATTTTATCTAATCTGAACTTAAGTCCCCTGGGGGGCCATAGCCCCTATAGCCCCCCCCATAGATCCGCCACTGGCTATATGAGCAACGTACCATACCTAAGAATTAAGACTTCGCATGAATTATAAGGGGAACATTTTTTGAGTTTTAGCTCTAGAAAGGGGTTTTAACTATTTTGTAATTTTTCTCGGGATGACCATGGCCCCCCCTTGCGTTGTTTTTATTCTTGTCAGACATTGCAAGAATTACAATGATTTTTTTTTCAAATTTTAGCTCTGAAAAAGGGGTTTTTAACTATTTTTGAAATTTTCTCGGGGGGGGCCATGGCCCCCATGGCCCCCCCGCTGGATCCGCCACTGACAAGAGTTAATACTCTTCGATGAAATTTTCGGACTCAGCGGCACGGTCGACGGGATAGTGCGTAAGAACCATTGTTTTAAACTGGAACGCCATGAGTATAAATTATAAACTGAGAATCAATATGCTATGAGTATAAATAGGAGTGCCAGACGTGTGGGTCGAATGTAGTTAGTTGCATTGGTCGTCCCTCCCCAATTTTCAGGGGGCGACGACCCAAGGATTTGGGATTCCTTCACACGGGGATTTCACATAACTATGATTAACTACCTCATACAATGGTTTTAAGGTGGTTTTGAATAAATTAATGAGTTTTTGCACTAAATATTTCTGAATTGTTTGCATCTTTCATTAAAAAGAGAGGGGGTCTGGGGGTCCTCTACCAGAAAAATTTTCAAAATTTGACCTTTTAAAACAGGGTTAAACTCATTTTCAGCCATGATTAGACCAATTTTATATGCTTCAAACAGTGCTGTAGCTGAACTTTTTTCTGGGAGTGGGGCTAGCCATTTTATTACTTATTGTGGGGAAATTTTTTTTGTTGAGATTATGTCCCCCAATCTGGCACTGGCTTCAACATGTTCTAAATTATGGGGACCGTCCCCTTCTTATATACATCTCTAATGTTGCAAATACAAATACGACCAGGGTAAAATCCTAGGAGAGCCCACACTCTTGGCAATTCCACACCCTTGCTCATTCTGTGAACTTTTTAAAGTTATAACTACCGGATTTCATCAAACATATATGTGACCAAGGTAACAATTGTTTTAACCGGGGTTGGCATGGTTTAAACCATTTGTTAACCACGGTTTAAACCAAATGTTTTTTTCAAAAAAACCACCAAAATGGTTTTTTTCCAGAAAATCTGCAAAATACAGACGTGTGTTTTTATGATCTTGGACGATGACTAATGCATTTTAGTTAGAATAAATGTATTTGTAGCTATTGGGGATGGTTAGTTTCCTTTAAAATGACATCGAAGCACAGGACTAGTTTTTACAACACATATGAACACTTTTCCGATGTAATAAAAACCAGTGGTTTTTATATGCAGCAAAAAATCCTGATTTATATAATATAAATTAAATATTTTAAAAAATTCATTTTAATTAGTTAATTACTTAAATCACTTGGTTTATAGCTGAATTGATTAACTATTAATTCAATGGATTTATAACAGAAAAAACTAAGTAGCCATATTTATGCGGGTACGGAAAAAAGTTTAAAAAACCACTGGTTTTTAAAAAATCCAAAAAACCTGGTTTAAACAAAAAAACGGGTTTTTTCCAACCCTGCTTTTAACTATTTCCCAATTTGTAAGCCACAGATTGTTACTCTTCTTATTTCTTTCTTTGATTCTCTTAGATTCATCTATAGTCAAGATTCAAATTGACTTACCTCCTGTGATTTTGCATCTGTGGCTCAACCAGCTATTTACTGGAACGAAAGATCTCGGAGTTTCTTCAGATCTCTAAGAAATATTTAGACATCGCATCAAAGTATGTTATAAATTCTTTCTATGACCCATTCAGTAGCGTAGCCAGGAAAAAATTTCGGGGGGATATGGCGTAAATTTGGTTCTTTTCTATGGTCAAAAAATGAAAATATCTGATTTTCGGGAAGGATATATCCCCAAATCCCCCCTGACCATTGCTTAAAGTGAAGTTAGATGTTACACTGATATACATTCCTTACTTTTATGGACTGAAACCAGACAATGTAATTCTAATTTATAGGGCTGGGCCGATGGCATTTTTTTGGCCGATGCCGATTGTTTGAAAATTTCCATCGGCAGGCCGATGGTAATTATTTGGCCGATTGCCGATGCTTAAGGCCGATGGTAAAAAATGCAAACCATTTGGCATTTTTTTTTAGAAAAGCATTAAAACCTATCGCAGAGCCTGAAATGAATTATTTTTTGTATAAATAATCTCCTAGGAATCCGCGGCGCTCCTAGGAAGGCGCCGCGGACCACAGTTTAAGAACCGATGTACATAAAATGTAGTGAATTAATAGTGTCATGAAAGAGCACTTTTGTTTTTTAGACCCCTTCCCCTTTCGTTTTGATTTTCTTATTTCCACTCCAAAAGTTTTAGTTTTCTTTAATCCTGATGCATAAAAATAATGTGCAGCTATTATTTATCTGTCCTACAATTGATGTCCTGCTTGAAATCTCCTCATCTCCTTAACTATAATACTAAGGTGGTTAACTTCCTTAAGGATAATGGTATTTAATTGTTTTTCCTTACAATTGATCTAGACCAGCGGTTCTTAAACTGGTCTGCGGACCTCCTGGTAGCGCCCTCCTAGGGGGTCCGTGAGCTTCCTTGTGGAACACTCAAGTAGTAACCTTTGAGTTTCCCCCAGCCCCCTTGAAATTTCGACTTCAATTTATAAATTTTCTTTATAAATTATGTTTACAACAAGGAGCTCTTCTCTTTGATGGGTGTAACCAAAATTGTCTCAAAATGAGCTAAAACACTACTTTTTGAGGTAGGGGAGAGTGGGACACATTCGCACAAAAAGTGCATTTCGGCATATTTCTCTGGATCTAGATGAGATAGTGAAACAAACTCGGATTCAAATGAAAGTTAAGACCTTTCCCGATATTTTAGAACGATAATTGGTCGCATTCATCTAGAATTTCTAACCTATATCATCATCCTAAAAAACGAGAAATTTCGTGCGAATGTGCCCCATGGGTGGGGCAGTTTCGCACACGTGTGGGGCACATTCGTACACATGCAAAAAATTATACAATAATTATTTTAACAAACTAAAAAGTTTATTGTATTTTAAAGTAAGGATAATTAAATGAAATATTTGGCACTTTTACATATTTTTCCTCTAAATTGAAGATTTTTTTACAAAAAGAAAACAGCTTCAGAAAATATTGAACATCTAAGTTTTTTATGAGGAAAACAATTGTAGCAATGAAGAGTATATTTCACATTGACATACTTCACATAATATAATTAGTTAGAAAAAGCTCAACCAATACTTTAACTGTCAGGTTTTATTCGAAAAGAAAAGTGAACCAACAGCTCGCTTATTAACACTTGAAACTGACGGTTGGGGAACTTTTAATACGATATTATCTTTTTGTATGAATGTTGAATCATTACTTACTGGGAAAATAAAAGTTTCGTCATTAATTTTAAAGTTTTTCATCATTACTTTTAAATAAGCACCATTCAATTCCAAATTTTCTATTCGAACAACATAACAAAATTTTCTTTTTAGTAGCAAATTCTACTAGAATAAAATCACTTAAGTCCAAGTCAATTGGTAGTAAACAATTATCAGGGACATTTATTTCTTCAATGTTTAAATCTGGGTCTAAATTTCTTAAAACTGAAGCTTTCTTTAAGATGTTATTATCACCAAATTTTGAAACAATTGCAATAAAAACAATTTCAAAAATGGGAAAGATGAGGCACATTCACACTGTCCGAATCTGCCCCATCTTTTGGTGTACGTATCTGCCCCATCTACCAGTTCAAGCTTACCAGGTCCCAACAAGATATTTACAATTAAAACAGGGAAATAAAACCTTTCTAGAAACTTACTTTAGTAGTGCCTCTACTGAATAAAATGCTGAATGTCTACTTGAGAGTTATTTTTTAGTGATATTTTACGACAACAAAATGACAAGAAAATTTACTTTGCTGCTTCTAACGCTAGCAAATTTCTAGTACGTATACAACAGTGGCGTATATAGAAATTTATTTCGGGAGGGGCCCAAAATATTTTTCACCCCCACCCAAACAAATTTATTACGTCCAATGTAACTTTTGAAATTTTTTTGTGAAAATTTACATCTAAAAGAACTTATTATGTAAAAAACGTTGAGTTATTTTGTTCAAAGTACCAAAGGGGGGTCTGGGGGTCCTCCCCCAGAAAATTTTTGAAAATTTGACTCTTAAAAATTGGTTTTTAACTTGTTTTGGTACACCTAGTCAGAATTTTTGATTTATATTTTTAGATAGGATTTGCATTTGGGTAAACTTAATATAAAAAATAGTTGTAAATAATAGAGTTCCAAGTAGAAAAGGGGATCTGGGGGTCCTCCCTCAGAAAATTTTGGAAATTTGACCCTAAAAACAGGATTTCTACTTGGTTTTGGTACACCTAGTTCTAATTTTGGACATATATTTATTAGTAGGATTAGGATTTCGATGAACTTATTATAAAAATAATTGCAATAATAAAATTCCAATCAGAAAGGGGGGTTTGGGGGTCCTCCCCCAGAAAATTTTTGGAAATTTGTCCCTAAAAAACAGGGTTTTAGCTTATTTTGGTACACCAGGTCCGGATTTCGGGGGGGGGCCAGGGCCCCCTCGGCCCCCCCCTTATATACGCCACTGGTATACAACAAAATGTCTCAGAGCTTTGAAAATTCATGCAGGACGTGGTAGTCATGCTTCCATCTACTGGTATTTTTTCAGATTTTTAAATTAATAATTACTAGGGGAAATGCAGTCTGTCCGAATGTGCCCCATGTGCGAAATAGCCCCACTCTCCCCTATATTTTCAAATATTTTATGGGGGATACCCCCTTCTTACTTGGAGTAATTGTAACATTTTAACATAATGTGGAACATAATTTAAATACTACTTTTGGAATAACGTTGTGTCAACCCCCCATGAAACAAGTCTGGGTGTTCATAATCTTGGGGGGCCGCGATGTCTGGTTATTGCATATAAAGGGGGTTTGCGGTGATCGAAAGATAAGAACCGCTGATATTGAGACTATAAAAGCTATTTCATTGAAATTTTGATTATTTTACAGTGACTTATGATGGAATCATGTGTAGAGAAGAATTAAATTCTTCTCTACACATGTAAAATATTGTTATGTACATAAAAATTTGAACTATGCTTAGCTTTTTAGTATTTTTTTGGTTATCTGCTGACTTACCAGTATTTCTAATTGACTTATATTTTTTAGTCTGAAGACGGTCATTGAGTTCATTCAAGAAAGGGCTACAACTTCAAATCAAGGTATTGTTTTTAACCTTTGAGGGTGGCTACCAACTGAGATTAGTAATTTTCCCTGATTTCCCCGGTTTTAACTAAATTTTCCCTGATTGTACGCTATTAAATGCTATAATCTTTATCGCAAAAGAAATACAAAAAATAGTTATTTTTATACCAATTATAATTTTGCTAAAAATTCAATTTGAAATATTAATAAATGTATGATTAACTTTGAAACCCAGACAATGGTCCCCTTATAAAAATAGTTATAATTATAATCTTATAGTAAAATAAATAAATGTTATTGAAATTTTAAAATGGATATCATTTGATTTAACTGCTAATATAACTGGTTCATACAGAAGTTTAGAGAGAAAAATTAATTACTTATTAACGACTATGTTAGCCTTATTCATAAAATTAAATGTCAATCCGTAAAATTTGGCAAATTAGAAGTGGCAAAATAAAACAAAAGTTTGTATGGGTGCCCGAGACCTTGTACGAGTTAAAAAAATTAACACCTTTATAGCCGAAATTTCTCGGTAACTTTTTCAAACACCAAACTTTTAACCTAAAGTAGATACCATTTTGAAAATATTTGCGCAGTTAATTGTATGCAGAAAAAAAGGGACAGAATAGTGAAACAAAGTCCATAAACAAGTTTTGAGAAAATCAAGAAAAAAAACTGTATAAGTAACGTAAATTTCATTGTATAACCACCAAGTTTTAACTGGAAGTTCAGAACCCCGTTTCGAATTAAGAGCTATCATCAAAACAAATATAAGTACATTCAAAAATATTTTACAGTCAAAAAAGTTGATAGAATTATTCCCTTCTTCCACCTTATGAAATTTTTCTGATGAGAAAATCTTTAAAAACCCTTAAATTCACTTTTAAATTATTTTTCTCCTTCATTTACACCACAAAAGGGTGAAATAAAAAGACAAAAAAAATCAAAATTATAGTGAAACAGTTATTAAAGCAGAATCAATGGAGTGTGTGAATATGAATGGAGTCGAACATTCCCTGCATAAAAAAGGATGAAAAAAAAATTGAAATTAAGAGAATTTTATTTTAACTTAGTTTACCACATAATATGAAAATAAAGACAAATTAACTTTAATTCCAAATTAACTTAAAAAATACAATGAATGGACATCGATTTCACAACTTGAAGGGGCGATATCTCCATATAGGGGTTAGTTATTTCCCCCATGTGTAGAGCAAAGCTTGGAGATTGTTTTGAGCACAAAAAGTCAATTTGTCATTTTTTGGACTTATTCCCTTCTTCAAACTGACGATTCAATTTCAGATGCAAAAAACACACAAAATAATCAACTTAAAATACTATAAAAATAAAATAATAAATAGTCCTGTCCTTAAAATTCAGAGATTCGTTTTGGAAAGATGAGACTATTTTTCACAAGGCTTGTCGCTTGTATCGCGAACTTTTCCTGCAAAATGTGAGCACTCCACCGCACCATCTACAAACCTTCGCTTTTGAAAACGAATGGAAATTCAGATTTATTATTCATCGCTCTTTAGAAATAAAAAATTTCTACGCGATTCAACCAACGGATTGGTAACTAATTTTGTAAGATGGCAGGAAAATACTTAAAATTTCCCTGGTTTTCTTCAAAATTCCCTGACTTTTCCCAGCAGTTTCAAATTCCCTGATAATTCAATATTGGTGGCCACCCTGTAACAATACTAATTTTTAGCATGCTTTAATTAGCTGTAAAGTTCTGTGACTAAAAGGTGATATTTATTTTAGTGTTGAGGACTGCAAAAATTATGCTCTGCAAATCGAACTCGGGGATTTTTCACCAGCCCATTGTGGCTCGTATTTCTTTATCCATGCTGTCCCGGTCCGGTCTAACAGATGCTACATCAATAAGGTATGTGTGGTTCGTTGTAGATACTTATCTTAAAAATATCATAGTTGAAAACCCTCAAGTCCAAAGTTTCACGTAAATACAATCAATATTAAACGCTTGAGATCCTGTTAAAGTTTTTTTTTGCGTGCGCAAACAGTTTTCTAGAGGTGTTGTGTTTCCAGAACAGCTGTTTGCGCACGCAAAAAACAAACTTTAACAGGACCTCAAGCGTTTAATATTGATTGTATTTACGTGAAACTTTGGAATTTCAGGTTTTCAACTACTTGACATTTTTTTGTGGTTTTTAAACTGTTTTTGTAATAAAAAAACTTTAAACTGAAATGGTAAAACTGAAACTGAAATGGTACCCTGTAGATGGTAAAAATTAAATCCTTCAAAATTTTTTTAATTACGTTTAAGTGTTTACCATAGGCAGGCTGTTAAGTCTGATAGTTAACTTTTTCCACCCCTTAATTACTTTATTCTAGCTTAAAGTGATAATTAACTTGGCACCTAACTTAATTAACTTATAATTCATTTTATAATTATTATAATAACTGTTTCATTTTTTTTCAGATATTCAAGTCTGTAAGAATGGCTTTGTAAATAAAATTTAAAAAAAAAATAAACTGTTCTGATTGACTTGATCACCTTTTTTGGAGGTAAACTATTTCATATTAATATATAATAAGGAATACTGATCACTGTAAGCACTGTTCTAAATAATCGAGATGAGTTGAGTTCATTTACAACTTTTAGCAATTAGTGCAGTAAAAAAAGTATTACTATACACATTTGAAATAATTCTTTTCCCTTTATTTAGTTTTCCAAATAAGTTGTCAAATTCTTTCCAGCTTGTTTTAAATAAAACCTATTGTGGTTTAAATAAAAAGGCTAATTGCATCAACTCCACCCGCCATCGAAAAGTTGGGTTATTTTCTTTCGTTCAAGAAAATAACCCAAGATTCATATTCATACATATAGTTACCCCAACTAATGTTAAGTGAATTATGTCGCTTCTAAATATGGCGCCAAATAGCCAAAACTCGCCAACCATCAGCAGTTCTAAACTTGCACTAGTGGTACATACAAGTACCGTCGGTAAATAAAGGGTTAAATCAATTGATTGAGCATAGAAAATACGGAAAATCCGTAGTGTTTTAGTCTGAGTTGGGAGATTTAAGGCGGCTTTAGACCACCCGGTTTGCGACAGCGATTCCGCGGTTTTCGGGAATTTCGACAACCGCAGTAACTCAGCGACCTCTCGAAAGATGGCGCTGTTCA
Organism: Tetragnatha versicolor; assembly: GCA_024610705.1. Classification (NCBI taxonomy): domain Eukaryota; kingdom Metazoa; phylum Arthropoda; class Arachnida; order Araneae; family Tetragnathidae; genus Tetragnatha; species Tetragnatha versicolor. Next base: position 7,332,711 of record JANDEH010000011.1, on the reverse strand, counting down.
ATTGAGGGAAGAGGGTCAATTTTTTGTCGCGAACCGGATGTCGCAGAATCGCTGTCGCGAACCGCGTGGCCTAAAGCCGCCTTTACACCACCGCTGCAGGAGCTGCAAGTCATGCAAAAGACGGCAAATTTTAGTACCCGCTACTCACAAAAGATGGCGCTCGTCAATTGGTTTTATTGGAATAACAAATTCCCGTTTCTTGCCGCTCTAGCCACAAACCGGTCTTGCAGCAGTGGTGTAAATCCGCCATTAGACTCGAGGCGACATTTTCGGTTTTCTGCTATCTCGCGGATGTCCGTTGCTCGCTTATCCTACAGTCCTTTTCTGTGACTTCATGTCGAACAGAATATTAAAATTTTCATTTTAAAATAAATAATAAGTCCGTATATTCACAAATAGCCAAAAAAATTAACTGAGGCAGACAGACTCTAACCTCCAACTAATTTTTTCCGTAGTACGCAATGAACCCTTTTGTCCAGAATTTTAAAAACCAGAATATGCCTCACCCAATTGGCACATTTTTGGATTTATAAACAACTTTATTGTCTTAAAGATATTTTCGCCCCGAATTTCGAAAATGGGAGTTAATAATAGGGAGAGAAAGACACATTTGTTACAGTAAAACATTTGCAGGATTAAAAGCCTGCACAAGACCTTCTATTAGCAATGATGTGCTAGCTTTTTTATGCAATGCAATTAGATTTACACTCCAGTCTGTACCGTAATACCAAATTTGCTGCATCATTATCAGCTTTTTTCTGAAATGAATTCCACCAGATCATTGGGAGACTTTCCGTAATCCGTAGTATCACAACAACCGTAGAAACTACGGAGAATCCGTAGTACTTGGAGCCTCTGCTGAGGCAGAAAAAAATTTTTTTGCTGTTGAAGTACTGCTGAATTTTTTTGTCGAGGATGCCGCAGCGATATTTTCCAGCGATCGTTTACGAGGCCTCCTATTGGTTTTTTCGAAAAAGCTTTCGTCCCCGGTGCAGCAAACCGAAAAAGTCGTTTTTGCGTCTTTCTTTTACAGTAGAGAGCCTGTATACGAGATAGAGGCGACAACGCGCTTAAAAGCGTCACTGCGCATCCTCCCGCGCAGTTAAAACGGTCCAAACTGTATTATGCCGCTTGTCTTGCTCCTATGGAAGGAAACCTAACTCCGCCTGCGGTGAACAGAAAACGCTGTTGACCAATCAGCGCGCTATACCAAATTGTCGCCTCTCTCTCGTATACAGGCTCTCTATTTTACAGCAGCGGTGTAACTCCCACCCGGCTCGTGATGTCAAAGCGGGAACATTTTAGCTTGTTCAACTGCTGGATCAGCGCCTGGTCCGGATGGAGGACCCATGAGGAGTTAATCTGTAAGGTATGTCCAGATTCGGATATTTATTTCCAGGTCTCGGATCATCCGGTTAAATTAAAAACTAAACAATCCGTTTAAATTAAAAAATATTAAACTAATTAATTTAAAAAAATAATTTCAAAAATTTAGAGAGTAGAAAAAAAAAGAATGGTGAAAATTCAGAATAGCTTTTAAAGATATCGTAGAATTTGAATGACTTATTTCAAGTCATTTAAAAATCTGCGATATCTTTAAATGCTATTTTGTAGTTTTCAATGTTCTTTTAACTTTTTCTACTTTCTAAATTTTTGAAAATATTTTTTAAAAATAATTATTTTTATATTTTTGAAAAAAATATTTTTTATTTTTAATTTTTTTTTGCAATTTAACCGGATGATCTGAGATCTGAGATCTGAGATCTGAGATCTGAGATCTGAGATCTGAGATCTGAGATCTGAGATCTGAGATCTGAGATCTGAGATCTGAGATCTGAGATCTGAGATCTGAGATCTGAGATCTGAGATCTGAGATCTGAGATCTGAGATCTGAGATCTGAGATCTGAGATCTGAGATCTGAGATCTGAGATCTGAGATCTGAGATCTGAGATCTGAGATCTGAGATCTGAGATCTGAGATCTGAGATCTGAGATCTGAGATCTGAGATCTGATCGCAACGACTCTCGACCCCTGGGTGGGCGGGTGTCTGTGAGGGCGAGGTTGGGGGTCTCGAGGGCTCCTGCGTGCTTGGGGGATTTTCGCGCGAAAATCCCCCAAGCACGCAGTCGCCTTCTCTCGACCCCTGGGTGGGCGGGTGTCTGTGAGGGCGAGGTTGGGGGTCTCGAGGGCTCCTGCGTGCTTGGGGGATTTTCGCGCGAAAATCCCCCAAGCACGCAGTCGCCTTCTCTCGACCCCTGGGTGGGCGGGTGTCTGTGAGGGCGAGGTTGGGGGTCTCGAGGGCTCCTGCGTGCTTGGGGGATTTTCGCGCGAAAATCCCCCAAGCACGCAGTCGCCTTCTCTCGACCCCTGGGTGGGCGGGTGTCTGTGAGGGCGAGGTTGGGGGTCTCGAGGGCTCCTGCGTGCTTGGGGGATTTTCGCGCGAAAATCCCCCAAGCACGCAGTCGCCTTCTCTCGACCCCTGGGTGGGCGGGTGTCTGTGAGGGCGAGGTTGGGGGTCTCGAGGGCTCCTGCGTGCTTGGGGGATTTTCGCGCGAAAATCCCCCAAGCACGCAGTCGCCTTCTCTCGACCCCTGGGTGGGCGGGTGTCTGTGAGGGCGAGGTTGGGGGTCTCGAGGGCTCCTGCGTGCTTGGGGGATTTTCGCGCGAAAATCCCCCAAGCACGCAGTCGCCTTCTCTCGACCCCTGGGTGGGCGGGTGTCTGTGAGGGCGAGGTTGGGGGTCTCGAGGGCTCCTGCGTGCTTGGGGGATTTTCGCGCGAAAATCCCCCAAGCACGCAGTCGCCTTCTCTCGACCCCTGGGTGGGCGGGTGTCTGTGAGGGCGAGGTTGGGGGTCTCGAGGGCTCCTGCGTGCTTGGGGGATTTTCGCGCGAAAATCCCCCAAGCACGCAGTCGCCTTCTCTCGACCCCTGGGTGGGCGGGTGTCTGTGAGGGCGAGGTTGGGGGTCTCGAGGGCTCCTGCGTGCTTGGGGGATTTTCGCGCGAAAATCCCCCAAGCACGCAGTCGCCTTCTCTCGACCCCTGGGTGGGCGGGTGTCTGTGAGGGCGAGGTTGGGGGTCTCGAGGGCTCCTGCGTGCTTGGGGGATTTTCGCGCGAAAATCCCCCAAGCACGCAGTCGCCTTCTCTCGACCCCTGGGTGGGCGGGTGTCTGTGAGGGCGAGGTTGGGGGTCTCGAGGGCTCCTGCGTGCTTGGGGGATTTTCGCGCGAAAATCCCCCAGCACGCAGTCGCCTTCTCTCGACCCCTGGGTGGGCGGGTGTCTGTGAGGGCGAGGTTGGGGGTCTCGAGGGCTCCTGCGTGCTTGGGGGATTTTCGCGCGAAAATCCCCCAAGCACGCAGTCGCCTTCTCTCGACCCCTGGGTGGGCGGGTGTCTGTGAGGGCGAGGTTGGGGGTCTCGAGGGCTCCTGCGTGCTTGGGGGATTTTCGCGCGAAAATCCCCCAAGCACGCAGTCGCCTTCTCTCGACCCCTGGGTGGGCGGGTGTCTGTGAGGGCGAGGTTGGGGGTCTCGAGGGCTCCTGCGTGCTTGGGGGATTTTCGCCGCGAAAATCCCCCAAGCACGCAGTCGCCTTCTCTCGACCCCTGGGTGGGCGGGTGTCTGTGAGGGCGAGGTTGGGGGTCTCGAGGGCTCCTGCGTGCTTGGGGGATTTTCGCGCGAAAATCCCCCAAGCACGCAGTCGCCTTCTCTCGACCCCTGGGTGGGCGGGTGTCTGTGAGGGCGAGGTTGGGGGTCTCGAGGGCTCCTGCGTGCTTGGGGGATTTTCGCGCGAAAATCCCCCAAGCACGCAGTCGCCTTCTCTCGACCCCTGGGTGGGCCGGGTGTCTGTGAGGGCGAGGTTGGGGGTCTCGAGGGCTCCTGCGTGCTTGGGGGATTTTCGCGCGAAAATCCCCCAAGCACGCAGTCGCCTTCTCTCGACCCCTGGGTGGGCGGGTGTCTGCCTGGGTGGGCGGGTGTCTGTGAGGGCGAGGTTGGGGGTCTCGAGGGCTCCTGCGTGCTTGGGGGATTTTCGCGCGAAAATCCCCCAAGCACGCAGTCGCCTTCTCTCGACCCCTGGGTGGGCGGGTGTCTGTGAGGGCGAGGTTGGGGGTCTCGAGGGCTCCTGCGTGCTTGGGGGATTTTCGCGCGAAAATCCCCCAAGCACGCAGTCGCCTTCTCTCGACCCCTGGGTGGGCGGGTGTCTGTGAGGGCGAGGTTGGGGGTCTCGAGGGCTCCTGCGTGCTTGGGGGATTTTCGCGCGAAAATCCCCCAAGCACGCAGTCGCCTTCTCTCGACCCCTGGGTGGGCGGGTGTCTGTGAGGGCGAGGTTGGGGGTCTCGAGGGCTCCTGCGTGCTTGGGGGATTTTCGCGCGAAAATCCCCCAAGCACGCAGTCGCCTTCTCTCGACCCCTGGGTGGGCGGGTGTCTGTGAGGGCGAGGTTGGGGGTCTCGAGGGCTCCTGCGTGCTTGGGGGATTTTCGCGCGAAAATCCCCCAAGCACGCAGTCGCCTTCTCTCGACCCCTGGGTGGGCGGGGTGTCTGTGAGGGCGAGGTTGGGGGTCTCGAGGGCTCCTGCGTGCTTGGGGGATTTTCGCGCGAAAATCCCCCAAGCACGCAGTCGCCTTCTCTCGACCCCTGGGTGGGCGGGTGTCTGTGAGGGCGAGGTTGGGGGTCTCGAGGGCTCCTGCGTGCTTGGGGGATTTTCGCGCGAAAATCCCCCAAGCACGCAGTCGCCTTCTCTCGACCCCTGGGTGGGCGGGTGTCTGTGAGGGCGAGGTTGGGGGTCTCGAGGGCTCCTGCGTGCTTGGGGGATTTTCGCGCGAAAATCCCCCAAGCACGCAGTCGCCTTCTCTCGACCCCTGGGTGGGCGGGTGTCTGTGAGGGCGAGGTTGGGGGTCTCGAGGGCTCCTGCGTGCTTGGGGGATTTTCGCGCGAAAATCCCCCAAGCACGCAGTCGCCTTCTCTCGACCCCTGGGTGGGCGGGTGTCTGTGAGGGCGAGGTTGGGGGTCTCGAGGGCTCCTGCGTGCTTGGGGGATTTTCGCGCGAAAATCCCCCAAGCACGCAGTCGCCTTCTCTCGACCCCTGGGTGGGCGGGTGTCTGTGAGGGGCGAGGTGGGGGTCTCGAGGGCTCCTGCGTGCTTGGGGGGATTTTCGCGCGAAAATCCCCCAAGCACGCAGTCGCCTTCTCTCGACCCCTGGGTGGGCGGGTGTCTGTGAGGGCGAGGTTGGGGGTCTCGAGGGCTCCTGCGTGCTTGGGGGATTTTCGCGCGAAAATCCCCCCAAGCACGCAGTCGCCTTCTCTCGACCCCTGGTGGGCGGGTGTCTGTGAGGGCGAGGTTGGGGGTCTCGAGGGCTCCTGCGTGCTTGGGGGATTTTCGCGCGAAAATCCCCAAGCACGCAGTCGCCTTCTCTCGACCCCTGGGTGGGCGGGTGTCTGTGAGGGCGAGGTTGGGGGTCTCGAGGGCTCCTGCGTGCTTGGGGGATTTTCGCGCGAAAATCCCCCAAGCACGCAGTCGCCTTCTCTCGACCCCTGGGTGGGCGGGTGTCTGTGAGGGCGAGGTTGGGGGTCTCGAGGGCTCCTGCGTGCTTGGGGGATTTTCGCGCGAAAATCCCCCAAGCACGCAGTCGCCTTCTCTCGACCCCTGGGTGGGCGGGTGTCCTGTGAGGGCGAGGTTGGGGGTCTCGAGGGCTCCTGCGTGCTTGGGGGATTTTCGCGCGAAAATCCCCCAAGCACGCAGTCGCCTTCTCTCGACCCCTGGGTGGGCGGGTGTCTGTGAGGGCGAGGTTGGGGGGTCTCGAGGGCTCCTGCGTGCTTGGGGGATTTTCGCGCGAAAATCCCCCAAGCACGCAGTCGCCTTCTCTCGACCCCTGGGTGGGCGGGTGTCTGTGAGGGCGAGGTTGGGGGTCTCGAGGGCTCCTGCGTGCTTGGGGGATTTTCGCGCGAAAATCCCCCAAGCACGCAGTCGCCTTCTCTCGACCCCTGGGTGGGCGGGTGTCTGTGAGGGCGAGGTTGGGGGTCTCGAGGGCTCCTGCGTGCTTGGGGGATTTTCGCGCGAAAATCCCCCAAGCACGCAGTCGCCTTCTCTCGACCCCTGGGTGGGCGGGTGTCTGTGAGGGCGAGGTTGGGGGTCTCGAGGGCTCCTGCGTGCTTGGGGGATTTTCGCGCGAAAATCCCCCAAGCACGCAGTCGCCTTCTCTCGACCCCTGGGTGGGCGGGGTGTCTGTGAGGGCGAGGTTGGGGGTCTCGAGGGCTCCTGCGTGCTTGGGGGATTTTCGCGCGAAAATCCCCCAAGCACGCAGTCGCCTTCTCTCGACCCCTGGGTGGGCGGGTGTCTGTGAGGGCGAGGTTGGGGGTCTCGAGGGCTCCTGCGTGCTTGGGGGATTTTCGCGCGAAAATCCCCCAAGCACGCAGTCGCCTTCTCTCGACCCCTGGGTGGGCGGGTGTCTGTGAGGGCGAGGTTGGGGGTCTCGAGGGCTCCTGCGTGCTTGGGGGATTTTCGCGCGAAAAATCCCCCAAGCACGCAGTCGCCTTCTCTCGACCCCTGGGTGGGCGGGTGTCTGTGAGGGCGAGGTTGGGGGTCTCGAGGGCTCCTGCGTGCTTGGGGGATTTTCGCGCGAAAATCCCCCAAGCACGCAGTCGCCTTCTCTCGACCCCTGGGTGGGCGGGTGTCTGTGAGGGCGAGGTTGGGGGTCTCGAGGGCTCCTGCGTGCTTGGGGGATTTTCGCGCGAAAATCCCCCAAGCACGCAGTCGCCTTCTCTCGACCCCTGGGTGGGCGGGTGTCTGTGAGGGCGAGGTTGGGGGTCTCGAGGGCTCCTGCGTGCTTGGGGGATTTTCGCGCGAAAATCCCCCAAGCACGCAGTCGCCTTCTCTCGACCCCTGGGTGGGCGGGTGTCCTGTGAGGGCGAGGTTGGGGGTCTCGAGGGCTCCTGCGTGCTTGGGGGATTTTCGCGCGAAAATCCCCCAAGCACGCAGTCGCCTTCTCTCGACCCCTGGGTGGGCGGGTGTCTGTGAGGGCGAGGTTGGGGGTCTCGAGGGCTCCTGCGTGCTTGGGGGATTTTCGCGCGAAAATCCCCCAAGCACGCAGTCGCCTTCTCTCGACCCCTGGGTGGGCGGGTGTCTGTGAGGGCGAGGTTGGGGGTCTCGAGGGCTCCTGCGTGCTTGGGGGATTTTCGCGCGAAAATCCCCCAAGCACGCAGTCGCCTTCTCTCGACCCCTGGGTGGGCGGGTGTCTGTGAGGGCGAGGTTGGGGGTCTCGAGGGGCTCCTGCGTGCTTGGGGGATTTTCGCGCGAAAAATCCCCCAAGCACGCAGTCGCCTTCTCTCGACCCCTGGGTGGGCGGGTGTCTGTGAGGGCGAGGTTGGGGGTCTCGAGGGCTCCTGCGTGCTTGGGGGGGGGGGATTTTCGCGCGAAATCCCCCAAGCACGCAGTCGCCTTCTCTCGACCCCTGGGTGGGCGGGTGTCTGTGAGGGCGAGGTTGGGGGTCTCGAGGGCTCCTGCGTGCTTGGGGGATTTTCGCGCGAAAATCCCCCAAGCACGCAGTCGCCTTCTCTCGACCCCTGGGTGGGCGGGGTGTCTGTGAGGGCGAGGTTGGGGGTCTCGAGGGCTCCTGCGTGCTTGGGGGATTTTCGCGCGAAACATCCCCCCCCCACCCCCAGCACGCAGTCGCCTTCCTCTCGACCCCTGGGTGGCGGGGTGTCTGTGAGGGCGAGGTTGGGGGTCCTCGAGGGCTCTGCGTGCTTGGGGGATTTTCGCGCGAAAATCCCCCAAGCACGCAGTCGCCTTCTCTCGACCCCTGGGTGGGCGGGGTCGAGTCTGTGAGGGCGAGGTTGGGGTCTCGAGGCGAAAATCCCCCAAGCACGCAGTCGCCTTCTCTCGACCCCTGGGTGGGCGGGTGTCTGTGAGGGCGAGGTTGGGGGTCTCGAGGGCTCCTGCGTGCTTGGGGGATTTTCGCGCGAAAATCCCCCAAGCACGCAGTCGCCTTCTCTCGACCCCTGGGTGGGCGGGTGTCTGTGAGGGCGAGGTTGGGGGTCTCGAGGGCTCCTGCGTGCTTGGGGGATTTTCGCGCGAAAATCCCCCAAGCACGCAGTCGCCTTCTCTCGACCCCTGGGTGGGCGGGTGTCTGTGAGGGCGAGGTTGGGGGTCTCGAGGGCTCCTGCGTGCTTGGGGGATTTTCGCGCGAAAATCCCCCAAGCACGCAGTCGCCTTCTCTCGACCCCTGGGTGGGCGGGTGTCTGTGAGGGCGAGGTTGGGGGTCTCGAGGGCTCCTGCGTGCTTGGGGGATTTTCGCGCGAAAATCCCCCAAGCACGCAGTCGCCTTCTCTCGACCCCTGGGTGGGCGGGTGTCTGTGAGGGCGAGGTTGGGGGTCTCGAGGGCTCCTGCGTGCTTGGGGGATTTTCGCGCGAAAATCCCCCAAGCACGCAGTCGCCTTCTCTCGACCCCTGGGTGGGCGGGTGTCTGTGAGGGCGAGGTTGGGGGTCTCGAGGGCTCCTGCGTGCTTGGGGGATTTTCGCGCGAAAATCCCCCAAGCACGCAGTCGCCTTCTCTCGACCCCTGGGTGGGCGGGTGTCTGTGAGGGCGAGGTTGGGGGTCTCGAGGGCTCCTGCGTGCTTGGGGGATTTTCGCGCGAAAATCCCCCAAGCACGCAGTCGCCTTCTCTCGACCCCTGGGTGGGCGGGTGTCTGTGAGGGCGAGGTTGGGGGTCTCGAGGGCTCCTGCGTGCTTGGGGGATTTTCGCGCGAAAATCCCCCAAGCACGCAGTCGCCTTCTCTCGACCCCTGGGTGGGCGGGTGTCTGGTGAGGGCGAGGTTGGGGGTCTCGAGGGCTCCTGCGTGCTTGGGGGATTTTCGCGCGAAAATCCCCCAAGCACGCAGTCGCCTTCTCTCGACCCCTGGGTGGGCGGGTGTCTGGTGAGGGCGAGGTTGGGGGTCTCGAGGGCTCCTGCGTGCTTGGGGGATTTTCGCGCGAAAATCCCCCAAGCACGCAGTCGCCTTCTCTCGACCCCTGGGTGGGCGGGTGTCTGGTGAGGGCGAGGTTGGGGGTCTCGAGGGCTCCTGCGTGCTTGGGGGATTTTCGCGCGAAAATCCCCCAAGCACGCAGTCGCCTTCTCTCGACCCCTGGGTGGGCGGGTGTCTGGTGAGGGCGAGGTTGGGGGTCTCGAGGGCTCCTGCGTGCTTGGGGGATTTTCGCGCGAAAATCCCCCAAGCACGCAGTCGCCTTCTCTCGACCCCTGGGTGGGCGGGTGTCTGTGAGGGCGAGGTTGGGGGTCTCGAGGGCTCCTGCGTGCTTGGGGGATTTTCGCGCGAAAATCCCCCAAGCACGCAGTCGCCTTCTCTCGACCCCTGGGTGGGCGGGTGTCTTGTGAGGGCGAGGTTGGGGGTCTCGAGGGCTCCTGCGTGCTTGGGGGATTTTCGCAGCGAAAATCCCCCAAGCACGCAGTCGCCTTCTCTCGACCCCTGGAGTGGGCGGGTGTCTTGTGAGGGCGAGGTTGGGGGTCTCGAGGGCTCCTGCGTGCTTGGGGGATTTTCGCGCGAAAATCCCCCAAGCACGCAGTCGCCTTCTCTCGACCCCTGGGTGGGCGGGTGTCTGTGAGGGCGAGGTTGGGGGTCTCGAGGGCTCCTGCGTGCTTGGGGGATTTTCGCGCGAAAATCCCCCAAGCACGCAGTCGCCTTCTCTCGACCCCTGGGTGGGCGGGTGTCTTGTGAGGGCGAGGTTGGGGGTCTCGAGGGCTCCTGCGTGCTTGGGGGATTTTCGCGCGAAAATCCCCCAAGCACGCAGTCGCCTTCTCTCGACCCCTGGGTGGGCGGGTGTCTTGTGAGGGCGAGGTTGGGGGTCTCGAGGGCTCCTGCGTGCTTGGGGGATTTTCGCGCGAAAATCCCCCAAGCACGCAGTCGCCTTCTCTCGACCCCTGGGTGGGCGGGTGTCTTGTGAGGGCGAGGTTGGGGGTCTCGAGGGCTCCTGCGTGCTTGGGGGATTTTCGCGCGAAAATCCCCCAAGCACGCAGTCGCCTTCTCTCGACCCCTGGGTGGGCGGGTGTCTTGTGAGGGCGAGGTTGGGGGTCTCGAGGGCTCCTGCGTGCTTGGGGGATTTTCGCGCGAAAATCCCCCAAGCACGCAGTCGCCTTCTCTCGACCCCTGGGTGGGCGGGTGTCTTGTGAGGGCGAGGTTGGGGGTCTCGAGGGCTCCTGCGTGCTTGGGGGATTTTCGCGCGAAAATCCCCCAAGCACGCAGTCGCCTTCTCTCGACCCCTGGGTGGGCGGGTGTCTTGTGAGGGCGAGGTTGGGGGTCTCGAGGGCTCCTGCGTGCTTGGGGGATTTTCGCGCGAAAATCCCCCAAGCACGCAGTCGCCTTCTCTCGACCCCTGGGTGGGCGGGTGTCTTGTGAGGGCGAGGTTGGGGGTCTCGAGGGCTCCTGCGTGCTTGGGGGATTTTCGCGCGAAAATCCCCCAAGCACGCAGTCGCCTTCTCTCGACCCCTGGGTGGGCGGGTGTCTTGTGAGGGCGAGGTTGGGGGTCTCGAGGGCTCCTGCGTGCTTGGGGGATTTTCGCGCGAAAATCCCCCAAGCACGCAGTCGCCTTCTCTCGACCCCTGGGTGGGCGGGTGTCTTGTGAGGGCGAGGTTGGGGGTCTCGAGGGCTCCTGCGTGCTTGGGGGATTTTCGCGCGAAAATCCCCCAAGCACGCAGTCGCCTTCTCTCGACCCCTGGGTGGGCGGGTGTCTGTGAGGGCGAGGTTGGGGGTCTCGAGGGCTCCTGCGTGCTTGGGGGATTTTCGCGCGAAAATCCCCCAAGCACGCAGTCGCCTTCTCTCGACCCCTGGGTGGGCGGGTGTCTTGTGAGGGCGAGGTTGGGGGTCTCGAGGGCTCCTGCGTGCTTGGGGGATTTTCGCGCGAAAATCCCCCAAGCACGCAGTCGCCTTCTCTCGACCCCTGGGTGGGCGGGTGTCTTGTGAGGGCGAGGTTGGGGGTCTCGAGGGCTCCTGCGTGCTTGGGGGATTTTCGCGCGAAAATCCCCCAAGCACGCAGTCGCCTTCTCTCGACCCCTGGGTGGGCGGGTGTCTTGTGAGGGCGAGGTTGGGGGTCTCGAGGGCTCCTGCGTGCTTGGGGGATTTTCGCGCGAAAATCCCCCAAGCACGCAGTCGCCTTCTCTCGACCCCTGGGTGGGCGGGTGTCTGTGAGGGCGAGGTTGGGGGTCTCGAGGGCTCCTGCGTGCTTGGGGGATTTTCGCGCGAAAATCCCCCAAGCACGCAGTCGCCTTCTCTCGACCCCTGGGTGGGCGGGTGTCTTGTGAGGGCGAGGTTGGGGGTCTCGAGGGCTCCTGCGTGCTTGGGGGATTTTCGCGCGAAAATCCCCCAAGCACGCAGTCGCCTTCTCTCGACCCCTGGGTGGGCGGGTGTCTTGTGAGGGCGAGGTTGGGGGTCTCGAGGGCTCCTGCGTGCTTGGGGGATTTTCGCGCGAAAATCCCCCAAGCACGCAGTCGCCTTCTCTCGACCCCTGGGTGGGCGGGTGTCTTGTGAGGGCGAGGTTGGGGGTCTCGAGGGCTCCTGCGTGCTTGGGGGATTTTCGCGCGAAAATCCCCCAAGCACGCAGTCGCCTTCTCTCGACCCCTGGGTGGGCGGGTGTCTTGTGAGGGCGAGGTTGGGGGTCTCGAGGGCTCCTGCGTGCTTGGGGGATTTTCGCGCGAAAATCCCCCAAGCACGCAGTCGCCTTCTCTCGACCCCTGGGTGGGCGGGTGTCTGTGAGGGCGAGGTTGGGGGTCTCGAGGGCTCCTGCGTGCTTGGGGGATTTTCGCGCGAAAATCCCCCAAGCACGCAGTCGCCTTCTCTCGACCCCTGGGTGGGCGGGTGTCTTGTGAGGGCGAGGTTGGGGGTCTCGAGGGCTCCTGCGTGCTTGGGGGATTTTCGCGCGAAAATCCCCCAAGCACGCAGTCGCCTTCTCTCGACCCCTGGGTGGGCGGGTGTCTTGTGAGGGCGAGGTTGGGGGTCTCGAGGGCTCCTGCGTGCTTGGGGGATTTTCGCGCGAAAATCCCCCAAGCACGCAGTCGCCTTCTCTCGACCCCTGGGTGGGCGGGTGTCTTGTGAGGGCGAGGTTGGGGGTCTCGAGGGCTCCTGCGTGCTTGGGGGATTTTCGCGCGAAAATCCCCCAAGCACGCAGTCGCCTTCTCTCGACCCCTGGGTGGGCGGGTGTCTTGTGAGGGCGAGGTTGGGGGTCTCGAGGGCTCCTGCGTGCTTGGGGGATTTTCGCGCGAAAATCCCCCAACGTGCTTGGGGGATTTTCGCGCGAAAATCCCCCAAGCACGCAGTCGCCTTCTCTCGACCCCTGGGTGGGCGGGTGTTTCTGTGAGGGCGAGGTTGGGGGTCTCGAGGGCTCCTGCGTGCTTGGGGGATTTTCGCGCGAAAATCCCCCAAGCACGCAGTCGCCTTCTCTCGACCCCTGGGTGGGCGGGTGTTTCTGTGAGGGCGAGGTTGGGGGTCTCGAGGGCTCCTGCGTGCTTGGGGGATTTTCGCGCGAAAATCCCCCAAGCACGCAGTCGCCTTCTCTCGACCCCTGGGTGGGCGGGTGTTTCTGTGAGGGCGAGGTTGGGGGTCTCGAGGGCTCCTGCGTGCTTGGGGGATTTTCGCGCGAAAATCCCCCAAGCACGCAGTCGCCTTCTCTCGACCCCTGGGTGGGCGGGTGTTTCTGTGAGGGCGAGGTTGGGGGTCTCGAGGGCTCCTGCGTGCTTGGGGGATTTTCGCGCGAAAATCCCCCAAGCACGCAGTCGCCTTCTCTCGACCCCTGGGTGGGCGGGTGTTTCTGTGAGGGCGAGGTTGGGGGTCTCGAGGGCTCCTGCGTGCTTGGGGGATTTTCGCGCGAAAATCCCCCAAGCACGCAGTCGCCTTCTCTCGACCCCTGGGTGGGCGGGTGTTTCTGTGAGGGCGAGGTTGGGGGTCTCGAGGGCTCCTGCGTGCTTGGGGGATTTTCGCGCGAAAATCCCCCAAGCACGCAGTCGCCTTCTCTCGACCCCTGGGTGGGCGGGTGTTTCTGTGAGGGCGAGGTTGGGGGTCTCGAGGGCTCCTGCGTGCTTGGGGGATTTTCGCGCGAAAATCCCCCAAGCACGCAGTCGCCTTCTCTCGACCCCTGGGTGGGCGGGTGTTTCTGTGAGGGCGAGGTTGGGGGTCTCGAGGGCTCCTGCGTGCTTGGGGGATTTTCGCGCGAAAATCCCCCAAGCACGCAGTCGCCTTCTCTCGACCCCTGGGTGGGCGGGTGTTTCTGTGAGGGCGAGGTTGGGGGTCTCGAGGGCTCCTGCGTGCTTGGGGGATTTTCGCGCGAAAATCCCCCAAGCACGCAGTCGCCTTCTCTCGACCCCTGGGTGGGCGGGTGTTTCTGTGAGGGCGAGGTTGGGGGTCTCGAGGGCTCCTGCGTGCTTGGGGGATTTTCGCGCGAAAATCCCCCAAGCACGCAGTCGCCTTCTCTCGACCCCTGGGTGGGCGGGTGTTTCTGTGAGGGCGAGGTTGGGGGTCTCGAGGGCTCCTGCGTGCTTGGGGGATTTTCGCGCGAAAATCCCCCAAGCACGCAGTCGCCTTCTCTCGACCCCTGGGTGGGCGGGTGTTTCTGTGAGGGCGAGGTTGGGGGTCTCGAGGGCTCCTGCGTGCTTGGGGGATTTTCGCGCGAAAATCCCCCAAGCACGCAGTCGCCTTCTCTCGACCCCTGGGTGGGCGGGTGTTTCTGTGAGGGCGAGGTTGGGGGTCTCGAGGGCTCCTGCGTGCTTGGGGGATTTTCGCGCGAAAATCCCCCAAGCACGCAGTCGCCTTCTCTCGACCCCTGGGTGGGCGGGTGTTTCTGTGAGGGCGAGGTTGGGGGTCTCGAGGGCTCCTGCGTGCTTGGGGGATTTTCGCGCGAAAATCCCCCAAGCACGCAGTCGCCTTCTCTCGACCCCTGGGTGGGCGGGTGTTTCTGTGAGGGCGAGGTTGGGGGTCTCGAGGGCTCCTGCGTGCTTGGGGGATTTTCGCGCGAAAATCCCCCAAGCACGCAGTCGCCTTCTCTCGACCCCTGGGTGGGCGGGTGTTTCTGTGAGGGCGAGGTTGGGGGTCTCGAGGGCTCCTGCGTGCTTGGGGGATTTTCGCGCGAAAATCCCCCAAGCACGCAGTCGCCTTCTCTCGACCCCTGGGTGGGCGGGTGTTTCTGTGAGGGCGAGGTTGGGGGTCTCGAGGGCTCCTGCGTGCTTGGGGGATTTTCGCGCGAAAATCCCCCAAGCACGCAGTCGCCTTCTCTCGACCCCTGGGTGGGCGGGTGTTTCTGTGAGGGCGAGGTTGGGGGTCTCGAGGGCTCCTGCGTGCTTGGGGGATTTTCGCGCGAAAATCCCCCAAGCACGCAGTCGCCTTCTCTCGACCCCTGGGTGGGCGGGTGTTTCTGTGAGGGCGAGGTTGGGGGTCTCGAGGGCTCCTGCGTGCTTGGGGGATTTTCGCGCGAAAATCCCCCAAGCACGCAGTCGCCTTCTCTCGACCCCTGGGTGGGCGGGTGTTTCTGTGAGGGCGAGGTTGGGGGTCTCGAGGGCTCCTGCGTGCTTGGGGGATTTTCGCGCGAAAATCCCCCAAGCACGCAGTCGCCTTCTCTCGACCCCTGGGTGGGCGGGTGTTTCTGTGAGGGCGAGGTTGGGGGTCTCGAGGGCTCCTGCGTGCTTGGGGGATTTTCGCGCGAAAATCCCCCAAGCACGCAGTCGCCTTCTCTCGACCCCTGGGTGGGCGGGTGTTTCTGTGAGGGCGAGGTTGGGGGTCTCGAGGGCTCCTGCGTGCTTGGGGGATTTTCGCGCGAAAATCCCCCAAGCACGCAGTCGCCTTCTCTCGACCCCTGGGTGGGCGGGTGTTTCTGTGAGGGCGAGGTTGGGGGTCTCGAGGGCTCCTGCGTGCTTGGGGGATTTTCGCGCGAAAATCCCCCAAGCACGCAGTCGCCTTCTCTCGACCCCTGGGTGGGCGGGTGTTTCTGTGAGGGCGAGGTTGGGGGTCTCGAGGGCTCCTGCGTGCTTGGGGGATTTTCGCGCGAAAATCCCCCAAGCACGCAGTCGCCTTCTCTCGACCCCTGGGTGGGCGGGTGTTTCTGTGAGGGCGAGGTTGGGGGTCTCGAGGGCTCCTGCGTGCTTGGGGGATTTTCGCGCGAAAATCCCCCAAGCACGCAGTCGCCTTCTCTCGACCCCTGGGTGGGCGGGTGTTTCTGTGAGGGCGAGGTTGGGGGTCTCGAGGGCTCCTGCGTGCTTGGGGGATTTTCGCGCGAAAATCCCCCAAGCACGCAGTCGCCTTCTCTCGACCCCTGGGTGGGCGGGTGTTTCTGTGAGGGCGAGGTTGGGGGTCTCGAGGGCTCCTGCGTGCTTGGGGGATTTTCGCGCGAAAATCCCCCAAGCACGCAGTCGCCTTCTCTCGACCCCTGGGTGGGCGGGTGTTTCTGTGAGGGCGAGGTTGGGGGTCTCGAGGGCTCCTGCGTGCTTGGGGGATTTTCGCGCGAAAATCCCCCAAGCACGCAGTCGCCTTCTCTCGACCCCTGGGTGGGCGGGTGTTTCTGTGAGGGCGAGGTTGGGGGTCTCGAGGGCTCCTGCGTGCTTGGGGGATTTTCGCGCGAAAATCCCCCAAGCACGCAGTCGCCTTCTCTCGACCCCTGGGTGGGCGGGTGTTTCTGTGAGGGCGAGGTTGGGGGTCTCGAGGGCTCCTGCGTGCTTGGGGGATTTTCGCGCGAAAATCCCCCAAGCACGCAGTCGCCTTCTCTCGACCCCTGGGTGGGCGGGTGTTTCTGTGAGGGCGAGGTTGGGGGTCTCGAGGGCTCCTGCGTGCTTGGGGGATTTTCGCGCGAAAATCCCCCAAGCACGCAGTCGCCTTCTCTCGACCCCTGGGTGGGCGGGTGTTTCTGTGAGGGCGAGGTTGGGGGTCTCGAGGGCTCCTGCGTGCTTGGGGGATTTTCGCGCGAAAATCCCCCAAGCACGCAGTCGCCTTCTCTCGACCCCTGGGTGGGCGGGTGTTTCTGTGAGGGCGAGGTTGGGGGTCTCGAGGGCTCCTGCGTGCTTGGGGGATTTTCGCGCGAAAATCCCCCAAGCACGCAGTCGCCTTCTCTCGACCCCTGGGTGGGCGGGTGTTTCTGTGAGGGCGAGGTTGGGGGTCTCGAGGGCTCCTGCGTGCTTGGGGGATTTTCGCGCGAAAATCCCCCAAGCACGCAGTCGCCTTCTCTCGACCCCTGGGTGGGCGGGTGTTTCTGTGAGGGCGAGGTTGGGGGTCTCGAGGGCTCCTGCGTGCTTGGGGGATTTTCGCGCGAAAATCCCCCAAGCACGCAGTCGCCTTCTCTCGACCCCTGGGTGGGCGGGTGTTTCTGTGAGGGCGAGGTTGGGGGTCTCGAGGGCTCCTGCGTGCTTGGGGGATTTTCGCGCGAAAATCCCCCAAGCACGCAGTCGCCTTCTCTCGACCCCTGGGTGGGCGGGTGTTTCTGTGAGGGCGAGGTTGGGGGTCTCGAGGGCTCCTGCGTGCTTGGGGGATTTTCGCGCGAAAATCCCCCAAGCACGCAGTCGCCTTCTCTCGACCCCTGGGTGGGCGGGTGTTTCTGTGAGGGCGAGGTTGGGGGTCTCGAGGGCTCCTGCGTGCTTGGGGGATTTTCGCGCGAAAATCCCCCAAGCACGCAGTCGCCTTCTCTCGACCCCTGGGTGGGCGGGTGTTTCTGTGAGGGCGAGGTTGGGGGTCTCGAGGGCTCCTGCGTGCTTGGGGGATTTTCGCGCGAAAATCCCCCAAGCACGCAGTCGCCTTCTCTCGACCCCTGGGTGGGCGGGTGTTTCTGTGAGGGCGAGGTTGGGGGTCTCGAGGGCTCCTGCGTGCTTGGGGGATTTTCGCGCGAAAATCCCCCAAGCACGCAGTCGCCTTCTCTCGACCCCTGGGTGGGCGGGTGTTTCTGTGAGGGCGAGGTTGGGGGTCTCGAGGGCTCCTGCGTGCTTGGGGGATTTTCGCGCGAAAATCCCCCAAGCACGCAGTCGCCTTCTCTCGACCCCTGGGTGGGCGGGTGTTTCTGTGAGGGCGAGGTTGGGGGTCTCGAGGGCTCCTGCGTGCTTGGGGGATTTTCGCGCGAAAATCCCCCAAGCACGCAGTCGCCTTCTCTCGACCCCTGGGTGGGCGGGTGTTTCTGTGAGGGCGAGGTTGGGGGTCTCGAGGGCTCCTGCGTGCTTGGGGGATTTTCGCGCGAAAATCCCCCAAGCACGCAGTCGCCTTCTCTCGACCCCTGGGTGGGCGGGTGTTTCTGTGAGGGCGAGGTTGGGGGTCTCGAGGGCTCCTGCGTGCTTGGGGGATTTTCGCGCGAAAATCCCCCAAGCACGCAGTCGCCTTCTCTCGACCCCTGGGTGGGCGGGTGTTTCTGTGAGGGCGAGGTTGGGGGTCTCGAGGGCTCCTGCGTGCTTGGGGGATTTTCGCGCGAAAATCCCCCAAGCACGCAGTCGCCTTCTCTCGACCCCTGGGTGGGCGGGTGTTTCTGTGAGGGCGAGGTTGGGGGTCTCGAGGGCTCCTGCGTGCTTGGGGGATTTTCGCGCGAAAATCCCCCAAGCACGCAGTCGCCTTCTCTCGACCCCTGGGTGGGCGGGTGTTTCTGTGAGGGCGAGGTTGGGGGTCTCGAGGGCTCCTGCGTGCTTGGGGGATTTTCGCGCGAAAATCCCCCAAGCACGCAGTCGCCTTCTCTCGACCCCTGGGTGGGCGGGTGTTTCTGTGAGGGCGAGGTTGGGGGTCTCGAGGGCTCCTGCGTGCTTGGGGGATTTTCGCGCGAAAATTTACTTCCCCTGGATCGGTGTTGGGGGTCTTTTGACACCCAAATTCATCCGTATGGTGCGAGCCCAAATGTTGTGGGTGTTATTAACTGGACCCCTGTGGATATCCCCGTTCGAAAGGGCATGTTCTTCTGATCCCACCAGCAGACCCACATGGCCCTAACTTGTACCCCAGATGGAAGGAAAAGAGAGGCGAACCAAAATACACCTGGCGGCAGATGGTTAATAAAGAAACTGTTTTTGGTGGCTGAGCTGGGAGAGTGCGCTACATATGCGTAGAGACTTAAGTCAAGTATATTCACCCTCGAAATTCCAATTTCCCCTACCATAGCTGCCAACCTGATGGAGGGAAAAATCGGAGTACTTTCATGGACTTAAGCATGGAAGCATATCCACCTTTTTTTCAGTCACAATTTAAAATTTAAGCCACCTTTTTAGTTCATAGTAGAACTACGAAGCACAAATAATTTAGATAAAACCCTAAAATGATGTGAAACCCTATGAAGAAACAAAAACACCCCCTTAAAGTAGATGAAAACAAAATCATCCATAATTTACAACCAAAGGCGTCCAAAACGATTAATCATTGTTCCTGCTTCATAACCAAAATAGAAATTAATGCTTTTTTTGGAAAAATAAAACTTTAAAAAGAAAATGTACTATTTAATTGATATATTTTACTCATCTTACTCTTAAAAACTTCTTACTTACGATTAAAACATAGGTTTATTTAAAAAAATCGGAGTTTTTAGGGAAAAATTGGATTACCGGAGAAGAAACCAAAAATAGGAGTAACTCGGTAAAGTCGGAGTACTTGGCAGCTATGCCTACAAAATTTTTTCCTGGCTATGGCACTGGCACTAATACTTTGCAGCACATCAGGACATTTGATTCTCATTTTCAATTATGAGACTCCCAGCATCATCAACCAAGAAACATTTCAAATTGATGCCACATCACATGAAGTGGTCACCAAAGAAAAATATTTTTTAGTCTTGTGAGTAGAGCTTCAAAGATGACTGAATGAGCATTCACAATTCATTCATTGTTTTCACCATTTTATATGAGTGAAATCATCAAACGTAAATACATAATCATCTAAAGTAAATACAGGGCTCGATTTCAGATGGAACGGTCCGGAACGCCGTTCCGGAACCTCTTTTTCAGAAAAAATTATAATTCTATTTGAGGGATCTCCTAACTACGGCCCGCGTGACCCATTCATCAGGCCAGCGGATATATTTCTCCATACGAAAAAAAGTCATAAAATGAATTAAAACCCTGTTTTTAATGTCAAATTTCCAAAATTTTTCGGGGGGAACCCTCAGACCCCCTTTTTGTACTTAGAACTCAACTTATCAGATTTGGTTTCAGATTAAGTTCATAACAGTAAGAATCCTCAAAAAAATATAAAAAGGCATTTTTCAAATTTAAAAAAATATTTTTAATGCATTTTTATCTTTTTTGCAGTGATTTAATAGAGGTTTTTACTTGATTGTTCTTTTAAAACATGATTGTAAACCCCCATTTAAACTACCCACAATCCGCTTCTGGTGTTGATTCTTTTTTATTTGAACCAGATTTGCCAGATCGCTGGGTAAATTTGCAAAGAGAATTTGCGACATTTTAATTCTACCATTTAAGGACTTTAACCACGCATTATATTCCTTAAATTTGCAAAATATACAACACTAATGATTCATTAAAGATAAGCCATCTCACCTCCTACAAGACGTACCTTGTTGGAAAAAAAAGTATAACCCATTGTAAAAAAGGTGTATAAGGAGTTCATCGTCTTATGCAATTAATAATTAAGTTAGAACACTCTTCCTAATCTAGTACAACAAATTTGAATTTATTTTATTAATTTAAATTTGAAAATAAATGCCTATAAGTTATGGCATTAAAAGTATTCACTTTTCAGTTTTGATACCAATAATTTTACCGTTCCGGTACCTCTTTTTTTAGAAATCGAGCCCTGAGTAAATATATAATTCAATATAAACACAGTCAATTATTAATTTCATATTTCTAACAACACAAAGAAAAAGGTACTTTCCTGACCAGATAGGCTTTTCAAGAGGGATCATGATCGTAATTACGGGGGGGAGTTAAAAAAAAGAAACTTGTTCGAAGAAGTGGGACATTTTCTTGATATTTATGTATCATGGCTAATTCAGAGCAGAAAAACTAAATCCCCAACTGTAAAAAAGAAATCCCAACCGTAAACCAAATAACACAAAATAAATCCCCAAGTGTGAAAAAAATGGGAAGAAATAGAACATCACATGGAAAAAAATTGCACAGTAATCTTGATCTTATCAATCAGCTGCTCTTTGTAAGTATAAATTTAATAGAGGAGGGACCCAGATTTATTCCGCAGCCCCCTTACAACATATTTAATAGGTGAAAATATAGCTACTTGCAAGTACGAAAGGGGGGCCTCCCCCATAAATATTTTAGAAATTGACTTAAAAAACCAGGCTTATAACTAGTTCTGCTGCACTTAGCTTGAATTTGGGGAACTCATTTTTAGGTAATTTTTAAGAATCCGGGCCATGGCGACTTCTTGGCGAAATGCTTTTTTCTTGGAACGAACATTGTAATAGAATTTAGGGTTGCTTTAGTAAGTATTGTGAACTAGAAAGAGTCACATAGTATCGTTTATTTTTCGCCAACCCTTGGCGATTGGCCCAGATTGTTAAAATTAACCCATTTTTACGAAGGATTTACATCTTGATGAACTTAATGTTTAAAATATGGGATAAATTAGAGTTCCCAGTACAAAAGAGGATCTGGGGATCCTTCCTCAGAAAATTTACTCTAAAACTTACTTTAAAATTTAAAAGCGGCACTCAAATGAATCGACATGATGTTTTGTTCAAATCAAGTTCTTTGGTTCAATCTTACCATTGAATTCAATGGTAGGATTGAAATGTAGAAAATTGAAGAAAGAAAGAAGAAGGTGCATTTGTGAGTGCCATTTTTTTATGAAATCCACACATTTTTGATATCATTATGGAACACACAGGGGCGTAGCCAGAGGGGGGGATTCGGGGATATATCCCCCCGAAACTCAGAAAATTCCTTTTTGACCATAGAAAACCACTAAAAATACACAATATCCCCTCCCGAAATATCAACATCAACATCCCCCTCCGAAATTTTTTTCTGGCTACGCCACTGGGAACACAAGACAAAAATGGCATTAACATGCTGTTAAATTAGGATTTGGAACGAAAATTACTTTCCTGCAATGTTAAAAACTTTAAAAAAATACTTTTTCCTTGGTAGACTATAATGTGTGAAGGATAAACAAACTATGTTAGTATTGTATAACTTTTGTTTGGTTTTTGCACGTGCAGTTTGGCTGTAATAGGTATACTAGAGCTAATTTATTGGTTGAACGAATACTTTTTGGACTGACTGTAGACAGTGGCGGATCCAGGATTTGGCTTTGGGGGGGGCTAAGAATTTCATAATCCAATTGAATCTTCTTCTTAATGGTAAGACGTAAAAGGTAATGAATTATCCTACTCAAACCACTTAAAGGGGGTCTGGGGGTCCTCCCCCATAAAATTTTTGGAAATTAAAGTCAAAAACCCCTTTTTCAACTCGCTTTGGTACGCCTCATCCGAAACTTAGTAAAATATTAGATGTTTTTGGGGGCTTCAGCCCGAAAGCCCCCCCGTAGATCCGCCACTGACTGTAGACAACTCACACAAAACAATTGAACAAATTAAATCAACAAGTATATATAAGGTGCGAACAAGGAAGCATAATAATTAACGAACTAATCACTTACCTACAAAATCCTTATCTGTGAAATATCAATAACTAGCTAAATGAAAGGATTAGTAAAATGAAAAACTAAATGAAAGGATTAAATAAATTCAAAATTAAAGACAATTAGATCTATCTAATCCAATTAAAGTTCCAATTAATTAAAAAAGAAAGGCGGATTCAAAGGCAAAACGGAAAACGGAAAACGCGTAGTCCGATTCACGAACGAGAACGAATCCACCGAATCGATTCTTATCAATTCCAATTCCGATCGCCAATAGTGATCGCCAATGCACCAAAAAGAAAACGCCAAATGCAACCTATTATAATTGTAACCGTGAGCACATATTCTATACAAGCTGAAAAGCTCTTTTCTCGTTTTAAAATCGTTGTCTGCTTCGGCTTATTGCTAATAGTTCATTTGTTAGCAAAATTATATTTATGCATTTTATTAATTATATCTGATTGTTGTTTAAATAATCCGCTAAAATGGCGGATATTGACAACTATTATGGGACTTGGAAGGTAACCTTTCTTTGCAATCTTGATATTTTAAAAATGAAATGTAATTTGATCATTTGTTTACGGTATGACGTAATGTTAGGTAGTGAATATTATTTTCTGCCTATTAGAATCCAAAATGTATCAAAAACTTTATTAGTAAATCGTAGATTTAGTATTTTGCGCTATTAATGCTAAAAATCGTTTGTCTTGTAAACTCCTGATTGAATATTCCAAATGTTTATAATGTAAGGGGGATTCATTTTTTGTGCCAATTACCCTTACTTCTCACATTCCAAGTCCTTTTTATTTCTTCGACATATTATTATTTATATTTTACTTATCTTTTTAAACTCCTACACAGTCATTGGTGTTCATGTAATCGACTGCAACAGTTCTGATTAATATAGATACCTATAATCTCTCTCATAAATATTACTTCACAGTTATTTATTTTCAATTATAATTTGGTCAAATTCCTTTAACATTCCTGCTAAATATCGCCATGCTCTTTTGGACTCCAAAGAGTAGAAATATTGCTAAATAATTTCAAACTCAGATTAAAAGGTTTAGTGAGATCAATACCTGTTCAATCTATCTAAAATTCAGAAAAATTTGTTGATATTTAAATCTATTGCATTCCAAAAAGCATGGTGATACATAGAAGCTTTGAACATAGCAGGAGCATTAAGGGAATTGAACCATATATTTACCTATATATATAATTTTTCCCTTTATTTACTATACAGTAAAACCTTTCATGAACAACCTGATTTGTTTTGAGAAAAATTGGATGTTAAAAGTGTTTGCTGCTCAAAAAATGCAAAATAAGGGCACAGCTGGGATATGAGTCTATAACTTGGCGCCCGCGAAGCAGTCGCCAACTATTGGCACTTATCACGGCCGATCGCCCGTTCCGGTTGCCATGTTATACCACGATTGCAACGATAACACTTCAATGCATTACGATGGCTGCGATTTAAAGAAGAAATACACTAAGCTTGTAAAGAAGACTTTCGAAAATTGTATAAAGCATGGTACTAAAACAATAAACAAGCAACATAACATTCTATCATGCATTGCCATGTATCGTTATTTAAATGACTCTTAAGAAAAATAGCATGTGATAGAAAAGGCACAATATGCATGCAATAACAAAAGTACATATAAATGTTATTCTTAATCAAATTATAGCTAGATATAAGTAGTTATTAATAAAATTCAGAGAGATAACGTTTCGCTTACCGATTTCTACGCTGCTTACTTTATTCTAGCATTACCACAATAAACAAGATCTATTAACGAGACTGCGCAGTACGTCGTCACTATTCCGGGACAGTGGCGGATCTACGGGGGGCTTTTGGACTGAAGCCCCCCCAAAACTTCTAATATTTTACTAAGTTTGTAAAAACGCAAAAAATCTATCCGAATGCCGAAATAAGAATGCTTTACAACTTAATCAAACATCCTTCATACTATTATGGATGAAAACTTGTTAAATCAATTTGTTATAAATGAAAATTCCTTCAATAAGATATGTGTGAAAATCGTACATTAATAAATCAAGGTAATCTACTAAAATAAACAAAATATCCTACTTTTGGAAGTTGTTGTTTTCTCTACCAAGCATACTTGTATAAAATGAAAACCTTTCTGTGAACTTAAATTTTTCCAAAAAATTTTCTGCAAGAATTTACACATTTTTAAATCCCTCTCTCTCAAAAAAACACATTATTACTAAAATACCCAAATTGGGACTGTAATCATATTTGGCACAGCTGGGATAAGCGTCGACCATTTGGCGACCGCGAAGTGGTCGCCAACTAGTTGGCGCTTATCACGCCCGAGATGCCGATCGCCCGTTCCGGCCGCCATGTTTTTCCGACTACTCAGAACGTTTTCATCGTCACTATTCCCGGATGATTAAAATAAAGACAAAAGCCTGTTTGATTAATTGTTTTTAATTATTAAATCAATTAAATTATATGAATAATAATGATATTATTTATAATATTGTTCTTCCTTTATTTCGGATCATAGAATTTCGGATTTTGCAAACCATCGGAAATACGCATGCGTCAAATCTTAACGTCCAAAATATAATTTTGTTCTTATTTTTAAATTAAATAATTACCGGGGATCAAAATATGTATCTCCCGGATACAGAGCGTGCATCACAATACTGAAATCGTAATAACTTTTTATAACATCCTTTTTCTTTGGTTAATCTTCTTTTAAGTGAGTCGTGGGGAAACATGGCGTCCGGAACGGGTGACCTGCCGTGATACAGCGCCAAGTAGTCTTCCATTTGGCATGGTCGACGCTTATCCCAGCTGTGCCTCATTTTTATCTGTGCTTACATTGATACTAATATTTCATACTAGTGATTTTAAAACTTTTAAATAATTTACATCATTGTATTTTTTATCATAATTGGAGATTCCTAATAACTGCTCTATCTAAAAATGAAAGATGTAAAATCTTTGATAGATCGGCAGGATTGAAAAATTTAATTAACTAGTTAATATACCTTGCCTTGCATGGGTGGAGTTATGGCTTCAGAATTTCTTTTTTAAATTTTTCAATATATTTTATACCTTATTTTACCAGGTAAAATGTATTAAAATCCATCCAATTCTGCAAAAAAAAATTTCTAAAAAGAATTTTTTTAGTAGTTTTATTGCAGAAAAAATTCTAAAAAAATTTTTTTCATATTTTTTCTGCAGAAAAATTTCTGAAAAAAATTTTCTTTGAAGTTTTTCTGCAGAGTGAAGAAATTTTCTGCGAACTCCGTTTGCGCGTTCGTGTATATTATACAAGTATGCTACCAAGTAGTGCTCTTGAGTTAGAAAAACATTCTTGTACATTTTAAATACCATCTGAAAATGCCTAACTACTAAAATGAAGTACAATAATAATTCACAGTCTCAAGCGTTTGGTCTTAGTCTTGGCACAGTCTTAGCTCAAGTCAATCGGCTAAGCCGTTTTTATATGAAGAAATTTGTTTTAAGTTGTACTTAACCCTACAATGCATGATTTTTTAAATTCACTTGAAAATCATTTATGTGTCTTCTATTATGGTGTAAATTAGTAAAAAAATACTAAAAAAATTAATTTAATTTTTTTCTACTTTTCATTGACAAAAAACTTTGTCCTTGTGAAAATAATTGTGAAGTGAAATAAAACCAAATGCTCTAAAAATATTAAAAAACAACTTATCTTTTCAAGATGGAAAAAATTTTATTTTAATTTTTATGGCCGTTTTATTTTGGCGTTTTCTGTGTCTTGACTTTCGTCTCACTAGCTACTAATAAATGTCTCAAAATAGTACCCCTGCTACCATTTACTGGCAATCTGAAGTGCTAATACAATGAAATGTTATATTTATTGTTCTTATTGAATGGTGTTGTCGTTTGGAAATGGAAGTTCGAGTAGAAAATGGGGGAAAATGTCGTGTTGGCAAATAGCAACAGTATGCACTGTAGGGTTAAATGAAATTGTAAACGTCTGAAGTTAATGAACATTGTTCAAATAGAGCAATTAAAATACTTCATTTGGAGAAAAAATAAACTTATTTGCAGGTCAATGTATATTTGAAGGAAATAAGTTTAAAAAATTATTTTTTCTCAATACAAAAGGCCTCCTAACTATGATCCATTTTACCCCAAGTACAAATTGTTGTTATTGTTATAAGAGATAAAATATTTTATATTTTTCTAAGCTGATTGGCTTGAAATGTCTCTCAGACTTTCTTTTATGGAAAAGTATTACAAAAGTCTGCTTAAATTTATTACAATGTATAGATATTTGTTTAATCCTTTATTTACCGACGGTACTTGTGAGTACCACTAGCTCAAGTTTAGAACTGCTGCTGATGGTTGGCGAGTTTTGGCTATTTGGCGCCATATTTAGAAGCCACATAATTCACTTAACATTAGTTGGGGTTTATATAGTGATTTTTATCCCTAAAAACTTCGCGCATCACCAGTACTAAACTTGTTCCGAAAATAATTTGGCAAATAAAGGGTTAATTACTCCAAAACTATTTTGAAAAAACAAACGGCATCAAGATGCAAAACTTCATATCTAAGAGTATGTGGCTGATTAAATCATTATTCTGCTGTGAATAGTTTATGCTGAATGTGAACTTTCATCATTTTCAATTTTGATATGAAATATCCCGAAAACTTAGTATCTTGTAAATTAGCTATTAGAACAAAAATTATTATCATATATTTTCCTACCAAAGATCAAAATTTCATATTATTCTATCCTACATCTGCTGGTGACAATTGGCTTATCCAAATTAGTTACTTAAGTTTCATTTTTTATTTTAAGCTGTTTTTAAGTAGTTGCTGTTTAAGCTTATCTGTTGTTAACTGTTGCTATTTTTATATTTCATAGATTGTCAAATGCTTAGCCCTACCCCAGAGCACTGAATTAACAGGAATTGAAGGGTATGTTTTATATGCATCGGAAAAAAATTTAAATTTAAATTTTTTCTGTGCAATTATGCTGTATTCATTTAGAATTGGCGCTTGAGAAATAGTGCTTTCCCCTTTGCCAGAAGAGTAACCATAGTTACGCTCTTCGCAGAGCCAATAGTAAGCTTTCTTCGTCACTTTGACAAGGATAGTTGCTATGGTTACCGATCGGTGGTGGGGGTAGGAAATATTTTCAAGCGCCAGTTCAAAATGAGCAGAGTATAGTGAAGTTAAAATTTTAGTTTTATTTAAGTATTGTTGATGTTTTGTTAAAAGACGGTTTTTTATCCCTCTTTTGTGTAAATTATATAAATATATTTAATAAACAATTATTTATCAACCCAACGACACCCTCTGTCAGATACTCGGATAGAACTGTGGTTCTACCTACACATTGCAAGGTAATAAATATTGTGAGGACTTCAAAATATCACCAATAACAGTTATTTGACTTGACAGTGTTAACCCTTTTAATGTAGTGACATTAATGTTCACAGTAATTTTTGTTTCGATTAGTAATTACCTTTAAGTTTACCTTGTTTACAGGACAGAGTTTACCTTAGACGAATCTGGGGATGTGACATGGAATATACCTGAAAACACTGAGCATATGCCCTTTTTTAATTGTGAAACTTATGAAGTAAGTCAATTTATATCCTTACTTCTATGAAATAATAAAAAATTGCATACATGTAAATTTCAGACTAGATTTAAGTTTGCTCACTTAAACATCAGATCCTGTTCAAACCAAAAATGTATTAATTGTTTATAAATCATTATTGAATTATTTCTTTTCAACACGGGGAAATTTTGGAGGGTTGCTACTGGCAGTGCTTTTTTGAAAGATATAAACCAGAGCAATTATTTAGTTTTAAAAATATCTTCTTTTTCATGAAAAATGATGTGCAATTAAAGATTATTTTCTGCAGTTCTTTTTAAAACTTTAATCAAGTTATGTATCGAGAATTTTTTAGACGGATATAATAGACAATATGCATGATTTTCAAATTCATTTTAAAAAGAAAGAGCATGAAAAATTACGTTGAAAAATGCTAATTAAACTGCAATTCGATCAAATAAATTCGATTTAAAACGCATTTAAAGTTGCTCTGACGTCACTATCAACAAAAACTTCAGTGCTTGACGATTCTGACTTGTGACGTCATACTTCAAGTTCAAATTACGCGCGAAAGGCATCCATTGAAAAGCAATGGTGTTTGCATTTATGTTGGGGTTTTTTGGTAGCCTGTAGTTTCTTATTTCGGCAGCTATGGACGGCCCTAAACAAGAAAAAAAGTACTATAAAGGATGTTTAGTACCTATGTGCAAAAATACAAGTGTTAGAACACCGGATGAATTGTTTTTCTCAGTACCAAAAAATGAAAGAATTCGTCATAAATAGTGTAACTTTATGCTTAGAGACACAAAGAAACAAACAAAAACGTGATGCCAGCTGCATAAAATGTAATAATTCATAGCAAAAGAAAACTAGAATTTTTGTGATACTAGTACATTGACATTGCTATAAATGGAATGCTTGATTATCATCAGTTTAAATTAATAAACGAAAGAATTTAATGAAGTCAAATAAATTATTTACTGTTGCAACAGTTCAAAAATTCAAAGATTTTTTGGTTTTTAAATGTGTTTTGCATTTTTATTTTACTAGTGATATTTTAAATATTTTATACTGACTATAATTAAACTTAATATTGAGAGAAAAAACCTACGAGACATTCATTATTTATTTACAAAATTTCCAAAGTTAGTCCAAATGCTAAGAAACTGAATGAAAATACAAGAAATCTGCACAAAAGGAATAAAATTTTAATTCTAAAAAGAACATTTTTGAGTTTCAAGAACAGTGTTATCCAGTCTTAAACAGATGCATAACGGGAGGATTCAAAAAAGTAAGTTTTTATGCTCCATGTGCTCAAAACAGTATTGCCTGAAACAAATCTCTTGAAGTATGACGTCACACAAGGTTACGCCCCGTTTTGAGTCAGGTGACTTAAGGGCTTTTTTTAAACACTTTTTGCTCTTAAATTAAAACTTTTTGTGATTTTTAAAGTTGATTTTTGGGTTTTTCATGATCGAATTAGTAAATTGGGTAAGTTTTAGGATGTTTCGTGACATAGTGCATATTGTCTATTGTTAAGTATACAGCCCCCAGATTTAAATTCTGGGGTAATATTCCATAATCGAGGTTTTCGCCAAACTTGGCGAGATCGGATTTCAAGCGTGGCGAAAAGTGCGCCAAGCTCCAAACATCTACCAGCAGGACTATTCCTATATTACGGCAACCTTAGTATTTATAATAGGTGAAATAGTGATCACTTTTTATGACTTGAAAATATTGAAATAATACTAGTGGCGGCTTTTTTTCACTTCAAAATATTTGAATATTAAAATAATGGAAAAAGTTAAAGGTTAATAATAATAATAATAACGAATTAATAAACTTTAATATTAATAATAATAATAAATTAATGAACAAAAAAATAATAATTTTTTAAAATAAAGTTTTTTAATTTGTGATTAATTACGTTTTGGTTAATTGGCAACATCATAATAGCCTCCGCATTTTGCAATGATTTTAAATTCATGAAATGATCGTTTTAAAGTAGGTAAGTTTTTCTTAAATATGTAGACATTTTAAATTTAACATATTTTCTACTTTAAGATACTCGAAATTTAAAATTTCAATTTAATTAATTGTCTAATTTTATAATTGAAAATATCAAGCATTAAATAAGGATAAAAAAATACTTAAATGGAAAAAGTTGAAAATGCTTACTTCTCTTTAGCAATTTTGAATATGGACCTTTTAAACTCAAGACTATTTAATAAAAACATTTGTATTTGTTTTTTTAGTCATTTTCTTTTGTGATTTGTTTTGTATCAAATTTTATTTTAAATTTTATGTTCAATTCCGTTAGAGTCCCCGCTAAATTTCGCCTATCTCTTTTGAACACCAAAAAGTATAAATATTGCTAAATAATTTTAAATTCATGGTTAATATATTTAATTAGATGTTAACTGTTCAGTTTATTATTCAGATTATTATTAAACCGGTGACTATCGTAGCCAAGAAAAGCCCAGATCCGCCATTTTAAAAATGGCGGATATTTTTTCGATCGATTTGGAGCTTGGCGCGATTTCCGCCACGCTTGAGATCCGATCTCGCCAAGTTTGGCGAAAACCTCGAATACGGAATATTAGCCAAATTCTGAATAGGGTACTGCTGTTTTAAGGAAATGGGAAGTAAGTGTTTTAAAATGTTTAAGTACCTACCACTACCACTTAAAAATTTTCTACACCACATTACTAATTAAAGGGGGGAAATAAGTTGTGTTTTTTTAATAATATTTGAACTGATAAGTGGGTTTAAACATTTTGATTTAAATTTGTACGAGTTTAAAACTTAAAAATTACCTGCCCTAATCTTTTTTTTCTTTCAAGTTATGTTTTAGTAACATACATTACCTGAGATTCTTTGGTGCAGTAATTGGATATGTCATAGAATTTCAGGTAAGTGCTATTAGTTATCTAATTTATTCTAAGTTTGAAAACTGGTGGTTTTAATTGTGTCTATGTTTACGAACAATATAAAATAATTTATCAAACATAATTGCTGTAATTATTCTATAAATCAAGTTTAGTTGGTTTTTTTAACCAATATTAACTTGCTATTGGAAAAATATTTCTGACGAGCTGGCATTTTTATTTAGTTGGATCGCACAAAAACAGATGAAATACAGCTTACATATGAAGGATGGTGCATTATAACATGTAAAAGGGTATGTTATTTATAATTACAAAGTATGCATTATTTCTTGTCTATTTAAAATGTGTATAAATTTAACTTTTTATAATGCTTTTGAGCTCGAAATTTCACCAAGTTTCACTTGAACAGCTTTCAATCATATGATTTTGTGATTTATATCAGTAAATTGTAAGTTAGATGTGTTTCATTTGTTTTTTTTTCTTTTAGATTCATGTTGCTGATGCCAATCAGTTTGAAATTGCTCCATTTTCTTTGTTGTGTGCCTTAGATGAAGGTTACTTTTCAGATCTTACCTTATGTGCTGATAATGGGAAAGAGGTGAATAGATTTTATGTAAAATTCAACTTGAAAGCAATGATTTTTTAATAAAATAATATCAAGTTTTTCAGTACTTTTTTAAATTAGATATCTTGCATGGATAAATCTTGAAATCATCTTATTACCTATATGAGTTATCTTTACTGCATACAATGATCTACCAAGGAAAAAAGGGTTCTACATTACTGATTTGGGTATTGCTAGAAAAACGTAAGTAAGAAATATTGTATCTAGAATGAATGTAGGGAATTACAGGTTAAAGTGGTGTGGTGTTGCATTTTATAAGTCAAAATAAAGTCTACTGTTACCACAATGTTTTCAGATTGATAAGCAATTTATTTGGAATAATTTATTACTCATTTTTCAATAAGTTTTGATGGTACTTTTTTGTGAAGTGTAAAAGTTAATCCTGATAGATAGATTTTCTGTGAAAATTAAACAGCTTATTAAATCAACATTTAAAAAAAGTTATAATTCTGAAATTAACTTAGTTTCCATAGAGGCTGCTGTTTTTTTCATATTTGAAAAAAAATTTAGAATTTAATTTATTCCCATGGTTATATTTTATTTAGGTAACCACATATTTTTTTTGGTACTTTTTCTTAAGTTAGATATCTTGTCATCCATTATCTTGCATAATTTGAGTTGGCTTTTCTGCATACTATGACTTGCTAAGGAAAAACTGGTTTTACAGAACTCATTTGGGTATTGCAAGAAAACATAAGTTAGGGATTATGTAGTAAGAAGAACAAAAGGAAAATGACCTTTTCTTATTATTACTGTTAAAATTAAAACTGTATTCAGTTGCTGCAGTGATTTTAACATTGATTTGCAATTTATTTTGAACCAATTTTTACTCTAATTTAATTAAATTTTGATAATAGTTCAGGATTTTTGGGATATGCATAGGATATAATCCTAGAAGATTTTTCTAAATTATTCAAATAACAGAGTCAAAAAAGTTATGATTCCAAAATTAATTTTTCTTTCCATAGAAATTGCTAGGATTTTGCACTCAGTTGAAACTTTATAGCGTAGAACCTTGATGGGAGTGACCTCTTTTGGGTCGCTTTAATTAAAAGGGCCTTATAATGACTATAATTACTACTGTGATAAAGCAGATGTTTTTTTTATTTCTGGTCATTGTAATGCAGGAATAACTGTAAGGAGGTTTTACTGTAGTTGTTTTTTCTGCATACTATGATTTGCCAAGGAAAATCCGGTTTTACAGAACTGATTTGAGTACTGCTGAAAAGCATTAGTGAGTAATTACATGTCATTGGCAATGGTGGGAAAACTACATATTCTATTTATCATTGGTAAAACAATTTAGACACTTATTTAAAGTCAAAATAAAATGCAGCAGTTATGTTTAACATTGATTAGTTATTTATTTGAACCATTTCTTACTCTATATTCATTAAGATATTAAGTACTAATTAGTATTTTTGGTGTGCATAAGTTAAGTCCTGGTAGATTTACTGTGAAAATTGTACAGACTAAAAATTACATTGTTACATTATTGAAACAAATTACAAAATTAAAAAAAGAATTACAAATATTACCCCCCCCACCCCCACCCATTATTGAAATTGCATTGTAAAATTTTTTATAGTTTAAAGATTATTTATACTGTTTTTGTAGTGATTGCTGGGATTTTTTACTTATTTGAAACATTTTTAGAATTTAATTTTTGGGTCTTGTGTTAAAGGGGCCGTTACTTGACATTTTATCATTAAATTAGATTTCTGCACCTATTCTT
Organism: Tetragnatha versicolor; assembly: GCA_024610705.1. Classification (NCBI taxonomy): domain Eukaryota; kingdom Metazoa; phylum Arthropoda; class Arachnida; order Araneae; family Tetragnathidae; genus Tetragnatha; species Tetragnatha versicolor. The sequence continues at coordinate 7,300,331 of JANDEH010000011.1, read as the reverse complement.
GAGTTGGCTTTTCTGCATACTATGTTATACCAAGGAAAAAATAGTTTTACAGAACTGATTTGAGTGTTGCAGAAAAAACATAAGTTAGGAATAATGTATCAAAGATAAGCATCAGAATGCTACATATATTTATTATTGGTTTAACAGTTAATGTAGTTTGGTAAAATTACAGGTATTTTCCAACATTCTTAGACTTTTTAATTAAACGTGTTCGATCTCACAATTATAAAACCTACTAAGGTTAATATCTCTTAACCTTAAAAACCTAACCTTAAAAAATGTTCTAAATATATTAATACTACATAAATTTGAAGTATTAAAACCAATTTCTGTGCTAATGTCTTGTTCACTGGTTGTGATATTTATCAAAAGGAAGCATTTTGGAAAAAAAATGTTAAATTTATACAACTTAAAAGGCAAAAATTAACTTATGGACTCTAGAATTACTATGAAAAACCCCTTCTATATACTTGTACTTATTATTAATCTTTTGCTTTTCAGTTTAAAGTGCATAAAACGATTCTAAAATTTGCCAATGCAGAAATTGACTGGAATGCTTCTCCTTGCCCTCTGTCTAAGCTCTCTGAAGAGGTTTTGTACACCATCTTGCATTACCTTTATTCTGAATGCCTTCCAAACCCTCTCCCTGATGAGGTAGCTAAAAGCTGCTTAGCTGCCACTCAGGATTTGCCTGGATTTGAGGAATTTAGGGACTTATGCCAATTGTACCTTAAGAATAATGCTGTGTTAGATCGTGAGTATTGTCATATTTTTACCTGTTTTTTAGGATTTTGAATTGTGAGGTACTTATGTTTTCTATTCTCAGTTCAGTGTATTTATTATAATCATACTATTTAAGTTTAAATTACATTATGTTTTTATTTTTAAGAAATATTTATATGTTTTATAGTTGTAGTGATTTTATTGATCAATTTTATGTGACATTTAATGAAAAATAATCACACAAATGTAGATCAACATTTCATCCTCTCTTTAATTCATTTCCTGCTATTAATGTGTGTTGAATTGAAATATTTTACAGCAAAAGGAATAAAAATATGTACTTACTTGAACCCTATAGTGCACAGTTTTTCTGTACTACTCTTTGCAAAGATGTAAATATATTTTCTAATTATCTCTCAGACATGGTAATCTTCTCATTTTTAAATTTCTTTCAGAAATTTTAACCTTAGTGGATGAAATACATTCCATAGGGGACCTCATTATTGATTACTTCAATGGACAATCTGATGCTTTATCATGCTCATCAGCATCTAGTGACTCTGAGGAAGAAATTAACTTTGCCAACAACCCATCTAAACTCAGATACATCATTATTCAAGCACTGAGAGAAAGTGCTGTTGGTAAACTAATATTTTCCTTATCTTTTCATTGTGTTAGGTCAGGGGTCGGCAACCTGCGGCTCGCGAGCCGCATGCGGCTCTTTCGATGAAAAGTTGCGGCTCTCCAGTTCCATACAAAAAAATTAATAATTTACTAATCAAAACTTTTAAAAAATCAGAAAATATATTTTTAAGTTCTCAAGATGAGTCAAAATCAAAACTCTACTTTTAAGGATAAGAATTCCAAATAATTTCTGGGTGAGAACTCCTTAATACTCCTAAAAATTTTGGAATGTGTGCTGACATTCCTTGAAAATTCTGTGACTTATAAGGAGTGATCCTTATTTGGTCGTTATAAAAGTTCTAAAAACTAATTAAAACACTATTTTTAGAGGCAAATTTCCAAAACTTTTCTGAAGTAGGATCCACACCCCCTAGAAAGCTTGCTGTTTATTATAACTACACTATTTTTCCTTGAAAATTCTGCCACTTAAATAATGAGAGGTGCTCTTAGGGTGCAATCGAAAAAGGCAAAAATGAGCTAAAACGCGATTTTGAAGGGGAAATTTCCAAAATTTTCTCTGGGGATGGACCCTACAGACCATCTTTTTCCAGGATTTAACATCGTTTATACAAAATTTGGAAATTAAGTTCACTAAAATTAATTTACAATGTGTACGTAGGTCATCTTAGACTTGGAGGAGTCATCTTAAACTTTCGAAAGGAGGAAATAGTGATTGTAGTTCATGAGCATTTTTACACAAGAGAAAAAAAATGTTGGGATAAAATCAGCGTTTGAAATGGTACTGGATTGCTGGTCCGGGACAACTAAAAAACGGCTCGGACCAGTGGAATCAGAAATTCACTGGTCCGCCAGACCAGTGGTGAAACAATATCCCTCCTTCCAGTTAAGTCATGTATTAATTTGTGTGCAATATCATTTATTCAAGAAAAGTTCTTATTCTTTAAATTTATCAGTTGATTTTGAATGGATTTTGTCAGTTAGTGAAATATTATTTAATCAAGAAAAGTATTTAATAAATAATATATTTTCAAAGTTATTTGATTATTTAGAGCTATGGCTTATTTCTCATAATTTCATTTTATTAATTATTTTATATAAATTTTATATTTATAGCTGGTAACTTATTATTTCATGCATATGTATTAATTTTAAAAATTACTATTTGGTACTCACATTCAGTGCAATAGTTACTTTATAATAATAGTAGAACTTGTCCTTTTTGATTTGTCGGACCAGTAATTTTTGTTGCGGACCAGTAAGATTGGTAAAGCCACTGGTCCGCAGGACCAGTGGATTTTTTTCCCAATTTCTAACGCTGGTAAAATGCTCCCACACTAAAATCACCCCTCCCTATCTAAAATGAAATTTATATTAAGCATATACTATTACATTGAAGCAAAAAAATTAGTGGCTCTTTAAAAGCTGGGAAATTTCGTAAACTGTTACTTTTGGCTCTTCCCTTTCAAAAGGTTGCCGACCCCTGTGTTAGGTATAGTTAAATGGATTCATTTTTTGTGGAATTGGGTTAATTTCAGGTTTTGGTACATGAAGTATACATTGTGTTAATCTTTATTAGGATCAAATCTCTTCTTCATAAAATCCTTATTAAGTAATCGTGAAATAATTTTAGTAAAATTTAACTTATTAGGTGCTAAAATCAATACTTCAAAGAAGTTGAATTCTTTTTATTAAAGGGATTATATATATATTGAAACTTGTGAAAATAGTTATTTTAAAATAAACAAGGATTCATAAAGCGGATTTAGTATTCTGAACACAGCAAAGCAATCAAACTCAAAATTTCAAGCATGTTATAAAACTTTTCTGAACTAAATTACATTCCCCCTTTCTAAAGTTTTACAGTATGATAAAACTTATTTACTTGAAATCAGAACATTTATTTTGAAATTCAGAATTTCTGCATTCTCATTCTCACATAAATTTATTTATAGATTGTTTCTAAGTAATGTTTTTTATTTCAGCTGGAGGCAAAATTCTAGTCTTGTGTGATCTTTTTGCGAGAAGAAAACATGAGCTTTGCCGTGCTGAAAGGAATGAATTAATTGAATATCTCAAAGCTAGGTAATAATCTCCTTAGTTTGTGTTAGAGGATGAGTTTAAGGATTCCTGGTTTTGTGTTGAAATGCAATTCTGTATGTATCAAAGTTTCCCTTTGAAAATTAAATTCCCTTTGAAATGTATCAGTTTCCCTTTTTGAGATGCTGTTTTTTAATGCTCAAGTTGTTTAAAGTTTATTTCTAGTAGCCCGTAATAAATTATTTATTGATTGTTACAGGTTACCTGATTTCATGAAACAGTTACACAAGCTTTTAGAAGTCATAAAAATTTCATTAGGAAACTTGACCCCTTCTCAAAGAATGGATATAGCATCATATTTTGTTTCAGATGTAATAATTATTTTAATATGTTTTGCATGTTTATTTAATTTTTATCATTGTTATATCAATATATGTGCTTGAAATAACTTACTTGATGAATCATAAGTAATATTTCCTTTTTCCCCCAGATTGAAAATGCTTTAGATGTAGTGTTTGAATTTGTCACTGAAATGAAGACGGCTCTTGAACAAATTATCAATAATTCAAGCTCAACAAAAGAAAAATCTGCTTGTGCATTGTGTGATTCACGTAATGGTAGTATTGGAGAAGCATTAGGGAAATCTTTAAGAAATGTGAGTTACTTAAAAAATTCTATAAATGTATGAAGTATGATAATTCAGTCAAACCCAGCTGTAGTGTACCTGGGATACCCATAGTTACCTCCAGTTATGATGGCTCTTTTTTTCCACTGGTTCTACATGAACAATCAAACAAATAATAACAATGGTTATAGGTCCAAAATTGTATTTCAATTGCCCATAATTTGCCATAATAGGGTTTGATAGAGTTCTACTTTTTCAAAATTGGTTTGGTTCTTTAAAATTTTACTTTAATCTATTTTATGTTTCTTATAGGCTTTACATATGAGAGAATTAATGAAACTAAGAAATTACTATGAGCGAATTTTAGAAAGCTTTATGAATCTTATGCACAAAAAGTAGGTGTTTCTTGAGTATTGTTTTATTTCAATTCATTGTTGTTGAATCTACTGATTCATTGTTTATCATTTATTCTTAAGAAAAGGTTTGTGCATTATGATAGGATTATTAATAGGGTTTTATTTTTCAGAGAGGCATTTAGTGATGCTAATTTTGTTACTAAAAATCGATCTGTAGCAAAGAATTTGGAACAATTTGTAGAGGAGGTAAGTAGTTAATTCCAATATTTGTTTTTATTTTGAGTAACCTTAAAAGATGTTCTTCAAATGGGCAAAATATTTTCAGATTCCCTTATTTATGCTCAGAACAACTGAAATGAATGCTGCTTTAGATGAAAAACTGACATTCAAAGAGTGGAAGTACTGGTTCAAATTAACTACATCTAAACTGGTAACATAAATTATGATCTCTAACTATATATTGCATCTAGTATTGATTTTTCAAATTTAAAGTTAAAATTTAATTTTCATTCTTTTGAAGTTTAAACAATATACAAGAGTTTCATTTTTTATAAATTAAGTTCATAACATCAACATTTTCATTCTAATAGACTGTTGAATAAGTTTATCTTATTTGAACTTATACCCAAAATGCTTCATTTTTTAAAAATTGTAATTGAACATTTTTGAATGGAAGAAATATTTGTTGATATTGCTATAATTTGGCTGATAGTTCTTGTACCAATCATTAGCTTTTAAAGATCATTTAGTCGCATTTTTTCTTAAGCTTCTTCATAAAATTTAAAAATGCACTTTAAATACAAGATAGAAATAAAGACATTATTGACCTATTTACAAATCTTGTAATCCAAAACTAAAGTACCTACTATAGAAATGAACTACATAGCACTAAGGTCCAAAAAGGTAGAAAAACACTTTTGCCCATTATTCCATTATATTTTAAATTGCTCTACAGTCACTTTTATTTTTCAGGCCTGGATCCTTGGTCGGCTTGTATGTCACCGTGAATCTCTCGATTCCATAATAATTCGAGTTGACCTAATGGTGAGCCGTGAGCACTTTACCCAGAGTCTGGTCCAACTCAATTTGTTAGATCCACCACCTTCTGCCTCTCACTCCTCGGAATCAAAGTCAACGTCAGGCCATCATAGAAGCAAACGTCAGGTACTGTAATTGAAAAGTTTTATGATGCCACTGTGGGACTGCTACAACTAGAGCAAAACCATTAACCGAAATTTCTTAGTAATTCTCAGTGTTGGATCACTAATAGAGAAATATTGGAAGTTTTCTCTGAGTTACAATCATATTTGCATAAAACCATGCCACTCTTCAGTCCTTGGGACGGAATTCAGTCTTCTTAAAAATTCTGTGAACGGAATTCCGTCTGGTTCGATATGAAATGTAAAATCGGCCGACCTATTGGAAGAGATTATTACTGAATTTCAGTACATTTTGCCACAAAATATGTCTGTTTTGCAAAAATGCACTTTAACTTAAAATTTGGACTTATTTTTAGCTGTTCATATATGATATTTTTATAAGTTCTTCTGCAATTTGAAATAAAAGTGAGAAAATGATTAAAAAGTTCAATCTTACAATGTTTGGAGAGTGGCACCCATGACCATATCCTATTTAAATCTTCTCCTTTTTTAGAAAATATAAAAAACAATTTTTATTGCATTAGACAAACGAAAGGCATTTTATTCAATCATCAAACAGGGTTTAAAAATATTTGTTGTATTTTTTTCCTGGTTGCATTTATTGTTCTTTTCTGTTTTTAGGGTAATGATGTGAAGTCTTTTCATGAGCCCCCTGTTCCTTATGACAGCAAGTTAGCTAAGAATGCTTTATCATTCTTAAAAAGAGGCCTTGATACTGACATGAGTTTTGAAATAGTTCCAACACAAGGTAATTTTATTTTACTCCGCTATATCTTGGTTATAATTTCCAATCTTGCTTTTAAAGGCAATTGTTTAGTTGTTAATTTTGTGCTGAGTCAAACAAAGGTAGTGTGGAAAGTAAAATGAATAAGCTTTTTAGGAATAACTGAGTTGCCAGAAATTTAACCCTTTAGTGCGCACATTTTCCAATTAATGTCAATATTTTTTGTTGATTACTTATGAGCCCCAAACACTAGGAAAAATACTAAAAAAATTCCCTCTTAATTATTTTCTTAATTATCGGCAATTATTTAGTCTTTGCATATATGCAAAGCTGCGCATTTAGGTCTATTTTTAACACACTATTAAAAACAATGGAGTTAGAATGAAACTTTTTTATTTAAGCATACAAATACTTATTTCAACTTGTTTAAAGCTTTTAATCACTTATTATCTTTATTTAGACTTAATTTTAAACTTAAGACCTGTCTATACATCTGGTTCTGGCTTTTTTTCGGCTGTGAGGGTAAATTTTTCAGGGATTTTGAGACAAGTCTATCTGATTTTTTTTTCGAGAAAACTAAACTGTAATGTGTTTAATGCGAACTTAGGGATATAAGATCCTGTATTTTTCCTAATATTCTGTTCACTAACAGTTCGCAGTACAGGAAAAAGGTGGATCCAACGGCCAGCTATTTATCTACTTTTCAACCTGTAATTTTACTAAAAATATTTTTTTCAGAATAACCACTTTATAATGCAGTATTATAGCTACATTGATAAAAAATAAAACCCAATAAACCACCCAGAGTCAATTTGCTCTTTTTTACACACAAAAAAAACATCAAAACGAAACCATCAGACTCAGGCACATGCTGTCCAATCATCACTATAGCAGAATAAAAAATGTAAAAAAATGATAACAACCTGAAAAAAACCTCCTAACCTCTGAAGGAATGTTTTGTCTTGCCGAGTGTGAAGTTTGATTGTCATGGGATAAATCCAAGGTCATTTAAAAGCGCATATTGAAGCTCTGTCTAGGGTTCTAGAAAAAGGCCCGTGGCTGGGCGATAATGAGTTAATAGCTACATATATATTCTTACACTGGTGGATCCAGAGGGGCTGAAGGTTTCATTCAGTCCCCTGTAACTGGTAAAACAGTTTTGGTAAAAAATTAAAATTTTTAAGTAACCAATTTATAAAAGGAAACAAATTAAAAGTTCTTACAAAAAAATCTTATCCACCCTTAAAAAAACTAATATCGGTATCCAAAAATGTATTCTAACTATACAACCCATAAACCATGTAAAATTTGCCTAAAATAATAATATAGATTCATAGAAACAGTGAGACAAATAATCTAATAATGAAATGTGAAAAGCAACCTAAATGCGCACCTTTGCAGATATGATAAGTGGTTAAATTCGGCCCTAGATAATCAAGAAATACTCACTCTGAAGATTCAAAGCCAAATATATGACAAGAAAGGTCCAAATTTTGATAATAAAAATCATCACATCTATATGAACACTTTTACTCACTTTTAATTGCAATCAAATTAGCCCGAAATCGGTAATCTGTGATTTTCGCAATCTTCAATACTGTTGGCCTTGTTACTTGAGTGTAAAGCCATAAATTAGCAAACTCATGCCATACATTTAAAAACACAGCTTTACAGATGTGCTAAACCGCGCATTTGAGCATCTAAGTTTAACAGGAGGGGGAGAATTTGCTTTGATACATTGCTTTGCATATATGATTAGCTGCGCACTAAAGGGTTTAAGCCAAAATTCCAAACATCATGCAAAAGTTGCGAGGTTATACGATTGTTTTTGTTGGTGTTTCCCTTGAAAGAAACTAATAAAATCTGTACAAAACTATTATTTTTTCTTTTATGAACTTTTGGTTGTGCCAGATTCATGTTATTCTCAACCTAGACTGAAATAGACTTGATCTGGTTATCTTAGTAATAACCTTTTATCAAATCAGATTACAAAATATTAGCTAGCAGATTAAACCAAAAAGAGTAGAGATTGAGATAATCTCCGATTCAGAATATTTCTATGACATGTCTAATTCAGATCCTAGAAGGAATTTTCATATGTTTATGCTTTCAGATTGTATGATGTAAATACCTTTTCTAGGATCTGCTGCTCCTCAAGCCGAAAGTGCGACTGAAAGTGCTGAAACTTCTGGAGTGGCAGAAGCTGCCTCTTCTGAACAGATGGAAGTAGTGAAAGCTCATTGTATAGTTGTAGCTGCAAGATGTAATTGGTTTCGGAAAGCCCTCCTGAGTGGCATGAAGGAATCAATTGATAAGTGAGTTCTCTATGCTGCATGTTTTGAGTGTTATGTACATGTTGGAGAGATTTGCATACACTTCATAATGTCTTGTTGTAAATATTTTGTAGCCACGGGAATAGTTTAAAATGAACAAGGGAGTAGTAATTTATTGTATAAATTGGTTATTGGTTTTGTAAATCTGACAGTACTAATGCACAGTTTAAGCTAAGAACTGTTTTTGTTCTTGGTACAATTTTAATTGATAATACATAGTTAATTGGGGATGTCTTATTTTATGATCATGATTATAATGATTTTTTTAATTATCCTTGTAAGATCTCTATCTTAACAAGCAGCCAATGTAAAAGCCAATTCTATTAACATCAACAAGACCTTTCGTTGACTTGTAATTTTCAGTTTCAACTTAAACTGTATTGTGAATAATAACTCTTTTAAAAATGTGTGCAGCATTAAGCTTTAGTTGTTTTTGTGTTTTGAAAAGTTAATAATACAGATGGTTAAAATTATCTTTATATTTTATTTTCAGAAAAATAGTTATCCATGACACCTCACCTCAGTTATTTATGATATTCTTGGAATATCTCTATGGGGGATGCGTTGATACTAGCCAATTATCTACAGAACAGATAGCTGATCTTATGCAGTTGTCTGATAGATATGAGGTATGGTCCAGTATGATTTTCTTCTTTTAATTCTTCTGGTAGATTGTATAAATGTGCTGTTCAGAATGATTACATATTGGATATACATGTAAAATTTGTGATGATCAAGTATTTAAGTTTCTTTTTTAGATCCTTTATTTTTTGAGGTAGTTGTTTATGTTCAAAAGTCTAAAAACTGGCCTGTAAGGTCCACACCCCAAATTGCTTTCTTCCTTCCAATACAGGCACAATTACGTAAACATTTAATTACTCAACACTAAGTTTAGTGGACTTGGATTAGTTTCATTCTGTGTAGCTCATATAAGAGCACCATTTCTTCACTTTTTATGTAATTTTGAGCAGAAGTTTACTATACTAAATTCTACTATAAATTCTGAACATAAACAGATGTTTTTTATTCTGGAAATTAAATGGATGTAAAAGTTTTGCCATGTGAGTTTATGGTAGAAATTATATTTTGAATACATGTAAATTAGGTATTTTAATTTAATTTATTTTTATAGCTTGATTGTTTAAAGCAGATTACTGTAGAAGCTCTTAAGAATCTCTTAGATGATGACACAGCCTTGTTCCTTTTGGGTATCGCTGATCAATTTAACTCTCGAGCACTCAGAGTATGTATCATATCTCAAGTTCTAATTAACATTTTGAAAATTTTGTAGTTTGTTATTTCATAACAGGGCAGTATTATGCATCAGCCAAACAAGGACTAGTCTGAGGATAGAAGTTCCAATTTAGTTCAATTAATATATGTCTCATTTTCTGTATTTCTTTTTTTTTTCTAAAAATTCCTTTGTATTTTAGCTTATAGAATTTTAAAAAATGATTTTTCTATAATTTAACTCCAATTAAAATGGAGTTTTGTGAGTAAACTTTAACTTGTTAATTTTATTTTATGGAGTTTTAAAAAATGTGGATCAATAATCCTTTTTGAAATATTTTAAATTGAATCTACTACATTAAATATACAATAATCTTTTTTATTTAATCTTTTTCGATTTTCCTCTAACAATCATTTATTTATTTTTACTTAATTTTTCATAGACTGCAGCTTTGGAGTTTATTGCTTTAAACAAAGACATAGTAAAGAGTGATGTTTTCTATGACCTTCCTGAAGATTTGCAGACTGAAGTAGATGAAATGCTTACTTGGCATGAATTAAGGTAAACACCATATAACTTTTAAGACAGATTATGGTTGTTTTATTATGTCTACTCCAGTGAACTTTAATCTGAAATAATCCAAAAAAGTTATTTAAAACTATCTAAAGTTATTTAAAACCATCCTACTTAAAGGCCAAAACAGGTTTTGGGGTTGTTTTAAGTAGAAACATTAAACATTGCACAAATAATAAATATTTTTAATTTCATTTTAAAATTGTTTTACACTATTTATTATGTAACAAATGCAATTATTAATTAGGCTTATAAGCTTTCAGAAAATATTTACCAGAAAAATAAAGCATGATATATATTAAAGTGAAACAACATTAATTTAATATCCTACTTTTAGTATGTGAAGATCCTATAAAGTACTTAAAGATTTTTAAATATTGTTGTTGTATATCCATTCTTAATAAATAGCCTGAAACCAAGTTTTTCAGTCCTGTAAAATTTGTTGCCTCACGTTAGGCTGACCACCTAACCAGGACAAATGCCTTGCACCCCAGGGTCCCACGATCACAAAAACAAAGATGGCCATCATAGGCCTTGGCCCACTAGGACTGTTGCACTAAAGAGTAGTTTTAGTTTAAAATTTGTTACAACATTTTTTATGTTCCTTACTATTTTATCTGCTTTTATATTCTTTATTCTCTTGCTATTTTAATGCTCTAACCTTATTTTCAGAAATTCCCGTCGTTATGAAGAGCTTTCTGAGCCCCAGTTTTTCAACCATGATAGCCCTAGTTCTGTGTCCTCAAGTCTCTTGGATGTAGATGAGCTGTTATCAGCTGTTAATCTTTCAGGAAAAGAGGTAATGTTCAGAAGTTCATCATTTTGAAATGCTCTGAAAGCCCCTCTTTACCATCTCTCTCTATAAAAAGCAGACCCTTTATCTCTAAAAAAGAAAAATTTATTCCTTCGAAAAAACACTATACTTTGTAAATTAATTTAGACAAACGATTTTACATTTAATAAAACATTTCTTTTACTTAAAGAACTATTTAATAATTAAATTATGTCAGTCTCTGTAAAAGCCTTGTTATTTTTATATTTTGAAGAATCTAAAGGACAAAAGCTTTGAACAGTTTTTTATAGTTTGATTATGATGGCTACACTAGAGTTTTATTTTTACCCCTCGCCACTTCAAATCAAAATCAAAGTCTGCCTGGGCCTAGTGGCCCATCAGGCGGTGCCCATCTCCGTTTCTGTAGTCTTTGGGCCTGGGGTGCTAATTATTAGCGTGTGTCCAGGCCGAGTGGCTAGCCCGACGCTGGACCCCCAGTTGATTCCCCAAGCGAGCTTGGTCCTCAATTTATCGACCCCGGAAGAATGAAGGGCTGAGTTAACCCATGGCCAGCTACCCAAGCAGAAGCCTCGCCACTTACCCTATCTTATCTTTATCAATCTTTAGTCCACACTCTCGTGTCTCAGGATTCTGTTTAGGACCATACTTTTCTGTTTAATTTTTAATTGTCTTAATGTATTCTACACACCCTAAAAGATTGTAACAAAATAAAGGTACTATAATTATAAAGCTAAAGAAAGTCTTGTTTTTTGTACATTGCTGAACCATCCTTCTAAGTTAAACTACCCTTATGCAGTTAATATATTCCCAGTTCTCAATACTTCTTATCTTCCTTTAGGGTGACCCAGCATCTGACTCTAGCTCTCTTGAAGACCTCCCCTTAACTCAAGACTCTGCTCAGCTGGAAGCATGTGTTGCTCAGCTTAGGGACATTGTCGGTACCTCAGTTCCTCGAGAAGAGTTGGTTCGGGTGTCTTTAGCAGCAGATTATGATGTCAATAGGGCTTTGAATTTTTTTTTCACTAGGTTCACCTAGCCCTCGTCTCATGAGCTGAATGTTAACGAGACTTAAATTCTGTACTTTTTAAAAACTAAGCTTAAGTATGTGACATAGGTTTGAGTTCAACCTATATTAATAATGTTTATGAAGTCAGATTTGTTGGTTTACATGAAGTGACCAGGTTGTTGAATTTGAGCGCAGCTGAATAGTTTTAGGTTTTCCTGCATCGCGATGATAGTGACTCACAGATCCGTTTATTTGCTAGGTGGGCCGAGTTTCATCCCCTCCTTTACTTGTTTTATCATATTGGCGAGAGAATTTGGCTTCAGAATTGCTTTCTGCAGTTTGAGCATATTTAAACTTAATCTCAAATCATTCAAAATTTTAACTCACTCGAAATCTCATTGAATGCTTACTATATGATCAGCATTGATTTATGGTATTTAATTCAAAAATTTTTAAGTACTGTGGGAAGTACTTTTCATCAATTTTTTGTCTATTATTACCTATGGTAATTCCTTTTTTTGTTATTTTTTTCTACTTATTGATTGTAACTTATATACCTATTTATTGATCCAAGAATAGGTTACTGGAAAGTCTTTCATATTCAAACTGCATTTATTTATAAAACCTTATATATCTTATTTGTCTAGTCATTTTAGAATTGTTACGATTAATGTTTTATGTCTTATGAGGGAAATAGTTTATTTGTGTGTGAATATAGCTTTATTATATTCATTTTTTACTCCAGTAGTTGGCAACCTTGTTGCACTTACCATTCCATAAAATAAGTTAGAAATATCAAATGAAGAAATCTGATTAAGAGAATAATAATTTAATTTTAACCCTAATCAAATATATTTGGGCCTTTTTCTATATTAAGTCCTGTATTTGCTATGGCATAAACAAGGTTAATATAAAAATGTGAGTAACTACTTAAGTAAGTTAAATATTAATCTTTTAATCCCTGAGTTTATAATCATTGGTAATTTAGTTATATGATGAATGGTTAACATATTTTTTTATTATAAATCTTCTCAGTAAAATCTTAGAATTTAAAAAGTCAATTTAAAAAACTTGAAACTACTGTTTTTCAAGATTTAAAATTTTTAACCTTAGTTTTGAAGGTAGCATCAGTTTATTAGAGCAAACTTATTGCAACCTGTTAATAACCTACAATAATAATAACAAATAATTGTGGTATTCACAATTTGGGGAAAATTATATCCATACTATATTTGCTTAAGTAAGTTATTGTTCTAATTTATCATTTACTTCAATATGGGGATTTGATGAATTTAGTGTACTAAGAAAGTTCGTTTTGGTCAGCTGAGGTTTTTTTAAAGTGTACCAAAAAATCACGTATGTGTAATATTGCCAACTCTTGTTATTTATTTTAATCAATTATTTAATTTATGATGATTATGTTTACTTTTTACACTCAATATGAAGTGGCTATGCAGTTATGGATTGCATGATAAAGGGAAATATTAAAGGGAAGCAAATATATATATATATTTAAACTTGAGTGAAACATTCTTATGTTATGGACAATCGTAGGTATGAGTCAAAAGAAAGTAAAAACATACCTTTATCAACAGGAGAACCTTCTTTAGGGTTCTAGTTTATAATCCAATTGATAAGATGTACAAGAGTTGTTTGATCCTCTGTATCTCAGAACATATTCCCAATTAATCATATTCCAATGAAGTTTTCCCTTTTACAAGTGTGTATAATAAATAGTTTTCTATATAAGAAGGTGGAAATTGTATTTATACCATGAATATAAGAGAACAATTCTCTGTTAGGTGAACCAGTGAGATATTAACAAAATGAGTGGTGAGACATCTGCTACTTTAATGTCGACTGCACTAAATGTTTAAATGTATATATTTTTAAAACATTGATGAAAATTTAAAGCTGAAACAAATTTGTTAAAATTCTTCTATATGGTTTAATTTTCAATCAAGAATGTATTTCTAAGGTTACCAGATTTTTTATTCCTTATAAGAGAACGTTATTCAAGTATATTTACATTTATAGTTAAATTACCCTAAAGTATGTATCTGAATTAGTATCTTACCCTGAAGTATGTATTTTATCCCTGAAGGAATGAAAGTTTAATCCTTATCAAGTATTTTAAAATTATGATTATGAGGATTTTTTTCCCAAATACTAAAGGCAAACTTGTGATTTGTATAAGGTAAAAACCAAACTACTTATAAATAATATGCATACATATTTTTCATGCTGAGATAGTCTTACTTCTCAAAATTTGCTGAAAGGGATACCGAGATTTTAAGTTTCATGGGGTAACCTATTTTCTCAAAATCTCTTACGTCAAGTCAAAAACCAACCGATCTATAATGCCTTATATGTACTTGTTGCTAATCAGGGCCTGTGTCTGGTAACCTTATGTAAAAATTTCGATAGCTACATAGTTTTTCTTTTGATACAAAATTGCCTATTTCTATAAATATCTATATACATCTAAAAGATAAGAAAAACATGTATATTTCCCATATTTGTGTGAATAATTATGCGGAATGTCTTCTTTCTCCTTGTGCTTCAGCTATTTTCTGGATACTGGTATATGTGTTTAGAGTGTCTATCTTTGCGCTAGTTTGATCTAGAATCATAAAATAAGGTTGTGAAAATTTTTATGCTGATATTTTACTTTGTTGACTGAACTGTATTTGGCATTTCACAAGATACTCTTTTACTGTTGTATTGCAGAAGAGGTGTACATTTAAAAAAATTACACTTTTTAAAACTTATCTTTTTGTCAGTAAATATATCAAGAAGTTTAAGAACAAGCTGATTAGAATGAGATAGATAAAATATTCATTGATGCTATGACTAAATCTGATAATATTATGACTTGTTCTGCAATTTAGTCTCATTAATTATGTTTTCAACCTCATTTGGATTGGTAGCCAGTGATTTTAAAATTAGTTGACTAAAATAAAAAACTTACTATGGATTTGAGATGGAAGAAAACTAATTTAATTGTAAGTAATAATTTGATTCACATTTAAATAATTTAAAGTAGTAAGAAAATGTATTAACATATCAAAAATTTAATGCATAAATTATGAAATTTTGCTCTCTATTTTCCATGAAATTTTTCTTTCTGAACCACATTGATGACCATTTAAAAAGTTAACATAAAAATTCTTCTTGAAAAAATGCGTGAAAGATTGTAGGTTCTTTTACTCTCAGCACCCTAAAATTTCTAACCATAACCATTTTTACTAAAATCAAACCATTTACTTCAACCTAGAACCAAATTTGGTTTAAACATAAGAATAAAAATTAAGGGTAAAATGAATGCTATTGACAAGTAAGGCGACACCTTTACATCCTTCATTAGAAAGGTGGTAAATGTGATATTAGATACTCTTTACTGTAGTATCTCTTTTTTGCCTGTTACATCAACTTTGCTGAGTAACTTGCTAAAATTTTGCTTCTTATAAAAATGACTGTGCAATGTATTTATTGCTGTATTTTTATAGGCTATAAAGATGTATAGTTTGGAAGAACTTGCAAATTATTCCCAATGCTTAAAAGGTGTACTTTAAAAACTAAATTTCCTGGTGCTCTATACTTGCTAAAGTGACTTGCTTCATGCCATCATTTAGCAAGATCAATCATACAATATGAAATGCAGAGTTTAAGGTTCCCAATGTAGAAGTGTTGTTTGAAATTTAATAGTTCATACTATTCATTTCTGTAACTTTGGTGGAAAGTTGGGATATTTTAAGCTTTATATTAGAATAAGCAGATTTCCTATTGTGTTCTTTATTTATATTAAGCAAATCATTCCCATATATTTAGTGCCATTAGTAATTTCTTTTTATTTTGATGTGGGGAGCATTACATAAACATAATTTATGTATTAATTGCAGATTTTTTCCACTCAAAAAGTGTGTTGTAGAAGTGGAGCTCAAATAATGCAAATTGTTTGCTTGCTATGACAAGTCTTGGTAGTTCTAGTTGTACTTGCTGTATTTCAACTATTGCTATTGTTTTTACTCGCATTTGGAATATAAAAGTTTCTAACCTTATAGAACTTATACTTAAATTTTTATCGTACTCTAAGAAAGGGCTGGTTTTTCTCTCCAACCCTTTCTCTGTTTATAATAAGAATTACAAGATTATAAAATATTTTACTACTAATAGAAGTCAATGTTGATGTATGTGAGTGGTAAAATGATCTGGTAAAGGATTCTTAATGTCTCATTTGTTGACCATTTTTGTGTTGCCCAAGTGTCAACAGAATAAATATTTCAATAAATGGGTTAAATTTTCTATTTAAGTGCAATAAAACTGCATTTCAGTGTACTAAGTACTTGATAGTTCTTTTACTTGTATTTTTTCAGCTGATTTAAAAATTTTGCTTTAAAGCCATTAATGGAATGTGGCTAGATGTCTTGGAGTTTTTATTTGTATGATTATTAATCATTAGAATTTAATTCATGACTCATTTTTTGTCAGGCATTTTGCTCCATTTCCATGAAACATAAATCAAAACCTTTGATTACTTTTTTTATTGTGATTATCACTCTACCATTTTCACTTAGTAAGGATATTTGTAACTTGTGATGTAAAACTTTATGTATATGTTTTAATTGTTTTGGTGTTTAAAAGTATTTAATAAACACATGGTATTGATTTTCTGTACTATTAAATACTCTTTCTCTTTTTTTGTTTTCATTACAATTTTTCTTTCTTATATGACTGGACTTTGTATCCAACACCTTCTATTAATTCTGAATCTAAGAACTTACATTAGTATCGAAAACTTTCAAAAAATATGAACTAGAGAGATTCTTCTTCCTTATATATAGATGGGATGTAAGATCTGTAATCAATATTTTTTATTACTGAGAACTTATTTTCTACACCTACAGGGTTCAAAGGCAAATTTGGGGAGGGGATGGGATTGAAAGGGTTAAAAAGGTAGCTAAAGCATTGAGCAGAAGTCCTACAACTACTGCAGGAGGATCTATTGTTTTAATGCCAAATGATGTTTCTAAAGCAATCAAAAACAGTATATCCACCCAGATCCCCTTCTAAATTTGTTTATTTTCTTCCAGAACTACTTCTTTCTTCTACTTTATAATAATCTTGAGAATTCTTGAAAGTAGCTTTTTCGGAAAAGTAGCTAATTTGGAAAGTAGCCATTATATCTCAACTGCATATTCCCCTCTTTATCTTTTAAGTTCTCAAAAAATATATTCTATCGAAATGTTTTTAAGTGATGGATTGTATATTACAGTAGGTTCTCCTATAACGCGATTGTTTGGTTCCGCGTAATAGGGAAATCGCGTTATAGGAATTCGCGTTGTATGAAAAAGCTCTCCTACAACGCGAATTCTAGGTAAAAATGATTACCCTCAAGTACACGACGAAAGCAACGCAAGTGTTCGAGTACAACCTTTTTACATGTAAAAAGCTAAACTTCCGTTTAATTCTTATACAGTCGCAGTTTCTTAGGGTTAAGGGCTAGAATAATTATAACCATGAGAAATTTTATCGTCTGCTAAAGTAAGGGGCCATTCATTAATTTCGTAAGGGTCCCGAGGGGAGGGGGGGTTGGAAAAATCTCTACATACCCTTACTTGGGGGGTGGGGGGGTTAAACCCATTCTTACGTAAGATTTTCCAGGTTAATGTAAACAAATTACAATTATTCAAATCAAATTACTATTGAATAACCCCAGAAAAACTTTAAAATGCTGACGATTTCTGTATATTAAACTGAGAGTTTTAGTGTAACTGATCCTTTTCTAACATTTTATTATTTTGAAAAACGAAATGGAATCTTACGTAAGAATAGGGGGGGAGCGGTTTGAAAAATCTTACGTACCCTTACATGGGGGTAGGTGGGGGGTCAAAAATTGCCAAAATCATCCTTACGTAATTAATGAATGGCCTCTAAGATATTGGAAAAAAATGTATTCAAATCAATATATTTCTATTATGTGTATAAATAATAAATTATGTATATTTTTAATATTGAATTTAAAAGCTTTTTGTTTGATCTTGATCTATAATGGGATATAAGGTTTGGGTTTTTAAAAGGAAATATTTAATTTGAAAGAAATTGCTTGAACTTGTATAAAACCTCTAAGAAAATCCCCCTAAATTAAAAAAAACACTATTTCTGAAAAATAAAACAGTTTTCCATGAGTTTTTTCAAGGTTTTATTGAAAAAAAAAGCAATCTACTTGTGTGTGTGGTTTAATATAGTTTTCACGTATAGTTTTCATGTTTAACTTTTCAATAACTTGACGGCGTGGTTCTCGTATAACGCGAGTTTTTTCGCGCTATAAGAAAAAAAGGTAGCAAAATTTCTCTCGCGTTATAGGAATTCGCGTTGTCGGAATGCGCGTTATAGGAGAATCTACTGTATTTCTATAAAAGCTGCGGCAGAAATGAAGGGATTATGATTTAAACAGTAACAAAAAATATGTATAATAATTATCAAATAACAGAAATAAACGTAAAACTTAAAGTTAATTTGATTTTTATTTAATTTTTGAGTTGACGGAAAATGTATTAATCTGGCATATTTAAGAATGTCTGAAGCACTACACCTGAAATATCGCATTGTCCGAAACGTAAGTTCCCGAATCTATTCCAGTAATTTATTTTAATGGTGAAAGAATCAAGTTAGACTCCTATTTCAAAAATCTTGTTTCGCACATTCATAGTGAGGGTCATCTCATCGAAGTTAGTTTTATGTTCTTTACCTAAGGGCGCCCTATAAACATAGCATATTTAGTATTGAAAAGTTCCAGAGTAACCGTTAACTGCGACCGTAATTGAGTATTTATTTTGTTCTGGTCTTCACGTTGTTTACATTTACAAAGTTTTCTGCAATCCTGAAGTGACGCAATTACGGCAAGTAATAAAGAAATCCGTGAAAATGTTTAGAAATATCTACAAATTTAGGAATCTCTTAAAGAGGCCTTCGTACTCTTACACTACTCAAGTGTCCAGAAAAATATTAAACATTCCGGAAACTAAAATAAGCCAGCTACCCAATGGATTACGAATCGCTACTGAAGACTCGGGTTTACCGACATGTACAGTCGGTTTGTGGATTGATGCAGGCAGTAGATTCGAAAATGACGCTAACAACGGAGTTGCGCATTTTCTGGAGCACATGGCATTTAAAGGTACTTCCAAAAGAACTCAACAAGCCCTGGAATTGGAGGTTGAAAACATGGGCGCTCACTTGAACGCCTGCACTTCGAGGGAACAAACAATATTCCAAGCTAAATGTCTCACTAAAGATGTCGAAAGTTCTATCGATATTCTCTCTGATATTCTTCAAAGCAGCAAATATGGTGAAAATGAGATCGAGACGGAAAGGGGTGTCATTCTACGAGAAATGCAAGAAATCGAGATGAACCTGCAAGAGCTGGTGTTTGACCACTTGCATGCGGCAGCCTTTCAGAACACGCCGTTGGGACGCACCATTCTGGGCCCCATTGAGAACATCAAGAGCATATCCCGCAAGGATCTCGTCGAGTTCAAGACTAATCACTATGTTGCATCCAAGATGGTTTTAGCAGGAGCTGGAGGAGTAGATCATGACGAACTAGTTAGGCTGGCTGAGAAGTATTTCGGCACCCTCAACAGTCACGGTGCCGACGACCCAAACCTACACCATTCATGTAGGTTTACCGGAAGTGATTCTCGATTATGTGATGAATCAATGCCACTGGTGCATGCTGCCCTTGCAGTTGAAGGTTGCGGATGGGTGAATCCAGAGAGCTTGCCACTTCTCATTGCGAACATATTGATCGGCAACTGGGACCGCTCTCATGGTTGCGGGGGGAATATCTACAGTAAGCTGGCCCAGCAAGCAGGAGCAAAGAATTTGTGCCACAATTTCTTATCCTTTAATACTTGCTACAAAGACACTGGATTGTGGGGTATATATCTGGTGTCTGAAGCGAAAACCATCAATGACATGATATCGGCTGTGCAGGAGGAGTGGAACCGGTTATGTACTTCTGTTACGGACGAAGAAGTCAACAGAGCCAAAAACTTGTTGATGACAAATTCATTGCTTTTGCTGGATGGATCCACTCCAATCTTTGAAGATATAGGACGACAGATATTGAATTATGGTAGACGTATTCCTATCCCAGAAATGGAAGCTCGTATTGAAATGATAAATGCGGACATTGTCAAGGAAGTTTGTACTAATTACCTCAAAAATAAGCCTCTTAGCGTTGCTTCTATAGGACCTATTGAAAATATGCAAGATATAAATGCTCTTCAAAGAGGTATGCGATGATCATATTTCAAGATCTAGTGTATTTCTTTGATAAAGCCAGAAAATGAGTGGCTATTCATTTTGTATTTTCATTTCACAAGCTTTTAAGTTGTAAATTAGTTAGATAATTTCTCTTAAAATTCTAATAAAAGTTTATATGCTGATTTTGTAAAAGCTAACCTATTTTGGTGGTTGTGCAGATATTTCTCCATAAAAATCCATTTTAGTTGAGATCATTGACAAAGCCAGAAAAAAATTTGGTACTTCCGTATTATCCCGTTGTCCGTTCAGCGACCATCTAACTCAGTGGCATAGCTGTAGAACAGTTAAAAGGATTTGATAACGTTTCCAAAATTTTGTTTGTGTAACTGGTGGCCTGTTGACCACCAGTTTCAGCAGCACAAAGAACAGTTTACTGGCTTTGGCTATGCAATTTCAGATTCAGCTGCACAGTTGACAGGATTATACAGAAGTACCAAAAACTTGAGAGGGAGATATTGGAGTTACTAAATGTATATAAACAGGCATGAGTTTCTTCCGCAGAATCGCGATATTCCACTTTTTTCCATTGCTTTTATTTTCATTTTGGTTAATTTTATGCAGGTTACTTGATGTATTCTATGTATAGAGAATAGAGATATTAATCTGGCTAATATTAATGACTAGTTTTATGCAAGTTTAAAGTTATTAAAATCCCTCTAAATATAACCCAGGTAAATAAAAATGTTTTCATTGTTTAAATTACTAGTTTCCCACTAAAAGTAAATTGGGTAAAATCCTAGGAGAGCCCACACCCTTGGCGAAAAACGAAATAAAGCGCCAAACCAGAACCATATGACGCCAAGCCAAATCTAGTGTATTAACCACTTAACAGTTTCCTTTTTTTGACAGAATAGGTCCAAAAAAAGCATATTTTTCAAAACAATATTCGAGCTTAGATTAATTAACTAAAACTAAAAACATAATCAAAACACTTTTAAATCATGATTTTAACAATATATGGCCGTTTTTAATCTTAGCGAAAATGCAGCACTTTTACTTAAAGTTAGCTTTTTCCGAACATCGGGTTCAGCCAGAAAGCCGATTTTACAGAAAAGGAGGGCAAAGAAAACATTTTATGAAGTGAATTACTTACATTTTTCTCTTAAAAACCTATTTTTGAGTGACAAATTTTAAAACAGGGTGTTAAAACCAATGCTACGTTGCAATCCGGACCGAAATAGTGCGCTTTTTGGTGTGTGGGCATTGAAAATCAATTACTCTATGTCTAGCTGGTTTTCTAGCAATAACACAGCTGCAGCGGAAATTGCACCTCTTGATAGTAAGAAACTTGTGTCCCCCAAATATTTTTCCTTAGAAAAGAAAGGGGAGATATCGGTAACAAAAGCGTAAAGGAATGCATGTCCAATTGGTGTACTTCACGGTTGAATGAACAAAATTGGTCATGCCTGCCCCCCTCTGACAGGAGGGGAGAGGTCTCCTGGACAAGTAGTGGCATCTATGTAAAAAAAGAGAAACTAAAACCATGAAAATGCCATAAAAAACGTAGCATAAAAAGCGGACGAGCGACGCTCGGGATAATCAGGGAAGTACCTCGCGCAAGCGGACGAGCGGTGCTCGGGCAAATCAGGCAAGTGGTTAAAGTAGGGTTACCAAGATGGCGGAATTATCGCCAACTTTGGCAAGGGTGTGGGCTCTGCTAGGATCCAACCGTAAATTGTATAAAATTGAGCTCTTGCACTTTTTCCACTTGGGTCAAACTCATCCCTGTATAAAAATAAATTTAAGGGTATTATAAAATTTTGCATTTAATTACACGACAAGCATTATTTTCTGTAATTTAGACACACCCATGGAAGGAGTTGAAATTCTCTTTGTCGAGTATAATTTGAATGCAATTCAATCAGTAAATAAAAATTTGTGTCATTGGTAATTTGTGGGATGTGGGCATCACATAATTTATTGCACAAACAAAACAAAAAAACTTTAAATTAATTAATTTAAATAAAAAAAATTCCAATTTGTATCCTAAAAGCTAAATTAATTACTATTCATATATTTAGCAGTTTAAAAAAGAATAAATACAAAAAAGCTCTAATAATAAAGTTTTATTTATCTATGAATAACAAAACAAGAGTATGTTGGAAATGTTTATATCAAACCTATAAGTGTTTTTAGAAAATAATGTATTCTCTTATTACTATTTTCACATATTCATTTAATCATATATTTAAATAACTTTAACTGTTATTTTCTGTGTGAAAACAAAATATTTTAAAGAAATATTTTTTAACCCTTTCAATCAATCATATGCTGCCAGAGATTAGCATTGAATCCAATGGGAATTCGGGGCGGCGAGGTCTGAAAGGGTTGAACATATTTTATAAATTAACCTATTTCTAAAATACTAGGGAGCTACTCCCCCTGCTCGCTATCGCTCACCAATCCCCTTTAATTGCTTACGGATCGCTTCACAATTCTCCCTAAGGGACCATTCATTAATTACGTAAGGATGATTTTGGCAATTTTTGACCCCCCTCCCCCCATGTAAGGGTACGTAAGATTTTTCAAACCCCTCCCCCCTATTCTTACGTAAGATTCCATTATGTTTCTCAAAACAATAAAATGTTAGAAACTCTCCGTTTGACGTAAATCAAAGATTTTTATTTTTCAACAGATAAGTAATATTCCTGCTGTCAACTACATATTACTATTATATTATTATCTCTTGATTAGAATAATTGGAATTTGTTTATATTAACTAGGAAAATCTTACGTAAGAATTGGTTTGACCCCCCCACCCCCCAAGTAAGGGTATGTAGAGATTTTTCCAACCCCCCCTCCCCCTCGGGACCCTTACGTAATTAATGAATGGCCCCTAATCCCTGCTTACTGAACTTTACAAAACATTCGTAAAAACAATTAGCAGAAGAAAGGTCAACCAACTTTCCAACATACGTCACAGGTCATGCCCATGAATAGCACTTTTAAAAGTTTTCCTTCAAAAATAGCCAGCAAGTCTGCTTATAACTATTGTCGACCAACATCTTGAAGAAAAAAAAGTTCACCAATGAACCTTTTAAATTTAATGTGGTTCCTAGCAACTCGTCAGTATATCTAGTGTTTTAACATTATAGACAAAACCTACATGAACACTCAATGTTTACAAACAATTTATTTCTATTTTTTTTCAACTAAAATTTATCTGCTTAACCAACCCCAATAACCAACTAATATCTGAGATCAGTGGCGAATCCAGGATTTTTGTCTGGGGGGGCTGAGTTTCACAAATAACTTAATTGCTATATTATGGGCTGTTCAAATATTAATGTAAGCACTTGAAAAGGGGAGGGGAGGTTGCCAGTGCCGTAGCCAAATTTTTGTTTAGGGGGGTTACTCAATATCTTTTCTGAGGTCTAATCTTAGGAATACTAAGTTTTAGATAAGATGACTTCGTAAGGTTTTAATTTTGGTGCACTAAATTTAAAAATTTTGTAAAAATGTCATCTCCAAGTAAAAGGGGGGTCTGGGGGTCCTCCCCCAGAAAAAATTTGAAAATTTACCCCTCTAAATATAGTGTTTTAGCTCATTTTGAAGCCTTTTAGATTCCACCCTAAGAGCACTACTCATTGTAAGCGGCAGAATTTTCAAGGAATAAAGTTTATAGTATTGTGAATTGGAAAATTTCTTGGGGGTTCCTATTCTAGAAATTTTTTTGAATATTGCCCCTAAAAGTGGCATTTTAACTCATGTTGATACACTTTAGGTTACATCAAAGATGATCACTCCTTGTAAATCCCTAAAGTTTCAAGGAAAAACTGTACTTATTAGATTCCAAAATTTCGAGGGGGTTTGGGGGTCTTCCCCCAGAAAATTTTTGAAATTTTCACCCTTAAAAGTAGGGTTCCGACTCATTTTGAGACCCTTTGGGTAATACCATCGAATGTCCACAACGTGTTGAAATTTCTTTTTTGGCTTTATTGCTATTACCAAAACTTGAAGGTCTTATTCCTGGGGGGGGCTGCAGCCCCACAGCCCCCCCTACTGGATTCGCCACTGTCTGAGATTATCTCTAAATAAGAGTAATGGAAGAAGAAGACAAAGCGACTCCCCATAGTCAGCACATATCTCTATAAATGCTCAACTAAAATTTATACAAATTTTAGGCAAAATGTGTGAAATTCTAGAACAAGTAGAGTATTTGTAAGTTTCTAATTATATAACACTTTTATCAGTCTTTGAAAGATATTATAAAGTACACTTTTAAAACGTGAGAAATGAATTTTAATAATCATAAAATATGGTGTCAACTGATCGTTGTGATTGGATGGATAATTATTTGTTTGCTACGTAACTGGAACCTTATCCGAAATCTAATAAAATGGGAATATTTTAAAATTGAGAATATTTTTAGAAATTCTAATGGCTTATTGCGCATCCTTAAAAGAATCCATACAATTTGATACTAAAATTGTTGTACGGATCAGTAATTAAAAAGCCTTTCTCTGGAAATCGTTCACCAAAAACTTTTTTTTTTTAGAATAGATTCTGTTGGGGAACAATGTGTTAGGAGTTTATAGTGAGTGTAAAATTTCCAATACTGTTAAACTATCTATTCTTTAACTGATGGGAAGGATCCATTTTTATGAAGCCATTATTAAGTTTATAAAAAATATGTCTTATGAACGAGCTGAATCACATTAACCATGAAATGCAACCAACCCCTATGGCTGAAGGGTATATTTCCTACAGTTTATTAATATAATTGAAAAGTGTTAATGTCCTATTTTGAAAGAATGCAAGTACAAAAAACTAAAAAATTTTTAGCTTGGTTAAAGTATTTTGGCAAATAGTGAGCAAGCGAAGCTAGCATGAACTGTGTTACCAGTTTCTGAGGGTCAGCAAGTGGTAGTCCTTTAGCTTCCGATATTTATTTCCGATTTGCATTTATATGCATCATAATTTCCAATTATATGTGTTTAAAAGCTAATTTTGGACACTAACAGATGAATTCACCATCAACCTGACCGCCAGTCACCACATTGTTATCTTGATCTTTGAAGAAAAACGAATACTTGTAGTTTAAGAAATGAAAAGGATACAGTAACATAAAATTTGGTATTGCTGAAAATCCATACGTACTTAGCTTTAAGTAAATTGAAAACACAATTATAAACCCAAAGAAATGTTTTAATTTTCAAATCGATTACAATTCACAAAACTGAATAACTTGAAAATAATTTTGTGAAAAAAAATAGAACTTTTTAAAGTCCATATTAATGTTGCACAATAAAATATTTTTACATGGTACAAGAATATATAAGGAACACAGGTGAAAAAATAAGTTAAGAGAACAACACAAGATATATTTGCCCAGCAAATTAAATAGGTATTCTTACTATAAAATACTTTATACCTACATTTAGCAAAAAGGCTTTTTAAATATATATACTGGTCTACAGTTGGTGGGGTGGTCAAATAATACACAAGTTAGGAGAGTTAAACTTATGATCAAACTCTGATCCAACATTTGTACTATATCTATAAACCATGTTACTGGTTAGTGTTTTCAAAACATTCGACCAGTTTGACCATATCACAAGAATTATTTTAATCTGTTAACTTTTAAAATTTAAATATTTGTCACATAATGAATAAAATATAAAATTGATATTCAAAAGTTTATTCATCATAATAAAAAAACAATTTTTAAAGGAAGGAAATTTATCTTTATAAGAGTAAAATAACCAATACCAATTTTTGTTGATCAAACCTTGGTATTAAAACTTTATGGTGTTCACTGCTAATATAAACACTCACAGTTGACACACACAAATGATATTCATATGCCAAATAATGAGTGCATACACAGGTATAATTTTATATAGAAGTACAAGATGTATCAATATTTTAAAAAATGAAACAATTTTAAAGCATAAAAATGCACATGGAAGCAAAGAAAAATACTGCTTTGGGATCCAAATTAAATGAGAACAATAATTTACTTTTTTCACCATAATAATTATTTGATGAGCATGATAATCAAAATTGCCAAATAAACAAAAAATTTCAAGAAAATGGAAATATTTGAATGACCAACAACTAATAAAGTATTTTTTAATGAAACTATAAAGTTTTGAGTCACACTTGAAAATATTCAACTACCAAAATGGAATCGGAAAAACTTAACATAATAAATATAATACATCTCACTGTAGACAGACAAACCCTTAGATATTAAAGATAAATACATTTAAGTACTCTGGGGGAAAGACAATTATTAAATTTTTAACAATATATTATATTAAAAACTATGTAACCAAATGAATAAAAACAAATAACATCTTCAGTTGCATTTTTACAGAAAGTTATCAACACTGGTAAGATGAAAAGAGTATGAAAATTATCTTCATTCTTACTCTTGCCAACCCTGAAAACTTTTAACATACTGAATATAAATTAGTTCTCACATAGATTACCATGAACTTTTAGTTTGCAAGTAAGAAAAAAAAGACATCCTTCTAAACTTAAGAAATAATAACAAAGAAACTCTTGAAGGCACTTTTAACTATTGTTATTTAACTATGGTCAATAAAAATACAACTCAAAGTTCATATTAAAAAATTATAGTAGATAAAATACACAGTAAAAACATCATTTTACCGTTCTGCAAATATTTCAACGTCGTTGAATAGTAATTCAGCTAAGTCAAATTAAATAAAAATAGATAAAAAAGTTAAGAATAACCTCTTGACGTTAAGCAGAAAAAAACCTGAAGTTTAAGTGGCAAATACAAAGTTACAAAATCTTGATTGGGAGGTTCTGGACATTTCCAGTTAAAAATTTAACTTAATATATTCTTCTTGCATTTGGATTTTCTTGCGCTAACTTCCAGAATAATCTTAAATGGAGAAAGTATCCAAACTTACGCTACAGAAACACAGCTACCCAATACCAAACTCAAAAGTTCTTATAGGAATTCTTCCCGCAGAATGAAATTTGAAGTTGCAAAACTGAAATGCTACGCGCGACAAGAACTTGATGTGGCTGGTTAGGATTGGTATGTTGACTAAAATAAATGCACACATCAAAGCTACTGAAACTGAAGCACTTCATGCAGTCAGGCTGATGCAATCTTGAGGACTGGTGAGAGAGGACCCCTTGCTCAAGCGCTTTGACTGTCTAGAGGAAAAATGCAAATCAGTATAACAAAACCCAGTTTAAAAAATAAATCTTTTTCAAAAAGAGAATAGTTGATAAAATAAGCCTTTATATATTAGTTTTACTACAAGTTTTTTTTAAATATATTAGCAGGGATGCTACTGACTTCAACCCAAAATCCTGGAATACTATTAGAGAAACCAACCTTTTATGAGGAATCCTAAGTTCCGGAATGCTCCAAAATTCGTAACTTTTAGACTCTAGTTTTGAATGTATTTTTCCCACAAAACACTATGGCGAGCCCCCATGAACTGATGAGACAAAACAGTTGAGAAGGTTATAACTACACCCCTATGTAAACGCGACTCAATGGTAGGTACGGCGGCAAAAAATTTCTTTCAGAATGACATAGCTAATATGCAATTGCTTTCAGGACGAATTCTCCATATTAGATTTATGAGGTAACCCTGAAAAAGTAGCACCCCTGTATAAGTTGTTAGTCTCTCTACCAAAGTAAACTTACAAGGGAGGCTTTTCAAACTCGTCTTTTTCTGATTTGGGAGAGTTCTCTTTAACATACGCCCGGCAAGATGCTAACTTGGATTCTAATGCCTAGAAATAAATAAGATAAAAATTAATTGTGCTCAAACACTAATTTTAATCTTAAGGATATTATATCAGTGCTTTTTCTTCATTATGATATAGAGAGAATGAGAGCAAGTAAAACTGCTGTCAGAGGTTTCTCTGTACAGATTATTATGACAAAGATAAAAAAACTCAAAGTATTTTGGTTATAAAGTAATTAAAAACTAAGAGATGTGACTAGAACTTTAACTAAATACACACAACACTATTTTTATACAGAAGAAAATAAACCATAATAATTACACACATCGATATTATAGAATAAAATTCAAACAAAATAAGTGCTTTGTCATAATCCTTAGCTTGCATCCTTTAATGTTCTTAAACAAACAAGACATAGATGAGTAAATAAATTAATTTTTGGTAGAAGTATCTGGATTTTGCCTCCCCTCTAAATATATTTATAAAATAAGCAGTTTTGAACTCTGTATTAAATTTACAAATGAAACAAATTCTTAGGACAAGATTATATGTACTTAGTTTTAAAAAGAAATCTTTCACTACTTGCTTCAAAAAAATAAAAACTACTATTACAAGAAACAAATGACCAAGAACTAATATGAATGTTTTTAATACAGACTTTTACAAAAGAGTAAACAGAGTATATTTATATAAAAATTGGGAGGGACTTTGAATTGACTGAAACTTTCAGAACTGAGAAGGGGGTCCGCAAATTTTTCTGAAGATAAAAATCCTACACAGAATAGTTAAAATTCCCAATGCAAATCAGACAACTGATTTCCAGTAAATTATGTCAGAAAACCTAGAAATTAAACATTTTCCATAGAATAACACAATGGAAAAAGTTGACTTGAAACAAAATATAAGTACAGTATTTGCATTGCAAATTATCAAATGTTGAAACTCACCCCAACTTTCCTTAACAAGTCACCAACAATATTCAAAGCTGATATTCGAGAAGAAGGAGTGAATGGCGAGGGTGTGCTCATCTGATGACAACTTAGACCTGGAGAAGAAAAAAGGTGAGAAAAGAAATCAAACGGGCCAAGTCATTGCATCCAACTACTACATCCAATATATCTCAAGTTGTTCCACACAGCACAAAATCATTATATTTGGTATATTAAAACTTATAAATTAAATTGTATTTTTGCATGCTTTCAAGTTTACACTTTGTACAAGCCTTTGAAAAAAATTCCAAATAAAATCTGACTTGCAAGAAAGGTTATAACTCTACCAGATAAAATTGTTGAATTATTAACAATACATACGTTTTACTGGCACCTCTGGCAATTCCTCCAGTTCTGATTTTATCTTGTTGGAATCCAAAACAGTTTTAACATGATCTGATTTTGTATCGCTACTTTTGGACTTTTCATACACTGGTCTGTGATGAGCAACCATTTCTTGCCTCAAATCTAAAAGCAAAATAATGCAATCAATATCTATAAAAAAGTAATGATTACAAACACAAAGAATGCTGTAGGAATACATCATGATAAGTTTTTAAAAAATAAATAATTGAATTGGATATTTGTTAACGGTTAAAAGCTTTTTTTATAACCAAGAACTATTCAGGTTTAGTGCCAATATTCCTCAATATTAACCCCAAGTTACCAGTTTATTAAATAAACATTGTTAGGGGAAAATTACTCATAAATACAGGTTTTCAAGGCATTTTTAATTTTAATCTAACAAAAAGAAAAGCAGTGTGAACCCATTTACAAGTAAAGGAGCAATTACGCTAGAAATATGACCCCACAAATATAATAAGTCACAATGCAGAAATTCTTTTTTAAAAATTTTGCCTGTTAGTATTCCTTCTTTTTCAAAATTTGTGAGCCTTTACAAATACAGGGCTCCCAGCAGACATTTAGTTTGTCTTCAGGGAAAAAAGAGACCTAATATCTTTAAAAAAGAGGAAAAAGAGACCGAAATTTTAAGTCAAAATTTAACAGTGTCACGAAAAAAAATAGGTCGATGAAGCAAAAATTTCAGAGTTTTATCCTCACAAAATAGTTAATGTTATAAAATTAGATAAAAAGGCGATTGATTGCCTAAGATTGAGATCCCAGGTGGCTATGTGAACTTGTAATTTATTTTGGTACAATAAAAAAATTAATTAAAATAATAAAGTATATTTTCAAGATAAAATTAGAAAAACAACGTTTCATTTGCACATTGTTTATTTAAAGATGTTAAAATCAGACATGTTTCGAGGGTGTATTGAACCCTCTTCGTCAGTGAAATGACGATGTAAGAAAAAATTTACCCATGGCATCAGTAATATATATAGGCAACAAGAAACACAGTTACAGTTAATACAGAAACATATTTAAATTGAAAAGAAAACTATGAAAATACAGATACAGAAAAATTTTATGGTGATTCACGACATCCAAATTTCAGAGAAAAAAGGTGCACTTGACAGGTCATTTACAAGATCATTAGAGAACTGATTAATGTAGAAACTTTCAAAAAAATCAAGGTCAAGTGTTGAATTACAGTTTTTAATAAGGGTAGCGGAAGAAAAGTTAAACGTATGGTTATTTTCCCAAACATGCCGGGCAATGGATGACTTGTCAAATTCTTGTTTTTTAACATAATTGATGTGTTCTTTAATTCTAAATTTTAGGGCGCGTCTAGTCTGACCAACATAGGATAACCCACATTCACAAAATATTCTGTAAATACCCCAATTATTGAGCGTAGGAATCGGATCCTTCAAGTTAGAAAATTTAATTTTATTTGTAGGGGAAAAAACAGTCGAAAAGCCAAATTTTATAAGGATATTAGATAGTTTGAAATTAATTTTAGAAAAATATGGAAGAACAATTAATTTGTTTGGGATTTCTTTAGTACATTCAACAGGGTTCTTTTTTAAAATTCTACCAAGTATCCGGTCTATCATGGTATGGCAAAAGCCACGATCAACAGCAACAGCCTTTAAGTAATTTATCTCAATTTTAAGTAAATCATTATTGGAGCATGTGTTGACAGCTCGGAAAACAAAAGAATTAAAAGCAGCCTCTTTCTGATTCAAGGGATGATTAGATTTATTATGAGGGGGCAATGAAACAGCAAATGATTTGCGATAAACCGTGGTCAAGAAAACATTATCATTACGCATGATCAAAACGTCTAAAAATGCCAATCGGCGATTATCCTCGATTTCACAAGTAAATTGTATACACGGGTCAATTGAATTAACAATAGAAAGAACCTCGTCTATATTCAGGTCAGGATTTAATAGAACAAAACAATCATCAACATATCGAACATAAAAAGGGAATTGAATTAATTTAAACATCTTAACCTCAAAAAAATTCATATAAATATCGCTCAGAATAGGGCTTAAGGGGTTTCCCATAGCCAAACCGTTGTTCATACAGTAAAATTTATCATCAAACACAAAAGTACTTTGTTCAAGACATAAACTAGTGAGCCGCAACAAGTTCTCGATCTCAAATTGAGAAAAATGGAACTCGTGTAACCTGGTTGATAAACATACCAAGGCTCCGTCCACAGGGACATTAGTAAACAGGGATTTCACATCAAAAGAAACCATAATGTGATCGTTAAGCTGGATTTCGCGAATTTTCGATATAAACTGGAGAGAGTTTTTAACTGTAAAAGGGTTATCATCCATTAGGGGAGAAAATATGGTAACCAAATGTTTAGCCAATTTATACGATGCCGTGCCAATATTAGAGACAATTGGTCTGAATGGAATGTCGGGTTTGTGGACCTTCGGTAGGGCGTAAAGTCTTGCACAATTTGCAACCGACGGAATGAGAGTTTTTTTAAGGGAATCGGGGATTAAAGCGGAAGATTTTATACCAATTTTGATTTTAGTGTGTTCAGTAGGTGAAGGGTCCTTTTTTAAGGGTAAATAAGGGCCTTCATTGATTAATTTATAAACACCCGTGACATAGTCAACCTTATTTAAGACAATGACTTGTCCTCCTTTATCCGCTTTGGTAACGACCACACTAGGGTTAGACATTATAGATTTTAAACAGGCTTTTTCCGACTTATTTAAGTTATCTTTATGAGTTGAAAAATTAGAGTCCAAAGTATCTTTTACCAAATACCTGAGGGTCTCCTTTTGCGAAGACGACAAAACAGAGAATTTAAACGATCTCTCAATAGGAGCTACTAACTGTGGAAGTGATGGTCTACACGATATGGCAAAATTGTGATTGAGCTTGAGTAAGTCCAAACTTGACTTGTCAAGAGGAAGGTCCGACAAGTTTAAAACAGCGCCGCTGTTAACTACAGGCAAGTCCTTAGGTATTTTGGGAGTCGAGTTCCGAAGAAGCCTGGAGAATTTTCTGTTTAGTGTCTCTCTGTGCAGACGGGCACACTTGTTAGCTCTGAACCACGACATATTGTCAAGTGAAACGAAACTGGAACTGGACACACTAGCACACTCTAAGTGGAGGTGGTACAGTTTCTTTTCAACAAAAGACAACCGGCTGCGAAAATCTTGAATTGTGCTCCTAAGTAAGGAAAGCTGGAACCGTGCAATTGATCTGTTCACTCTCATGGAAGGTCTAAGACTGCAAAAAGTTGTGATGAACGATGGGATGATTCCATGTCGTCTGCATCTTGTTAAAAATTGAAGGTGGTTCAAAAATCGGAGGCGTTTAATTCGCAGGTTGCAAAAACTATTTAATACTGAATACTGATATATTTTCAAGGTAATTTTTAAATGTTGAAATGAAGTATTCGGATAACACTGTTCAACAAATTTGACCTTCAAAATTTTTTCCTTGATGAAAATAGTCATTTCTTATAGATTTTGGGTCGCTGAATACGATAATCACAATTAAAATTTTCAATTGACTCAGGATTTTCGGGGAACAGACCCTCCCCCTTTTTACGTTTTCGACGACTTTAAAACTTAAAATTCGATTTTCAAGGCCAAAAAGCATTGTTTTAGTCTTCATATTACCTCCCAGGTAACAAGAAATGTTCAAATTAATAAAATATGATAAATTTATGACAAATGGATAGGTTTAAGGGGTAATTACCCCCCTAAAAATACAAAAATAGCTAAAATTATAGGTTTCTATACGCTATTTTTTCCTCTTATTTTTTACGCAATTCCCGTTTAAAGGGTCCTAACCCTTCCCCAAGGACCCAAATTTGATGACAATATGCAGCAATAGTTTTTACTAAAAGTGGCTGAGGTGTTAGCGTTCCAGAAGCCCCCGCGGAAGAGTTCGGAAGACTTCCAGAATCGCGAAGGCGCTCGCGAGCTCAGGAATTAATATTGATGATTTTGAAAAGATTACAAATGACGTTTTTCTTATATTTTGGGTCTATCCAAAGTAGAAACTCTTCAGTTCTTTAAAAACTGACTGGTTTTAGGGAGTGAGGATTCCATGTTTCAAGATGTTAATAGATGCACGGCTGTGGATAACAATTAGGGGGCATCCCCTTAAAAATTGAGGGTGATGGAGGAAAATGGGTGTCATATTTGCATTCAGCAGATCATTTTACACAAGAATCAGCTGAAATTCAGTTAGTGGCTTCAATTTTTTTTGGTACAGCACAGTTTAACTCTAAGTGCTATATTGAACCCTTCTGTGGGTGCTTTGGGGGCGCTCTTACC
Source organism: Tetragnatha versicolor (assembly GCA_024610705.1). Lineage (NCBI taxonomy): Eukaryota > Metazoa > Arthropoda > Arachnida > Araneae > Tetragnathidae > Tetragnatha > Tetragnatha versicolor. The sequence goes on along the minus strand of JANDEH010000011.1, from coordinate 7,266,449 downwards.
TCAACCGCTTTTAGTAAAAACCATTGCTGCATATTGCCATCAAATTTGTGTCCTTTAGGAAGGGTTAGGACCCTTCAAACGTGAATTGCGTAAAAAATAAGAGGAAAAAATAGCGTATTAAAACCTCTATAATTTTTAGCAAATTTTTTTGCATTTTTAGGGGGGTAATTATCCCTTAAACCTATACATTTGTTATAAATTTATCATATTTTATTAATTTGAACTTTTCTTGTCCCCTGGGGAGCAATTTGAAGATTAAAGCAGTGCTTTTTGACCTGAAAATCGAGTTTAAAGTTATAAAGTCGTCGAAAAACGTAAAAAGGAGGAGGGGCTGTTCCCCAAAAATCCTGAGTCAATTGAGAATTTTAATGGTGATTTTCATATTCAGCGACCCAAAATCTATAAGAAATGACTATTTTCATCAAGGAAATTTTTTCATTGTTGAACAGTGTAATCCTTCAAAACAGAAAGTATACTTTTCGTAACTTGAAACAAATTAAAATTTAAAAACTGAAAAGTTGAGATTATTCTTAAATAAAAAAATAGTGCTGTAGCCAAAAGGGGGGTTCTTTGGGTTTAGACCTAAAATATTTTAGACCCTATAGTTTTGATTTTATAATAACCAGTTGCCACTCAAGGGAGAAATTTTGATACTGTGTTTCTCATAAAAATTCTACACTTTAAAAGAGCGATCCTCTTTACTAGTAGTTGTAACCCAATAGGGCTCAAATATGTGAGTTTACACAATACTCTTTTAATGTTTAAATAACAAATATTTTCTATGGGAGGACCCCAAACATCCCTTTGAAACTCAGTGTGGCTTACCAGTGGCGGATCCAGGATTTGGTTTTGGGGGGGGCTAAAAATTTTCATAATCCAACTGAATCATCTTGTTAATGGTAAAACGGAAAAGGTAGTGAATTATCGTACTCAAACCACTAAAAGGGGGGTCTGGGGGTCCTCCCCCAGAAAATTTTTGGAAATTTAAGTCAAAAACCCCACTTTTTCAACTCGTTTTGGTACGCCTCATCCGAATTTTGGATATAGATTTTTTGCGTTTTGACAAACTTAGTAAAGTATTCGACGTTTTGGGGGGGGCTTCAGCCCGAAAGCCCCCCCCGTAGATCCGCCACTGTGGCTTACAAGGAAGTCTGGATGTAACTGAAAAGGTCTCAAAATGAGCTAAAACACTGCTTCAAAAGATCAAATTTCCAAAATTTTTCTGGTGAAGCGCCCTCAAACTTTAGACTTATTGCACACAGATTAACATCCTATCACAGTAAGCGTTTTAAAACAAAGCATGTAAAAACTCTCATAAGTATTGAGTCAAATCCCCAAAACAAATATCTAGTTATGGGCCTGAGGCCAAAAACGAGTTCGACACTGTTTCCATGGGCCAAATTTGTAAAATGTTTTTGAGGAGAGATCCTAATTAACACAGAGGAGTTAACCTCTTAATTAACAGAGAGTATAGTTAAAAATGACCAATATATTTGGGTAACTACAGAAATTTCATTGATTTACAATAATGCATTTTTTTGGACCTCCAAAGGAAAATCCTGGCTATACCGCTAAATAAGGATGTCATAAGGTCATATTTATCCTTCATACCCCTTTAACATAATCAAAACAGGATAATACTTATAATTTCTTCGGATAATACTTTTCAGACTATTTTTCACATACAATTTTTTCCATGGCTTCCGTAAAATTTTTGTATTTTACCCTAATAGATGCCTTGATTATAATCAAGTTATATCAGTTTTGCAACCTAAAAGTTATTTCACACTTGAAACCCATAACCAGACTTTTGTGGGGGGGGTTGGAAGGGGACAAATAGATTCAAACTAACAGACCCTGTAAAATTTTGTTCGCAGTTTGTATAAAATATGAACCCCAAGTAAAGATACAGGGATGAGGGTTCTTCACTGGAAAAGTTTGGGGAAAATTAGCCTTCAAAGTATTGTTTCAACTAATATTGTTGACCCATTGCTAACACCCAAAGAGACCGATATCTTGTAATTCAGAAATTTCTACCGAAAATCACAGGATATAAAAAGACATAAAAATTTCAAAGGTAGAGGGGGTCTGGGGGCGCTCCCCCAGAAAATTTTTGTAAATCTAACCCTTAAAAGTAGGGAAAAAAGGAAAAAAAGAGACCTTGATCCTAATAAAGAGACTTTTAGAGACCTCAGGTGAAAAAAGAGACTTTTAGAGACCTCAGGTGAAAAAAGAGACTTTTAGGGAAAAAAGAGACCTGCTGGGAGCCCTGCAAATAGTATAGAAATATTGATTTTAACTGTTTTTAATATCAAATTTCAACTACTCAATACAAAATGTGGCCATGGCCATTTCCAAGAAAAAAGTAAAAATCATGCCTGAAGCTGCAAGAAAGTTTATAATTATTTCTAGAATTTCTTATCAAATGAAAAAAATACTTTACAAATTATATCAGGAGTCATTAAGTGTTATACACCTAATAATTTTTAAAATGATCAACCTAAAAAACATTTTTATAGTTTTAAAAATAATTATTTCCCCCTCAGATGTTCTCACAATAACTTAGGCTTACCTCTGGATTCATCCTTTAGTCTCTGGACAGTAACTTTTAAAGCTTCCTTTTCATCAAGCTCACTTTCTAAAAAGGCATTCCTCTCAATAGCCTATAAAGTACAAATTTCTTAACTGATTTTCTAAAATAAATTTAGACAAAAGTTTCCTAAATTGTGGGTAGCCACAGTTTTTGAGTGGGTTACAAGGAAACTTAGAAATATACAATAATTAAAATACAATTAAAGACAGAGAACAACAAAATAACAATCAAAGTATTTTTATTGAGTCAAATATATCTATGTAAAAAATATGGAAGCCATTATATTAAGCATGTACAAGGTAAATTTTATATTTATAAAATTAAAATTCTAAGAATTATTAAATACCTGGTTTAATCTGGTTTCAAAATCTTCAAGTGAAGACACTGCAGCCCTAGATGCAAATTCAAATTTTTTATTATACACATACAAAAAAGTACAAAGATGTAAAGAAAAAATCATATCACCTGGGATCGCTGATCCATAAAGGTGAAATATAGATAAATATAAAATCTACAAAAAAAACTTACAAAAAAAAAACCATGATGATGATGACATAAAAGAAAAAAAACACACAAGAAATGATAATTTGCTTCAGACATTCATTATAACTTTAATTACTCTGTTAAACAACAATGATGGAAAGTAGAAAAATGCTAATGAACAAAATCTATGTTGTTAGCTTTCATAAGCAGAAAGTTTACAAAAAGAGAGATCACTGCTTTGTTGGCCAAATAGTAGCATCAAGTAGCTATGACAAAGTCTAGTACTATAAGAAAAACACTTGAAGAAAACACTAAAATAAAATATGCTGTAGATAAAAAAATTCAACACAATTTTGAATACATATACCATATTTTTATTAACAGAGTAGCTATCAAAGTCAAAACTAAAATGTCACCTTTTGGCTCGCTCCAGATCATCATTTAACTGTTCAAGCTCTCTTATGTACTTATGCAGATCATCCCGTGTAGCAGTTACACGAGATAACTCATCTTCCAGGTCTGAAATTTGAGTCTGACTATCATGTTGTGTTTTTTGCAATTTATCCTAAAATCAAGCAAAACATTAGTTTAAATTAACAATTGAACAGTTTCCTTATACCAGCCTATACCATATTGAAATATATTTGTACAATAAGGGATTCCAAGAGTAAAATAAATACTGGAGGTTACACACAATTTTTATCCTAACCCCCATGAATAATCTTTAATTTATGAAAGTTGTGATAAATCTTAAACCAACATTAGTTATTTTAATTCCAAAAAACATAAATCAAATTCATTTTTTTAATCCCACAATTTTATACTCAATTTGCAATGATTCCATCTAAAACTCTGCTTTCAACAAGATCTTTGGAAGAAAACTTAAATTTTTTCCACATTGTAAAAATAACATGAAATAAGCCCAACAGAGGATAGATTAAATAAAATGCTTTAAAATCCACTAATTTTAAACTATTTGCATAAAAGCATGACATTTAAGTTCATGAAATTAATGTATAGCAAATATGATGTAACTGTTGTTACAAGTCAGCCATTCACCATCAGCATTTTAAGACGAATAAATAAAAATCCCTAAGAAGAAGTCAGCAAATGGAACTGAAAGTCAAGAACCTGATGTGTTTGTGGTGTTAATTTAATCAGTGGTTTAAGCAAAAATATGACCCAGAGATTGTTTTAGCAAATAACAAAGAAATGGCCTAGCCATTGATTGGTAATTATTTAACTCTATAAGTGATCAAAGAACTTTAATTAAGTAAATAATCATAACATACTTTTAATGAGTCACATTCTAACTGAAGACGACTTGATAGAGTTTTGAGTTCTCTGTTTCTGGACTCAGTCTGCTCTAATTGGGTTTCTAATTCTGCCTCAAGCTCTCTGCTACTTTCTTGAAATTCTTCAAGATCTAGCTTTGTTTCCTCGTACCTGAAAACATAACTTTAACTTCATATACAAAATAAAAAGTAGTTATTTAAATTATTTTTTATTTGATTTAATTATTTTGATACATTAATTATTTTATAGGAAAAACATTTTTCCTGTATGCAGGGATGCAGAAAATGGTTTTACTCCCAAGATTTCCCCCAATCAATACAAAATTTCCCCAAAATTTTAAAAAGTTATAAAGATTTTTTTAAAAATCTGATTCATGTTTACATGTAACAATTGGAAACGCAAAACGATAGGGAACCTTAGATCTGTGGTGAAAGTGAAAATCGCCACTTAAATTTTGATTACTGAACTGAAATTGAATTCAATAATATACTTTTCCACAAAATTCCCCCAATCCTAGATCGCCGGATCGGACATATTCTGCATTAAAAATATTTTCTTTGTTGTACATTAAGTACATTTAATATTTTCAATCGATGTAATTTTTGTGTTTGCCTTCATGACCTTTTCTCAAAGAGCCTCTTTCTACAAAAACACTTAGAATGAAATACAATTATAAATTTTATTATTAGAAACTGGAACGTTGAAGTGATAAATTAAGAAACAAATAGCTCTCATAAAGCAAAACACATGAAGTATTAATCTCAATTCAAAACATGACCTACTTTTTTTCATATTCAGCAGCTAAATCCTTATAGTAATCCCGTTCTTCCTCAATACTTGAAAATGAAATGCTTTGCTCATGCATTTTCTGAAAGTTAAACAAAAATAAAAATTACAAAAAAATCCCCTTAAAATGCCAGGCAATTTTCTGTTATTTACCCATAAAATATGGCCTGTTTATTACAAATACCTAAAATTAGAAACATCACTAAACATTGTAACCCAAACAATATACTTAAAAGTTATATTGATACATTGAAATACTTTACGAAAATTATTAATGTAAAATATTTAACATTAATAATTTTCGCATATTTAACTGTATAATTGTACAGAATTGTATCTAAATCAGGGTTGGAAAAACGTTTTTCAAAATAAAAAACAAAAAACATGTTTTTTTGCTAAAAACATGTTTTATTTGTTTTTTTACCCTTGACAAAGAAATGCTAAGAAAACCCATGATTTTTTAAAATTTTAATTTGAATTTTCAAATTGAAATTAGATTAATAAAAATAAAAATCAAATCAAAGTCTGCCCGGGCCTAGTGGCCCATCAGGCGGTGCCCATCTCCGTTTCTGTAGCCTTTTGGGCCTGGGGTGCTAATTACTAGCGTGTGTCCAGGCCGAGTGGCTAGCCCGACACTGGACCCCCAGTTGATTCCCCAAGCAAGCTTGGTCCTCATTTATCGACCTCGGAAGGATGAAGGGCTGAGTTGACCCATGACCAGCTACCCAAGAGGAGCCGCGAGGCATCGAACCTGGGTCGGTAATGCTCGTAGCCAGACACGCTAACCACTGCACCACCGCGGCCACTAGATTAATAAAGCTATACTTTTAAATACACCACAAACAGTTCGTTCATTTAAATGATTTTTGTAAGTTTTCTTCACAGTATTGTGCTCTTTATCAAGTAATGTACTGCCTATGTCATAGCGATATTATCAAGTAATGTACTGCCTATGTCATAGCGATATTATCAAGTAATGTACTGCCTATGTCATAGCGATTTGGTGGTTTGTACCCAAGCCTTATACTTGGCACAATCTTTTTAAGCTATGAGTGATCCACACTTGAAAATGGTGAGTTTGTTGCCTAAATAAAGGGAGCAACTTACTAAAAAATATATGTGTTTTAAAGAAGGTTTTTTTGCTTTGTTTTAAACGTGTTTAATACGAGTGTTTTAAATGTAACAACCCTGGATGGGACACCATGACTTGGGGTGGGATGGGACATGCCCAATTCCTCTCAATACCTAAATACAAGCTATTGCATACAATTTTTTAGATACCTTTGTTTTGAAACTGTTTAGTACTGTAGTTGAAAACATATTTTTTTTTTAGATTAAAGAAGAATTTTAACTATTTTGTATTTTTCACTTGAGTTAGATTTTTGAAGTAAATATAGGGTAAAATAACTGATGTTTTTGTAATAAATCTTAAACCCTAATTTATAATAGTTTTTTATAATTGAGTACTTTAGGATTAGCCGGCTGCATGTGTAGTTTTTTTGCAGCCAAAATTAATCAAACATCAAAATGTTACTCTAATAAAATATCTCAACTAGAGGTGTTTTTTTGTTTTAACTTGTAAATAATAAAACGTTTCCAATACCTCCCAATTGGGGATATTTTTACCCGGTTAATTCTAAGGTACTGAACTTCGCTAAACATCAAAGCATTAAAGTGAAATTAGCAAGAAACTATAATATATTTTTGCAAAAGGTGGTACAGGTTCTAAATAAGATTAAAATTGATGTTCATTCTCTTCCTCTTGTATCAATTAATGTCCAACTGCAGTAGAATAATATTTTTTAGGAATCTGAAAATCTTTATCTTCATAAATTCCATTCATTACATATTTACTTTTTAAGGATTAGCCATTTTCTAACGTAAAAATCCCAGTTAATTTAAACTTTTGCATATTATTGAGTGATTAGGGGCCATTCATTAATTATGTAAGGATGATTTTGGCAATTTTTGACCCCCCTCCTCCCATGTAAGGGTACGTAAGATTTTTCAAACCCCTCCCCCCTATTCTTACGCAAGATTCCATTATGTTTTTCAAAACAATAAAATGATAGAAAACTCTCCGTTTGACGGAATTCAAAGATTTTTATTTTTCAACAGATAAGTAATATTCTTGCTGTCAACTACATATTACTATTATATATTATTATATCTCCTGATTAGAATAATTGGAATTTGTTTATATTAACTAGGAAAATCTTATGTAAGAATTGGTTTGACCCCCCCACCCCCAAGTAAGGGTATGTAGAGATTTTTCCAACCCCCCCTCCCCCTCGGGACCCTTACGTAATTAATGAATGGCCCCTTACTACCTAATTAATAAGGAAGGTTCACAAATCATACATATTTCCAAGGCAATCAATGATTTAACGTGATTTGTCAAAGGTCATACATAGTTTTGAGGTTTTTTGGAAACTCTTTAGGTTCTCCAACTTAACATGATTTGATTCGGAGAGATCCCTGAATTTAAGAAACTTTCCTTTTATTAGATCAAAATTTGTTATTGGAAGAAGACATTTAAGAAATTATAATACATAATTTTATAGCAAAATTAATAAACAATTTAATCTTTATTAATTTTTTATTAGCTCCAGACCATACATTCTAAGTATACCTAACCCAATATTCCAAATTTCCCCAACATAAAATCTAAAGGAATGTAAGATCTAGGGAATAGAATCAATTAACAGAAATGAAATAATTTAACCTCTTTATATAACCGGAAGATGGTAAACTAATGGTTTAAAACATGCTACTAGTAGTAAATAAGAGTTCAAGGTTGACTTTACTCAAGTCCTTGATAATTGCAGAGATTATCATTATTATATATGTCATATATTCTTCAGAACACTTTTGGATTTTAAAATACATTGCTTTGTTTGATGATTAATTGAACTTAATTCGACCCATTTTATTGCAATCTGTATAGGTAGATGGGTCCAACTATGGTTCGGTTTTCCGTGAGCTCCCGAATCCGAAAGGAGGTTGTCACTCATTTCGCAATAAAATAGCAAATGAACAACTTTTGCCAATATTTTTGGAACATTAAAATGATCAAATGATACTAAAGTTTAATAAATTGGAAATATAGGTTACAAACACGAATGTAAACACACGATGAGAACAGTTGATTATAGATCTAAAAACTTACAGGAAATCAAATCACATAACTTCTGAACTTAAAATGAGACAAAGAAAAGGTTAAAGTTCAATAAAATTTGCGTATTTTGATAAAAAATCAAAATATTATCGCTAATTTTCATTAAAAATTCTTATTTACCCAGCCATTTAATTGTCATTTAAAATTTACATCAGTACTGTTGCCAGAACTTGAAAAGAGGGAGTAATAAAACAGTAAACGCTTCTGGCTAGGCCTCACTGGTCGGACCTTTTAATAATTAGATGTTTAGCCCTGTAATGAAGAAGAAATAATTTCTAATTAATTAATACACTAATTTATTTCAAAAATAATGCAAATAAGACATTTTGTTGATTTGAAATCAAGAGTAGCTGTATTCCCCACAGCTACAGCAGACAAGTTCTCAAGAGCGTTTGACGCACTATGGTTTCGGTTTTGAACAATGGTTTTTGTTTTGTGTTATGATTAAAATCTTGGAATTTGGATTTAGATTTAGATTATGGGGTATACTGTTGATACTAATCACCCACCCATTTCCCACCTAATTAAATAATTTCCCAACTGTTTTGGGGAGATATTTATCTTGAAATTATGTCTCTTCGCTTAGGCAAAAAGCGAATTATATTTTTCAATTCATAGCTGTTAGAAAAAAAACTATAATTGGAAAAAATGTTTTTTTTTCATATTTTTTTGCTTGATTAAAAATACTGTAAGTTTATATATTCATATATCTTTTTCTCAACTGGAACAAATAAATTGAATTGGTGCATCTGCTGATTACAGTATTTCTTTTAAAATTACATCATACTTTTAAATTACCGCATTCAGTAAATACATCTTTCAACTTTAAAAAAAAACTTATATTTTCAATAATTTAATACATACTTAATTTTTACATAATTTAACACATACTTAATTTTTACATAATTTAATACATACAAAAAATCTGGCGCAAGTTCAGAGTTGCACCTGCTTGGCGATTTTTGGCTGTTTAACGGCACATTTAGAAGCCAAATGACTCTTTTAACATGAGTTAGGGTTACCATATTAGTCATCTTTAACGCTAAAAACTTGGCGCAGGTGCAACTCTGAACTTGCGCCAAAAATCTATGGTAAAACCATCACACCTCATCTTATCGTTATTTTAGACATTAGCTTGACTAGAGAAGAGCATTTAAATCAATGCTGCTCAATCGGTTTTACTTCATAAACTACTTAGGGTCCATATGCTTTACCAATTTTCTAACATGCATGTGTATTGGAAGTTAAACTCAGAAGATTAAAAGGTAGAATTTAATCCTTAGTGTACTGAATTGTTATATTTTGTCAATAACTACAACTCCCACATTAAAAAAGAGGATCTGGGGGGCCTCCCCCAGATTAGATTCATAATAACTGGGTTTTAACTCGTTCCTTTATTAAATTTGAGCTATTGAGCAATTACAATAATTCTTAAGAAAATTCTCAAAATTTGTTCCCTGGTTTGTGTGCACCTCATGCTTAGAAAAACTTATTTGAATTATTTTAAATTCTAATTTGAATAGCCTACAAATTTTGCATCAACAGTATATATTAAAAAATGATACATATTGTTTTTTATTATTCCCCTGCTTATCATACTGAGTAGGTTCTTTTTACTAATGGTGTGCTGATAAATTTTAAAGCAAACATCTTGTTTGTAGACATTATGAAAAAACAAAACAGCTAGATAGAAATTCATATTATTGTCGCGAGACACATTTTGGGAACCTCTGATTTAATATATTTGTTTTAACTGTAATTTTTAAAACTAGTTAATGACTCAGTTAAGATGGAATCGATTTACGGTATAACAGTTTATATTTCAAACTTCCATTATAAAATTTCGATAGATTCACCAACAAAATTGTGTTTGTGGTGCTTAATTTTTATTATCAGTACTCAATATTCCAGCCTTGCTGTTTGCACAATCAGAACATCATCCACTCATTAACGAATCTAGAAAAGTGAGACCTTGGGAAAGCTCCCTGTTGGCTAAAGAAACATCCTCCATAGGACATTATCCTGAAATGCAAGACAGTAGAACCTATTTTACAATGACCTCTTCAAACAGCAACCCTAACGTACGTTACAATAGTTGGTAATGAAAGTACCGATTGTTTTATCATAAAGGTAATTTTAATTGTTATAATGTCCTTCCAGGAGGTTCTACTGTAGTATATATCCTCCCAATGTATTTTTAATTAAAACCTTAAATAAAAGATTGAAACTTTTTAAAATAAAATATTTTAATGGGAAAAATAGAGATGAAATACATGATTTAAAAACAATGATTATTTACAAGAGATATTCTCTTTGTGGCACATTATGAATAATCTGTGATTTATGGAGTCCATTTTTGAGCAAATATTCCTTGCTTTGATGAGTAACTGCTCCATGATTCAGTTGAAACTCACACAGAGCTTTCAATGGTCGTAATAGAACCTGTAATGAAGAAACTATTGAAAACAACTGAAAAATATGCTGATGATTTGAACGAAAAAAATGTATAACGCAAAGTGATATTAAAGTTTTTAATTAGATTTAATTCTTATAATGTCAGACAGAGGAGATGGTATGGGGGTACATGCTCCTCCCAGTAGGGTAAAAAAACACTGGATAAAATGACTTTTAAAGAATGTTAATAAATAATAATTTTGAAGCTTTTAAGAGCAGGGGTTTCCAAAGTATAGCCTGCAAGGCAAAACTGGCCTGCGAATTAGCGTGCTTAAGATCTGGGATGTTACATTGGGCCAGAATTTTCCTCTTTTGGTCGTCTCCAGTATATTTTACCTATTTAATTATATGTTCTGATACTAGGAAGACCCAAGCTCTATTGAACATTGCATAGCATTAATATAAATGTAAAAAAGCTATAAAGTAAATTAGCCATTTAAAGTCTGTTTTAAGACCTTTATACATTTTTTCAGTGCTTTGCCCAAAAATAGTTTTAAAACTATTGCATTATTAATAAACGAGGTTTTACTGTAAATAGTAAAAAGAAACTATTTCATGCGAACATAAAAAATATCAGCCTGAGTTCAAAGTTATGTTGATTACTTGGATTTTATAGACTTTTTTTAGAAAACATAACTAAACTAGGAACACTTACATCTTTAAAATACGGTTTTCTTTCTAGAATAGAAAGGGCTAATGCAGCAGTCTCAACAGTAGACAGGGACTTTTCAGTTGGCTGGGTTCTTATAACATATTCACTGGTAAAGTCAGAATTAATTTGAACCTGTAAAATTCATTTAAAAAGCAAGTTACGTAAAATTACCTACAAAAATATTTATAATAGTTTATTTGGGTCTTAAAATAGGTATTACAGGTTTTTATAAGTAGAAAATGATTAAACATTTTTTAAAAAGAATTTTAATCAAATATAGTCTTGGAAGAACAAACTATTATACATCTTATTTTATGAAATATAAAAAATAATATTTGAAATGCTGGTTAGCACTTGAACATTTGAGGAAAAAATGTAAAGTCTGTGATTGTCAATCAAGTCTATTAACTTTTCCAAATTTTCAATTTTAGGCTATTCATAAAATCATAGGGAGAAAATATGAAATTGAAAGATCATATTATTTCTAAACACCAGTTAAAAGGGGGGGATTCAGTATTAACATGTTAATTTCATCACCTTTTTAACATGTTTCAATTCATCACAGTTAGCATACAGAGACCTGGCTTGGGGCCATGTGCCATCCAGGATAATTATATTATAGCCACTCAAACTATCACCCACAGGCTCAAGCGTTTCTATTCCAACTGCATCTGTTCCAGGATAGCACAGTATGGTTTTTGGCGATGCGAATACACTCATCAATCTTTTATCACTGTAAAAAACAATAATGTGTGAAAAAGCAGTTTGGTTGATAAATAAATGACATTGTAAGGCATGGAAAACAGAGGGAAATGTACTCTTACCTCGAGGACGAGAATCGTCTTCCTTTCAGAAGTAGAAAATTTTGTTCTGGCAAAGAAAATTCCAATATGGGAGCAGTACGAAGACACCTTTTTTCCTAAATATTTAGAATGATCAGAGCTTATAAATTATTCAATAGTTAAGAAACATTTTTGAAGAATTTTATGATGCAATGATTAACATGTTACAGGAAAAAAATCAGTAGATAATTTTTTAACCCTCAATGACAGAACCCCTTCATTACAGCAAACATTAAAATTAAATTAGTAGTAAGTGCCGATTACTTTAATGTAAGAGTAATTATTTTTTTAAATTCATTACATCACTGGTGTCATCAGAAAACCTTGTATCTCGGATATGGGGGTTAAATACGGTGAAATTACAGATTTTTATGTATGACTAATAGAATTGCATTTTAATAAGCTGTTATAAGAAAGCAGCAAGTGTTCCAAAAGTTTGCAAGAAGACCAATTTGTATTTTTTATTTTTTACACATATAACCATCGCCATAGAGAGAAATTTGAGAAGTTTTCTACTCCCTCTATTCCTAATCAATTTAGTAGGTGTTGTAATGGAATATTTTCACTCAGTAATTAAAAGAATTTTTACTTTGATAACTTGAAAGTAAAATGAAAAATCGAAACAAAAACTAAAAGGTTTACTCCTCAGTGTCTCTGAAGTATCCAGGGAAACCATAATAATCATCTGTTTTGGCTTCAATGGGTCAGGTTTTATTACTACCCGCTACAGTTAGGGTTCCAATCCGCTACAGTTAGGGATGCTAAGGGTTCCAATCGTCATTGGCATCATTCATTGGTGTGAACTTACACAAATACCAAATACAGTAGATTCCCTCAATTTGAGATGAGAGGTTTTTCTATAATGCCAGTGATATTGTCCTTTTATTGTAATAATCAGTATATGTTGTAGGTTCTAGAAGCAAATTACTATATTGAGTTTATACTCAATAGAGAAAAAAAGACCGTTGAGGAAAAAAATTAAAAAATGTTTTTTTTTACACACACATTGATTAAAATGTGAGAATGATAGTTTAATTACCCATCAAGTGATATAAACAAATGGCTTACAATCGTAGAAAAAATTTTGTTTAGGTAACTAAAAAAGTAGCAGATCTTATATTTCTTACTTCTCCTGGATGTTGAAGAATTATGATTGAACATTTAGTCTGCAATGGTTCTTTTGGCAGATGTGAACACCAGCATGCACTTTTGGGTCTCCTAAAAAATGAACAGTGTCAAATTCTTCAATTTACTAACAACATATTTTATCTAATTTTATCACACCTATCACTGGCATCATTTAATGGATTTGGGGAATATAACACAGTAAGTGAGACAAAGATTTTTCCTTGCTATATTGTTTTCTTGAATGATGAGAGTGAATTTTAATACTTGTTTTAGCTCAAAAGCAGGTGTTTTAAATGCTAAGAAGGGATTAATTTAATTTGGTGATACTACCAATATTTTTAGGTGATACTGATATTTTTAGGAAAACCACACTTAATCTTTTTTTTTAAATGTCAATAGTAGTAGTTTGGCTTAAATAGTAGAGTTTTGGGATAATCTAAAAAATCCCGACCTGTCACCAAAATTGGCCATGGAGAAGTGGAATCTGAAAATCTTCATGATTCTGGAGCAGTGGATTATGGAATATAAATTGTTATCTTGGCAATGAACCGCATAGAATTTGTTTGGACCTGCCCAATTTTATTTGTTAAATTTAGGGGCTGTATCCAACATATCAAACTTAATGTTTCAATCTGTCACTAGTGGTGTTGGCTTGATTACATTATATACAAATCTACGGTTACAGTGACTTTTAAAAACTGTCAAGGGCGATAACCCCTGGAATATGGCGGCGATACTTGCTACGCGGTATCAATACTTGGCGTCTTCAAAAAGCACCAAGTGAATTTGGCGTCTTTAACCCCTTAACAGTGACATTTATTTCAGAAAAATTGACCAAAAATGTAAATTTTTTTTGACTGTTTAATTTTGTTCTTTATATTAATATAAGTATTTGAAAAAAGTTTTTTATAAAAAAAATAAAAATTTAAATGTAATTACAAGTGTACTAATTATTTTAACATACACATAAAAAAGTATTGGATTACGCACACATCTGATTATATTAGGAACAAGATTATTCAAACATAATGTCTCACAATCTCTAAACGACGAAAAATCACTATCATCATCGAAACGAAGTAGGTTTGGGCTTCACAAAGGGAAACATCTATTTTTCTCCTGCCCGAGCTCAGCTCGGGCATCACAAATTCTGCACGTAGTAGTTGCCCGAGCTGAGCTCGGGCGACACTGTTAACCTTTTAAACGCCACAATTCAAATTTCGAATTAAGGGTTCTTATTTTCAGCTTAAATGGTGTGTTTCATCATTACTAAAACCATTCTAGTCATTTTTTGGCAGAAAAAAATTCCCAAGTATGATTTTGAGGATGTTCCCATTTGGGAACATCGGCGTTTGGGGTGAAGTCTTCACGGAGATTTCCAAAAGGCTCATATTTTAAAATTAATCCAAATAAAAGGATTGAAAGAGGTTTCTACTCAATAATTATGATTATTTGGACAGTTTTTTCATTTTTTCTATCGATATTTGGATGATTAAGTAACATTTCATAGATTTTCATAAGAAAAAATTGACATGTTTATTACGTACGCGAAACTTTTACGTACATTTTTCATGGACTTTGGGTAATATTTTGGTGTAAAAAATACATAGGAGTGTTCCGATGCGCTTCAAAGCTAAACAGTTACGTTTCTGCTAGAAAAATTAGTTTTAATTACAGTTCTATACGGATATCTAGCATAAAATCAACTAATTGCATTCAAACCCAATTAGCTTTCAAAAGTAATAATCAGAATTATCTCCATTGATTCATTAAAGCTGCGTTTCTCATGGAAGATTTCAAACTGAACCACATTTCTCTTACATCCAACTTACGTTAGAAGAGTGTTTTTATATGTGCACACTTTTCCTTATAATCAAAATTCTTCAATTTTATTCTTAAAATTTTTATGTAAAAATAGTACTTGAACAAAATATATACGCAAATCCTCAGAAGCACTCCAAATATGCTCTTTGCCTCTTTGCATAACACCTAAAGATAATTGCTGAAAATTAATCGTTCGGGAAGTTAGAAAAATATTCAAGTGTAAAAATCTGTTATAAAGATTTGGCATTTATTTCTCCATAAATCAGGTGAAAAAATAAAATTTACAGATTTTTAAATTTAAAACATCATTCTTAACCTTTTTAGATACTTTGAGACAAAAAAGATTAAAAATATTAAAGAAAATAGTAAATAAGTTGAATTTTTGCATGTTATAAAAATCCCCTCAAATACTATTCCCCAAACGCCGATGTTCCCATTTGGGAACATATATGTTGTAATGGTAATTACTCTCCAAAATTCGAATATGAAGCTATTCAATTCAATTAAATTTTATTTGATCACATACACTATTTACAAATGAAGCTATTTACACTTTGGGGATTTAAAAATCCCATTAAAGTGAAAAAAAAATATTTGTATATACATATGGAAAGGAAAAACAAAATTTAGGATAATACAAGAAATAAAATAAGAATTATAGATTGGCAAAGGTGTCAGTTGTACATAATTAAACACCCAAAATAACTAAAAAGAAATACCTGGAAAGTCATAAGAACATCTACAATATAAAAAAAAGAATATTTGTACAAGACAGCACAAGGAAATATTAAAAAGCAGGTACATTTTCAGAAGTAATTAAAAATTGCTTTAACCCTACAGTGCATACTGATGCCATTTGGCAACACGACATTTTTCCCCATTTCCTACTCGAACTTTCATTTCCAAACGGCAACAACATGCAATAAGTACAATACATATAACATTTCATCGTATTAGCACTTTAGACTGCCAGTAGATCACAGCAGAGGTACTATTTTGAGACATTTGTTAGTAGCTAGTGAGACGAAAGTCAAGACACAGAAAACGCCAAAATAAAAGGACCATATAAATTAAAATAAAAAAATTTTTCAGCTTGAAACAAAAATGTTTTTAAAAGATAAGTTGTTTTTTTATATTTTTAGAGCATTTGGTTTTATTTCACTTCACAATTAATTTCACAAGAGACACAAATTAATTTCTCAAGGACAAAGTTTTTTGCCAATAAAAAGTAGAAAAAATTAAATTAAATTTTTTTAGTATTTTTTTACTAATTTACACCATAATAGAAGTCACATAAATGATTTTCAAGTGAATTTAAAAAATCATGCATTGTAGGGTTAACATTTTTTTAAAAATAGTAACCCTGGGTGCTGTTTGAATATCTGAGGGTAAACTATTAAAATATTTAGGTGCTAGGTAAAAAAAACATTTATGAAAAATTTGTTTATTGGATTTGGGAATATTATAAATAATACAAGGTCGTCTGGGATTAACAAAAGTTTTCATTGAGCATAAAGTCGGATTTTGAAACAAATTGTAACAATTTTTGTAAAAGATTAAATGTTTAAGGGGAAGAATATCTAGATTTTTATAGGAAAAAAATGTGATGCTATGATTAGTGGAATGTAAAATTATTTTAACAAACTTTTTCTGAAGGTTTTCAATTATTTGTATAGTAGTTATATAATCACCCCCCAAATTGATAAACCATAATATATCCTGGGATGAACCCAAGCATAATAAAGTTTTTTTAGAAATTTCGAATCAACGTAATCTTTAAGATGATAAAATTTATATAACAAATATCTCAACGTATTAGACAATAAACTTACGTGTGATTTCCATTTGAGGTTAGAGTCTATTTGAAGACCTAAGTACTTTATCATTTTAACACATTCCAATTGTACACAGTTGCATAAAAATAAATTGGAACAGTCTACGTCATGATATTTTAGATAAAAAGGATTTTCTCTTGCTGTTAGACTGAAATAAATATACTTTGTCTGTCAAGCAAAATCGGAAGATGTGTACTTAAGCTACCTTAACACAGCAAAATTATTAAAAACTAAATTTATTTAAAATTTTCACAAGTTGAAACTTGTGCAACTTTTGGAAGATCCAAAAATCTCCAATTTTGATGTAAATTCTACAAAAAGGATTAAATTGCGCGTGAAAAACTTTTGCACATAAAATAACTTGATATCTTTGAGTTGCTTTCTACCAAGTATCAAATTCCTGCATGAAAAATTAAGTGGTTAAAAAATTCCATAAAATGATGTTCCCATTTGGGAACATCGGCAGGTAAAAGGTTAAGGGGTTAAAACTTGCTGTACCCGTAGACGAAATCTGTTCCAAATCTTGCATATTGTAGATTTCCCATATCCAATATTATCAGATGATAATCAAGGGAGTATTTCACCATTATCTCTGGTTAACAAACAATAAGTGTAAACTCCAACTCTCAAGCATCGCCTCCAGCAATGGACCGGTTTCATCCTAAGGACTCATCAGCAGGGCATAGGAGAGCAGAGAGTAAGAACTAGTCTAGTCGACTAAAACGGAAAAAGGTGGTGACAATTGATTAGTCCTCCACTATCAATATTCACCACATTTTCTGTTATAGTCAGCTAGACTATGCCTTCCTATGCCGTGCTGATAATTCCTAACAGGGACGAAACCGGTCCATGGCTGGAGGCGATACTTGAGAGTTGGAGTTATTTACACATTATCAGATGATGCCAGCAATATTCAAGAATCTTCAGAGTACGTTAATTGAGAGTTAAGTAAATTTTAAGAATCCGGAACTTAGTTTCTTAAAATTTGAACAATTTTTATGCAGGTTCTTCATAGTGACTTCCAACTAGAACAGTCATCATTTGACCGATCTCCAGTTCCTTAAAATTTATCAGAGATTAGCGGCGTCCGCCAACTAGAACAGTCGCCAATCTGGTGACTGTTCTATAGAAACGGCCATTCAGCTGGTTCCCAGTTCATGGCGACCATAGCCCTTATTACTGAGGAGGACCTGTATCTAACCTGTTCCCCATTAACTTTCAACTTACCTACAACGAAGACAAAGTTCTCTTTTTTTAGGTGGATCAGCAGGAATACAGGATAATTCACTGAAAACTTCTGTTAAATCATCTTCCATACTGTTCTGCATAAAAAAACTGATTTCCTTAAAACGTTAACATAAGATAACTGATTTTTAAATGAAATTCGGTTTACTACAAAACAAATCCAGAAACTCAAAAAGCCCAAAACAGTTCAAAAGAAAATAAACAATAGCAGCTGTTTGAGAAAAAGCTGCCATCCTGGGTAAAAGTAATAATATATTGAATAATTATTTTTCAACCAGTTTTGTTTTAAATTATTTGATGGGCAATATCGAAACCTTTTTACAAAATAAATTTACGAACACTCAAAAATGTATCTAAAAGGCATTTTAAAATGTTTATGAATAATTTAATATAAGCTGAATACAGGCCTCATCTGTCAATTGAAAACTGGAACTACTTCTTTCTTTCACAACAAGAATGTCTGACTTCATCGCGATGTCTGTAATATTTGCAATTTGCAATTGAAATTGCGGTTTGCGTAGGCAAGTATAAGATTTAATTTCAAGTGTTTTTTATAAATGCATTTACACTTTTTAATATAAAGCTTTGTTCAAAGATTTTATATCTTTATTCATGCCATAAGAATTGAATGATTTGAATATACGTGATTGTTTATAATCTAAAAGTTGTTGCTTAAACTTAGCTTCTTATTTATCTGCATCCTCTTCAAAGAATTGCTTAAAAAAAACTTATGTTTTTCTAGAAAAATATTGTGACCTTTTTTGTAGGTACCCTTTTTTACCTAATGCATGTAGGTAAATAACTTTACCTTATGATTTTAAAACACATCCACATTCCATTTTCTTCTAGCTCTTAATCAGGTTTTAATGTTAAGTGTAAGTTTTTATTGACTAAAGTTTTATCTTAATTTACTCAAGCAGTATATTTTTGTGTTTTTTTAATTGCAATGACATCTTGATCCGTCATTTTTCATTTTGAAAATTTCATCACTGGGATTATTTTTTGTTTAGATGTTAGATAACATTTTAGATTTAAACTCTTAAAAACACTGTTTATGTTCAAAATTGTTAAAATAATAGCATTTTAGACAGATTTAATTATAAAGAGGCATAAGTGTTGGGGATAAAAGATTATGGTTCTTACATATTATACCGTCAACCATGCCGCTGAATCAAAAACGTTATCAAATCCCATTGACTTTTCTATTGATGTACCGCTGAATTAGATGGCTACTGAACGGTGGACGGGATAATACGAAAGTACTGACAAATTGATGTTATCAATTAATTAAAATCCAAGCCATCTTTTATCAGTGTGAAACAGATAACTTTTGCTGTATCTTTAGTTACTCTTCGAAATAATGTTTCATTTTAAAGGAAATTAATAAACTATCTCCTGCAACATATAATAAGTTTAACTTAAGCATTTAAGGTTAAGTTTAGATAGAGAGAATTCAATAATTAAAACCATTAAATTAAAATATTTCTGATTTTTAATCACCTTAAAATGTCAATTTTTTTATAAATCTAACCTTTTAATTTTGTGCAAAAGATTATACTTAATAACACTTTCTTTAAAAAAATCCTGAAAATATTTTATAATTTCTAAAAAAACCAAAAAAACCAAGTGGTATTTTTTGGTAAAAAAACCGATTGGTTTAAACCGGCCAATCCTGTTATTTCTACGAATTAAGAAAGGTTTGTTTAAGTTAGAAAATAATCCTTATAAAAGTAATGGTTGAAATTACAAACCATGACCCATAAATTAATTATTCAGTTACATTGATATTTGATATCTTTAAAAATGTGTCAATATTTGAATAAATGGCGTTTAAATCAGCTTGGAAATTTTTAACAGGTTACTACTTAACAGAATTGTAAATTTTGAAGAATTAATATAGCACTTTTTTGGGTATCATCTTGTCGACCGTTCAGCTAACATCAAATATTGAACTATTCAAATATTCAACTATTGAACAGTCAATCAATGGGCTTTGATGCTGTTTTCGGATTTATACTTTACTTCAAAATTCCAGTTCATAAATCCTTAAATTTGGTAGTTGAAAATACAGGTACTTGTGTATTATAGCAATAGAATAGGCAATTGGCATTGATAGTGTTTTTGGATTCAGCGGAATGGTTGACAGGATAATACGCGAGAACCAAAATATATATTTTCTTCCTTTAATTGCTTATCAGAAAAATTTGTGGTGGTGTGGTATTTCTCTAATAAAATATCACGAAAAGTACCAAAATATGTGACTGTTAAAAGAAGATAATTTTGATGCTTTGGTTAATTAGTGATTGAATTTGGTTCAATTCCATGGGTATCTATAACAATAAAAATTGCCAAGATGTTTTAGGGATCTAAAATTGGAAATTGACCTTTTAAAATATAGGTACTAAACTGTTTTATTAATGGCAATTTTTAATGAGACAGATGTATGAAATTGGACTGTCATTCATTTTGTTTCCATTGTGTTTCATATAAGGTAAAATTGTACAAGTTTTTATTTCTGATTGTCTAAAGAAAAAATGTCCTTTTTCAGGTAACTAAGTATGTTTAGTTTAAGTGAGAGCGGTTTCCATCCTTGAAGAGCATGCCCAAAGTGCGCATCCAGTGGTCTTCTAATGCCCAACCTGTGTTGGGCGAAACTGGAATGCCCAGTGAGTGGTCTAAGAATGGCAGCCTCATCAATAAACCTCCAAGAGGCTGGTTACATCCTGATTCACAAGTTGCTTATGGAGGGGTAAAATATGGAATCAGAGTAAGTTCATAGTTTAGTATTTTAAATTGATCTTATTTAATTTGGTTTGGGGCAGGGGCAGATCCAGGTTTGAATTCTGGGGGGACACCAGTATTTTTAAAACATCTCCAGCTGCAGAAACTGCTATGTTTTTGAAAGTATTGAAGGATAATAATACTTTTTTGGCCATAAATCAAATCTGCTCATTAAAAGGTTCAAAACTACGATATATTTTAAAGAAATTATCTTCAGAAGTAATTTTATCCAATAAACTTTTATACTTCTGGGGGGCATGTGCCCCTCCGGGCCACCCCCTGAATCTGCTACTGGTTAGAGGGTCTTCCTTTTAGAGGTACCTTTGGTTAGGTCTTCCCCTTAGAGGGGTGGGTTATTTCAGTAACCTAGCCACAAAAAAATTCAGAAGGGGTATTATTATTTTGGGAGGGGATATGGGTAGTTTTAGTTCTTTTCAATGATAAAAGAATTTTTTAAAATATAAACCCAACGATAAATGATATGGTGAACAGTTAAACAAATAATAGATTTTAAGTTAATTGCAAAAAATGATAAAATTAACCAAATTAACAGTGTTGCTCTCATTGGGGTCGTTGGCTTCTGAAAATTGGGAGGGGGGCAAATATATAAGATTATTCTCAGACAGGATCCTTCAAAACCTAACTAAATAATTTTTTTTCGTTTATTTCGACCCAATTGAATGATTTTAGGAACACTGCTTAACTAATTATAAACTTTGTCAAAAGTTCTAGTGAATTAAGGAACTTTTAACTCTAAAACTTTTTCAGGAACTTTAACTTAAAAAGGAAGGGGGTCTGGGGGTCCTCCCCAGAAAATCTTTAAAATTAGAATTTTTAAAACAGTCAAACTAAATTTCAGTGTTATGATTACACGCTTTCAAAATCAAATTTTATGCGTTAACCAATGCTGTAGTTGGAAAAAAAATTAGGGGAGGGAGGGAGCTGCTTTTTTTTGGCTGGAAACAAAATATTTGTTAGGTATGATGCCTCAACCCCAATCTCAGAACTGGCTTCAATCTAATCTAAATTTAATTGTGTTCTAAATGATGGGGGGCCGACCCCCTCTTTATACGTACGTCTCTTATGTTAGGTGCCATTGGTAAACTGGTATCATTCTTTATATTAAAAGTTGGAGAAACACATTCAGCAAATTTTGATTTCCCTCAAAAGTTGAAAATAAAATTCTTTAAACAATGTTGTTCTTAATTATTGGGGGCCGGATCCACGCAAGTGGTTGCTTTTTTAAAAGTTTTTCTAATATTTTGTAAAGTGTGTATAAAATATCCCCATTTGGGTTAGAGAGTTTTGGGCCGATTGAAAGTGCAATTTTCTTTTCACTAATAATCTTGCTATACTCTATTCATTTAAAATTGGCCCCTGAGACGTAATGTATTTGAAGCACTTAATATTGTAATTATTATCAAAAAATTTTTCTTCTGCTATGACAAGGAAGCCTAAACAGAAGTGGTTAAAATACTGTAAAAAATCGTTCACTGAAATTTTGTGATAAGCATTATTGAGCGTTATTGATCTTGTTTCAGGCGCCAATTCTAAATAAACAGACTATAGTACAGATTTTTTTTATCTCTGAATGTAACAGGTTTATACTTTTGTTTCAGTATATTGGCTGTTTAGAAGTGAATACATCAATGAAGAGTTTAGATTTTGATTTCAGGTCTCAAGTTGCTAAGTATGTGTTCTCTCCTATAAAAATATTCCAGGATTGTTATTACCATGTTTCATTTTTTAATAATATTAAATTTAAAATTTTAAGTCCTTTTTTCAAATTAAAAAACTTATTTCTTTCAATATTAGTTTAATCAGAGTTTGTTGTTATCCATTTATTATATCTTTTTAGGGAATGTATTAATAAAGTGTGTGAAACAGCTGGTTTGAAAACTATTGATAAAAAGAGAAAGGTATAAATAGTTTAATCACTTTAATTGGATTCATCATGTATTTAGATTACTGAATTTATCCTATATCTTAATCTTTCTGGCATTTTTATTCGTATCCTAATTCATTTCCCAGTTAAGGAATGTATATTCTATTGTGAAGATTTTATTAAATTATTATATACTTATACTTATATCCTTATGAAATTTTTTATTAATATAATGATCTTGAAATTTTTTTCAGATTGATAAGCGGATAACCCGTATGCTGGCAGAAAAGCCAAATATGGATTATGCTGGTTCTAATGTAAACTTAGTTATTACAAGCTCTTATATGACCTTATCAGTCATGGAGTCTGGAGAGGTAATCCTGTTTGCTTGGAATATCAATTTTTAATGTTATCAATGTTTTTCTTATAAATTATAGCTCTTATGAAATAAGATTTTTCTTCAAAAATTCATTCATTTGTGGTGAGTTTTTCAAGTAGAAAGATGCAACTAAATTGCTTATCTTATTGTATAATTGTTGAAATTCTAGGGATAAATTTTTTATCTTGAATGCAAAATTTAGATATAGATTATATAGGACTGGAATTCAATGAAAGCAGCAACCAGTAGCACAAGAATCAGTTGAAGTTCTTGGCAAATCTTTTTCCTCTCTGCTATTCTTTGATTGAAAATATTTACTTATGTTGCTGGTTGTTGGTACGTTAACCTAACAAAAAACATTTAATTGTTTTAACTTTCACTTTTTAACCCTTTTAATCCTGAGATAGCAATTGAATCCTATTGAAAATTTGGGGCAGTTAGAACAGAAAGGGTTTATGAATATACATAACAACTTATCTTAAAATATAAGCAAAAGTGCGTGTATTTATGTCCTCTCTTTTAAGAATATATCCATATAAATAAGGACATCATTATATACAGAAAAAAACCCAAAATACAAGTTAATCTCTGAGCCAGTTTCTACACTTTTAGATCAGAGAAATTTCAGTTCTTTAGTCCAATTTACAGTATGAGTATTGGAAATTTTTAGACTGATTATTCTTATTTTTGACTATTTCTTCTTGAATGTTAAGCCCAAAAAGTAAGTTCTTCTACATAACTTTATAATGCTATGGATTTTTTGAAATGCCTTTAGATAAATTAGTTATTGTTTGTCATTTAATTGTTATTTTTCTTGTAGGTTATTGCCAATCATGAGATGCCAAATGTGTCATTTGCCTCTGGTGGTGATGCTGTAAGTACTTTTTAAGTTCTCAATATCAATACAAAGATTGTATTAAGAATAATTATTGATTAGGTTTAAATAAGTTTTGTTTCAAAAGTTTTTCTCTTGCTCATTAAACAGGTTAGGTGTCCGGTTTTGCTAACATTTTTGAACTAGCTTTAAGATTTTTAGAACCTTTTCAATCAGACTTAGGTTTTTGACATTATTGGTTTGGGATGGAATTGGAAAAAACATTTGTAACTTTTTCATTAAAAATTTTATTGAGATGACTAATTTTTGTGTATTGTAGGATACTTTAGATTTCATCGCTTATGTTGCAAAAGATGGTCGATTTGGACGTGCTTGCTTTGTTCTTGAATGTGGAGGTGGTTTGGCCCAAGATGTTATTACAACTATTGGCCAAGCTTTTGAACTGCGATTCAAGGAATACTTGAAAAAGACCCCTAGAGCTATTACTGTTCCTGATAGGTTTGAGTTGCCTTATTCATTTGTGTATTGTGTTTTTTTAATGAAGAATTCTTTCATGGTTAAATATTTTCTTGATGTCAATTGTATTTTGTCTTGTTTTCCAATATTTCATGTTAAAAATTAAAAAGTATATTTGCTTGAATATGGGTTCTACTCATTAGTATTAGACTAAAGTAGTTCTATAGATTTCATTATGGATTAAAGAAAGCATTCAAAATTTTAGTATTATTACTTTGTTTTAAATTATGATGGGAAATTATTTTTTAGCTTCATTAATGATCATCATCAATATAAACTTGAAACAAGGTTTAACAAGTTGATCTTTAGCCTTAATATATTGTCCTATTTTGCTAACAAAAAACAGTTTATCCCATTATGAAGAGTTTACTCTCTTTCTCAAAGATTCAGACTATTCAATTGGGGCAAAAACCAACTGATAAGAATGATTTTGGAGTATTCTTTTGAATTGTAGGGCAATTTGTTTGGTGTTGAGGTGGAAGTTGTGAGTCATGGGAAGATACTGAGCTGATACAGTCGAATCCGCTTAATGTGATCACGGTTAATGTTATCAATCGGATAATGTTATCGAAATCGAAAGGTCCCGATCATTCCTATTCAATTTAATGTAAAATGTATCGTTTAATGTGATCAACTATTGATCAACACACCGCTTAATGTTATCGAAATTTGTCCATATCCCCTAAAAACGTCCGCTATCAGGTTTTTACAAGTCTACAAGTTACAGGTCTACCCCACCCTAGCATCTGGCGTTTCTTTTCCTCAAACTCATAAGTAAGAATAAGAAAACATTCCACAAATATTGAAGAAAACGGATAAAGTGGGGGGGGGGTCAGAATCTACATTTGAAAGAAACTAGAAACCATCGGCAGCTTGCAGATGTTTCTGATAAGAGATTTTAATTTCCCCTTGGTTATTGGAATTCAGATAATAAAATAGGTTACAAGTTACAAATCATTATGATACTTTTGCCGACTATATGATAAAATAGGTGGTTTATTAGATTGGAAGGATATAATGGAGTTCACAGAAAAAGAGAGACCTTTCTACAAATAAAAATATAAAGTAAGCGATAATTTTGTTTTTATTAATTAAACTACTCTTATATTACCCTAAAAATTTTAAGTTGTCAAATACATACTGTAAAATTGTTTTAAATACATTAATTACGAGTACGTAATTTTGATTTTAAAGCAAACAATATAGTTATACATTATGCTGCTTTTTGATGTAAAATCGCTTATTGTTATCAATCGGATAATGTTATCAGTTTAATCTCGGACAATTGCGATCACATTAAGCGGATTCGACTGTAGTTCTACAATTCAAAACTACTCTAGAATCATATTTGTATCAGCTGGTATTATGCCCCAACTGAATAGTCTGACTTTTTTAGTGGGGAGTAAATTCATCACATGCTATAACAATTCCTAGAAGAAACAAAGAATCTGCCGAAAAGGTTTAAGTACAATGTTTTCTAGAATGTGTTTTTGATTCTGAGGAATTTTTCTCCTCAGAAAATTGAATTTAACTGATATCTTCCTATTTTTCTTTTAGGTTAGAAAACCCTGTGTTTAATGGCAATGATTGTGCTTGGGGTGAGGATTCTGAGTACTACAATGACCTCCCTGGGAAAACTCCCCCTGAAATACAACCGCCTCTTCCTCCACTGCCAGATTACCAACAAAATGGATTTGAGGTACGAGAGCTTTTTACCTACTGAAAAATTAAGTTTTTCTAATTATGCTTCAGTCGACCGGTTATTTTTTTTCATGATAACATTATCCGATTGATAGTATTAACCATTAACACATTAGGCGAAATTGACTGTACTTCAAACGTTTAAAATCCTTTGCACTTTTTAGCATTCTGCAGTTGCTACCTCCAATGTGCCAGAAACTTCGCCGAAACCTCCAACTACTGAGCCAGGTATTATCTTTATTTTTCGTTTTTGTACATCTGTAACTAATTTCAAGTTGTATTAATAACCGTTTGTTTTACAGAGTATGTAAATAGCATTCTCCCAACAGGGGAGCAAAATAGTTCAACAGACTCCTTTGATATGCGTAAGTTGTCTTTAAAAAACTTAATTTAATGTTGATAAGAATGAGATTTACTATTTTGCATTATCCAAATGGAAGTAAGAGTAAGGAAGTCCCCTGAAAGGGTTTCAATGAAGGAGGTGAGCTGATGGCTCCCAAGATTTTCTAGCAATATTGGCTATTTCAGTTGCCATGGTAATGATCTTGCTATTCTGATCTCAGTTTGTAATTTATAGTTATTTTGTTTGATAACATTAAATGTTATGTATTTTCTAATATCTTTTCTTTAACTCAAATATATACAAGTCTTGATATGATTAAATAATCATATTAAAACTTATAACAAAATATTTTGATGACTAATTACCTGGTGGACTAGACATAGCAGGTAAAATACAATGCCCTAAAAAATTCACTTTTCTTTCTACAAAACTTTTAACCCACAACCAAAGCTTTCCTTCTGTGTAAGTTAAGGGAGGGTATTATAGACAATTAACGTTTAGTAAGAAATTTTTTAGTTGATTATTGTACAATTCATAAGAATTTACAGAAATGTAATTATTTTAATTTCAAAACTAACATTATGAGGGTTATTACTTTTTA
Organism: Tetragnatha versicolor; assembly: GCA_024610705.1. NCBI lineage: Eukaryota > Metazoa > Arthropoda > Arachnida > Araneae > Tetragnathidae > Tetragnatha > Tetragnatha versicolor. The sequence continues at coordinate 7,239,092 of JANDEH010000011.1, read as the reverse complement.
CATCTGATGTCTTTATATGATGAGCAGTTCTACACCAACACATTCGTTTGGATTGATATTGTTAGATTCCAGGCATTTTCACCTTCATTTGTTACTCTGTAAAATATCTTCCCTTACTCTTACTCCCCTGTTTTTGGTCAAGATTATCTGGTTTGTGTACCTTTAAAGTGTGATTTCATGTTGAATAAAAGCAACTGCCCAAAGTTGTATAAATTCAAGGAAAACAATTTTGCGCTTAATATAAATTTAAAACATACAAGTTTGTATCAAGGATACTTGGATCCTCTTCATCATTATAAAAAGTTGGAGACTATTTATTATTTGTGCAAAATAAACCAGGTTGTTTTCCTTGAACTTATAATTTCTTGGTTGCATAAACGAAATTCTTGATCGGAAATGATTTAACATATAATAAAATACATCAACAACATTCTCCTTGTTGCTATAATTTCCACCTTCCCCCATCCAGAACCCATCGAAGCTGCCTTACAACAACAACAACAACCTGCCCCCGAGCCCAGCCAGCCGCCACCCCCGCCGCGCCACCGCCCTCCGGAGGCGGCCCCCGACCCCCCTCCCCACGCCACGGTGTCCCCCTCCTCATTCGTGACCTCCGCCAAGCACAAGTGGCCGGCGGGCCTGGCCAACCACCGGGTGGTCCTGCTGCAGGAGGAGTGGTTCCACGGCCCCATCAGCCGCCGAGAAAGTGAGGCGCTGGTGGTCCGGGACGGGGACTTCCTGGTGCGAGAATCCCAGGGATCCCCGGGACAGTACGTGCTGACTGGGATGCAGGCGGGGATTCGCAAGCACCTGCTGCTGGTGGACCCGGAAGGAGTGGTGAGTGTGTGAAGCTGGTTATTTGAGCAGCTAGGGTGACTCAGTATTTTGTCCTATAAAGTATAATTTCTTCTCGAAGCAGGGAAAAGTAGCTTATCTTTAGGTTAGTTTTGTGTTGGAAAAGTAAAGAGCTAAGTTGAAGGTAAACCTCTTTTTTTAATGCAAAACAACTTTAGGAATCCATGAAAAAGGTAAACTTGTAAATTGGGAAAATTTTTGAATAAGACCACTTATTTTTCAGTTTTTCAATAGTTATTATTTCTGTATCCTTTCATTAAAATTTTGCTAAATAACTTACATGATAAGAAGAATATCCTTATAATTAGAGCAATTATTATTTTTATTGAGTTTGAAAATTTATAGATGTCATTTGGGCAGTTTTATCCGTGATCAAATTTAATGGGTCTTTTCGTATCTCTACTTTTCACAAAAAAACCCTTGGTTTAACCCTTTCAATCCTAAGCTGCCCGTGATTAACATTGAATCCAATAGGAAATTTGGGGCGGCTACGTTTGAAAAGGTTAAAAACCTTGTTCCTCAGCATATACTCTGGCTACTAATATAAACTAATCTATTAAGCCTCACAAAATTATAATCAAATTGTGATGCCAGTTTTATCCTTGAAAAATATTACATTTTAATGAAACTTGCTTGTCTTCTAATTTTTCACGCTATTTATTTACAACTTGTGATTTTCTAGCTTATTTTTTATTTAAGAAAATAAAAGAATCTTTGTAGAATATTATAGGTGCAAAAGAACAGACTCTTGTTACTTGATTGTTACCTCTTGATGAGCTTCTTAATCATTCTGTGTTTTACTTCTTCAGGTTCGAACAAAAGATAGGACTTTTGAGAGTGTCACTCACTTAGTGAGCTTCCATGGTGATAATGGCTTGCCTATAATATCGGCAGAAAGTACTCTCGTATTAAGAAATCCAATACCAAGAACTATGCTCTCTTCGCGTTGAAATAATGTGTATTCCAAGACATTACAAGACAAAAGTGATACAATTCAAGCTTAAGTGATAATGTTTGATTAATGATCTTGTTAATGAATTTATGGATCTTTTACGAAGAAATGACCAAATGCATTTTATTCATCTTTAAGATGTTGACACATGTTTAACACAGCAACATTTCATCAACATTGTTGAAGTATAAAGTGATACAATTTTTTAAGTCACCACCTTCTTTTCAACAGGCTTTTTTGTAATCATGTTGTGAATATTAGTTTAAATATGCATGTGTATTGAGAATGCATAGTATATTTCTGCATTGTGCTTTTAAGATTTAACCTTGTACTACTGTTTATATTACAATGTGTTCATGTTAAACTCTAGCCTGTTATGATCGAAGTATTCCATTCTTTCTTGTAATGGTATCTTGGTATTTTTAGGCGTTTGTACTTTGCATTTAATTTGAGCTTATACTCAACTTTTTTTAAGTGATCATCTCCTACTACATTTTAAAGTTTTAAGTAACCTTTCTTTTTTACCTCAAGCAGCAATATTTATTAAATTAATCATAGGTTGAAATGGCACTTTTAAAAACCATATCACCATTAGTTGAAAACAACTGCTTAAAAAATGGGGAGATCAGAAATTCAAAGGGTTAAGATAAAGGGCTAAAGATTATTTTATGCACTTTTTAAATTCATTGTTTTTTAAGCTATGTTGACAAAAAAGCAATTGTACAATTCAGTTTTTTAAAATAAAAACTTGAGGTAGGTATAATTAACAAACATTAAAGAAAGAGTTAGTGTTGCAAAACACCTGTTATTTACGTTTTTAAAAAATTTAAAATGATTTGCCCTATTTGAATTAGTTTGGTACTCTATTATATTATTTGATTGTCTTAACTTTGATTTTTTTATTTTGCCAGTAGTTTTACAAAACTACAACAAACAGGTCATTTTATGATTTGTCTGGTTATAAGGAGTCCATTGCCAATTTTGTGTAAGTTCTTTTAAGTCTCCACTCCTCTTTAAAGCCAAAACTACCAACTACACTGGTGTTCAAAATTAAGAGAATTTGCACATTTTTTCGATTTCTCCAGATCTACTGGATAGATATTGATGAAATTTGGTATGAACATAGGTTGTTATAATACCAAATAAATAATCATTCAAAATTTGTAATACACGCGCATGCGCAGAGGTAATAACAGCCAGAGTTGAAAGGTGTGAAATAGCGGTTCCAGAATAGAGCAAAATAATGGGTTTATAAGGGGTATGACACCCTCCCCCTATCATGCATGCCTCCTTGAGTGATTTTATAGCATGAATAAGGCATATAATAAAATTTCCTGTTCATTAAGCCTACTTTCTCAGAAACCCCGTTTTGGGGCTCTGAAGGGTATGTGGAGGGGGTAGCGAGATACAATTGCCTTATAAAGAGTCCCTCATACCTCCCCTAAAGGGACGAAGTCTTTGAATCTGGATGCCCATTCCATTTGGCGAATATCTTCCGTTTTAATGAAAATTGCTAACCTGATGAGCTCCATTAAGTGAAGGATTTCTATCGATTGAAAAGAAATTAAGACCGATAGAACCCCCCAAAAGGTGAATAAAGGTCTCCAAGATATCAACACAGTACCTTCAAACATGATTATATCCTTTTGAAAGATGTAGGGGGTTTGGCATAGACTTAACAACATTCTTACAAAGTGCACCAAATCTACGATTCCAAAATGGTTAGTTTCTCCTACATTAAAGGATTGACGGAGCATTCTGGTTCTTTTCCACATGAGATTGCATCAAGAATCAAAGGTTTAATTGATTTCAGACCTAACAGAGAGGAAAATATTCACCCTTTGAATATTACCTTATTAATGAAAATTTTTTGCATATTTTTGACAAGTTGCAGATCCCTCCCTGCCTTTGAAAGAGGAACCCTGACAGTTTCAGGTAATGTGTTGATACCTTGGAGACCTTTGTTCACCTTTTGGGGGGTTCTATCGGTCTTAATTTCTTTTCAATCGATAGAAATCCTTCACTTAATGGAGCTCATCAGGTTATAAATTTTCATTAAAACGGAAGATATTCGCCATGTGGAATAGGCAGCCAGATTCAAAGACTTCACCCCTTTAGGGGAAGTATGAGGGACTCTATATAAGGCAATTGCATCTCGCTACCCCCCTCCACATACCTTTCAGAGCCCCAAAACGGGGTTTCTGAGAAAGTAGGCCTAATGAACAGGAAATTATATTATCCGCCTTATTCACGCTTTAAAATCACTCAAGGAGACATGCATGATAGTGGGAGAGTGTCATACTCCTTATAAACCCACTATTTTGCTCTATTCTGGAACCGCTATTTCATACCTTTCAACTCTGGCATGCGTGTGTATTACAATTTTTGAATGATTATTTATTTGGTATTATATCAACCTATGTTCATACCAAATGTCATCAAAATCTATCCAGTAGATCTGGAGAAATCGAAAAAAGGTGCAAATTCTCTTAATTTTGAACACCAGTGTATATGGAGCACAAAACAGGTGCAAAAACTTAAAATGGCTACACAAAACCTGTTAGGGACTTCTTTTTTTACCACAAGTAAACAATCTTTAAAATCTTGTAATTATATTTGAAGGGTTGTGTGTAGTATTGTTAAAACTTTTACAAAAGTAAAGTTAAAAATCAATCCAATGTGACAATTAGGTGAAAAGTTCCCTATCTATAGAGCTTACTTAGGTCCAGTGTTAGTGAAATATAGTTTCCTCTTAGTTAAAATACTACCAGCTATGTATTAATTTTTAACAAAATGTTCTACATCATTGGAAGTGAAAAGGGGTCACTGGTTTAGTTTGTGTTTAAAATTAAAAGCATTAATTTACTTTTTTGTAATTTTAAAAGTACAATTACTAATGATGGAATTTGTATATGTGGATTATACAATTTAGTTTTAGTTTCTATCCTTATTTGAAATAATTGTAAGTAGGGTGTGATAGTGTGTGTTTTTGGGGCTCTTGGTATTTCCAAAATTTTTCCTTTCCAAGCTTTTTAATTGACTCATATCTGTTTTTTTTCTTTAAGTAAGTTTTAAAATAATTTGTATTTTGTTCTCAGGAATATTTGGAATTTCACTCATGAAATTTGGCTTTGCTTGCAAATTTTCATGGATGTCATGAAATCGTCATTTTGTGTTTCATTGTATAATTATACTTTTGAAGTACTCCATTCTGAATCAATTGTATGTCAATGTTAATTTTATGGATTTTTAATTTTTTGGATGATTTCTAGGTTTTTCACTCAGCCACAATCAACCCTTAAAATAATTGTTAACTTGAAGTAGAATATAAATTTTTATTTTCATCCTTGAATCCCTAAAAGGAAATTAATTTATTTATAGAAATTTACTTTTCTATTAAAATCATGCTAATAGTAAATCAAAAATAATTCCCTTAGTTGTTGCCAAATGCAAATAAATTTTTATTAAATTTATTATTTAACACGATTTGAATGTACTGTAAATAGTTCATACAGAACATAATTTTGTTATTGGATGAATTGGGTTTTTATTGTATTGATTTTGAACTTAAATGTGTTTATTGAATTGTTTAATAAAATATATATTGAATCTTATTTTATGGGACTGTTATAGGAAGATTTTCATTTTATATTGAATTGTTTTTCTTAGTATTCATGTCCTCGAAATATGTATCTTTGACTTTTCTTAGTTTTTAAACTGTGCAATACTTAAGTTTTGAAAGAATGCATTGTTAAAAGCTTAAAATTTCAAAATTAGTTTAAAATACTTGTTCTGAATACTCTTTAAGTATATTTTCATTTTTCTATTTATTGTAACCAATTATGCCAATTTTTGATGTATTTTTAGAGTAATATGTTATATTTTTATAATAATATTTTTTATTAACATTAAATGTTACTTTTTATCATCTTAACCTTGCCAATCTCTTCTGTTGTCTACTCTCAATTTTTCTTATTTTTGTGCTTAATGCAGTATTATCTATTTTTATTTTCATTACTTTTTATATGCATGATTAATGTTATAATGGTGTTTTAAACAGTTCTTTATTTGATGTAGTATGTATTGTTGAAATCATGTAATCTTTTTTTATGGATTTATGAACTATGCTGTTTGTATTTATTGAAATTGTCTTTGTTCAAGCTTTATTAAATGTATTTTACCTGTTATGTCTACAAAAAGATATAGTTTAAACAAGCAATTTCTCCCCAATTCTAGAATTTTATCAATATTTTCCTTCCTAAGAAAAGAATCTCCTAGTCTTCCCCTGAAAGGCTGCTGAGTTTTGCAAAATTTTGTCATAATTTATTATAATTAATATAAAATTAATTAAAAATTCACAAAATAAAAAAAACCGATTGAATAACATTTTTTCCTGATGTTATGGAAATTTCTATGTAATCTATTTTTAAGATTTTGCCAACATTTTTATTAGTTTTATGCAATTTAAATTTTTCTATGGATTGATGCTTTCAAGCAAAATATAATTTATAAAACTTTAGGTTGACCAAATTGATTGGGGTACAGACAACAGTTTTGGCTGAAATCATAAATTGAAATTAAAAACTGGACAAAAATATCTTATTCATAATCAAATCACTTATTTTGAAAAAAAGTTATAAAATTTCTTTAAAGTTGTGCTCTACCTTTAAATTTTTCTTGCTTACATATTATGTTATGTATCAATACTTACACACATTATAATTCATTGAGAACTCCTGACTTAATTTTCTTTTACTCATTGGTGTGTTTTTGTCATAGTTTTATTTGCTTTTGATCCTACCTCCTAATTTTTATTCTGAAATTTAAACACTTTTGTTTTATAGCTGTATTTAAAGTAATAAAATGGGTCAGCTGAAGGATAAGTGACTCTTGTAAGGAGTTTACCTATTGCAAATTCCCTAAGTGCAAGGGTGCTATGACTTCAACTCAAAATCCAGGAAAAATATTTCAGTAACAAACCTTTTATCTGGAATCTCAAAATGGAATTGTCAAAAATCTGGAATTTTTACAAATGTAATCGCTCTTAAAATAGGCTTATCATACGTCCGGAGTTACCCTGGACAGCCTGGGTTTTTTTAGAGCTGTCCGGGGTTTCATACATTTAAGATTTGCTAGACATTTTTATGAAAAAATACTTAATAAGCCAGGCATGTGATTTTTCCGTTAATTTTAGAGGTGTTGAGAATCTGAATTCCGCTCAATTGTCTGCGGAATTAATATTTCTAAGTGGGAAAAATTAGAATATTTTGTTTCCTGAGCAGTCATAAAGTGTACAAAAACGATTTAAAACCCTGTTTTTTAGGGTCAAATTTCAAAAAAATTTCTGCGATTGAGTTTAAGATAAGAATCCTATCTAAAAAGTATTAAAAAGCTAAATTGAACCTATTGTATGGGATAGGGATTTGAATTTGGGCCCCTCACGAAATAAATTTGTAACTTATCTAGATGCCTCTAAAAAAATTTCAGATAATTTCTTTCTTGAGCAATCACATGCCTGATAAGCTGTTTGAAATTGATATGTTTTAAATTTTACGTCTGTATTAATTCAGAGAACTTACTTTCATTGATGAAAATTATGATGAATTATTTTACTTCTAAACGCAAGAGTATAGAAAGTAGGTCTGTTAGACCTTTAAATTTCTACATGATTTGAGTTCAAATCGGCGTAAGCTAGATTGGATTTATCTATTCCCTCTTTCTTTTAGTACGAAAGGACCGAAGAAATTTTAAGAACTTGTAATTTGGCAGATAAATGCATTAGATTGAAACAATTCTTGATCAAACAATTTTTGAATTGTACTGTAATGAAAAAATAAAATTTTATTATGCTTATTAGTTTGAATGCTTTTTTTCTTAGTTTTATTCTTTGATGATTTGATATGGTACTTATTAAGTAGCTTCAAAAATATGCCGTGTTGTACCCGAGAAAATATGGTAAGCCTAGCTGAAAACCAATAGTGGGACTGCAATCTTCATTCATACAAGATGCTGTTAAAGTTGCAACCTTGCACTATTTTTAATAGGAACTAATTTTGTGCTTACTTGTTGAGCTCAAAATTTATGAAAAAACAGGATTTCCTGGGGTTACCCCGCAGAAGCTGCACCCCTGCAAGTGTCACTATAATTTAGACTTTTGCACAGCTGTAAGCACGCAGCAATTTTAATTTCAAAACTTATCTAAATTATTTTTTATTGTAACTTTAGCAAGCACTACCATTTAAAAGAACAATTTTGAAATTTTTATGAATTTTCAATTTGTAATTACAATTTGAATTTGAAGAATTTTCATGCATTATTTTCTACTTAATTTATATTATGAACCCAACTGAGTTCCTTTGTTTTAAATTGATAGTGGTATTAATTTGAATTCTGCTTAATTTATGACCAGCCATATTAAAAAAGTTCCTTTGTTTTAAGTTGATGTTGGTTTATGTAATATTAAATAGTATTTTTTTATTTGTGTTTGTGCAATGTTTAAGGGATTTGATGTATTTGAATATTTTATTTTAAATGTATAAAATATTGGTATTTTTTTGTGAAATAAAATTGTAAAAATTTTATACGTGTTCACTAAATTTTAACTGAAACTACACATTATCTAGGTTTAACTAAAGCCCTAGATCCTCTACCTTATAAGGTAGACTATATCCAGGGCTTTAGGTTTAACAGCTATAAGAACTCAAAATTATTCCAGTCAACTGGTCAAAATTTCCATAACTATGTCTAGGTTGGCTAAAAAGGGTTTTGTTAACTGAATATTAACAAAGATAATTTTACCATTACCTATTTAGTGGTGATCAGAGTGGTTAATGAAAAAGTTAAAGCAGAAGTCACACAAATAATTCAAAAAAATAATTTTAATTACACTTTCTTAACAAAAAGTACAATTGAAAGAAATTTTTACATTCACTTTAAAACTAGAAACATTAATCACTGGAAGACCAGAAAATAAGTTTTGAAAAATATGCAAGAAATGCAAACCATAGTCTATTCATTTAGAATAAGCGCCTCAGACGAAATGTATTAGAAGCAGTTACTATTGTAATTATAAACCAAAATATTTTTCTTGTGTAATGATAAGGGAACGTACCCATACTACGTGACCCGTTTTTTGCCATTTTTGACCCCCCTCCCCCCCCTTGGTGACCATCCGTAGTATATGCCAAGACCCCCCCCCCCTCCCCCTCTAGTTGTCACGTAGTAATTCATAAATACGGTTTGCCATCATTTTTTGCAAACAGAAAGTTTAAAAAAATTAATTTTGCTTAATCTGTCTAATTTTAATAATTAATTTGGCTTAATTAGTCTAATTTTAATAATTAATTTGGCTTAATTAGTCTTAATTTGGCAAATTTCGATAATTAATTTGGCTTAATTTTGTCGTATTGCCTAGAAGAAATTGACTACGTGACGAAACCTTAACCCACCCCCTCCCCCCTGTGACCGAGCGTGGTATTTTGAAGACCCCCCTCCCTCCCCTGAATGGGTCATGTTGTATGGGTACGTTCCCTAAGGTAGTCAAAACAGAAGTAGTTTAATACTGTAAAAGAATCGGTCACTGAAGTTGCATGATGAGCGTTTTTGATCCTGTTTCAGGCGCCTATTCTAAATGAAAAGATTAGATGACAATTGTTTAGACTTATTCACAATATTAAAAGTCAATAAAATTTCATAAAAAAGTTTTATTCTGTGAGTTTTGACCAAACAATAAGGGATAAAAATTTGATGGGCTCACTAAGTGGTTAAAAAAATTAAACAACATTAATGAAACAAGTTCTGAGTTAATGCCCTCAACTTTCAGATTTAAAATTTTGATGCAACTCTAAGTTGTTTTTATTTTGAATCACAAAATATGAAAATCCATTATCACAGAGATCAACATCTTGTCTTGGTGCAAGGGAATTGGAAAAGAGACAATTTGATTTTGGAAAAACACCCTACAGTTTATGGTGAAAATAGAAGTATGAATTGTAAAATTCTCATGTAACAAATACAACAGACTAAACAACAAAAATTTTTTCACTTCACAAAAATAAATCTTTCTCTTAACTTATGTTCTCAGCATTTTTCAGAAGTCGAATGTCAAACGAACTGAGACTAATTTACAATCAAAGAATGCACAGAATCAAGGAAAAAAACAGTTGCTGTCAACCTCTGCTTAGTTACATTGTGCATTAGTTTTCAAAACACCAGTTGAAATATTAGTTTAAAAAATAAGTTTTGAAAGCTAATAAAAACTCTATGATGCAGTTAAAACATGGTATAGTAATTTATACATTTTCTTTACATGTACACTGCACTAGGTTATAATAGAATAATCAACTACCTCATTTACAGTGTGAACACATTTCCCCTATCACAAGTTTTAGCATTGGCCACTTTTTAATGGAAAAAGGATGACACAGCCATGAAAAGAAAATTCCATCTTAATGAATAACTTAGATGTTTAACAAATAAGCTTAGAAAAAACATTTTTTTATCAAAAAGTTGGACAGCAAAAATAAGACTTTAAAATTGGCGTCTTTAATTTTTTTAAACACAACTGTTTTAAAGTAGCACTAAATTTCACCCAACATTCTTGAGCCATAAAAATAAAAATATAACTACGTAATCCAAAGGATTTTCAAAACATGAAATTAATGTAATTTCTAAGATTTGTCAAGATAATTATAATTTCTTAACCAAAGTAAAAAATCTTAGCAAGACCTGACCTATCCAAATGACTAGACTTACTCTATTTTGTGGAACTTGCTTTCAATTAAAAAAAAGAATTATTTTATAAATGAAAATATAACCTGAATTACATACATTAGTTGGTAATTAACTGTGAAACAGGTATTAAATATACTACTTCTGAAAATAAATATTGCATTTTCTAAACTTTATATTGAGGCGAAATTTTGAAATGATAGAGGTTTTCCCTATATGTTAAATATTACAAGAATGTAGCTATCATAGAATCAAAGCAGATTTATACAGGAAAAGTTTATTTTTTAATTCCCTTTTATGATAAGAAATGAAAAGTTATCTGACAAGCAAATCAAAAAACATATTATGACTAGATTTCATGTATGAAAACATAGATAGATATAAGTAGAAAAATATAAAAAACTTCATAAACACGCTTTTACTTAAACAGTATCTGGTATAGAAGGAGGTACTTACATAAAATTAAAGAGACGAAAAACTTAATCCATAAAAACATCTACAATGGAATAATAAATCATAGTTTCAAAGTAAAACATTTTAGACAAAATCTACAAAGAAAATGTAAAAAAAGGAACTCATATAAAGAATATTTTAAACTTTATAATTTAAATGCAACTGTTTTAAACTGGCACAAAAATAGATACAGCTGTTTGAGTTTTAAATACATAAAAATTAAGAAATTAACTTGTTTGAAAATATTTTAAACATAATGTAGTGTCACATAGAAGGATAATACCTATGTTTAAACTATAAGAATAATTTAATGATGAATATTGCAAGGAGTAATATATATTTAACAATATTTCATCCTCAACTTCTTTTAAAAGTTAAGCTTTAGAAAAGATACAGTTTTCAAAACTATAGGGGCTACAAAAATTTTTTAAAACAAAGTTTAACCGCAATATTTATATTTGAAGGAATATAGTTGTGAAAGAGTTAATGTTAGATGACACTTTTATATCTACTTTGATATGAATCTCTTCTTCCATCAATTAGCAAACAGTACCTACTATTAGTAAAACTCTCATAGGAATGCAACTTGAAAGATATTTTTTCAAACAAAATACAGGGTTCACGTAGCACATATGCAAAACAATAAACACATGATCACTTTTAAATATAAATGAAAATATAAACTATAAAAAATACAGAATTCAATCAAACAGAGCCATCTTCACCAACTGACAAAAATTGTGCTGACAGTGAACTCATAAATATTTTTGGTATTTATTTCCATTTTGAATGTTCAAGCCACCTGATGTAAAACGCTGTGCCCAAACACCAGTTAGCATTTAAGGAACAGTGTACTTATGTTGAGCATCAAACAATGTCAGGTCCTCTTCTTCATCATCATCTTTATCTAGGGGTTCCATTTCCATATCTGTTGAAGTTATTATTCCATATTTGCGACTCTTGCTTCTTTTGTGGCGAAGTCTGAAAAAAGGGAAAAGTTTTTATGAAACAATACTACAGTGAGCTCATTTTATTTCTGCCATATTAACTTGAAATTGGTGAAATAGAAATTTTATTATAAAATTTTCAGGCAAAATTTAAAACAGGGTTCCCACTCAATTTCAGAAATAAAATTCCGACTTTTCCAGGTCAATTTTTAAGATTTTTGGTAAAAAAACTAGTAATTCACTGCATTTTTCGTATAATTTTTGCATTTTTGAACATATAATTTTCAATAAATTGACTATTTTTTCACGTAGTAGAGCCGAAATTGAAACGCAAACATTAAAAATTTTCATTTTCCACGTATTTTTTATGATTTTCCAGGTCAAATTGAGCAATTTTCCCTGACTATTCCCTGACTTTTAGGTGAAATTTGAATTCCCTGACTTTTCCAGGTTTTTCCTGACCCATGAGAACCCTGTTTAAAGGACGATAATTAACTCATTCCATGACCTTTTCATGTCTTAACTTTAAACCTGCAATCTCCAAAATTTGTAACAGTCTGCAGTATAAATTCATCATCAAAAGACAAGAATAACACACTATTTTTGAGCAGAATGAAATGGTATAAACAAGATCAAAATATTGGGTACTTATGTATTATCTCATTGACCGTTCAGTGGCTGTCAAATTGAGCGGAACAGCTATGAAGAAGTCAATGGGCTTTGATGACGTTTTTGAATTCAGCAGCACGGGTCGACGAGCTACTACGTAAGTACCCAATATTGTTTCTATGAAAGTGATGTAAGAGCTTTGTAGAGAGTCTGATTCAATTTGAATTGAATCACTCTGTTTAACACTTACATAACTTTTACACATTAAACTCTGTTCAACACTAAACACTTTTTTTAACTCTGTTCTGTCACTTTTAACAAAGTCTATGTCTAAATTTTGCAAACTTATTTTGGTTGCCAAAGATAAGAAATAAGGGTTCAATCCCTATAAAAGTCCTGCTAAATAATACCCCCAAAATCATGTAAGTCACAAAATTAATAATTTCAAACTCAAAGATTAAAATGTTTATAATGAGCATGACCTTTAATGGAATTGAACCAAAATAAGAATATTTATGAGAATAGATAACAGAATTGATCAAAGAGTCCTCACTACGCAGCTTTTTGTAGGAGTTCTCAAGCCAATCCGCTGGTTGGCCGAGAAATAGTACAAATTTGGTGATTTTTAAAAAAAGCAATTATTGACAAGGAAGACCGGACCTGGAAAAAGTGCCCGAACCTGGTTCGGGGGAAGCCACTGTCAGCTTTCATAGGTGCAATACATATGGTTTGGGTAAATTTCGGTTAGGTTTAGGCGAAGGTTACAAGTTTTTCCAGGTCCGAGGAAGACCCTTACCAAAGCTCTGCTGAAGTTTGATTGTGTTTTTGATCAGGTTATGAATGAACCGAGAAATAGAAATATCACTTAGAACAGAGTTAATAACAATGATTGATTGGAAAGTTAGAAAGTCTTAAATTAGCTCTTCTTGGTTCAATTTCGTTAATGTTCCTGCTAAATATAGCAAAATCTTTTTAACACCTCATATTCAAATACAGTAACGGACCCTTTATCCGGCAAGCTCGGGACCGACATCATCCCGGATTTGAGAATTTTCCGGATTTCGGGTCCATTTCGGAAAAAACGCCATTAAAGATGCAGCTGCTTTAGTAAAACCAAAATAACCTCTGAAACGACATAGTTCGTTCCAATCGTAACGGATCCAGCTAAAAACTTCCTGCAGAGCATGTGGGTCGTCGTGGCAAGAATCGATAATGAGGCAGCAGCCGATTTTGGAACGGCCGTTTAAGCGCGGGGACGATACGATTCGGCCCGAGCCGAATCGTCCCATTCCGCACCGAGACGATGTCACATAAGGCGCAGCACGAAATACTTCCTGCAAAGCACGTGGGTCGTCGTGGCAAGAACCGATAATGAGGCAGCAGCCGATTTTGGAACGGCCGTTTAAACGCGGGGACGATACGATTCAGCCGCGTCGGCTCGCGCCGAATAGTCCCATTCCGCCCCGAAACGATGTCGCAAAAAGCGCGGCGCAACCATTGCCCGTCGTAGCAGCATTTACTCACTAAAAATTCTTCAAAATATAAAAAACACAATTCTAAACACGAGCCGGATTTCGGGTCTTTCCGGATTTTGGGTGTCCGGATAAAGGGTCCGTTACTGTAATATCAACAATTTTTTATTGTTAAATTGAACAGTTATTTATCTACCTAAACATTTTAATCCATACTTTTGAATTTATTCAGCAATATTTCTAATTTTTAGTGTCTCATGGGGGGAATGCCCACCCAACTTTTGGTACTTTTCCATTATACTGGCGCAAATCTTGCCAAGTAGACTTTAAGGCGACAGCACACAGGCGCCGGAACAAATCACATGAAGTAAGACGTTATTCCGTTTGGCGTTGGTTGCATCATTATTGGCAACTTTATCGCCTGCGCCGTTATAATCAAAAGTACCTTTTAAAGAAAGTTCCCTTTTTATAAGGGAAAATAATGTTTTCAAAGCCATTAGGGACGGGACAGCTTGCCCTCCCAGGGTTCACCACCTAAATCCGCCCATGCCTAGTTCTACCAACTTGAGGATCGGGTTTCTTTATTTCTTTTTCCCTTTATTTTGAACTAAATTTAATTATAAGGGAAGGTGAATTCCAGCTAACTAGTCACCCGGGTGGAAAAAAATAAACTTTATCAAAACCCCAAGTGTTACACATCATTGGAAAGCTTAAAGTCTTTAGAATTAGAAACAAACATTGGTTTTTACAAATATTAGCTCTATTTTGTAGAGGAAGTCATCAAAAAGCATGTATTGTAAAAGTTTTGTTGCTGCTGAAATTACTGACTTTTTACCTTATTACATCTGTAAATTATGCCATCAAAGTTGTTCCACAGAAGTTTATTATTGATGTTAGATATCTAAATATAAAATAAATGTGTGTTTACAAGTGATTTAATCAAAAACTGCCTAGCTGGGGGTCTATTTGTCGTACCAGGTTGAGCATGTAACGTCTGTTACAAATTTTACTAAAGTTTGTCTCACATTGTGAAAAATGTTTTTTTAAACTTTTATTCCCACTTTCTACTTTAATTTTAAGGTAACAGAACTAATAACATCAAAATTTGTGAAAAAAAATTATATAATCTGTAAATACAGGTGTAACAGACGTTACATGTGCCTGTCGTAACGGACGTTACAATGTCAATGTAACGTCTGTTATACATATAACTTGGCATAATAAAAGCTTATTAAGGAACATACTATTAATAAATTAATTTATTTTAATTTATCAAATATATAATTAATTGAAAGTAATAAATTTTAATTAAAAATTAATTATGTCATGAATTTTATATTTTATCTTACTATGTGTTAAGATTTAATTTATCATTATAACTTAAATTCTAGGTACTTAAAGTTTTATTGTGAAAGTAATGATCATTACTTTACCCATCATTAATTACCCTTATTTCCAAGCAGCATGACTAATATAATATTATCAGTGTTGGCCGTTATTAAAATGTACTTAGAAATATCAGTCAATATAGATTTAATTTTTGTTTTGGCGGGCCAATACTGCTTCTCAGACACATTTTACTTAATTTAAAAGGGTAGGTAAAATAATATTATTTTGATTATTTTTAAAATTGTTCTTTTTTTATTTGAAAAGCCACTCATTGCACGATATTTACAGGTATTGGCTAATATCGTAGCATTGGTAAATTAATAAATTATTTTAATTTTAATAAGTTCGTTCATTCATTCATAAATTCATTTTGAGGGCTTTTAACCTTATTTTTTAGTAATTTAAAGTGCTACCCAATGCATAATATTTATCGGTATTTGCGATATTGGCCAATATCGTAGATTTTAACAGGTTTAATCATTCAAAATAATTTTTTTATGTTTTTAACCCATTTTTTTTACTAAATTTAAAGCTCTTGACTATGTATGATATTTTTTATATTTGCGATATTGGCCGTTATCGCAACATTGTTTAATTAATAAAATGCATGAAATTTAATTTTAACAGGTTTATTCATTCAAAATAATGTTACTTTGTTTGTCTTTAACCTTTTTTTTTTCTAATTCAAAGCTCTGGACAGTGTATGATATTTATCGGTATTTGCGATATTGGCCGATATCGCAGCGTTTTTTCAATTAAAAAACTACACCTAATTTAATTTTAACAGGTTTATTCATTCAAAATAATATTACTTTGTATGTCTTTAACCTTGTTTTTTACTAATTTAAAGCTCTGGACAATTTATGATATTCATCGGTATTTGCGATATTGGCCGATATTGCAGCATTGTTTAATTAATAAACTACATCAAATTTAATTTTAACAGGATTATTCGTTCAAAATAATGTTATTTTGAATGTTTTTAACATTGCTTTTTAGTAATTTAAAGTGCTACACAATGTACGAGATTTATCGGTATTTACGATATTGGCCGATATCGTAATAACCCCAATTGATAATCTTGGAGTACATGAGTGGTTCTTATGAAGTTATGATCCTCCTCTTCAACTTTGACTTAAATATTCAAGGCCTAAATGGTATGCATTTCGTACGACGTAACGTCTGTTACACCATGTAACGTCTGTTACGAAAGTTTAGAATTTTTTTAAAAATACAAAAAATGACTGAATTTTTTAGTCAATGCTGTGATATATTGCGTACATGTCTAGTAATGTTATTTAAATTTTTTTAAAACTAAAATACCTTATAGATTCACAGACTTTTTAAACTGATGACACTAAAGTGTAAAAGGGCTTCCATTTGATGTAACATCCGTTACAAAAAACAATAATTTCCCCCCCACTTCAAACCCCCGGAAATAAATTTTCAAACATGTATATCTTTTATTCAGAACTAGTTTTACTAGGAAAAAATATATAATCATTATTATGAGACGTTTTTATGCCCTTAAAAATTGTTTAAACATCGAATTTTCGTATGAATGTAACATCCGTTACGTTGGAATTCACCGGAAGTTAGAAACAGTTTGTTTTGAAAGTGACTTACCTTATGCCTCTCACTACGAAGACAGCAATAACGATCAACATAAAACCCAAGAAAACGAAACCTGTCCGTTCAAGCGCACCACTTTTTATAGTTGTCATCCATTTGGGTAAGCTCTGGGTAATATTGGAACCTCCATCTGCAACTGGATGACCGACTGAAGGTACAGTTTGATTACCCGCTGATGCTGAAGACTCGGTTTTATCATCCGGAAGAATTGGATTTAGCGTTGAATTAAACTTTCCTTCAGTGACTGATTGAACAGCTTGGCGTTTAGCAGAAGGCAATACTTGCGATACCTCAAGATTCGAATCATTAGAATTTGAGTCCGGAGCAACCGTATGGCACACAACTAAAGTGGAGATCAATATAATTAATCCAAAAGTACTATTTTTATGCAAGTGACACAACATCTGTGTTTTATGTTGTATTTCAATGAAAACAGAATAAATCAATGAACAGAAATAGAGATTAATCGCATTTGTTTACATAGCAAAACGAAACGTAAGAGATAAATTACGTAAATAAATATGTTCATTTCATTTCAGATCTTTTTAGAGATTACGAAATTGGAGAATATTCTGAAATTACTTTAGCATAATCTCAAGTTTTATTTTAGGCAAGTTAAATGGGTATATTTTAGTTTTTTAAAAGCCTTGACACTTTTTTTGTTACATTTAATTTTATAACCTCTGAGATTCTTCCTGTCTGCTGAATCATTTTTTCGTTTTCTAAATAAAAACGTATTTTTAATATAACTTGCCGAAGTGATTAAATAGAATGTAATAATAACATCAAAATAACAGTTTGTGATTTTTTGGAACACAGGAAAGTTTTAAATTTAAAATCCAAATAAATTGCACAGAGCGGAAGCGTTCACGTTTCCTTAATTAAACATTCGGTTCTAGCCAATCAGCGCCAAGTCTGGGAACTTTGAAATCAAATAAAAACTTCGAAGGCATCCATTTTTAAAACTCGTCAACTCGTCCCTTCGTGTTGTATGTGCAAGATTGAATATTGAACAAATTTGATCAAACTTTGTAAAATGGTATATTTTTTTTTGGATTTATAATATGCTGCAAGTTAATTAACCAGTTTACTTATTTGCTTTATAACGTCTTTTTCACCCAGGAAACTTTAAGAAGTAACCAACAGAACCAGTTGGTCAATCCAGGACAAAAGCGATTTGTTGGAAACAATGCTCTTCGAAAACCATTACGTGCTGTTGGAAACACTAGAAATATGCCAGTTAAGGTGAGAAGTTTTTCTAGAATTTCTGGTTGACTTTTTGTTTACCTTTCCTACTTTCCGTGGGTGCTAGTCTGTCAAGGCTTTGGTGTGGTGGTGTAACCCAATATTTACCTCAAATGTATGGAATTGGGGTGTTAAGATGTCCATCCCTTTTATCTAGACCTTTTACATGGGAAACAGTTAGTCTCCACTTGGTGTTTGAAACTTATGTCGTGAAGTCTATTATGGCACTAGTTCCCACTCCTTATTTATATTTAGAAGCCACATTTGTGAACTTAATCCTCCCATAATAGATTAAAAAATATGTATTGGAATGGAGCCCCCCTTAAAAGTTCTTCAAATACCTACTGTGCGACTTGAGATGTATAATTGACTGTAAATTTAAGTTAGGAATCCAAGTGGAGTTTATTGGTCAAGTTGGCAATAATTCACCATAAAACCACAGTGTTGACAAAAGGAAAAACCCCTCAGAACAATATTAAGACAACCACCATCATATTCAGGTTTAATAATTTTTTACATCGATGATCTGAAGACGACCTGTTTACTCGGCTGTTCAATTCCATTAATGTTCCTGGGGACAGATTCCATAATCAAGGTTTTTGCCAAACTTGGCGAGATAAGATTTAAAAGCGTGGAGGAAATCCCCTCAACATTAAACATTATTGCATACATTAAAATGGTCATCGCCATAATTTGGCGAAAACCTCGATGACAGAATATTACCCTGTTCCTGCTAACGCCATGCTCTTTTGGACGCCTGAAAGTAGAAATATTGCTTAATAATTTCAAACTTGCTGATAAAGTTTAGTTCGATCAACAATCCAGTTAATCAATGAGAAATTTTTTGTTGATGTTTCAATATAGTGCTTGGTGTCCTATAAAGTTGATTAATTATAACTTTACTAATTAGTAAAATTTCCATCTTAACCTAAATTATCTCTTACTTCGGGGAAAAAACTTCTTTGGAACTCCTTAACGTTATTATCTTTAGATAACAGTAAGAACTCTGTGAATGATTTGATCTATTTTCTTCACGATGGTCCTTGTAATTTCTATTGGTTGTATTCTTAGGAGACATTCAAGGAAAAAACACATCTCCCTACAGCCAAGGAAAATGTCTTCCAGGGAAAGTCTTTAAAACAGCTTGGATTGAAACCCAAGCCTGTAGCCAAAAAAGAAGTAAGATAGATTGAATTTTGTTTACTGATTTAAAGTTATTATAAAAGAATGTAGATAAGTTTCTAAAGTCATCCAAAATCTATTTGATAACTTATTTCAAAGAAATAGCTTGGATTGCATTGTAAGCAAAAATTTTACATCATAAGATAATAAATAATTAATTGAAAATATTGATTCTTGCTTAATATTTTTTACACGAAACATTTGGCACAGCTGGGATAAGCGGCGACCGCTTCGCGGGCGCCAACTAGTTGGTGCTTATCACGCCCGAGATGCCGATCGCCTGTTCCGGCCGCCATGTTTTTCCGACTACTCAGAAGGTTGTCATCGTCACTATTCCCGGATGATTAAAATAAAGACAAAAGCTGGTTCGATTAATTGTTTTTAATTATTAAATCAATTAAATTATATGAATAATAATATTTATAATGTTCTTCCTTTATTTCGGATCATAGAATTTCGGATCTTGCAAGCCATCGGAAATACGCATGCGTCAAATCTTAACGTCCAAAATATAATTTTGTTCTTATTTTTAAATTAAATAATTATTGGGGATCAAAATATGTATCTCCCGGATACAGAGCGTGCATCACAATACTGAAATCGTAATAACTTTTTATAACATCCTTTTTCTTTGGTTAATCTTCATTTGAGTGAGTCGTGGGGAAACATGGCGGCCGGAACGGGCGACCTGCCGCTCGGCCGTGATACAGCGCCAAGTAGTCTTCCATTTGGCGACCACGTCTTCCATTTGGCATGGTCGACGCTTATCCCAGCTGTGCCAAACATTTTTTTATTTTCATACTTATGACTGAGGTTCATTCATTTAGAATTAAATCTTAAGCTTTGTTAAGTTTGACTTTTTTGTATTAATGTTAATTTATTTCAGGTTTTACCAAGTGCCAAAGAAGAGAAGAAAATTATTCCCTTGATTGAATCTTTTTCTACCATTCGAATCCCTGATCACATTGAAAAAATTGATGAAGAGGATAAAGAGAACCCACAACTAGTTAGCTGCTTCATTAATGAAATTTATGCTTATATGAGAAAATTAGAGGTGAGATTTTAGTTTTAGAAATCTAAAGTTACACAAGACCAGACTTCCCATGAAGTTTTGGAGACTTGGGTGTTATAAACTATTATATATTATAATGCATGCTGCTCGTACTCTATTACAATCTTTTTTAAAAAGTATTGGGAAATGGATATTTTTTAGTAAAAACTTAAAAATTTGATCAATTACACTACATGTATCTAATTATAACCTGTGTACTGGTACTTTAATGTTTCTCCAAAGCCTGGAAAGGTTTAAGAATGCAAAAGCAAACTGGATATAACAATAACTGATACTTAAGGATTAACCGAATGAAAGTGCCAAGTTCATTGCCAAATTACAAAATTCAAATCAGAATAAATTATCTTTTGCAGTGTAGTTCTTAAATTTTTTAAATTTCTCAAAAAATCTTGGCAATGATTAAGTCAGATTGTCAAGATTTGCATTTGGCTAATCATGAAGTACCTAAAAATGTATTTAAGCATTTTTTTTGTGTCTACAGCATTGTTATTGCCAAGTTTCACTGTATTTAATTTCATTCACCTGTGTTGTTGTGATAGTAAATTTGATTTTAAATTTTCAGACCCTATTCCCAATCAAGGAAGATCACTTGCGAATCCAGTCTGATATCACTGGCAAGATGAGGGCTGTTTTGGTTGATTGGCTAGTTCAAGTGCATCTTAGATTTCATTTGATTCAAGAGACATTATTTATGACAATATCTGTACTGGACAGGTTTTTACAGGTAAAAGTATTTGGGTACATGTTAAGATTGAGTTCAAAGTCTTATTTAAATTTAAATGCTTTCTAATGCCTTTGTTTTAGGGCAGTTGTTCAAAACTAATTTAAGATTTCCTTAAAAGGTAGCCTAGTCTTGAGTGTTTTTAGTGAAAATCAAAAGTTGGCTTTAAAATGCATTCGGGTGATGGAAGTATAAGGGATGCTTTTCTATTCACTTCCCAGGTTTCATAAAATATAAGACTCGGCTATATTTGAATATTCAGAATTGACTGTATGGAATTTAGTTTTTCTTTTCTATTTTTTGTTAATACCCTGCAAAATGTCTTGTTTGCTTTTTGTTTATACATTGCACATCAATAAGTACCTTAAAACAAAATATAATGGGGTATACATTGCTATCTATTTAAACAAGTTTTACGGGATCTGTTGCAAAAGTCTCCGTTTTATATAATTGGTAATGCATTTATGAACTATAGAAATTTTAATGACTGGCTGGTCTGAAAGTTCTAGATTTTGTCAATGCTTAATAACTGCTATATTAAACTTGAATGCTAACCGAATTTTTCTAATTTTTAGTTTCATAAAGTGAAGAGAAGTGAGCTGCAGTTGGTAGGAGTGACTACCATGTTCATTGCGTCAAAGTATGAAGAAATGTATGCTCCTGATATCTCGGACTTTATCTATATTACAGACAACACTTACTCTAAACAAGATATCTTGAGGATGGAAAAGGTCATTTTAAAGACCCTGGATTTTAACTTGAGTAAACCTCTGCCTCTTCACTTTTTGCGCAGAAACTCCAAAGCTGGAGATGTAAGTAAAGTAGAAAATACTCTTGGATATTTAACCTTGTAATGGAAACATTTTAATGTTGGAATCTGTCGGTTCTTAATCGATGTGTTGAAAACACCGGGAGCTGCAGGTTGTGTCTTGGGTTGCAAAATATGGGGAAATAAGATGTCAATTATTTGGAATACTTAAATAGAACTATTGTGAATGTATCGCTAAAAGTGACATGTAATTATGCTTAATATATTAAAAATACAAACATAGCTCAGAGGGAGGTTGGCAAAATAATAAACCTTAAGAGGAGGCTGCAGAGAACACTTGCTCAGGCCCGTAGCTACGGGGGGGCCAGGTGGGGCTGAGCCCCCCTGGATCTTCATTTGCCCCCCCCCAGGAGATTTTCACCAATTCTAGCCACAAGCCCAGCCATGGGGTAGTCAGGGGGTAGCTGCCCTTTCTAAAACAAGAGTAATTTACTTCTAGCTAAGTTAAACCCCAGTTTTTTAGGGTCAAATTTTCAAAATTTTCCTGGGGGAGGGCCCCCATACCCCCCTCTTGTATTTAAATCTTTATTATTCACAATTTTTTTAAATAAGAAGTTCATGAAAATCAAAATTCTCAAACTAAAATTTGGACACATTTTTTAGTATACTTAATTAGCAGTTTAAAATCCTGTTTTTAGAGTCAAATTTCCAAAAATTTTCTGGGGGAGGACTCCCAGACCCCCCTTTGATACTTCTATCCCCCATTATTACAAAAAAAACCCTTTTTTATAATAAAAGTAGTTCACCCGAATTAATCAACCCAAAAGTGTATAACAAACTACATTAAATCTATTAAATATGCATGGGAGGATTTCTAAAATTTAAAAAGGAAAACTTAAGAAAACAGAAAAGGGAAAACTAGAAAAATTTAGGACCTAACTCTTTCCGCAAGGTCTCGGTTTTGTCCCATAGTCAAACAGTTGAACCTACGCCTATGACACCTCCTGAAAACCCCCTTGCCCCCCCTGAAAAAGTGAGCGCCCCACCAAAGGGAAATTCCTGGCTACGGCCCTGCACTTGCTCTTTGTTAAAGAGAATTACAGGGGACTATAAATATGTCACCTACCCAATATCTACTATACAGAATTAAGTTTTTGAAAATAACAGGGAGTAGAGCTGTTTAAACAGGGTGGCTACAGAACCTGGAAATCAGGGATTTCAGGGAAAAGTCAGGGAATTTTATTAATCTGGAAAAATCAGGGAAATTGTTAAAAACATGTTAAAATCAGGGAAATTTCCTGATGAGATCCTTTAGAGCTACAATTTTTCTTCCTCTTAAATCTTGTGAATATTTTTTACTTTTCTTAGCTTAAAGAGAAACATATTCTGCATTTCATACTATGCTTGGACTAAAGCATAACTCAACGTCGAAATTACGTTTTATATTTTATATGTATTTTTTCATTTTAAATAACAAGTAGCGATTTTTTTAATTATCTTGTACGCACTTAATGGTTCTAAGTACAGAGAAAGCCAGAAAATTAATGTGAAATTAGATCCTGTAAGTCAGGGAAAAGCTGTAAGTTAAGTCTTGGAAATCAGGGAAAAGTCAGGGAATTTGTTTTCTCAGTTTCTGTAGCCACCCTGTTAAACTATCAGTTGCACTTGAGTAAAATGTTAAATTCTCGATGTAACCACCTTTATTCTAGTATTGTAATTTCCCAAGTGAGAAATGGTACATGTAGGACAATCTGCTCATACAGAAAAATGAAAAGTCGTTAAATTACTTTAGCAGTAGCATGCTGTCATTTGGAAAAGGCTTGGAAAAGTGACAACTAAGTAATGTTAGAAAAGAAACAAATAATCTAAAATTTTATAATTTCATAAATTCTCAATGTTACATTCACCTACACACATAATCTCTATTGTTGACCACAATTTTGAATTTTATCATGTGCAAAGGAGATAGTGTGGGAAATGCATTCTAGACAGACATGAGGGGGTTGGTATATAATGTACAATTCTTAAGAAACTTTCCCTTAACTGCTTGTATTTGAATAAAAATGTTGATCCAACTGATTTGTAATTTGCTGTAATACATTTTTTGTTACAGGTTGATGCTATGGTTCACAACCTTGCCAAGTATCTAATGGAATTGGCTCTTACAGAGTACACTTGTGCTCATTATCTGCCTTCACTGTTAGCTGCAGCTGCCTTGTACCTGTCTCTCAGAACAATCAATAGTGATGTTGAATCTCCCTGGAATGAAACCCTTGAGTATTACAGTACCTACTCTGAGGATAAGATCTTGCCAGTGGTTGCAGTTTTGAAAAAGCTTCTTGGGGATGCAGAGAAGAGCAAATTGCAGGTGAGAATTGGTGAATTTTTTTTGTTATGGATTTATCTCTAGTCTAAAATGAGTCTTCCATGCAAAGCATATGAATGTGAAATTGTTTATGCACATTACTTTCAAGTGTCTATTAATAAAACTACTTGACAAGTAATTAGATAAAAGGGTTATGGATAGTTGTAGAATTTCAAGTACTGAATATGTAATACACTTGTTAATGTAAATTGTAAGAAACTAAAAATGCTACAGGAAAAAATTAAGTATTCAATCCCCCTGGGAAAGGTTTATTATTTAAAACTAGTTTTGATTAGTCTCAATAAAATTTTTTATTCAGCCAGAGAAAAGGCAGACTTGAATTTTAAAAACACTTTGAAATATGTGCAGTTTGAACCATTCAATAAAAGCATTAAATTTGGCTTGTAAAAAATTATGAACCAATGCATTTTATTTGAAGAACATTGAGATTAGTGATGGGCAGGTATCGATACCAAATACTTAAGTACTCGATACCTATAGGTATCGAGTGTATTCGATACCCACAAAAGTATCGATACTTTATTGACATATTTCGTTTTAAATTTTTCAATGAAGTAATCTTTATAATACCTACTGTAGATCAAACGCAGCCTGTTTCCGTTTTCATTTTGCAACGCTCAAACCCAAGTCGTTATCATCCGCGAGAGAAATTTGACGCGGCTAGGTTTTTCCCCCGCCAAATCCTTCGCCTCTATCCACCTCCAGGCCCGTAGCTACGGGGCTTTTTGATGGATCGCTTTCAGTTTTTTGAATATTAGTCTGATTATGGATAGGCCCTAAAAAAATTGTCCCTTCAGGTTCATTTCCCGACATTGAAAAAAGTACTCGATACCTATAAGTATTCGATACCTAAAATTATCGATTTTGCCCATCACTAATTGAGATGCTATTTTGCATATTAAAAATTGCTGGTTTTTAAAAATTTGGTTTGAGTGATACATGAAAATGAGAAGGTTTAAAGTAAAAAGGTTAATTTATTTTTCTTTTAGGCTGTTCGTACCAAATACAGTAGCAGCAAGATGTTGAAAGTTAGCCTTCTTCCACAGTGTAAGTCGCTATCATCATTGAATTAGCAAGTGGACTCTAATCTGTTAATATCCATTGCTTTTTCAAGACTTTTAATTTGGACTGGATGTTTCTTACTAGGATTCCTTTATCTCAATTGACAAATTTTACTGGAATTGAAAATGCTATTATAGAGTGTAAGTTCATCAATTAACTTGTATATAATTGTTTATTGTAATTTATCGATTTTTGAAATTGTTAACATGCTTAGAAAAATCTGTCTGACTTGTCTCTTGTAGATATTGTGTGAAGTTTGTAAGGTATCTTGGTGTATAATTATGGATCTTTCGACTAATTTCTTGTCATCACTGAAACTTGATTCTTAGCTATTAAGTGTAATACTATTTTTATAAAAACATGTTGACAATTAACCTAAAATCAATATCTGTAAAGATGAAATGTTGGTGTCTAAATTAAGTTCAATGATGAAGCAATCAATAAAAAGATTGTAATAAAACTAAGTTGTGTCATGATTTTAGAATAAGATGTTGTGATTGCTTCCATCCAGCTTGGGTCCTGGATCAGATTGCACTTAATACAAAAAAATATATATTTAAAGTACTTAAATTTTGGGGACGAGGGAGTTGAAATTCTAGGAAGTAATAATTTTAAAATGGCTTCTTTAATAAACATTATTTATGCTAGACATAAACTATAAAATACCAACTGGTATTTAAACTGTTTTGTATGTGTTAATTTTGTAGCAAATCTTGTCAATGGCCTCATGACTTCTATTGCAATTTATTTTGTTGAGTTTTCAATTTTTGCTGAGAAATGAGGAAAAGTGTTAGTAAACTAATGTGAAGAGGCATTTGTATATTGTATATCCTCTCTGAATTAGCCTTGTTTGCTGAATGTTAGCATATTGCCCTTGTTTTTAATAAGTCATACAAGAATATTTGTGTTAGTATAATAAAGGTATTTTAATTTAATGATTTTGTTTTTGTAGTAGTACTTGAATATTTTAACTTTTCACCAAACAAGCATTAACCCAAGTTGAATAAGTAAATTGTTAAGTTCACTTAATTAAGATATTTAGAATATCTTGTGTAACTTAAAGCTCTTTAGAATACGATTGATCTTAAAATCTGGTTTGAAAATTTTCAAGTACTAAAGACTTTCTACACATAAGGTACTTGTACTCAATATGGACACTAGGGTGGAGCGAAAAAACCTTTTTTCGAAATCTGTCAACGGCTAGTGCTCAAAGTTTGGTTGGGGGTCCTTATAACCCACAAAAAATTTCAGTTTGATAGGACAATATCTTCAGTCTGTGCTTTTCGCTCAAAGTTTCAGGTATCAGAAATACGAAAATTTCCCAGAATGATTCTAGATGCTCCAAAATAGTTTTTATGGTAAATAATTACGTATATTTTTAGTATGTAGCTTAATAATAGTGATTGAGTGTTTGATTAAAGCAAAATCTATATATATAAAATCCAAATACGGGTGATTCATCATTCATTCATAACACTCATCACGAAATCTCCAAAACTGCCGGACCGATAGGCTTGAAATTTAACAGAGACCTTCCTTTCAGCCATTAGACGCGCACTAAGAAACTATTTTAAAATCGAACGACTCCTTCCCTGCTTTTCGGCGCTTTTTCGACTCCGTTTTACCCATTGAAATAACATTATACATTGTTGAAATGCATAAAATGCAGGGTTTACTTCTCTATCTTAAGGCGACGTCTTGCCTCACTTGAATGAATATAACTGATTAACATTTATACATATTTTATTATTTACAACAAAATTTATGAAGAAAAACAGTGTGAATATCTGTATTTAAATATTATAACAGTTATCATAAAACCGAAGTAAATTAAAATAATTAATTTACTTTCTTTAGTATTTTAATTTCTCAGAAAAATATATTTAAATAGCAAGAATTTAAAAGTTTCCGAGGAAACAGAGCTAAAATTTCATTGCTTCATAGCGGAATTGGTTTACTAGACTATAATCACTAGATTTTTATTATAACTAGCAATCTGTTTTTACTCTTTCAGAGATGCTTTTAAAGAAGTTGGTTTTATTAAAAAGAAGACAAGCTTACTTGATAACTTTTTATCGAGGGATTTTTGAAATTTATTTTTTGCGGAATTTTAAAAGGATAGCGGGAATACTTTAAGAAAATTCTGTTTAAGATTTTAAACACTGGATTTCTAATGACAGAGATGATTTCAAGTAGATTGTTTTTATCACATAGGAAGGATAAATGTTTAATAGACAAAAAATCGGGATGGAATGAGATATCACAGTTGGAACTGGGATGAGAAAAAGGCACCGGGAAAACTGGGATGAAAATTATCGGGAACACCGGGTTATGAAAATTATCGGGAAAACCGGGACATTAAAATTATCGGGAACACCGGGTTATGAAAAGGTACCGGGAAAACCGGGATATGAAAAGGTAGCGGGAACATCCGGAAAAAGGAACATTTTAAACACTAGATTAAAAAAAGAGATGATTTCAATGTGATTGTTTTTATCACATGGTAAGGATAAATATTTGATGGAATGAGATGTCACAGTTGGAACTGGGATGGGGAAAAGGAACCGGGAATACCGGGATGAAAATTATTGGAAACACCTGGATATGAAAATTATCGGGAACCGGGGGTATGTAAAGGTACCGGGAAAACCGGGATATGAAAAGGTAGCGGGAACATCCGGATATGAAAAGGTACCGGGAACACCTGGATATGAAAAGTTTCCGGGAAAACCGGGTTATGAAAACTATCGGGAACATGAAAATAGGAAATGAAACTATCGGGAATATGAAAAAGTACTGGGGACACCGGGGTTATTGGTGATTCGAAAAATCGGACATATAACTTGGGAGAACTTTAAAAAAGGAATTAATACACTCCACCCGTGCAAGGCCGGGCAAATCAGCTAGTTGTTTTATAAAATCGGCGAAATTATCCAAAAGTGAAGTATTGATACAGATTTCGGGAGAACCATAGCCCGCTGTAGTAAATCGATCACGACAACTTAAATCGCCGAAAACAATGATATAAAACGAAAATAATTAACTTCCAGCTCTTAAGTTCATCAAAAATCCACAAGAAGGTGGCTGCATTTGAGTGCCGCGCGTACGCTCAGTGCAGTTCGGTGCGCTTTTATGTTTTGGAATTTGGCTTTTATGTCAATTTAGGCAGTATCTTTCTGTCTACCAATCTAGCCTTCATATTTATCCATTTTGGGAGTCGTAACCACTTACAACAATAGATGCAGCTTGCAGCAGATACATCCAATGAACATTTTCCGGTCTGTTCTATGATCTTTTAAAAATTCTTGCTCCCATTCCGATTGCAGGTATACTGTAGCTAATACACTTGCAGGAAGAAATGTGAAAAGGGGTTCTTGATCTTTAGAGGAAAATATTCATTTGTACTTCGAATACCAGTGAGATATTTTTTTTAAATTTATTGTACGATTTATTGCAAATTTTCACTAATACTTTCTGAGATGACAAGGTATTTCAATCTTTTTAGCGAAGTGTATATTTGGACGGCCAAAACGGCCAGTGGCGCATGCGCTGTAGGTCTCGTGATGACGTAGCAGTCTCGGCGCTTAGTGATGGAACCAATGGTACGCCTAGCCGTGGAAGTTAGAGTAGAGTTAAGTTGAAAAATGGCCGTGCAAATATACAGTGCCTCTTTTTAGTGATACTGTTGGTATCGATCAAGGCTTTAGTAGAAGGCACTGTATATTTGAACGGCTTTTTTCAACTAAACTCTACTCTAATTTCCACGGCTAGGCTACAGCTCGGCGTTTCATTGGTTCAATCACTAAGCACCGAGACTGCTACGTAATCACGAGACCTACAGCGCATGCGCCACTGGCCGTTTTGGCCGTCTAAATATACACTTCGTTAGTAGAAATACTTACTGTCCGGTTTAACACAATATTGGAGCAATGTCTTTTGAAGAAGGGTTTTTGACATTGAGAGAGCTATTTTTTTACGCTTGAAAATAATTAAATAATAATTAATGAAAAAAAGCCTTTTTAAAGAACAACGTTTTTAAAATGCACTAAAAAGTATAAAATAATTTTTGTAACTCCTTGTAAAACGAAAAACGAGGGGATCATGCAATAATATTTACAGCTACTACTCTTGTCACTCTATTTACCATTATATCCACAGTTAAAAATTATTTTAATGAATGATGAAATTAAGTTGGATTAAATACCTAATGCACGATCCCCACGTTTTTCGTTTTACAAGGAGTTACAAAAATTATTTTATACTTTTTAGTGCATTTTAAAAACGTTGTTCTTTAAAAAGGCTTTTTTTCATTAATTATTTTCTGGTTTTTAGTTTTGTTGTGTAAAGTTTAGAATTCGCGACCGAACCCTTTCCAAGAAAATTTGATTCCTTTCTCTTTTTAATAAAACTAAAAAGTGTTTTTTCTGAACTTTAACTATAACACATGGCTTTACTCTGTTTTGTTAAAATCATTGCACAGTTTTTGCCTCTAGCTATTATTCAGATGACGTTGGAAATTTTTGAAACACCAGTAATATAAAAAAAGTGTTTTAAAAATATATTGGTGACAAATTTGTCAGTAACTAATTAATAAAGTCAGTCCCTTAGATGTATTACAAATACAAAACTTGCATGAAGTACTGCATGTACTGTGTATTACTTTTATTCTTACAAATTTTCATTTTACTGATATTTTATACACTTCTAAAGCCATCTTGATAACGAGAGGCAAACTGCACAACAATGATTTTTTAACAATAAGGTCCTATTGTTGACCTTCTAAACTTTAAGTCCCCCTGGGGGTTCAGGGACAGCAAATTGAACCGAGCTAACGAGATAATATCGTATTGTCATCCAGATCTGAACTATGTTCAAAATGTCAAGTCTCTAGCTCATGGGGAAGTATGCTTAAAATTGATTACTAAATTCCCCCCGAACAGACAGATAGACGGACGGACGGACAGACAGACAAGATTGAAAGTGACCTAATAAAAACGTTGTAAAATAGATAAACACTTAAAAGTGTAGGCAACTTACTTTCTTTTAAATTTTCCAACTCTCCCAAGATATCGAATGTTCCTGAATTCGAGGCAAATTGTTTTGCGGCAAAAGGGATCCGGTGTCGCTTGCGGTGAGGGGGATCGCAGCGCCCCGGGGCATCCGAGGAGGGCAATTTCGATTTCGAAGATTTCAATTTCGACGGTGCTAGTTTGATTATTTAATAAACCAAGAGCTAAAAAATAATTATTTTCCTTTTATATAATTGTTTTCGGTGATTTAAGTCGTCGTGATCGATTTACTACAGCGGGCTATGGTTCTCCCGAAATCCGTATCAATGCTTTACTTTTGGATAATTTCGCCGATTTTATAAACCATTTCGCTTTAATCAAACACACTCAATCGCTATTATTAAGTTACATACTAGCAATATACGTAATTATTTACCATAAAAACTATTTTGGAGCATCTAGAACAGTGGTTCCCAACCTTTTGTAGCCCATCGCCCCCTTTCTAGAGGTTGACTAACACCTATCGCCCCCTTTTCATTCTCATTGTATGTCTAATTTTAATTTGAAGTAAAGTGTAAATAAAAAAGCAATTTTAGGTCCGGGGGTCCTCCCCAGAAAATTTTTGGAAGTAAGACTAAAAAAACATGTTTTTAACTAGTTGTGGTACACCTCTCCCAAATTTCGGACATATATTTTAGGTAGGAATTTAATTTTGATGGACTAGTAGTTATAAAAGAGTTTTGAAAAATTAAGTTCCAAGTACTAAAGGGGGGTTTGGGGGTCCTCCCCCAGAAAATTTTTGGAAATTTGACCCTAAGAAACAGGGTTTTCACTTGTTTTGGTACATTAAGTCTGAATACTGTCTGTCATACAGTGCTATTTTATTTTCCCTCTTTAAATACCCATCGCCCCCCAATCGCCCCTCGCTTATTTATCGCCCCCTTGATAACACAAATCGCCCACCTGGGGGCGATCGCCCCCAGGTTGGGAACCACTGATCTAGAAACATTCTGGGAAATTTTCGTATTTTTGAAGTTTTTAAGTAAAAACCTGAAACTTTGAGCGAAAAGCGCACTGAAGATATTGTTCTATCGAACTGAAATTTTTTGTGGGTTATAAAGACCCCCAAACACAAATTTGAGCACTAGCCGTTGACCGATTTCGAAAAAAAAAGGTTTTTTCGCTCCACCCTACCCTAATATCTTAAAAAGTTAGAAACTTGATCGAGAGTTGGCACTACAGGTTCTTGAAGAAAAGCAGTTTAAAAGATAATTTAGTCTGAAAAGTGCAGAAAAGCGCGCTGTTCACCATTTTAAAGGAAATTTGTGTTTTCATGGTGTGCTGATCGTATTTACAGGTTAAGTTTAAATTCTTATTACATATGGTAAAATTGCTTTAAATATTAAAAAGTGGGGTGTTTTAGAAAGCGGATAAAACATACTTTCATTTGCTATAGCGTACATTGCTTAAAAATGTTTTTTTTGTTTATTTATAACAAGATTAAGTAAAACTACGCCCTGTTCCTATTATGGACACCTTATGTCCACATTGGAAATACAGCAACAAAATCTTGAGATTCAGAAATTTGTAAAATAATTATCTGTTTTATGTTACCTTATTTAGCCAATTCATAATAAATTAATGTTTATATGTATTTTAAATCTTAATTATACTATCCGTACGTAACATTACGAAGTGCATGTTCTGAAGATAATTTACTGTGCCCCCCTCCACCGCATTACTTTAAGAAATATTTTTTTATCCCCTCTCTAAAATCCCTTGGAAGAGTGGTTCTTCCATACACCCTTTGTATAAGGTCAATAAGTAGCCACCTGTCCATAATAGGGACAGGTGGTTCCTAATATGGACACTTGCAAAAATTTTTTGTTTTTATCATTGACATTAAACCAGAATAATTACAGGGTCGCTAATTTTAATAATGATAGTCAACAGTCCAGGGATAGTGGTCGTAAATTTTTGGAGTCGTATGACGTGTATAAGGGGGTGAAAAAAATACATTTTCCTTAGGGTGTCCATATTAGGTACAGGTACCTTATTCAAAGTATTAAAACCGTAACTTTTAAGTGCTCTAAATATTGTAAGATAAAGAATGATTGGATATTGTTACTTAAAGAAATTTGACGCTTTTAAGGGTCTTGTATACAAATAATTATACTGTGCATGCTTGCCAACATTTAAAGATTGTCAGTAATATTTACGGAATTCCTTTAGTTTTACGGATTGATTGAAAAAAAATTACGGATTTTGCGTTTTTGTCCACTTTACTATCCGTGAAAACGCAAAACACTCGTGATGTATGATTTGATATAATTGTATCTTTACTTCAAAACCAGATTCCTCTGCTAATCCCTTTCTTCACGATTTCCCAATATTGGTCCTTATATTGAGTGAAATTTGCTTTTTTGTAAGTTTTTAAGTCTAGATGCCCGCTCACCCATAAAGCTTGCTTCATTTTTCAAAAAAAAATGTACAAGTAATTAAATATTTTAATTAAAAAGTCTAGAAAAAAACATGCGACTGAAAATGCTAAGTGAAAACACCGGATGAAGTCAACAATCATACCATCAACTCTGCTGCTTTCCAACAATGGTCACCATACGATGATGACACATCCCAAACTCTTAGAGCGGTTTCACACACTTTGAAAAAGGGGAATTTTGTTAAATTTTTGGCAATCAAAAAATTTCTCGACTGGCCCAAATTTTGGGTAGTTGCTTATTTTTGTATGAAGAATCTATTTTAAAAAAAATCATGGAACTTCCTCATTACCAAAAAACCTAAATTTTTAAGGACTATCTTTCACCTTAGCCCATAAATGTCTAAAAATGAAAAATAAACTCAAATATGAGCTACAGTAAAACTCTCCTGTCTAACTTAATTTTTTAAGTCGCAGTAACATTGATATGATTCAACAAGAACACAATTTTTTAGTTAGAATGACCGATCATATCATGGATAGGTTGTTTTTGAAGTAACTTTTCCTTCAGAAAAAACTTGATTTTTTTGTATTCATGTAAATCTGCATTAGAAACCTAATAATAATCAAAAGATAACTCTATCTACTGACAATACTTCACTTACAAGTCCCACCAAGTTTAAAATTACATAGAATAACCATCCTTATGAATATACTGACGATAACTGGCAGTAACATTCTTTTAGTTTTCCTCTTCCACGATAAAAGGCAGCGCAGGTTTTATGATGAGTATTTTAGCGAGGAATGAGAATATATTCAAACTGAACTTGTGCTTTCCTCTTTATGATCGGATTCCCATGATTGTCATTTTCGTTCCCTGATAAGGAAAAGTGAAGTGTAGAAAGTATATATAATTTTTTATATATACTTTTTATATTTACGATAAAAATCCTTATGGTTTTTTTTGCATTGTGAGGATATTTTTGCCCTCAGTGTACTGACGGTACTCAAAAGTACCAATTTAATTAATAAGCTCTAGCAGATAAAATTTCCCAAAGATGATTAGTTTGTTTATGTATATCTATCCCTTATTTTTCACAATTTGGTGACGATTCCAGATCCAATTCCAGAAAATCATATAAAGGGTTAATTTTGCACCAGAATCGTCTCATTTGCTTGGAAAATTGTTGAGAAATAGCACCTTTTGTAACTCATCAACTAAAAAATGGCAGAAAATGCTCAATTTTCAGAAACTTTTTCCTGGTGTCCCTTTTTGGGTAAAAAAATCTGAAAAATTCATGGTGTCATTTCTCTTAGGTAATGAAAAGTTTTGGAAAAAAAATCCATGACCTAAGAGCATATACCATCGGGTGAATTGGAATGTAATGAGTTTGAGGTTTTACCCCAGCAGCCATTTGAAAAATATTATCACCTGAACTACCAAAATCATACACTACAGGGTGTTTCAGATAAGTGTTTCGTAACTTCTAGGAGGGGTAGGAAACACCTAGACGACTCAGAATCCCATAGGAATGGGGAGTAGGAAATGCACCCCTAACGAGCTAGGGGTTTTTATAAGCAGGCATTGGAGGTTGTATAATCCACAGTGGAAATTGACACGCAACCTTTTATGCTTGGTTTAAAACCAGCAAAATCGTTCAATTCCGGCATTTGTACCCCGGTCAAAAAGGCTTAAAATAAAGGTTTACTAACTTTTATGGCCACGTGCTTTTTATTAGAGCGAAACAGTTTTTTTTGTCTCCTGTAAAAATGGGAAAATGCAGTTACGATGATGAAGGATGATCTTGATTCAGGCGCGGACCCAGGGGGTGACACTCTAGACAGTGCCCCCCTTGGACCCAAAAAAGATTCTCAAAATGAGTGAAAAAAAACCCCTACTTTTACTAGTCAAATTTCAAAAATTTTTCGGGGGTGGACCCCCGTACCCCCAGTGGTACCACAAGGGGATCTTGCATGATACTTTTTAGAAAATCCCAACATATTGTATAAAAAGGTAAAGGTGATGGTCTGGAAAAGTGCTCCCCCCTTTTAGTCGTGCTGGATCCCCGGCCTGTCTTGATTGGGTATGGGGGTATGGGTAATCCTTCTTTGACCAATGATCAATGATTTAACCCTTACAATACGGCAAGGGAATCAGAAAAGTGCAATTTTTGCACTTGTTTGAGCTCTTGGGGGGGGCAATTGCGATGAGATATCCATTAGATCATGATGTGTTTGGAGGCACAAAGGAGCATTTTATTCTCTTCCTTGAAGTTTTTCAGCAACTTGGACATTTGCTTCAGTCGTAATTTCAAAATTTTTCCACCGTGGGACAGCATATGTCCCAGCCGGTGCGAAAGGGTTAACACCGATGCAGATGGCTGTGAATATGGCTGTCAGTCTTGCAATGTTGCTTGTTTGTTAAAGACTTCCTTGTAGCACAACTCATACCAAATGTGTAAAGTCTACGTGAGCGCAACTAGAAGTAAACGAAATTTGGCCGAATATAATAAAAATTGGACACATTTTGAACGTTTGTGCTGCTTGGGATCATCTGGATGGGATCACAGTACCGGTGGGTTCGATTCCAACCTTGCCCTGGGTGTATATTCTCTCTCTCTCTCTCTCTCTCTCTCTCTCTCTCTCTCTCTCTCTCTCTCTCTCTCTCTCTCTCTCTCTCTCTCTCTCTCTCTCTCTCTCTCTCTCTCTCTCTCTCTCCATGTCAGTAAAAATTATGCTTGTGTCTGTCTTACTTGACGAAGGTTTTTAAGCACAGAAGATCAAGCACACAGTCCTGAAAATGTATGTCTCCAAAATCCAATCCAGAGTACCAGAACAGAGTGTCCATGATGGCTATAGGGGATAATCGAAATTGAAAAACCATGGGGTATGCCACAGAGAAAAGATTATCAGATAGTCCATTTCCATAGACGCTAATGGCAACTTTTTTAACATGGGTTTTCCCATAGACGGTGGCGTTTCTATGTGATAACGGTGGAACTAACCAGAGAATATGACGTAACGTTGTTGACTCTCTACAATCGAGCTACAGCCACATACACTCTCTCAATTAACCCCGCCCACTTTCAAATCGCTAAAGAGGGGAAAAAAATTATATATTTTCCCGGTTATTAAAACAGTTGCGTGTATCTTTCTTTCGAGCATGCGCTGGGGATAATTTCTTAGACATTACAAGTCTCTCTGATGTCACGCTCTCCAGGGACTCACCCAATGTTCTGGCCAGCTGAGATCTCTCGCTGGCTTATATATACTTGATCTGCCCGTGACGTCACTATCTCGCATCTTCTTTAAAGTGGCGATGGATCGGGAGCTACTCTGGAATCGAACTTACAACTCCAAGTCCACATTTAATACAATTTAAACAAATAACTTCACATTTAATGATAATTTCTGCTACCACAATCACTATAACGAGATATTAAACGACAGAACAAACGATATCAATGTTTATAATAGGGAAAGTTTAGTTACTGTCAGGGAAAGTTTGCAACCATAAGGGAAAAGTTTCATTGATCAGGGGAAAAATAGCAGAGATTGAGAAATTCTAATGCAGCCTCCATACAAAGTTCTAAGTCCAATGAGAATCACTCGTTTCCTTTAGTCCCCGCCCACACCAATGATTGACAGCTGGAGGGTCGAAACGCCACTATGCGATAACTGTAGAACTATTTTAGTAAAATCGCGTTTTGGACTCTCTGAATAATCTTTACTCTGTGGGGTATGCCTTTTGATAGGGGCCCTGTTGGCATCGCATCAAAACCACTCCTACCTTGTCACGTCACGAGAGGCGGAGAAATAGAATCCCAATCGTCGAATTCTCTCCCAAGCAGCACAAATGTTCAAGATTCGTCCAAGTTCTGTCCCGTATGGCCACATTTCGTTTACTTCTAGTTGCAGTTACGTAAACTCGACATATTTGGTGTGAGGTGTGTTACTAGAGCTAACCCCTTCGAGGTGACAGATTGAATGAACACGTCACAGTCAATCACAGCTGTGATCTCCAACTTGTACTGCCTACCCTTTATCATACGACGGAATTTGAATACAGCATTTGGACCCTCTGTTAGGACTTTTCTCTGTGGTCAATGCTGCTTGTTTGTCGAAGACTCATCATCTGGATTAACAAACCAGTTAGTCCTTCAAGGTTTTCCCTCAACTTCTTCCCTTGGAGTCGAGCTTCATCCGAAACTTGGCTGATATGTGACGGTAAACTCTTCTTTCAGGCTTTCCAACAACTAAAATTTCAATGTTGGGGAAGAAGGCAAACTACAGCAGACAACACGTGTCTGCTGCACGTGTAGATTTATACACGCGCGCTCTTCCTTCGCTGCACATGCTAGTTTTGAATGCACCATGAACTTGTGGTCCCCTGTGTATATAAGGCAGCTCCCGAATTATGTCTTTCCAGTTTACCTGTTATGACAGGATATTGTTCATGGTGCATTTGCTGTGCTTGTTGGTTTTAGGAATCTGAGGATTTAACTTGCTTCTATTATTACTACTGTCTTTACTCTATTTGACGATTGAACTTAGAGTCGCGAAAGGATTTTCGTCTTTTATTTCAAATTTCTACAAACTGTTTATTTTAGAAAAAGCAACCAAGGGTAAGGATTCTTATAATTGATTGAAGCAGGCCATTTAAGCTTTATATATCGTCACCTTAGTATCAAAAACTACTATCTCCATTCGGCAACCTTCGGGAATCCCGATCCTTGGCGATCAGATCGGTGAAGCTCGTTTTTTTGTTTGTAAGAGCTGACATGATCGAGTAGAAAAGATCAAAACCAATCAAATTACTTTCTCCAACGATCTAAACGCCAAGAATCGAGTTTCCCAAAGTTTGCCGAATGGAGATAGTTTTTGATACTAAGGTAACGATATAGCTCTGTATTTTCATTTGGTTGCTCATTTTGGACTTCAGGTCTCAAAGTTTTTATGTATCCCAACTGTGAAGGGTCATTTGGTTACCGGTTTTGGACTACTGGTTCAACTATGAAGTGACAGAGTTGATTGTACGCATTGAAACGTGAATATTTAGCTTTGCTAAAGAACAAATTTGGATTTAGAGTCAAGGTCATTTAATACTGAATAAATAGTTTACTTAGTTTGAACAAATCTAATATAATAAATGGTTATTTCCTGAAGAAGATTAGAGCAATCAAGAGGATTTTTGGGGGGTTGTAGTAAGTGTAACAGTTGAGCAAATGTTTTTTTAAAATATACTGACCAGTCAACCATTTACATTTTTACAACAGTCTTATTCACTAAATTTAATTCTATCATTAGAAGAAACTAATGTAACTCGATAATCGTAAAATTTTGCGTGATATTTTTATGCAATCGGAGTGCAAATGCTATTCTCAACAGGATCGTAATAATCAAAACCTGAGTTAGTCAAACAGCGAGTTATAATACGAGTTTAAATTGATTTATAGGAAGCTCCCATAGGGGGAAAATTCGACCAAGATGGTGGTTTATTCTACTCCTGTGTTCACTTCAGTTGGGCTACCCATGATCCCCAACAATAGATTTCTTCCAATGTGCTCTTTCACTACGACGCCGGCTATATTGGCTGTGCCAATCATAAAAAGGACATGGTAAGAGAAACTTCTTTTCATTTATTTTAACTTATACCAGATAGTCTGGAGTGGATAGTTTGTTCTTTAATCCTTTATCCACTGCATTATGATTTTCTGCAATTTTTTTTCGCTCAAATTGTATTTTTGAGTCACTAAATTGAAAATTAAGGGATATACATAAATAAGTAATTTTTCCGAAGTTCAATCCGCTAGGGCTAATTAATTAAATTTGATAATTTTGAGAACCGTCAGTACACTGAGGGCTAGAATATTATCAAAATACCTACTAAAAACCATATGGCTTTGTATTTCAGTTTTAAGTTTTTTTTACTTCTTATGGGCTTTAATCTTTCAATAATAATAAGTTCCTTTTAATAGTTTTAAGTCTTAAATAATTTATTAAATAAAAAAAAACTTTTTAAAAACCACGTTTTTATAAAATGCACTAAAAAGTATAAAATAATTGTTTTCATTAAAATGCACTAAAAAGTATAAAATAATTTTTTCTAACTTCTTGTAAAACGAAAAACGTGGGGCTCATGCATTAGATTATAACCAAACAGCACAAACATTCACGATTCGTCCATTATTTTCATCTTGTATGACGTAATGCCGCTATAACTTATAGTAGCAATTACGTAAACTTGACATAGTTTGTACAATCTGATTTAATAGGGTGTAAAGAGCACCGCGAGAACCTTTTTAAATGTGTATCAATTATATATATTATGAAAGAAATTGTGTTAAATTCAGATAATTCATCAGCTTCTTGCGTATAATACCAAGTACCTATATAATCCATGAGGCCCACGTTTTTCGTTTTACAAGAAGTTAGAAAAAATTATTTTATACTTTTTAGTGCATTTTAATGAAAACAATTATTTTATACTTTTTAGTGCATTTTATAAAAACGTGGTTTTTAAAAAGTTTTTTTTATTTAATAAATTATTTTCTGCTTTTTAGTTTTGTTTTGTAGATTATATAAATCTATTAAAACTAAAAAAAACCCTGGGGGTTCAGAGGAAGCAAATTTAACCGAAACAACGAGATAATATTGCATTTGTCATCCATATCTGATCTGTGTCCAAAATTCCAAGTCTACCTCTTTGGGAAAGTCAAAAATCGATTTATAAATTCCACCCGAAAGCCCCCCTGGGGGTTCAGGGGAAGCAAATTTGTGTTTTCTTTTCTAAACGTCGTTTACATTGTGTGGCCGTCTCTTTGGCCATTTGTTTTGTAGATAGGTTCATTGATATTTCGAAAAACTTTTTTGAATCCCCTGTTAAAATGTAGAACTAATAAAACCGAATAATTTAAAGATAAATAAATATAACAACGAGATAATATTGCATTGTTATCCAGATCTGATCTGTGTTCAGAATTTCAAGTCTCTACCTGAAACAAAGAGATAATATTGCATTGTTATCCAGATCTGATCTGTGTTCAAAATTTCAAGTCCTCTTCGGGAAGTTAGAGAAACCCGAAAACCCCCCTGGGGGTTCAGGGGAAGCAAATTTAACCGAAACAACGAGATAATATTGCATTGTCATCCAGATCTGATCTGTGGTCAAAATTTCAAGCCTCTACCTCTTCGGGAAGTTAGTTAAAAATCGATTTCTAAATTCCACCCGAACAGACAGACAGACAGACAAAGCGACCTAATAAAAACGTGATAAAATAATAATTTCCCTTGACTTTAACTACTTTTGAGGGAACGAAAATGACAATCATGGGAATCCGATCAAAATGTCAGCTGAAAGCACAACTTTAACTTTAAAGGAGGGGGTGTTGCGTCAGTAGATAAAACGCACTTGAACATTTTCTAGAAACTGACCTCTTGCTTAGAATTTCGATTATTAGACACGCTACTTTTAAACTCCTTTGGGATAATATTTACTTGTTCATTTCTTTACATGCACAAAGTTAAATATCAAACCTTTAATTATTTCTCAAACAAATTAAAAAAAAGTATTGATAATACCAGCGGTGACTAGCCCATTGGATCTCGAGAAGTTATAGTAAAAAAGTGAAACTAGTTTTGAATCTCTATTCTAAAAAAAAGTTTTTGTAAATGGTTTCCAGAGAAAGGCTTTTTAATTACTGATCCGTATAACATGTTTTTGGTATCAAACTGTTCGGATTCTTTTGAGGATGTGCAAAGTGCCTTTAGAATTTCTAAAAAAATTCTCAATTCTAAGATATTTCCATTTTTCTGGATTACGGATAAGGTTGCAGTTAACAGCAAGAAACTGTCGTACAATTTATACCTCCAATCACAATGACCAACCGACGCTACTCATTAACGATGAAAATAATTCCTTTCACGCTTTGAAAATGCGCTTCAAAATATGTACTTTCTAAATAAAATATTTTTAAAAGACTGATAAGAGTTTTCCAGAAACTCACAGATCTACTATTCAAGTATAGAATTTCACACACCAAAATTAATTGTTTGTAAACATTGAGTGCAATGTAGATTTTGTCTCTTATCATTTTTAATAGCTTAAATAGTATTGTTTAAAAAGTCTGTTTTAAAACTAAAACTTGAATGATAAAACACTAGATATTTTGACGAGTTACTAGGTACTATATTAAATTTAACAGATTCATTGCTGAACGTTTTTGTAAATATTGAATAACAATAACACGAGCAGACTTGATGGATATTTTCAAGGAAAACGTGTTGATTAAATTATTGATAATTTAACCAATAAATATTCTTTTAAGAGAGTGTGCTTCAAGAAAGTTGGTTGAAGTTTTTTCTACTAATTGTTATAACGAATGTTTTATAAATAAATAATTTTAGTGAGCAGGGTTTTGTGGGGATTGCGAAGCGATCCGAAAGGCCCTGCGTCAGCAGTTAACGGGGGTTGGCGAGCGATAGCGAGCAGGGGGCGGTAGCTCCCTAGTAATTCAAATATTTAAAAATTTTCAATTTAAAAGATAAGGTCTCGCATTTCCCCGAACTCTGTTTAATAATCAATGGAAAATCTAATTTCATAGGACAATAGAACATGCTTATTTAGGAAGTTTTAATGTTTTTAAAATCTT
Organism: Tetragnatha versicolor; assembly: GCA_024610705.1. NCBI lineage: Eukaryota > Metazoa > Arthropoda > Arachnida > Araneae > Tetragnathidae > Tetragnatha > Tetragnatha versicolor. The sequence continues at coordinate 7,197,519 of JANDEH010000011.1, read as the reverse complement.
AAGTTTCTTCAGATCCTTCAAATCGAGAATTTGGTGGACTCGAATTGTTTCATTGAGTTTAAACATTCACTCTAAGTTAATTGTTTTTCTACCTTACCAGAAGTAAAACATAGTGTCATTGCCCATTATTCCTCTGATGGTTGAAGTCTCAATTCTTTAAGATATTGGGGAACAAAATTTCAATTTTGTCCAAAGGGGCCGTTCAAATATTACGTAAGCACCTAAGGGGGGAGGGGGGGGTTTGCTCTTTGCTTATTTTTGCTGACAAGGGCGAGGGGGGATATGAGTGATGCTTACGTAAGATGGTGCATTTTTGAAAATCTCTTGTTTCTTGCATAAATAATTTCAAAATTCAACCAAAAATGTAATAAAAAATTGAATCAGGAAATCTGACGTAATCACTTTTTTTTGGAGATGGACCACCCTAACATTTTGAAATTGTAACCCCGAAAAGTAGTATTTCGACTCATTTTTGAACCCTTAGGGTTACACCCAATAAGTACAGCTCCTTGTACGGGTCACCTAATTTTCAAGGAGAAAAACAGTACTTACTACAAGGGATGTCAAAATTTCGGGGGGGGGTCTGGCAGTGTCTTACGTAATTATGGTGGGGGGGGGTTGAGGTATGCTTATCTTTGCTGACAAGGGGGGAAGGGGGGTTAAAAATGACCAAAAAAGTGCTTACGTAATATTTGAACGGCCCCAAAGTAAAAAAAGAAGAGATGCTTAAAATTGTGTAAACAAGAACATTAATTTTAAGAAAAAAAGCTCTACTAGGCTGCAACGTTTCTTGACCCTATGACGTAACTACGCAGAAAGAAAAACTGAGTTAACATAAAGCCTGTTAGGTTGCTAGGAGTTTCAGTACTCAAAATCGTAATAAAGAGACACAATAATACATGGGTTTAACAAACTAATAATATTTCTAAATTGAAGTTCCTAATTTCACACAAAATTCCAGACATCGCTTTAGGAACTACTTTCTTCGTTAGCTCTTGGCTTGTTTCTCCGGGATCAAGTAATGTTGCAGTCTAGTTCAGTTATAAACCAATAATTCTTACATTGTTTTATGCATTTCGCCTAACTAAAACTTATTGATTTTTAATGTGTTTTCAGCAACGCTGCTCTGGTGTGGCAAATAATCTTCCTGAAGCTCTTCTCTCGCTTTTCACCTCATTCTTGGAGGCTTGTCCCCGTCTTGTCGAAGCCCTCCGGGCGCTGGCATCCATTTGTCGACTCTGCTAAAGTTCGCTTTGCGTGCGAGGTATGTATACATATCCTTTAGAATTATTAATTCGCACGTATTATTCCGTCAACCGTGCCGCTGAATTCGAAAACATTATAAAATATCGTTGACTCTATAGCTGTGCCGCTAAATTAGACGGCATCTGAACGGTCGATGGGATAATGCGTGCATAGCTGCCGATCTTCCGGTATTTGTTGAGCTTTTCTCATGCTTTTTTGGCTGAAATGAGCTACAAAATCATCCATTTTGTTTACACAAATTAAATTTTGCATAAAATGTTACAATAAAACAGTCGTTTAATTTTAAAGCTTATTTTAGACTATAAAAATTGAGAAAAAGGTCTATAAAAACCGTAAGATTGGAAGCGATGTACGTATATACCGAATTATTCAATGAGGAAGTTGCATGATTTTTTTTTATTTTTTTAATCGATTCCTCTTGCAAAAATAAGCAACTACCCAAAATTTGAGGCCGATCGAGAAATTTTTTGATTGTCAAAAAAATTAACAAAAATCCCCTTTTTAAAAGCGCGCGAAAACGCCAAGAGTTTGGATGTGACGTCATCTTATACTAAACATTGTTGTAAAGCAATGGAGTTGATGGTATTATTGTTGACGTCATCTTATAGTTTAAACAATAAACGTTTTCTGTCACGTGTTTTTTCTCGACTTTTAAATTAAAATATTTAATTACCAGTACATTTTTTTGAAAAACTGACTAGATATTTCATTTTACCATACAAAAAACCATACGGAACACTTGTTTGTTTTTAAAAATCTGACACATGCAACTTCCTTATTGACTATTTCACAAACGTTGGTTTTTGTCACAATCCGAGATTTTGTAATGCTTTTTTTCGGATTGAGCGGTGACGCTATTATACGAAAGTCCGTTTATTTTATTTGTATTGAGTTTTAATTGCCTGGTTTCTTAAGGAAGTCTCCCGAGGCTTTAAGGATCTTCGAATGAATTTTAAATGGCAGATAATTAATGACGTTAATGATGGAAGAATGAAGTGGTTGTGTTGGAAAGAATACAGTTATAATTAATGTGGATAATTATTTAGAGCGCAGTTTTAAATGTTTTCGTGGCTTTTGAAAAGGTATCTGAAAAAAAAACTTGCAAAAAATTTGAGAGCCATTGTTATAAGTTCAACTCAATTGATAAAAAAGTATGTTTTGCTGCATTGTATTTTGTGCCTGTAGATGTTGTTTTTCAGCCATAGCACTCATGTTGCAAAGAAACCAACTACCGAAGTACTGATTTAGTTTTTCCTGTACAGCAGATTATCTGTAGAAGTTGTTTTACAGTTATAGCGCTCATGTTGCAGGGAAACAAACTTTTTGAATGTGCGTGTAATAAAAGCCTTTCGGATACTTCTGTAAAAACGCTACCCAGAATGCGAATGTTTTCAATTGGGACTATCTTAAAATCACACTTGGAATAAACAATTGAAATATTAAAAGAGCAATTTGTGCGAAGGATAAAAAATTGAATCGCGGTGTTTAAAATAAGTTTTTTTCTTTCCCGAGATTGAAATTGCGTAAAACAATTTTTCATACTGATTATATTATTTCGAAGTGTATATTTGGACGGCCCAAACGGCCCGTGGCGCATGCGCTGTAGATCTCGTGGTTACGTAGCAGTCTTGGCGCTTAGTGATAGAACCAATGGAACACCGGGCCGTGGAAATTAGAGTAGTTTACTTGAAAAAAGGCCGTTCAAATAGACAGTGCCTATATATTTTTCACCGGTAACATTCATATTCCAGGGAAACTGACTTTAAAATTGCAAAATATCGTGAAGTTAAATTCAAAATAAAATGTCCCTTTTACTAAAGATAAATTTGTCGACAGTTGACATTTTTTTTAGGTATTTTAAAAATTTTATCTTTACTATTTTTTACAAACACAGTAAAATGAACCTTTTATGGTTTGAACATTTATTTTACTAAATATGTTTTAAAAAGAAATTTTAATTCTCTATTACGCTGATACCTGTATAGTATATTTTTTATGGAAACTCTTCTGACTTGGAATAAGCCGCTTATCTATGTTGCACTAAAATCAGCAGAATAATTTACTACTTCCAAATGTTTAAAAAATTAAAATTTGTCTTTATTTTTATAAATTTAAATTTGGTTAGATCATTTAATTCAATTTCCATTTAGTTTAAAGTTTCTCGTTAAAAACTTAAAAAAAAGTAATACGAGTTGAATGATCTTCATGAATTCAATGTTACGCACTACATCAATTTTACCGCAGTTGGTAATAAAAGAATAACATCCACACATACCTGATCTTAATTCCTGTATTAGGTCCTTTATAAAATTTCTAAAAATTTTATAAAAAACTTGAAATTAAAAATATATTGTGCGGCTACAAAGTATAAAAAGTCAATGTGCGAAAGTAAAAAAACTACGAGTATTTCTGAATGCGTGATGTAGACTAAAATCCTTTTCATTCAGTAAGATTGTGAAATTTAGTCACAGATTCTTTGACTTCAGGTTTGTGGACATGGCTGGACCTCAATGAAGGGTAGGATTACGTTTTGGTGCGCATTTTCGAACAATACCGGAGTCGTTGCATACCGCCTCTATGGACAGCAGTGCGACAGTTGCCAAGGTGAAAGCTACGAATCTGCAATGTGGTACCCGGAAGAAATAGAGAAGGTATCTTGATTTAATCTGTGATTAGTAAGAATTTTAAAGTTCAATTACTGAAAGACTATTTAAGTTAATTTAATAATCTACTTGAATTAATTATCATCTACTTTCTGTAATTTAATTATTAACAGATGACACAATTTTAGGTTGGTTGAATTCAGTTCAATTATTTCATCCACTCGTTTATGATTTTTAATTTTGAAACTTAAGTTTCAATAAGTTTAAATTTCAATTCTATGTATGATAATAGCGATACAGAAATAAGACGAAGTGTTGCCATAAACCTACTATGCACTCCCTTTTCATCATTATAATTTAAAATTAAACAGCTGAAATTTTTTTGTTTTAGATTAGGGAAAACTAAATTCAGGGGAGTTGTGAGCAAGAGTTCAAAGTACCAAAAGGGGGTCAGGGGGTTCACCCTAGAAAATGTTTAAAAGTTTGACTATAAGAACAAGTTTTTAACTAGTTTTGGACAGCTAGTCTGAATTTCGGACATGCGTTTGTAGGAATTTTATACAATCTTAGGACTCAAATTTTGACGAACTTAATGTAAAAAAATTTGAAAAACATTGTTCCAAGTACAAAAGGAGGTCTGTGGGTCCTCCCCCGGAAATTTGACTCTAAACAGCAAGGTTTTTACTTGTTTTTGGTATACCTAAGTCTGAATTTCGGAGAAAGGGCCTCGACCCCATTATATAAGCCCCTGGTAGTCAAAAGTTATCTATGAATATTTTAAGTTTTTTAAAAATCCATTTTACCGTCCTATTGTAAATACAGGTTGTGTTGAGGTTGGAATATTTGAGTCAATTGCTCAGCTGCTAAATATTTTTTCTTTCCAGGTGCTCTTCAACATCTGCAACCGCGTTGCCCACGTCTTCTACGGCCTGGAGCGCCCACCCATACAACTGAACCGAAGGCCGGGAAAACCAAAGAACCCGCACAACTCCGAAAAGTGCCAAGCCTGCAAAGATGGCGTCTGTGCAGAGCGCAGGTGAACTCGCAGCTGTCTGGAGCACTGTTTGCTTTTACGAAACTTTCTCATAGTTTTAGACTCCTCGAAACAGTCTATAGCAACTTCCCCCATCAAAGGATTTGATCACCAAACACTACTTCTGAAGTACTTAGTTCGAGTTTAAGTAAATGATCGCGTCCTGAGTGGAACTCTGATCAAATTATTTTGAAGTGAACTGAAGCGTTTTTTAAAGTGAAATGTTTTAGTAGGTACTAAATATTTTAGTATCGATGAGTTCTCGCATATTTTCTCTCCAATGTTTGATTCTAAAATTCAATATAAACGCATAAGAATTGCGGCTATCTTCATTTGTCATATCAGACCTATTAATGAAATCATTTGTTTTTGAAGTACTTAATAAATTGTTGTAATATAGCACTGTCTTTTTATTTCGAGTTTATTGAATTTTACTCCCCAACAGGAATAGTAGTAGTAAGGTCATGGAGAACCATTTGAATCTAGAAAGTTTAGGCCAGCTAGTTAAGTACAAAATTAGGAAATGTACTTTCATTTAATGGATAGTGGAGGAGGGTATTGACTGAGAATGGTTTATAGTCGCTTAATTTTAAGATTTTGGGCTGGAGTTTAAATAAGGTCACACCTGCTCCTTAAAAAGCAGATTTTCTCATTGAAAAAGAAAATGTTCTACAAGTGAGAAAATAACTTTTACTAGGTAAAACTCGTCAAAACTCAGTAACTCCGTAATATTTTTTGGCCTTCCTGGAAAAATTTCCAGTTTGAATAAGGAAGTTGCATGTGTCAGATTTTCAAAAACAAACAAGTGTTCCGTATGGTTTTTTGTATGGTAAAATGAAATATCTAGTCAGTTTTTCAAAAAAATGTACAGGTAATTAAATATTTTAATTTAAAAGTCGAGAAAAAAACAAGTGACTGAAAACGTTTATTGTTTAAACTATAAGATGACGTCAACAATAATACCATCATTTCCATTGCTTTACAACAATGTTTAGTATAAGATGACGTCTCATCCAAACTCTTGGCGTTTTGGCGCGCTTTTAAAAAGGGGATTTTTGTTAACTTTTTTGACAATCAAAAAATTTCTCGATTGGCCTCAAATTTTGGGTAGTTGCTTATTTTTGCAAGAGGAATCTATTAAAAAAATAAAAAAAAATCATGCAACTTCCTCATTGAATTTCCATAGCTTTTCCTGATTTATGGTTCTTATAAGTGCAATGTGCCTCATATTTATATTATAAGTGATAGATGACTAATATTAACCGAGATTAATTTCTAAAAAAATACTAAAATTAAAACTGCTTCAGTGTAGTAGTTTACTAATGCTAATGCAATTTTATTTGAAATATTTTTAAAAATATTGCACTTTTTATTTGAACAGTAAATGCACTTGCTAATTTCTTTTAGTCCCACATTCATGCAAACAATTTCTTAACGAGAAACAATGTCTTAATTTAATTTTTTTTCTTTATATTTTACTTTTGTGTTTTTAGTTTGATCTGTAACCCATAATTTTAAAGACAAAATTCATTCTCTAGCCTTAAATATGTTTGCTTTTCATACCTAGGTTTAGTTAACACTTTTAGGAAAGCTGTAATCACAATTTACAATTTGAAATCCTCAATCCTGAAACCTTAAGGAAGCAAAAACATTGGTTTGGGTAATGTGTAGCCAAAAATACACTCATTGCCATAAAAAATAGTGCACCAAGAAGAAAAAGGGATTTCAAACTCAAATTTATTTCCATGATTACCTATAGTAAGAATGTCAGTTGATAAAAAATTCAGCCTTCCTTGATGTTCGGGGGCCGAGAAAATCAGTAAAAAGTGTTGATGCCATAGGTGTCCATAACCGCCGCCACAGGCGATGATATTGGGTGAGAGGGGCTCGAAATGGTTTTTTGGGGATTGGAGGACCATGTTGCCTCCCCACGTAGTCAAATTACATTTGGTGCACCAGCGGACGTTGCATACCGGACCTTGCACGCTTTTAATCAAGACCGAACTTGTAGTGTGAGCATTGGTTCTAGAGAACGGGGATGGCTGGGGTAAAAATGCAATATGGGGGGTAAGAAGAAAGCTTGGACATTGCGTGCAACATGTGTTTGTGTATTTTTTTCTTTAAACTAGTCCGCAGGGCAGGCCTGTAGGTAATGAAGGACAACCAGCTGCAAAACCTAAACCGTTTAGCTCTGGTTGGTCAATGTACCGGTAAATCATATTGAGGAGATGCAGCAGTGGAATGGATGTCGTTTCTAGTAGTGTGGATTGTGCGTTTGGTCCGCATAGCTTCGTACATCTTTGTCTATAAACAAGGAACTGACCATGGGATTTTCTGTTTCCAATAATGCACCAAATAAGGACATGGTCATCTCAATTTCACAATATTGTGTTTATGAGAGAATCCCGTTTCGTTCTGAAGCACCACGATGGTTGGGTATGAGTTCGAAAACTACATGGAGTGAGTGCGCTCAGCTGTGGATTTTCTAATCATCACACGGAATGGTAATTCAAGGTAATGCATTGGATTCCAATTCAGCAACTCCTGGGTATGATTTACCAGTACATTTACCAACCAGACGTGCCCCATTGAGATTTTGTTGCTGTTGTCCGTCCTTACCTTCATTCTTGGCCTGCGGACAAGTTTAAAGAGAAAAATACCCAAATACATGTTGCACGCTATGTCCAAGCTTTCTTCTCACCCCCCTATGTTGCAATTTTACCCCAGCCTTCCCGTTCTCTAGAACCAATGCTCACAACAAGTCCGGTCTTCAGGAAAAGCATGCAAGGTCCGGTATGCAACGTCCGCTGGTGCACCAGATAAAATTTGACTACGTGGGGAGGCAGCATGGTCCTCCAATCCCCAAAAACTCATTTAGATCCCATCTCACCCAATATCATGGCCTGTGGTGGCGGTTATGGACACCTATGGAGTCAACACTTTTTACCGATTTTCTCGGCCCCCTAACATAGAGGACGGCTGAATTTTTTATCAACTGACCTTCATACTATGGGTAGTCATGGAAATAAATTTGGCTTTGATATCCCTATTTCTTCTAGGTGCGCTATTTTTTATGGCAATGAGTGTATAAGTATTAGTTTGTTGCCTAAATAAAGGGAGGGAGCAACTTGCTAAAAAATACAAGTGTTTAAAACGTCACAACCCTGTTTTTTTTATCACCACACATTTTGATTAAACAAAATTTATTTTAATTGTTAAATTTTTGTACAGTATTTTTTAAACATCTAGCTCCAGAACTGATTTTATACACTAAGATTTGGGTAATTTTGTTTTAACTTGCGTTTCTTAAAAGGAATGTGCGATGCATCATACCCATTGCGTTGTCAGAGTTCTTTTTAAAGAAAATGATTGATTTTATTGAATTTTTAAAAATTTATTTTTTGAAATAAACATTTTTGCATCTTTTTTAAGTTGGAACTTCATGGACTCATATTAAAAAGTGTCTGAGTAGGGTCCATACATGCCTGATGGGCAACAACACAAGTACTAATCTGCATTGCATGGTTTTACTGAATTTAAACACAATTCAAACCATTTTGAAGCCATGGAAGAGAACTCTGTTTCCAAACACCCATAAAATGAAGGTAATCGGGATAAGCACAAAATGCTTTTATTAAAGAAACAAAAAACACAATTCCTCATTCATCACATAGAAAAATATAAATGGAGTCCATCATCTGTACACAACATAGCCACCTTCTGGATTTTTTCAAGGGGCAGAGCTGGGAGGTGGAGGAGGAGGGGGTGGCATGGGGGGTCGCATGGACCTCGGGGGAGGGGGCGGAGGAGGTGCCGGAGCCATTGAACGACCAGGAGGAAATGGAGGTGGACCTGGAGGAAAGAAACATTTCTCAATCTCAATATATCAAGAGTGTGTATGAGACTATAGAATAGTTAGCACCAGATAGACCAAATACATTTTTTGGTTATGATTGAGTTTGGAGAACAATAGAAAAAATCTTACCAAATGGCTGGCGATGTGGAAATCCTATTCCGGGGATTGGAGGCCTCATTCCGTGCATCGGAGGAGGTACTCCTTGGGCATGGAAGTGCCCCATACCTGGAGGTAGACCTGAAAAACATACATGTATTAGCCTCTTAACATATATTTTAGAAAAATTGACCAAAAATGGAATAATTTTTTTACTGTTTAATTTTGTTCTTTATATTATATTATTAAAGTTAGAAAATGGTTTTGTTACAAAAACAAAATTTTAAATGCATCAACTACTGTATTTATAATTTTTACATACACATAAAAAAGTAATTAAAAATTAAAAAAATTTTTGAGGCAAAATATAATATAACTAGTAATAATATAACATTAAAATACAACAATATTATTTTCAACACAAATTTTACAAATATTTTACAGTATGGTATATCCCAAAAGCCAGTCCTAATACATGAGTTATAGTACTTTTTGTGGCTGCATGTTTGAAGGTGAAAGATTGAACAAAAATTAAGGAGTAGATTAAAAATAAGAAGGTACTAAAATTCTAATCTATCTAAAGAACATTCTAATAAGCACATCAACCTTGACAACAAGTTTAAGTGTATAGCTAAGAAAAAAATTGATATCCCTACCCATTGGAGGTGGAGGGGGAGGCAGTGGGGGCTGGTCCGAGGCGTCTCCACTCGGAACTGGAATCTGAGAAGTGGCGGTGGATGCTGGAGGCAGTGGAGGTGGCGGAGGAGGAATGCCACCGAAGGAAGATGCAGGTGGCGGAGGAGGGATGTGAGCTGAAACAGAAAGTAAAGTATGAATTGATAGTCACAAAAGAACGTTTTCTTTGTCTTGAGTTTAACTTGGGTGCTTTGGTTGGGTTTAAAAGGAGCAATAAAACTAAATTCTGCACATAATATTTATTGCACCTTATATGGGCACTTAATTTACATTAGATTATTGAACCTAAACCACAGGCCCAATAAAGAATACGCTAATATTAAGAGAATCTAACATTTTCATCATATGAATAAACAAGGATAGAATGATGTTAAGTTGCTAAGTTTTGAGTCCGGCCAAAAATAAAGTATGTATGTCGCATGGGAAATGCTTATTCTATATTTTTACAGTCATTATGACAGTTACTATGTTTTTATCACTATATTGGTGATTGGTTTGCAGAAATCGTCCATCCTTCCCCTGGGGCCTGTTGTTCTTTCTCTTCCCCTGTATCCTTATTTCTGGAAACTCATTCCTTCTCCCTAGTAGCGAAAACTTGTCCGGTCGCCGAAGGGTTCGTCTCGCCGGGCTTCGTTAGGTAAAAAGATTCTTCTTATTAGGGTATTTTTAGGCCAAAAAAATTGTGGCTCAGTTAAAATTCAAGGATTCTCAAGGCTAATACGATATAATACGCTTTTTCAAGGCTTTGAAAACGAAATTTTGAAATTCAAGGTTTTCAAGGCCGCGTACAAACCTTGTGAAAGAGATAATTCCAATATTCATTGCACTCCAAACGACATACTCAAATCTACTTACATGCTGGAGGAGGAGCCGTAGGAGGTGGCGGGGGAATGGGCGGCCTCCCCATGTTGGGCGGAGGCGGCATAGAGCTGGGAGGAAGGGGAGGTGGCGGAGGCAGGCTGACTCCGGTGGTCGTAATGATGTTGGCCATGGACATGGGAGGCATGGGTGGAGGGATGATATGGGTGGGGACTGGCATGGGTCCGCCCATGGTGGGAGGGGCATCGGCAAACAGCTGATGAGGACGATCGGCGTGGGACAGGGGGTTCTGGGCAGCCAGAAGACGCTCTGAAAGAGAGAGGGAAAGTGAGTTGACCACATTTATAGAATTACAATAAATACTACAATCACTAGTCTTACGGCAACACTGTTGGGTTACTTTTAAAAAATATATGAAAATATCAATGCCAGTTGACATAACATCTTAACAGGGTTTCAGCCAAAATGGAAATTTTCAAATCCATGACTAGGGCAATTCATTTTTCATGACTTATAAACACAAATGCAATTTTTGACAAGAACAGTACTTTTAATGCATATTTTTCAATGAAGTACAGAAAAGACAGTTTTTTACTGTTTCAGTAACCGCCAAACTAATACAAGCGAGTATGCGGAGGTTAGGCAATCACTTTTTGAGTTTGGAATTTAAAATCCATGGAAAAATTAAAAACTTATTCCAATTCATAACCTTCCAGGTTCGCGCAAACCATGTCTTAATTATGTCGTACAGTTTTCAGGGATGAGATTGACAAAAAAGCAAAAATTCGGAAAAACTGCGGGAACGAAATTTTGTGAAAAAAAAAAACTCCTTTTAGTTTTATGGGTTCAATGAATCTTTTAAATAAATTTTTAGTTTGATTTTGGGCATTTAAATGACAATAATACGAAAAATTGGGTATAATAAAGTTCCATGTACCAAAAGGGGGTCTGGGGGTCTCCTCAGAAAAATTTTGAAAATTTGATCCTAAAAATCAAGGTTTTAGCTTATTTTGGAACACCATCAAAATTTTTTAAGTGAGGGCTTTGCCTCTCTTTATTCCTTTCGTGACGGGCTTGTTGGCTTCGAACCACGGTCAAGTTGTTTTTTCTACATCGAAATAACAACGCGAGAAGAAGCCGACTTAAACCTGACGTCCGCGGCCTTCCACGAAAGCATCGCGGCAGAAGCGGTACACTCCGCGAATTAAACAAAAACGAAACTTTCACGATTTTCCGCGAAAACTCGTGATTTTTCTTGAAAATAATCCGGAAAAGTAAAATCTGAATTACAATTAGTTCGCGGGCCGCGAAACAATGAAAAAGCGGGACGTCTCGATTTTCTGCGGAAGAAACACATGCCTGGAAGAAAGGTTCAACAATCCGACCTCCCTCAAACAAAACCATAGCCATAGACCAATAGCAGGCCCAAATTCCACTCAACATTGATGGAAACGATATTAAAGTTTCCCCAGGTTGTCATACAGGCTACGAGTTGACGAAACCATGAAAAATCGTACTTTGCATGGAGAAAAGGGAAGCAAATACATTTTTAAAGCGCAGAAATTTTCGAGACTTCATTTAATCCGTAATTTTTAATCGATGTCCGTAACACCGTAATTTTCTATCGAATCCGTAAATATTACGGTCAAATCGTAATTCAATTGTGGTCTAAAATACCTAATTTTTACCATATGATCAGCATAACACATTCAAAGTAAATGCTGAAAAAATTGTACTGCTATCCCACTATTTTCTTTGAAAATTTTTAAAAACAAATAATGCTTAAAAATTAACAATTCCATATACCCAAGATGCATAAAACTGAGGAAAATGTCGTAAAATGAGGAGATATTTATCACAAGTAACTTATTCATGAAGATAAATAAAATTATTTAGAACAAAACCTATTTATATCTTCTTTCACTTAAGACCCGCAAAGCGCGCAGCTACTTTTACCGCACCGAAATCGTTTAAGAATATATATTTAAAAAAATATTTATTTCCATCTCCATTTCAACTAGACACTTAAACACATACATGTTTTCTGTTTTAGCAATAAATAATTCCATCCGAATGCAAGCGAAATCTTGAAGAAATAAATAGCAATAACTGTCATAATAAACACTCCAACTCTCCTTGAGTTCCAATAAAAGAAAAAAAGGTGCTGAAACCAGCTGAAACACATGCTAAAGTTTATATCAGCTAGGGAAAAAAAGATCACTTCTCATTCACATTAATTAAAGCTGTTGATGCATTATGCATAAATCTTGGCTATATTCCTAAAAAAAACCTCAGATATTAAAAATATTACATGGTGATGAAGGCCAAGATGTTCTCTTTCAAATTATTTGACTATAACGGCGATATCTAGTGAGAAGGAAAAAATCAAATAAAATATGAAGATTATCTTTAGAACATATTAAGCAGTAGGCAAATCCGGGTTTACTGATTTTTCTTATGGATTCTTGAACGAACACGTCATTAATTTTTTCTCTAGCCAACTCCAGCTGTTCTCGATTCCTTTGTCTATCGCTCGAACATCAGTTCCATCCAAACGGACAACGATATCGTTGTGCGAGGTCGTCATTACTAATCAGGTTCTTAACTAATATTCCATCTTAATGTAACAATTAAAAAATTACGCGCCTACAGAAAGAATGAAAGCAACTGGGCAAGGTCAACCGAAGAGCGATACGCGCTGTCCGGAACGATGGGGAACGGGCGCTGATAAGGGGAGGTAGAGTTCTAGTTTTTACGTTACTTGATTTTTTCTTTCAAAAATTTTTTGAGGATATAAAAAAATTAACATTTAGAAACGCTTAATTTTCAAAATGTAAAAAAAAGTCTGAAAATTTCGGAAAAAGTCTGAAAATTCTCAAAAAAATCGGAAAATTCGGAAAAAGTCTGAAAATTCCCAAAAAAATCGGAAAATTCGGAGATTCCGAAAAAATTCGGAAGAATCTCATGCCTGAGTTTTTAAAAGATAGAAATTTGTCTTACAGACAATACTTTCTTTTTTTAATCTTTTGTATTCTAAATACAGAATTTGTAAATTTGTTGAATGAAGGAAACAACTATACAAAAAAAATTATTTCTTACCTGCAGCAGATCCATGTCTTTCTCCTTTTGACTCTTTTTTGAAAGCATACGAAATGGTAATAGGTCTGTTGCACAAGTACTGGCCATTCATGGCTTCAATGGCAGCATCAGAAGCTTCAAAGCTTGCAAAGTTAATGAAAGCATAGCCTTTAGAGTTACCAGTTTCTGGATCCCTCATGATCTAAAAAAAGAAATAATTATCAGCCATTTTTCAAGTCATAAAAAAGAACCATGAATTTAAATGGACATACCAATAAATAATTTATTTTTAGTGGAAACCAGGAGATAACATTTGTAACTTATTTATTACTAGTGTTATGATAAAAAATATCCCCACAGTCATTTCAGAAACCTTACAATTTGTATAAGCAGATTTCATTTTAACACACTTAACTCTTGAAACCAAATGGATCACTTTGTTATTTCTTACTAAACAATATACTAGATGTCAAGTCTGTGTATAAAAATCACCATGAATAAAGTATAATCATGGTATAATGGTAAATATTAACTTGTATTTTGTTTGAAGACAAAATATACAACTTTGAAGTGCCTAATTTGCAAAAAACTTCCAAAAAAAATTGGACGTACATAGTTTTTGGTTTTATTTAGGTTGGCTTCTAATGCTTTACTTTAGAACAAGTTATTTGTGTCCCAAAAAATTGGTATGCTTCATATGTTATAGCTTAGACTCAATTTTTATAACATGCATTGGATAAGTTAGGCAATTCAAACTTGTCACTTCATTATGTGTTTTAACGAATACAAATCAACAACAGAGTAGGTACTTAAGATTAAAGGAATGTATTACCTTTGGTGTTTGGAGGATAACCCCAAAAGCACTGAAAGTATCATACAGAAGTTTTTCATCAACTTCAGGATCTAAATTGCCAATAAATATATTTGCTCCAACATCAAGGTTCTTTTGATGAGCTGAGGCCTGTAAAAATTATTTTAAGCATAAATTAATCAGATAAGTTTGTTATAAGTAAGCATAGTAGAATGCAATCAATATTTTTTAAAGAAGAAAAATTAAAAAATATGTGAGACAGTTTTTAAGAGAGCTAAAACATCCATTATCTTTTGAAATACGAAATATTTCCAGATAATGCAATGAAATACATAAAATGGTTCAGATTCTTTTGTTGAATATAAATAAATTCAATATTTCATTTTATTTTACAAACAGGGTTATGAGTTCAAGCTCAATAGAGAGGAATAAGGGAGGAAATTAACTTCTTCTTCTCGTGTCCATGGATACGTGCACGGTAAAACTAGACACCACCGAAGGTGGCAACAATTGCGGCAGCCAATCTCGGTGCGTCCTTCGTATAGAGGGTCTCCTGTAGTGGGTCCATTAGTGGGACTAGGCCAAGATCTAGTTTTCTTGGGATGAGAGCTGGGCACTGGGGGAATTAACTTAAAGGCTCATTTAGACCAGGGTTGTTACGTTTAAAACAAAGCAAAAAAAACATTGTTTAAAACACATGTAGTTTTTAGCAAGTTGCTCCCTTTATTTAGGCAACAAACTCACTATTTTCATGTAAGGATCACCCAGAGCCTAAAAAGATGGTGCCAAGTATAAGGCTTGGGTACAAACCACCAAATCGCCATGACATAGGCAGTACATTACTTGATAAAGAGCATGATGGTGAGAAGAAAACTTACAAAAATCATTTAAAAGAACGAACTGTTAGAGATGTATTTAAAAGTATAGCTTTATTAATCTAATTTCGATTTGAAAAGTCAAATTAAAATTTTTAAAAATCATGAATTTTTTTATCATTTCTGTGTCACGGGTAAAAAAAAACAAATCAAAAGCTTTAAACAAAAAACACGTTTAAAACAAATAAAACATGTTTTTTGTTTTTTATTAAAAAAACTTGTTTTTTTTCCAACCCTGATTTAGACTGATGTTTATCTTGGAGGAATAATTTAAAACAGTGGTCTGCAACCCCCGGTTCGAGGACCGGTGCCGATCCGTGGATCAAATGGCACCGGGCAGACCATTTCATTGAAAATGAATTTAAATTCCTAGTTTTACACTCCAAATTAATGAATGTAATGAATTATAAATCACTTTATAATTATTTTTTGGTGTAACTGTATTTTACTTTGAAAGCATGTTTAAATACAATTAAATTAAAATTAATAAATCAAAATAATCTAGAATGTAAAAGATCAACGCCCCCCCAGAGGGCCGCGGTAAAATTATCAAACGTTGACCAGTCTGTACTGGTAAAAAGGTTGGGGACCACTGATTTAAAAGAACAAATTAAAATTGTCTTTTAATCTGTCCTTTGTTTGATTTTGTCATGACTGAGATTCATTAGCTTCAAGGATCACAGGAAGAATTGAATATATAAAGCAAAACAGAGTTCAAATGGGCTTTAAGTGTGCAATGTCTATATGAAACAAGATTTTATCAATAATGTAGAGTATAATTTCATTGGCAAAATATTTAGCAAAGTAAAAGTATTTTTGTATGGTTTAAAATTAAAATTTCTTTAAATTGCAATATTATGCTTTTACTTACCTTATTCACCCTAATTGGCTTGCCATATAACTTAATCATGTTCATAATTTTGATAGCATAATCTGCATCATCTTCACCTAAGAATTCTACAAACCCATAACCTTGATGTTGTCCAGTAACTCGATCTTTAGGCATATGAACATTGACTAAAAACAAAAAGATCAAGTTAAATTTTAGACTGTTTTTACAAAGAACAGATGATAACTTAATAATGTCAAATACTTATGTCTCTAGAAAAGTTTTAATATTTTCAGTAACTTACCTAGCTTATACTAATAGAAAAAAATAACTCAAATTATGTTTTAAATACAAACTTTTATGTTGAATATGGAACAGAAAACTAAGTGAATACATTACCGACAGGTCCAGCTTGAACAAAGAGTTCCCATAGGATCGTTTCGCTAACCTTCTCATCCAAACCTCCAACATAAATTGTCGCATCTGTGTAAAAATAAAATTAAAATTGATCAGAAGATGCTTATTTAAATACAATGAAACATATTTAAATGATTTAATGGTAAATCCAAAGAATCCAGGCCTGGACGACAATTTTGGTGAAATTTGGTTTGGTATTACCAATGCTGTTTGTGTTTATATAAGAATAAGAGAATCCAATTTCTATAGAATTGGGTTGCCAGAATACTATTTGATCACCATTTTTTGTTGCAGGCCTGGATTTTTTGGATGAATCTTAATTTATTTGTTAACATAAAATGTGTGTTTATATCATAAATTATTTTCCTTATCCCAAACTACCATAAATACAAAGCTGTTAAGTTACTGATTTCAGGTTTACCATATATTTCTATTAATCAGATCAATTTCAAAGGATCTTAGTTTATCTAAATTTTGAAATATTCACTGCATTTGTAACAAGCCTGAAAATATTTAAATATTACGTTAGTACTTTAATAAACTATCTATGTGCCTTTTGGGATTTGTTAGTGCCATTCCCTCGGAGCCGCTTGTTGGTTGATTATGTATTCTAGGAGCCAACACTTGCATTGCTCTCAAAAAATTTTACATGTTTCGCTTAAGATTTAAATTGGGGTTCATCTAAAGAATCTGGGCCAGCACCAATTAATAGCGATAAAATAGTGGATTCTGGCAACCCTGTTCTATAGAAGTTGAATTGTTTACTTGCCAACTAGCAGCATTGGCAACACCAAATTTTGCCAAAAATGTTGCCCGGCTCAGATTCTTTGGATTTAAATAAAATAATTTATAATTTCTCTCACATTAATTTAGATAGTAATAATTTTGTGAAAAGTTTGTAAAATTATTTGCAATGATTTTGTTTATACATTATGCATGATGATGATCCTCATTCATAAACACCATCTTAATAGGTTTAACGATTATCTCCAGCTTAATGAGAGTAAATTGAATTTTACCATACTTAGAGGGGACGACTGGGTAATCTAAATTAGGTATTAATAATCATAAAATGTATCAATAAACACATTATCTCAGGTAGTACTTTGAGCCGGTGAGTTAGAAGACCATCAATATAATGTGAAGTATTTACACCAGGACATCAATTTCCAGACATCATATTAGCATGATTATAAGTAATAAAGGAAATGAAATGATTTTAAGGTATATCCTTGAGTATTAATTAAAATATAAAATACCTTGATTTCGCTCGGCAATCGGTCCGGCAGCCATGTTTACACCATTTGGTTTTATTTACAATTACAAAATACTAACTGTGACCATCAAAGAAAAATCTAATAAACTAAAATTACAACTACCTTCCCGATTTATGGTAAATTTGATTTTTGAAAAAAATTTATTATACATAGATTTAAATATCTATTGTTTCTTATTTCTTGTAAATTTACGCCACTTTTTGAAATGTTAGCTGTTGAACCCCAACCTTTTGATTTGAATGCCATAACATTGCAATTATTTAACTGTAGCCGTATGAGCTTTGATCCCGTCATCACTCGATTTTCAATTGAATCTGATGATATTATTTAATTTTTGTCTTCATATACGGAAACTAAGCACAAAAATTGCTAAAAAACAGATCTAATCGTTATCTTTTTGTCTGTTGTTGCTTAATAACCTTGATGAACCATACTTCCATGTGGTGACTTAAGTTTCAGTTTCGATTCAAAGAAATTTAGTACTTGTTTATATTACTGTTTTTCTTGTTTAGTACCAAATATCATCAAAATGATCACTCTAACTTTGATAGCAAGAGTTGGTGATGGGTTGATATTGACAGAATCTGTACAGCAGGACGAAGAGGTTTGAAAAATATTTTTTGATTGTTGATAAAATTGTTAACATATTGTTAATTGCCCTGAGTACCTATTTCATGTTATATATCATAAATAAAAAAAGAATGTTATTTAAAATTAATATGTTTGTCTAATATCATCACCAAAATTGTAAAAATAGTAAGGTGACCATAAGTGGAATTAGGGGAGACTGGGGTACAATGGACCACGGGGCACAGTGGACCACCCCCTGTTTTTATATTTATTATGTGTATATGTTTTTCAAATTTAGTTATTTAGATGGCAATCCTACAGCAGTCAGAACAAACCAGAATTCATGATCTTACTTGACTATTAAGCCATTTTATTCCTTTTAGTCTATTTGAGGTATACAAAAGTAAATTTTTTCCTTCTAAGTTGAGTGCGATTTTTCACTGAAGATTTTTGATTTGGAAAACTTTGCTAATCTCAATCTTAAGATAAGGTATTTAACTATTATATTCCATTTAAGTTAAGAAGTTACATTTACATTTTATATATTTTTAAAAATTATTTTTGCTAAATCTCTATCTGGGGTACAATGGATTACTTAATACGGGGTACAATGGACCACTTAATTATGCATTTTTATAAGTGAATAAAATTAGTGGAATTAAGAGTTTACTTTTTTACTTGCATAATTACTAATTATTCATTCTATAACATTTCCCATTCTTAATTGCTATTGTTTTACACTTTGTTTTATTTAAATGTAAGGGCTTTAGAAGGTTAGTTTTCTTTCCCGTTAAGGTTAATTTTCTTTACTGATTTAAGTCTTGTCATAAATTTAATCCTATCTCATATTTAAAAATAAATATATATAATCACAAAGTGAATATTTGTTAGATAATGTGGTTGTAATTAATTCTGCTACTCTATTTTTATTTATTTACTATTATGTATTCAAATAATGATATTTTTACTGTCCTTAATGAGTGTTTATAGAGAATCAAAATTATGATATCAGTTATGGGAAATTTTAATTCATTATTAATGTTTGAAATGTTACCAATGAAACCTAAAGAAATGTTATGAGAATAAAATATATTACTGATAAAAATTTTCTGGCACCTATGATATGATGTGTAATTGTTTTCCATATATATTTCAGCAATGCGGATTTTCATTTGCCAGATTTAATATTCGTTAAAATTAGCTTCATATGTATAAATTATGTAACCAAAATAAACCAATTTATCATTTACTAAATGTTTTGTATCATTAAAAAATGCATTTACTTCATTTATTTCAAAACAGTCAAAGTGGTCCATTGTGCCCCGTGCTGTGGTCCATTGTACCCCGGTACCGGGGTACAATGGACCACTTTGTCACTTGCCATTTAAAAAATTTTATAAAAAAAAGTAAGCATTATATTTACTTTTCAGTGGATGTTTTATAAACCTGAATATATGGTTAATATGTATGCATGTTACAGTCGAATCCGCTTAATGTGATCGCAATTGTCCGAGATTAAACTGATAACATTATCCGATTGATAACAATAAGCGATTTTACATCAAAAAGCAGCAAAAAGTGTAACTATATTGTTTGCTTTTAAATCAAAATTACGTACTCGTAATTAATGTATTTAAAACACTTTTACACTATGTATTTGACAACTTAAAATTTTTAGGGGAAAATATATGAGTAGTTCAATTAATAAAAACAAAATCATCATTTACTTTATATTTTTATATGTAGAAAGGTCTCTTTTTCTGTGAACTCCATTATATCCTTCCAATCTAATATAACCAAGGGAAAATTAAAATCTCATCACCGAAACATCTGCAAGACGCCGATGGTTTCTTACAACTATGGATTCGGACCCCCCCCTATTTGCGGAATGTTTCTTTTTCTTACTACTGAGGAGTTTGAGAAAAAGAGACGTCAGATGCTAGGGTGGGGTAGATGTTTACTTGTAGAAATTGACTTTCAAAACAAAACCTGATAGCGGACGTTTTTAGGGTATATGGACAAATTTTGATAACATTAAGCGGCGTGTTGATCAATAGTTGATCACATTAAATGATACATTTTACATTAAATTGAATAGGAATGATTGGGACCTGTCGATTTTGATAACATTATCCGATTGATAACATTAACCGTGATCACATTAAGCGGATTCGACTGTATCTAATTTAAAAAATAATTAGTTTGCCCATAATGAGTAAAAATGTACTAAAGTGGTCCATTGTACCCCGGTCTCCCCTACATTAGACATCCTGGGAGTATCAAGCTACCCCTGATTGCTATAAAACATGATTTACCTTTAAAATATGGGAACTTATGTATTATCCTGTCAACCGTTCATCAAACAGCAAATTCAACGGCACAGCTAAAGACTGAGAATAAGCTTTGATTACGTTTTCGAATTCTTTCGAAAAAGTTCTAAGAAGCAGTGCCCCCTATGGCTTCTGCCATACTAGCGTTTAGTAAAAAAGTTAAGATCCTTGTCAAGATAGGGGAGAAAGCATGGAGTAATAAAGCATAGGGGAGAACATCACTTACCAGACAGCATGGAAAGCATCAGGAGACTTTAGCAATAAATGCTAAACCGTGTCCTGAAGCTACATTCTGGGTGGATTTCATTTTCAGGGAGCTTCATAAGCCACAAGTTTGAAACTCCTGTTGTAGAACATGCATGATTATAACTGAATGAATTTTGGTAAATTATTTGATTCAAAATTCCTTTATCTGTTATAAATAAGAAACATACCCTAAATGTCAAAGCTGAGAAATCGTCCTAAGTTGTGAACCAACCATAATTCAAATATACCATTGTCAGTAGCCGAGGTTAAAATTTTGATATCTCTCTATTCTAAAAAAAAGTTTTTGGTGGACGGTTTCCAGAGAAAGGCTTTTTAATTACTGAACCAAATGACACATATATGGTATCAAAATGTCCGAATTCTTTCCGGATTTCCGAGTAAGCCCTTCGATTTTTCAAAAAAATTCTTAATTTTAAAATATTTCCATTTTTTTAGATTTCGGATAAGGTCGCAGTTACAAAGCAAGAAACTATGAATTTTAAAACAATTGAAAATATATTTCACTGGTTTTTTAACATTCAAATACATTAAATAATCATCTTTCTATTTATCACACTAATTTAAAAAATATATATTGGATTCTTTTTAACAATATTTATATTTTTGCTGTTCAAACGATTTTAATTATATTTAAAACTAATGTATAATTAATTTATCTTTTATTTTTAAATAATTAATTCATATTTATATATTTATCTTTGTCGTTGTGGCAACCTAATCATTACTATATTTACAATAAAATATAAACTCGCTTTCAGAAATTTTGAACTTTTGCATTTGTTTATTACATTAATAATTATTTTTATATCCTTTTGCAAGTTATATTATTTAAGGTAGTAAAAGGTAACTTTTTTTTATAATGCCAAAACGCAAAACTAGATATGGCGGGGGAATGTTTTAGAAATAAAGATAAAAATCGAAAGTCAGAACATTCGTGTCATTGCTATGAAACTGACACAATTTCGATGTTTATTTGTTCTCATGAAGCAAAATTCTAAATTTTCGTGATGTTTACGATAATTACTACATTTTTCACAGACAATCAATGAAAATCATCACAAATTTTAAGAAAGTAAAATTTATTCCGGAGATGTTTCAGTGCTTCTGAATGGATCTGTGTGAGAAAAACATTACCTTGGGGAAATGGTAAAAGAAAGTTTACACTGCTTTGTTACTAATTTTCTTGGAATTAAATGGCGATCCGCCAATTCATATTGCCATAAAGGATGTTAAAATTTCGCCGCTGAATGAATATTCCCCTTTTTGGAAAGAATACCCCAGAGAAGTAGTTCCCCTGTTTTAAGAATGTTTTATAAAATGAGTATAAGTGCTGTGAGCTGTGTTTTGTGGGGATGGCAAAGAGATTGTGGGGGGAGAATTTACGGGGATCAAGAAGAGATGCTGGCCGGCTCGATTAATCCACAATTAAAATCAGAAGCAGAATTATATAAAATATTGATTTATTTACAAGCCGAAAAACAGTAGAATATTATTTACACTCTAAATTAAATTTTGTTAAAGATATTTTTATAGCATGTCTCGTGCTGTTATGCTCGTGCGCGTTGCACTGTCGTGGCCATGCTAGTGTTGCATGTTTTATCACTAGTTCACTTCATTCACTAGTTCACTTTATTCACTAGTATCCGCTACAGTACCCCCCCTCAGTGAACGAGAGGGATACGAAATCTTATTCTCCTTCCGGCCCGACTAAACTTTTCTTCTGGGACCTCCACAACAGGTGGTGTTGAAGGAGTGTCCTGATCGGTAGCTAGGAGAAACGCAGGCTTCACTCGATCAATCGAGACTGTAACTTTACTGTCTTTCCGATGAATTACAAAATTCTTTTCATTCCGTTTGAGGACTCTAAACGGGCCTTCGTATGGAGCCTGCAGAGGACGACGTACTGCGTCGACTCGTACGAATACGTGCGTACACCGGCTAAGTTCTTCATGGACGAAAATATCCGGCTTTGAATGTCGTGAGGCGGGAACTGGTTTCAGACGGTTCATGGATTCACGAAAATTAATTACGAAATCATGTAGCTGGCGAGGTGATGGTGTGGACAATGGCTCTCTGAAGAAGTCTCCTGGAAGACGCAAATTTGTTCCGTATACGAACTCGGCGACGGATGCATCCAAATCTTCCCGGAGAACTGCTCGTAAACCCAAAAGAACGATGGGCAACTTGTCCACCCAGTTTTCTGAGTTTTGACATCTGATCGCAGCTTTTAGATCACGGTGGAACCGTTCCACCATTCCGTTGGCTGCAGGATGGTATGCCGTGGTACGGAATCTTTCCCAGCCAAGGAGGTTACCAAGCTGCCGGATCAACTGTGACTCGAATTGAGTACCCTGGTCGGTGACGATGCTTTGCGGACAGCCAAACCTTGAGATCCACCCTGAGAAGAATGCTTGTGCAACCGTCTCAGCTGATTGGTCAGGGATAGGTATGACTTCCGGCCATCGTGTCCAGCGATCCACGCACGTGAGGCAGTAGCGTTGGCCTCGTGACGGTGGAAGCGGCCCGACGATGTCGATGTGGACTATTCTGAAGCGGTCGTCAGGTACCGGAAAACTTCCAAATGCCGATTTGGTATGGCGGTTTACCTTCGACCTTTGACACGGGATACACGCACGAGCCCAGGCAGCACAGTCTTTTCGAAGATCTTTCCAGACGAATTTAGATCTCAAAAGATTGACGGTGGAGCGAATACCGGGGTGTGCTAAGTTGTGTATGTTGTCAAAAGCTTGACGACGAAATTCCACAGGTAAATAAGGTCGGACTGTGCCGGTAGACACGTCGCATGCTACTTTGACGTCAGTACCAGGGAAAACTACGTCTTTTATTTCAAACGCTGAATCTGTGCCTCGCAATCTTTCAAGCTCAGGGTCACTAGCTTGCTTCTGAGCCAAAATTTCGTAATCCAGTTGATTTGGGAAATCGACACTGTAGATACGCGATAGAGCATCAGCCACCACATTCTTGTCCCCTGGTAAGTACTGAATATCGGTGGTGAATTGCCCGATATATTCTAAGTGTCGTAACTGTCTGGGAGTACATTTATCCGACTTCTGTTGGAAAGCGAAGGACAACGGCTTGTGGTCGGAAAAAATTAAGAACCGCCTGCCCTCAAGATAGTATCGGAAATGCTTTACCGCCGAGTAGGCAGCCAGCAATTCACGATCGTAGGCGCTATAGTTACGCTCGGCAGGATTAAGCTTCCTCGAAAAATATTGAAGAGGTTGGATTTTTCCGTCGACCACTTGATTCAAAACTGCACCAACAGAAGTAGAAGAAGCGTCTACCATGACAGCAATATCGGCATCTGCCACAGGATGAGTCAGCAAGGTGGATGAGGATAAAGACTTCTTACATGCTTCAAAAGCAGCTGTGGCTTCTTCAGTCCAATCGATTTTGGTCGCATCCTTTTTCTTCTTACTATTGATGTATGAGTACAAGGGAGCTTGGATCTCTGCAGCCTTGGGGATGAAGCGGTGGTAGAAGTTAAGCATGGCGAGAAAACGTCGCAAGTCGTTCACAGTCACAGGACATGGGAAATTAGCAATGGCTGAAACTTTTTCCGGGACGGGTGCTATTCCTGATGGAGACACGAGGAATCCAAGGAAAACTATTTCTTGAGCACCAAAGATGCATTTTTCCGGATTGATTACTAATCCGTACTGTTTAAGCCTGCTGAAGATTTCCTTAAGATGACCGTGATGAGATTTCTCGTCATCCGAGACTACCAAAATATCATCCAGGTACGAGAAACAGAAATCCAGTCCTCGTAAGACTTCATGCATAAAACGTTGGAATGTGTTCCCTGCATTACGAAGACCAAATGGCATCTTTGTAAATGAAAATGATCCAAACGGGGTTGTGACAGTTGTTTTCGAAATGTCGGCTGGTTCAACAGGTATCTGATAGTAAGCTCTGACAAGATCTATTTTAGAGAAGATGGTTTTACCCGAGAGGCAGTGAGAAAAATCGTGTAGATGTGGTATTGGATAGCGATCAGGGACAGTGACTGCGTTAACCCGACGAAAATCGCCGCAAACGCGCCATGAATTGTCCTTTTTTGGTACCAAATGTATGGGGCTTGCCCAAGGACTGTTAGCAGGAATGCAGATTCCATCGGCGAGGAGTCGTTCAAATTCCTGACGCACGACTTTTAGTTTCTCTGGTGACAATCTTCGAGGTTTGGAAAAGACGGGTGGTCCTGTCGTCTGTATACAATGAGTGGTTGTATGTAAAACTTTAGAACTTGACAAATTAGGGTTTAAAATTTCAGGATATTCTTTAAGAAGATCTTGAAATGCGGACTTCTTTGACAAGAAACTCAGTCCTAGAGAAGATCCGTTGACAACTTCGGTTTTTACGCTCAACGAGGTTTCTTTGTCGATTAGGCGCTTGTTTTTAATGTCCACCAGTAGACTGAATTTGCTTAAGAAATCGGCTCCGAGAATAGCTCGTGTGACGTCGGCAATTACGAAAGTGAAGGGAAAATTTCGGCGTAACCCGACGTTAACCTTTACGAAATGCGTGCCGTAAGTACGTATTCGTGAGCCGTTTGCAGCATACAAATTGACATCTTGAGTAGGTTTAAGATTGTTAAATTTACTTTTTGGTAGGACAGAAACACATGCACCTGTGTCGACCAGGTAGCGGCATTTAGACACTTTATCATAAACGAAAAGACGACTACCTGAGTTGTCGACATCCTCCGTCGTCGCGAGGGTCGAATCTAGGAGTTTTCCGGCACGAACTTACAAGGTTGACGACACTTGTGAGCGTTGTTTCCAAATTTATAGTGGTACCAGCAAAGACCACGGGCTTTCCGCTCTGCACTTGGGCTCTTGGATTGGAATCTACGTCTTGATCCGGAGCGATGCTGAGATCTACCAAGACGAGAAATTTCTTTCTTCAAAGCGGAGATCTCCTCACGTAACGTTGTCCATTGAGTGGTTTCGGGCTCCTTCTTGTCGACTGCAGATACTACTGTGGACGTCGAAACTTCCTGAATTTTATCCGCCATTAAGGCCTGTTGGTCGAGGGGCTCTCTTGAAATACTCAAAATCTGCTGGGCAGAAACTGGTAACCGTTGGAGCCATAAGGTTTTAACAGCAGTCTCAGTGAAATTATTCTTGGCCAACTCTTTCATCTCTCGTAGCAATTGGCTTGGTTTTTTATCTCCTAATTCCAAGTCATGCAAAAGCAGTTGAAGTTTTGCTGTTTCCGATTCTGCAAACTGGTTAATCAAACGCTTTTTCAAAGTATCGTACTTATCGTGAGTAGGTGGAGAGCATATCAAGTCCGTACAATGAGAAAGTATAGTTTCATCTAGCGATGAAACCAGACAGTAGTACTTGGTCTGATCGGAAACAATCCCCGACGTCGCAAACTGTGCTTCGATGAAATGAAAATACGCTTCAGCATTTGATTTCCAGAAAGGCGGTGGTTTAAATCCAACCGCATGCACTTCACTTTGAGTTCCCAAAGCAGAATCAGATGTTTGCTTGTCATCCGTCATCGTAGACTCTGGCAAAAGATTATAACGTGTTAAAAAAGTCTCACTTTAGAGGAGTCACCAATGTGGGGGGAGAATTTACGGGGATCAAGAAGAGATGCTGGCCGGCTCGATTAATCCACAATTAAAATCAGAAGCAGAATTATATAAAATATTGATTTATTTACAAGCCGAAAAACAGTAGAATATTATTTACACTCTAAATTAAATTTTGTTAAAGATATTTTTATAGCATGTCTCGTGCTGTTATGCTCGTGCGCGTTGCACTGTCGTGGCCATGCTAGTGTTGCATGTTTTATCACTAGTTCACTTCATTCACTAGTTCACTTTATTCACTAGTATCCGCTACAAGATCCTTAAGTATCAGCGTCAGCAGTTAACGGGGGTTGGCGAGCGATAGCGAGCAGGGGGCGGTAGCTCCCTAGTATTTTAAATATTTAGTATCTTAAACAGTTTAGCAATTGTTTACGAGAACGAGACATTTAGAGGAAACGACAAATTTTCTTTTGAGTAATAAGATTTTTTTGACTCAATGTTACATTGTATTTTTATTGCAGACTAGCAGAGCTCAGCATGAGTACCATGGACAAGCTAAATCTATTCTTCGAAAGTTAAACTCTCAGTCTGTTCCTGTTTGTAGTATTGAGACTGGTTCATACTATTTTCAGTTAGTATTTCTTTTTACTGAAAATTTCATTTTTTTATTTGTAGTGAGGGGGTTACAAAAGCCCTGGTGTGTTGTGGCAAGTGCCTATTATACCCAGGGTCTAATCCAGGATTTTAAACTTAACCCCCATTTTTTTGAAAAACTTACACATCCATTCAATTTTTGTGAAAAATTGTAAAAGCTTTATAATTAGTGTGGAATTTTTTTATGAGTTTTCTTAAGGGGAACTATAAAATTAATGAAAAAAGCATTAAATTACTTATTGCTACAGTTTTATAGCAATTTAAAGACTAATTTTACCATAAACAATTCGTCTATCATTAAAAAATAATTTTAGAATTTTTGTGAAGGTGCCGTTTTTGTGAGTACATTTTTTGTGAAGGTGCCGATAAACCGTACATAGATTGGCCTGCATTAGTCCCTGATACTATACTTAACTCCCATATTATTAACTATCCATTTGTTCATTTTGTGAGATTGTAATTTATTTAATGACCAATTAACAAATTATGAACCATCTGAAAGTTTTTTTATACTTTTGAGGTACATAAACCGTCCTGAATTTTCTTTACTTTCACAATTTATTTTAAGTTTTGTTAATTGTTACTTTTTTTAAAGGTAATTGGCATTTCTTCACATGCACTTTTAATCTCATATATGTGTTACATTTTGTTTCAGTTACTTAATTCATGAAAATGTGTGCTACCTTGCATTATGTTCGAAAACATTCTCCAAAAGAACTGCTTTTGCTTACCTAGAAGACTTAAAAAATGAGTTCAGTACACATTATGGAAAAATGGTCCATACAGCTGTTAGGCCCTACAGTTGTATTGAATTTGGTAAGTGGAATTATTTTTCTATAAGCCATTAATGTGTGCCTTATATTCTCATTACCAAAGACAAGATATTAACATGTAGAGTACATTTATTCAGAAACAATTTTATATAAGAATGTTTTAGGCTGAAACAAACTTAAATGTTAATTTATAACTCTAAAGTCATGTTTAGTTGAAGTAACCATTGACTTTTTTTAATTCCTGAAAAATCAGGAATTAAATGCATTTTTACCTTAAAACCATAAAAATTTAAACCATATTTCCTGTTTGTTTCCTGTAGTTATTACGCAGATAAAGAGTGTGTTGATGAAATTACAAGATTACTATACAATTACCTCAAAAACTCTTGTAAGAAATCATAAAAACAGATATAAAAATGCATTTTCAGTACTTAACTTACTATTCATGCATCATCATTTCAGATAATTACATGCAAAAGGCTAAGAAGTCCTATTCTGATAATCGAGCCAGACGCAATCTGACCCACTTAAACACTGAATTGCAAGATGTGCAGAGAATCATGGTTCAAAACATTGATGATGTACTGCAACGAGGGTCTGCTCTGTCTGGTAAGTGAATTCACTCAGTTGTGTGATGATTTTTATGGAAACAGCTTTCATATTGAATTTTTAAGTTGTCAATCCGTATCTTTAAAACTAGACAAGCAGTTCTATTCTGCATGCATCTTCCCCGATATAAAATTTCTGCTTGGAAATAATCTTTAAATTTCTTTAATTGTGTTAATGTACAGTGGATCAGGGGTGCTACTTCTCCAGGGTACCCCTAGAAATCCAGTTTTTTAATTTACAGGGATGTGAGATTAAGTTTTATTAAAATAGTAGATAAAAAACCGTGAAGAATGTCGTTTACATCAAGTATTTTCGTATCCTAGTTTCTGAGATATAAATTTTTGAAATTTCGTTTTTCGTTTGGGCTCGAAAACACTTTCGAATCACAAATCATGCGCTGTGAGGTCACAACCAATAGAAGCCCGTTTTCTGATCACGTGAAAACAGTAAACACTATGGTTTTCATGCGCTGTGATGTCACATCCAATAGAAGCCCGTTTTTTGATAACGTGACTTTTCTGACGTTTTGGCAAAATTAAAATTGAATTTTAAATTACTTAAAACACATTTTTCAACTTAAAAATCAGAAATTTGGGAGTTTTAAGCCATAATGTATCAAAAAAGTATAAAATCAAGCAGATCCCTCACTCATGCAAATACCTCATTGAAGCTGGCATTATTTCACATTGTAATTGTGATGCAGAAAAAACTTAAGCATAGTCAAAGGAGCCTAAAAAGTCTAGTGATACCTTTCAGATCACGTTTTTATCGATTTCAGTGAGTGTTTTCAACTCATTTTTTTTAAGGATTTTCTAAGTTGTAAATTTCACTGATAGATCACTTTGAAGCTAGAGAAGATAATATTTTAAAAAAATCTTGTTAGATTATAACCTGTTTCAGATATGATATTAAGGGGAATTTCCCCAAAAAAATCGGACTAGGTGTCCAAAACAAGTTAAAACGCTGTTTTTAAGGGTCAAATTTCAAAAAAAGTTTCTGGAGGGGGAACCCCAGACCCTCTTTGTGCTTGGATCTCTATAATTAACCACTTTTTATGTATTAAACAAAATCTTAAAATTAAACACCAAAAAAGTAAGAACATAATTTGGGACTTCCTCTTTCTTGCTTTTTGGTCAATCACATCCCTGAATTTAGCATAAATCCCGGAGTTCTGGTTTTTTCTCGAAAATCTTGAATTCAACAAAAAAGCGCAAAACAATTTAAAAATAATGCAGGGTTGCAACCTTAACATCTGTTATGAAGATTACAACCCCACCATTGGTTCAGAGAACGATTACGTCTGCAAACATTTCATATTTTGGAGAATTTTATTTGAGATTCTTGATAAAAGGTTTATTGCTGTATTATTTTTCAGATATTTTAAATTGAGTTCAGTATTACCCGTGATGGATTGACAGAAGTGTGTTATGTGAAATTTGAAGGCTAAAAATTAATTTATTAATTTGTTATTTTTAATGAACTACATGTGAAAAATTTTAAAGGAAATTTAACAATTCATGGTACTTTAGAATTAAAAAGCTATTTTGATTTTCTTGAAGGATGGTGGCTATGAATCAAATTAGTTATAAGCTTAAAACTACGTAATATTTATTTTGTATTGGAAGGATAGATTGTTTTTTAAGACAAATTTATGAAAACAAAAGCTTTTAACTTGTTTTAAAAGTATGACTTAAATATTTCAATTATGTTTGGAATTTTAAAAAAAAGTAACATCCAATAAGAAGTGAGGTTGTGTAATTAAGTTCAAAATACGATAAAGTTAATTTTACTACTTCCTATAAAATGAAATTTTGTAAGAAATCTTGATATTTCAGAATTTTCTTGCAAAGGTTCACTTTCAAAATTATAATTAATATTGAAACTACCCAAGTCTTTCTTTCCAAAACATTCATCTAATAATTTTTTAACATCACTCTAAAATAGATTTCTTTATTTCAGATTTAGATTCCAAGGCTAGTAACCTTTCTCTTCTCTCTGAAAAATACAAGAAAGACGCCCATTTCTTGAACCTTAGTTCTGCATATACAAAATTGGCAGCTGCAGCAACTGTTGTATTTGTTGTGTTTTTGTACTTCTGGATTTTGTAAAGTTCCAGTTTATTAAAGAGTATTGTAAAGTGATGCCAACTTTCCCTTAAATCTTTGTTTCATAAAGTATATGTTAATGGAGCATTATCAATAATTGTAAAATTATAATTAATAGCATGGGGAGAAAGATTTTGAAATAAAAATCCTTAAAAAGTTATATGTTGCTTTTATTTAATTTAATGTTACTACTTTTTTTGTGAAACATCTGTTTTTGTTATAAATCTTCTACTCACATCTGGTATGTTTAGAAAGATTTATATGTATTCTATAGTATATATTTTTACAAGAGTGAGAAGTATGGATTTTTAAACTTTTAGTCCATTTGATTGTTGCTTTTATATGAAATTATCCAAACTTGGTTTGGGACATTTATGTATTATTATTTTCAGCAATAAATATTTTTCTCAAGTTTGTTTGGAGTAAGTTTTATAATTACTACTCTGTTTACAATAATGGTTTGTTTTTTCTGCTTAAGAATTTGATATTTTCTCTTTGCAAACCAACATAATTAACTAAAATAATATAATTAAACTCCTATACTTATACTAAGAGTTGTATAAAAATGTATTTTCGGTCGTTTACTATGGTGAAAAAAATTTAAAGTTCGATATCTCGAGAAGGAGATTGCATGGCCTGAAATTCACTCATAAAAATTACTGGTATTTAGCATAGAAAGGAGGTATCAAGGCTTAGGTCTACTTTTAAGGGGCAAAATGGAGTATCCAAAAATTAGGGGAAGCTATTTTTAGAGAAATTAACAAACATTTTCTTGAGGAAGACCTCCCCCTTTTAGTAATATGTGTATACAGTACAGTGTGCAGCATCCACAGAATGCTTGAAAATACCTTCACAGTCAACAACCTTCATCCATGGGCATAGCCAAGGGGGGCAGCTGCCTACCCCTAAGTCCCGAGTAATTAACTTTTACTTTAATTTTAGTTAAGTTAAAATCCAGTATTTTAGGGTAAATTTTTCAAAATTTGAAAATTTTCCCAGGCCCTAACTTTTGTATTTTTCCTTTATAATTCACTCTTATTTATAATAAGTTCATTAAAGTCAAAATTCTACCATGCCCCCTTTAAGTATTTAAGCCTTTATTATTCACACTAATAAGTAATAAGTTCATTAAAATCTTAGGATCAGATTTGCATTGATTTCTGGGGGAGATCCCCCAGAAAAGCATTAAATATAACAATGTGACAATGTTATATTTAAGCTAGATTAGCACTTAAACTAGATTAACTTTTCATGTGTGAATGTGGTATAAGTGTCTTTACCTATAGATTGAAAATAGTTCATAACAGCTCGTGTATCTGTACAGACCTGGCAATCTTTAATTGAAGCTGAAAAAAATTACGCTCAATTCCGTTAACATTTCCGCAAGTTTTTTTTGAACTCCCATATATTCAAATATTGACAATTTTTCTGACTTATTGATAAATTGAGCAGTTATTCATCTAGCTATAAACATTTTAATATATTGCAAAATAATTTCATCTCATAGCTATGACTTTGAAACTATTTTGCAAGATTTCTACTTTTTGGTGTTCAAAAGAACATGGTGATATTTAGCAAGAACGTTTACAGAATTGAACCAAAAATTATTGCAATTTTCTTTTCCAACGGTTTTTACTTTGGAAGGACCTCAATAATAACATACTAAAAATCGGTCTGCTGAAAGTTTTAAAATTAAAACATCTCTGAAAACCACAAAGTAACTGCAAAAGAAGTAATTATAACAGCTTTTCCATAGAAAGGGACCCAAATAATGGCATTAAAATCGGAAAATGAAAACTGTGTTTTTTATACTAAATTTTAATTTTTTAGCCTCCGAGAATCGACTTTTATTCGCCTTAACTTTTTGTCGAAATTTCTCATAAAAGTTATTTGACTCAAATTTTTTATATCTGAATCCACCTGAATTTTTCCTACTTCAAACTTTTTGGGAAGCTCCTAAAGGGAAAAGCTTCTTGTAAGTGGCAGAATTTTCAAGGTAAAAATACTGTATTACCAACGTAAAAATTTTGGAGGGAGGCTGGGGGTTCCCCTGGAATTGTTTTTGAAATTTCCCCTTAAAACTAGTGTTATATCTCTTTTTAAACTCTTTGGAACCTCCTAAAGGGAAAAGCTTCTTTTATGTGGCATAATTCTAAAGGTAAAAACACTGTATAACCACCGTAAGAAATTTAGAGGGGGGGTCCTCCCCCAGAAAAGTTTTTGAAATTTAACCCTCAAAGTTAACTCCTTTTGAAACTTTTTGGGTTACAACCAAAGTTCCTTGTGGAAGTTACAGAATTTTCAAGGGACTTGCAGCTATTTTTCACATAACAGTGTAAACCTTGGGGGGAAGCGGTTGCCCCCCCAAATAATGCCCATTGCTTCTCTCATGAATTTTTTAAATTTTACCCTTTGTTTTACATAGTTTTGAATATTGAGAACTACGATTCTTCTATCAGAGATATTTGAAGCCCCCTTGTGGCCAATTTAAGTTAATTATTTTGTTTGCTAACTAATTTCATCCATTCACTAGTTAATTCATTTTATCCATTTAAAGATCGAATCAAGATCGGTCCAAACTTGCTTTTTTAAAAAGAGCACAAATTTCTAGTCTAGTAAATTGTGTGACTATGGATTGAAAAACTGGAAAAACCATAAAAACATCATTCACAGTTTATTGTTTATGAAAATGGACGCAACATGTAGGCCTCTTAAATTTTCCGACGACTACTTTGCTTATGTTGAAAATAAGAAGATTTCTGAATTATTTCAGGTATATAACTTTTTTTCTTTACTTTTGCCAGCAATTAAAAAAATCTCGGTACATTCCATCGTGCATAAAGTGCTTAAAAAACTGAACTAATATTTTGATGCTAATATTTAACCATTTAAAGTTACTTTA
This sequence comes from Tetragnatha versicolor, assembly GCA_024610705.1. Lineage (NCBI taxonomy): Eukaryota > Metazoa > Arthropoda > Arachnida > Araneae > Tetragnathidae > Tetragnatha > Tetragnatha versicolor. The sequence continues at coordinate 7,164,090 of JANDEH010000011.1, read as the reverse complement.
TACTTCTATGTTTATTCTATTTCAAATTTTATAACAAATTAAATCTTCTAATGAAGAATATTACATAAAATATTAAATGCATGGAAATATTAAGCTTGTTCTAATTTTTTTCAGAATATGTTGGAGCAAGTATTAATAAACAGACCCGAAAATCCCATTGAATTTTTGTACGAATTACTGTTAAAACAAGCAGTTTTTGATGGTAAGAAATATTTAAAGTTGGAATATGCATCCATTTCATGGATGATTAAATTGCAAAATCATAGCTTCAATAGTTTTTTTGTAAATAAATTAATGAAAATTCCGGTTCAATTCCCCGCTAAATATCGCCTATCTCTTGAGAACGCTTAATTTTCAAATATAAACAATTTTTTAAAAATTTTTAATGATAAACTGAACAGTTAACATCTAATTAAATATAGTAATACATGAATTTAAAATCATTTAGCAATATTTATACTTTTTGGTGTCCAAAAGAGATAGGCGATATTTAGCGGGGACTCTAACGAAATTGAACCGAAATTTCATAATGTGTAAGGGGTATAGATATCCCATTTAAAAAAAGTTGACATAGCAATATTAATATTAATTTATTTCATATCTTTTAGTGCCTAAAGTCTACGTTTTAGGACCTCCAACTTTTGATAGAAAGCTTATAAGTATTACGTTAGTGAATAAATTGAAGCTTGTACACCTGAATCATCAAAATTTAGAGAAGAGCATTATTGATGGTGAGGTGAGTTGACCTATTTCTTTTTTTTCATCGTGAGATATAGTAACTTTCATGGATTTGGATACATGAAAGTTATTTACGATTTTTATATAATCATTACATTAACTTCCCTCCATTACGTTAAGAAACTTAAACATGATAAATCCCCTATTCGATTGGAATGATAATTTTGTAGATAGAATAATATGAACCGCATTTAAACTAATTTTTGTTTCAGAACTTCATGGGTTAGACAACTTAAGCCAGCATTATTTTTTTAGGGTAAAGATCTTTTGGAATTGATAGAGAAAAGAGTGAAGATGCCAGACTGTGCTCAGAAGGGATGGCTTTTGGAAGCTTTACCCCAGACCAGAGTGCAGGCTTTTGATCTCCGTAAAGCAGGGGTCTTTCCCACTCATATTGGTAAGATAATTAGTAAACATTTAGTTTACGGATTGTACAAATGCATAATTAATTTGAAAGAAATACTAAGTATTTAGTGTGTAGCGTCTAGCATCAAATTGATTAGAACTAGTATATTAATGTATTAATTAATTTTGTTTATTTCAGTGGTGATTGAGGATCGCAAATTAATGCACCAACTAAAGCATAGTAAGTATAAAAACTTTCCCTTAAGTTTAATTCATTAGCTGCATGAACATGCGTAAAAATGCTTGACCTCTCAAAATTTAATGTGGCATTGACTTGACAGATTATTCTGCCTTAAGTGACATCTGGAGTAGGGAAGAATTAAAAGAAATGAATGAATCTTTGGGGCAGCTGAACATGATTCTGGATCTTCATTCGAATAGCTACATCCGAAGAATTCATATAGGCAAACATGGAAACATAGAAAAATCGCTTTCACAAGGTAATGATGTAAATTAACTCGTGTTCTTCAATTAAAAGGTACTATTGCTTCATATCTATGAAAAAGGGGAAAACATACTATATTTTCAAAACTGCATTCAATATTTATTAAAACCATTTTCTTATATTAAAAATAATACAAAGTTTGTCACTGTGTGTAATTACATTAATTTTCTTTTTTTTAGTTGTTGAATTTGTAAGAAGCAGACGAGCTCCTTTCATGTCTTACATTCCTCGAGTGTTATTGCTGGGTCCTTGTGGAAGTGGACGCAGAACAATGGCGAAAAAAATAGCCAACACATTTAATTTGGTTAATGGTTGGTTTTGATGCTTTCTTATATTTTGTATTATTTAGTTGGTAATTTTTAGTTTTTAAAGGTCTATGCGGTGTAGAAACAGAGAAGGGGTCATACAATTAAAAGAAAATTAACCTAGAGTAACAATTTTGGGATTCCCCCAACTTTTTAAACAAAACGTGTTCTCTTTCTGATTTATAAAACTACTGTTAAACCGAAGCTACAATCTGCGTTTGAAATACTACTAATATTTCCATGAATTTTTTTTCACAATTAAAAAAATATATTCACTTATTTAACTGAATTATATCTGTAAGTACGAGTGTATTGTAGAATTGATTACTTTCAAATGATTATTTGATTTTTTGGATGGATTAGATTCCATTGAATTGGATAATTCAAACCATTTTTTAAACCCCGATCTCAGAGTAGTTATTTTCTTTTCACTTACGATTATGTTGATGACTCATAGGTGCCTAAACTATTTTACTAGGTGAAATAAGAAATTAAAAATTATTACTTTTAGCCGCAACTGATACTGATAGGATCGTGTCTTTGCATCAGCTGTATTAAAATTCAATTTTACAATTATGTTTTTCTTTTATTCAGTAAATTATCACGAAGAGCTTCGTAAAGCAGCATTGAAAGATACACCATTAAAAGAGAAGTTTATTGAAATTATGAAGACATCTGAACCAGGTAATAAATATTTACATAAAATTATGTTTCTGAAATTTTATTAAGCTATATGAACGAATAAATTTAATTTATTCTTATCAAAAATTTAAAAGGTGTAAACTAAAAATTTATGAAATCTGTGATGATATAAAGTTACTGTGTTTCAACGGTATATTTTGGTTTTAAAATTTTATATTATTTTATAGGGTGGGTTGGGGTAAAATGGGTCATTTAAAGGTACTTTCACATTCTAAGTTTTATTTTTTATCAAAACTATTACTTTTTAATGATTTCTTTCAATTAGATCTTGACACTACAATCCTTCAGAACGTTTTCATCTAATTTTTTAAAATTATTTTTTAGTTATAAGTTGGTTAAACTTAGCATCAAAAGTAATGACCTATTTTACCCCAATGTGGGGTAAAATGGGTCTCATTGCAAAAATATGTCAAAAATATATTTATTACTAAATATACATGAAAATAAGAAATAAGGCAATCGGCTAAGCCGTTTTTATCTGAAGAAATTTGTTTTAATTTGTACTTTAATGAAATTGTAAACGTCCGAAGTTAATGAACATTGTTCAAATGTAGCAATTAAAATACTTCATTTGGAGAAAATATAAACTTTTTTGACAGTTCAATGTATATTTGAAGGAAATAAGTTAAAAGTTAAAAACATTGTTTTTACTTAATACAGAAGGCCTTCTAACTATGACCCATTTTACCCCAAGTACAAAATATCGTTATAAAAGATAAAATATTTTATATTTTTCTAAGCTGATTGGCTTGAAATGTCTTTCAAACTTTCTTTTATGAAAAACTATCACAAAAGTATGCTGTAATTTATTACAATATATAGTTATTCCGAAGTTGGTAAACCCTGTTTTTTCGATGGCATCATTTACGGTTCAAATTAAATATTTTTTCAGTCCTCAAATTCATAAATCTTAATTTTTGACAGTCGAAAAAGGTTGCCAACAGATTAAGGTACTATCCTACCCCTAATATCGTCATTTTGGGTCAAACTAACGATCTTTCAAATCTGGTGTTAAATTAAAGATTAAAGTATGTTTTCTTAGCTTTCTGAAACCATATTATTAAATAGCCTATTAACCATTATTATCATTTGGATTTATGGGTAAGATTGCATTTTTTTTTTGCTTTTTTTTCAAAACACATTTTTAACATTTTACTCTACCGCAGATTCACATAACTATAAAAAGAGATGGTTTAAATGACTTGGAATTTTGTACCAATATTCAAATAGGTTTAATATAGGAGATGGACCACTTCTGTGTATGAGAAGTAGTTAGATTTTTTATAATGATGATTAAATTAAGAATTTGTTAAAAAATTTGGTGATTTTCATTTGTTGTTAGCTTAAAACAGTGCTCTAATATTATAAATTCAGTGACACTTTTGAGAGTGGTCCAACTCCTAAAAAAGGTTTTAATCTATGTAATAAAATTTACAGATTGAGGATATCTTCATTCAAAGTGGAGATTTTTTGTTTTGCGTAATAGCCTATTTTGGCTAATTTTATGCACAAATGGGTTAAAAAATAATACATTTATATTTAATTTTGGTTTAAATTTTACATTTATCCTAGTTTCTAGATGTATTTAATCATATAATGCTACTTTTAAAACATTTTTTAAATATTTAAAAAAAAGCCTCCAGGGGTAGGATAGCACCTTAAAGAATATAATAAAAAAATTGTGAAAAAAAATTAAATTTAAATTTGATTTATATCGATTTATTCGAGTTAATTAAAACTGACCCATTTTACCCCATGACCCACTTTACCCCAACCCACCCTATTTTTTTTAGTTATTTTGGTTTGGTACAACGGTTTTAAAAAACTCCTTGTTAGAGAAAAGTCTTCATTAGAATATTCAACCATCATAATTCCATCTTCAATAGAGTTGAATAACAGGGTTGCTACGCGACAGGGAAAATGCAGGGAATTTGAAAATCCCCTCAAAAAACGGTAAAAATACTGGGAAATTGATGAATTTTTATGAAAACTGGGAAAACACAGGGAAAAGGGAAATCGCCATGCCAGGAATTAGCTTTTTTTTCTTCCTTTTTCATCGCTAACGTCTTTTTGTTAATCCGAAATACAGGTTTCTTCTTGTATTCCGATCGTTATGCTTAAAAACAACTTTGAATAGATCAGAGTCACACATAGCAACCAGTTTGCACCGGTGTTCTCTGGCTTGTATTCAGAGAAATTTCGCACTTGTTGATAAAAGCTTGAAATTTTTTTTGTGATTGATAGAAAGTGGACAAGGAATTTCAATTTAGGATTTGAATAGCAACCCTGAATAAGTATAAAGCAATAATATCAACTTCAATAAAGATTCCTATCGTTATTCTTATCCACTGTATTTTCTGATTTCCCCCATTTTTCAAGTCTCATAATAAACTTTACTAAATTTATACCCACCATTCAAACTTATACACTTATTTTTAAAAAGTATATTTAGTATTATTACAAATTACAAATTATATTTAAAGATTATATTAAAGGAAAGAGAAAAAAGTTTACACATTCCAAAAATAATCATTTATCTTATCTGCAACTGTGTTTCATTGCTTGCATAGTTCCCGATGAAATCCTTGCGGAAGTTGCTGCAAACAGGCTCAAAGAGGAAGATTGTAGAAAACGAGGTTGGGTCATGATCAATTTTCCAGACACCAAGAACCAAGTCGAGTTACTGGCTAAACATTTGGAAGGATTCCAGATAAACAGGTAATCATCCGGCCTTTTCTTACTTTTAAAAATTAACTTTGTGGATAAAATAATGAGAGAAATTTAAGGATGTAAAAGTTTTACTATGATTATTTTTATACTGTGGTGGTTAACAGTCAACCGTTTTTTATACAATGTAAATAATGCAGGTATGATCTTGGATTACTTGTATACTAGATTGAAAAGTGTTCTTATATCCTTACCGACACACACAGTTAAACAATCACGATCAAATGTTAGAAATATTCTTTAGAACCATCTCACATTATTATGACTTTTAACTTGACGATATGAATCTATTTCTCATATTTTAACTGATGGAAAGAGTTCCGGCCTATCTATCCAACAATTGAATATTAATAGAAGCGAATAACTTAAAAATAATATTAAAACTATTTTTGAAATAACTAATATAGTTGTAACTTTGTATTTTGGGGACAATACCCGGCCCCAAAAATTAGAGCTGCCTACTGCTCAGCCAACAATAGTAAAAGGGTCACGTGATTTTTACAGACTTTGCACGGCCGATAGTTGGGTAACCGGTGATAGTTGGGGTCTTGCTTCTATACACAAGCAAATGTCTCTTCCTCTTTCGATCAACTGCCCTTCAACTTCCACCTGTCTCCCCACCGAAATACTAGTTACAGCGTTGTCAAAATCACGTGACCCTTTTACTATCGTTGGTTCAGCAGTAATTTATTTTGATGATGCACATACTTGAGATTGGCAAACCTTTTAAGATCTTCCTTTTAACGCCATGGCCGAATTCGGAAAAAGAATAGGGAAAATAAGTTTGGGAGAAACGGCTTCTGATGGATCTGGAAACATCCTTTACCCTTGAACACAATGGGATATCTATAGGAAAGATTGCCTGGGATTTCCCCAGTAACTACTAATTTCACCCAGTTCATCACTGACTCAAATGATCCCCTCTATCTTATAGAACCTCGTTGAAAACACCAATCAAAACCTTCCTCCTCCATTCTCCAGGGTCGTATTCTTGAAGGCCAGCCTGGAGGTCTGCCTGGAGCGTGTGTCACCTCGCAGGTGGGACCCGGTCACTGGTCAGACCTACAACCTTCACCATCTACCCCCGCACCTCGGAGCCAAGATTATTGACCGCTTGGTCCAGCTTCCTCAAGACGCTGAAGACTCGGTGATCAGTGACCACCGACTCTACTCCAGGAACATGAAAGACGTCAAGAGCTTTTTCCGACACCAACTGTTGATGGATGTGACGACGGAGGTTGACGCCGACGCCGACGAGCAGACCGTGTACGAAGACGTGCAAGGGGCTTTGCTTTTGACGGCCAAGGAGAAGGTGGATTGGGTGGAGTAGGGATGGATTTGTTGGTCAAAGATTGGTTGATTTTTGGTTGTCGCTGTTGGCGTGCTTGTTGAATGGGGAATTTGCAGGGTGTCTTGGTGTGTTCATTACGATAGCAATAGTGTTGGTTTGTTATTGCTGAACCATCGTCAATATAATCGAAATTAAAATAAATGAATAGTTCTAAAGATAAGATGGTTTTATTTGGTGTTTATTGTGAAACATGAGTTAAACATTTAAGTAATATATTTAATCTTGAAAAAATATTTGATCCTTTCATTATGTGCCATTAGAAATTTGGAGTCCAATAGCCTATTATTGATATGTACTAATGGTCAATTCCACGCGAAAGTGGACATGAGAATGTTTTTAAAATTTCATTTAAATAATTTTTTTGGTTCTAACCGATAGACTTTGACCAAATTTAAAAAATAACAAAATAAATTAAATATTTTGAGTTCATATAGTTTTTATAGTTAATCACTTTTGACTAAAACTGAAAATAAAATATCAAATATATGTCACTTTGTCATGTCTGTCACAATTTAAAAAATTATTAAAGAAAAATCTTCCATAAAATTTGGAAATTTCATTGTTTTTTACTGAATTTCACCTCTATATAAAGTTAATTAACTGGACATGAAAATACATGCCAAATCAGAGCAATTGAGAAATAATTAAGGGTCTCTCAAACTCGTGTCCTTTTCGTGTCATGTCTGTCACGGCGTATTTTTCTCTCATAAGCTAAAAGTGTTTTCATTCAGAATAAATATTTTTTGCCATTTTGGAACCTTTCATGTATATGCACCAGCACACCAAAAAAATTAAGATAAGTTAATATTAAGTACTTATTTGAAGCCAAAATGTTGTCCGATGTCATGTCTGTCACAAAAGGGAATTGACCTAATATGATGGTGTTTCTTCTTATTGCTGTAATTTAAAGGCAAAGAGCAAGAAAAATCGTATTTTCACTAATGTTCACTTCTTTAATTTCTTTACAAAACTAAACTCATCACATTTTCCAATGCTATTAGAATGCAATCTATTTAGACTATTATTTAATTGATACGATAGGAAGAAAAGCTATTCCAGTCGCTAGGTTTAATTTAATCCAATAATTTATTAAGGGAATAAATAAACAATCGGCCTCTTAAACCTCTTTTCCTCTACATAATTCTAATAAATTCATGTTATGAGTAAAATTTTAATTCGTCTATAGTTGGAGCAATTCTTTATTTCAATAAATAAGTTTCAGAGGCAAAGAAAAATTAAACCTCTTTTCATTATTTTAATTCAAAAGGATTATATTACGTTAATAAGTAACAATTAATTAAGAAAATGAATGGAAAACATAACAAGATTAATTGAAAAAACACCTATTTAGTTGATAACTTAGTTGTTTTACTAATGATATTTAATTAATAAATTTATTCTATAAGCAATGGTACAGGAATTCAGCTAGATTGCTACTAACACTCATGCAAGCTTCTTCTATCGAACATAATTCTTTGTATCCTCTTCTAATGAAAATTCCCGAACATGTCCTCTAGAATCTGAATGACCCTCAATAATTACCATCGAATAAATTCGAGCGCACAGGAAAAAAAATTTATTTTTTCTTTTGGCGGAATCTGCTAATAAGTGAAAGTTCCGTTCTCATTTGCCAATGAGATTCACCTTCGTGGAAGCATCGTTAAGCAAAGTTCATTTGTGGTTCTGGATCCCAGTGCTAGATATCTCGATCTAGATGGGGATTTCATAATTACCAAAGCTACTAAAACTCATCCCGTAATCAATTTTCTTTTCCGCGGCCAATTTACAAAACCAACATCGTCAAAGAAAGCGAGGAGGTTGATAAAAAAAATCAAAGAACAAAATTTAGCGCGACGAATGCTAGCGCAGGATAAAAAGAAACAGAAAAAAGCTGATTTGCATTGGGGGAATTTTTTCCTTTTTTCATATGGGAATATTAATTAAGACTTTATTCCTTTCACATTGTTTAATCCTCCGGTGTTGCCAAAACCCTGATGCAAAATTCTCTAACGAATTGATTAAAAAGTCAACTTTATAAAAGACTTTTTCCCTCTGGTTCCAATCAAATAAAAGTGGATTATTTCGTACCCAGGTCTTAAGAATTAAATACAATTTCTTGCTCGTTGCCGTGAATGCTTTATAAAAAATTCATTTGTATTTAATAAGTTTCGTAGAAAATATATTTTAAAACCTGAAAACCCCTTGTATAATCAGCTTGCTCTGCCCTTTTTTCAAAGGAATCTGATTTAAGTTTCCACTGCATAAAGGTGGGTTTCCATGCATACGAGTTTTCACGTACGAGAGCTCAAGTTTGGTTGTCCGAGAACTTGGTTGCCATAAAATTTCCCTTTTTGGTTGTCATTGAAAACAAGGAAGAGGTGGCGCTGCGGTCGACCGAAAACAACCAAATCTCGTACGGGAAAACGTCACCTTCGAACTTCAAAACAAACATGGCGGCTATGCAAGGGTGGTGAGTTAAATTTTCGTTTCTCTTAGTTTGTAGTGTATTTCTAATGATTGTAAAATGTTTTCTTATTTATAACAAAGAAAGCACTTGCTCTCGCGATTGATTTCATTCGAAAAATTGGCGTTTTTCTGTATTAAATTTGCATTACAAGTCTCATGTACAGTTTAATGTTCATGCTAAAAAAGAAATTACGAAACTGATTCCCCTCCTGAAAGTACGAAACTTAAGTTTTTTATCCCCCTCCACAATTTTTTATGTACCACCGGGTGACCCTCTTAAATTTCCAATTTGGGTCCTTATAGTAAATTATATATGGGCTGGTTTTGGCTCGTCCTGATTTTGGATCCAGCCTGCGGGACATTTTAAATCCTGCTATAAATAAGCTAAACTGTATATTTCCAGTGTGGGTTTTCAGGATTTACAAACCGAGCTTGGTATTGAAATAAATTATGTGTTTCTGCTTCTACTACCCTTACATATTTTAGAAGGGGCGTTGGTCTACCACTGACCCTTATTTGTTTTAATCTTTTTAGGAATCACTTCTACCTAACCCAGCATATGCATGTTATAAAAATAGCGAACACTGCTTTAAAAGCATTTTTACCTTACTTAAATAATACGTTTATAGCCTCAGTATATCCCTAACGACTAATTAAACATTTACTTTTAGGTGATATTAGCATACAATTTTAGATTCATACTAAAAAGTAAAACTTAAATAAAACAATATAGTAAGCATTATCTTTAAAAAAGGTTAAATAGCTTGCTTGTACTCCCTCATTTCCTTGCCTCAATCAGGACGAAACTGATATAAAAAATTAACTAAACTTGAGCTATTGGCTATTACACGTTTACTACAGTTTCAATTGGCAATCCATTTTTCCACCTCCGTTGGTTATGCCACCGGTACGCATTGTTCAATTCCTGTATACATAATATTTCTACTCAACAGGTCAAGAATTAGTCATTTGAGGACAAGGAAAAGGCCAAGCAAATGATGTTCTGTTAATAAAAAAATATTTTGATGTGTGAAATAAAAATACCTTACATATTCAAATAAGTGTGTGTATTTTTTATTTTAAAATATCTGTGAATTACATGTAATTTAAAACTCAAAATGTGTACTTGCAAATTTTTAAAATATGAACTTTTCCACCATTCCTATTGTTAGTAAGAATGGGATTGTGACTTTAAAAAGGCTGAAGGGTTCACAAAAGTATGGTGTGCTATAAAAATTTTTTTACTACATAGTCATTTTAGCTGTTGTTTTCTCTAATTGTTCAGTGGAGGGTTTTTACTAAGAGTTCATTGCTCAATTCATACTGTGTTTAGAGATTAAACTGCAAATCTGAAAACGTAGGGAATGACTTTGCTACTTGTTTTCTTAAACCTAAAAAAGTTGTCCAAGTACTTTTGCTGTGCTGAAATTTTTAAAGAAAATGTAAATGGATAAGTGGAATTTTTATTTAAACCTTAAATATTAAAAAATTAATTTATTGCAAAATTATTTTTTCCAAAAACATTATTAGCAATTACTTTCAATATTTTTAATAAATAGGGGTTTATAATAAGGGTTAATTTATGTAAAGAGGTGTATTTTTTATTAAAAATAATTATGGTTAGGTAATTTATCAGTATAGCAGTGTTTAATGTCCATTTCTTTTAAAATATTCTCTAAAACATGAATTTTTCATTACTTTTATACTATTTTGATAAATTTTTCATCGGATGTTTCACACAGTTAAGAGTTAGAGGTCATTTTAAGAAGCATAAATCTGGCCTGAAAATGGATTAAGTTACCTACTTAAAAATTCAAAGCAAAATAAAGCATCTTCATTTAAATACCAGGGGTTGATCCAGACAAAACTTGGGGCCCTTTTTCTGCCCCTTCACAAAAATTTCCCCTTTAAATCTGCCCCTTTCATGAAATTCAAATTAGGTTTAGTGATAATTTGCAAGAAAACATTCACAAAATATTTGAATTTTTCCTCAGTTTGTGAGTCAATTTTACTTTTATGCACTCATCTAACTATCACTGCTTCAATTTGTCACAAAAAGTAATGAACTGGGCTCCAAAATAAAAAAACCTGGATCTACCCTAGTACATTGACACTTTTGGCACAGCTTCGATAAGAGTCAACTAGCTGCCATGTTTACTCACAGCTCAAATAGATCTATGTGGTTGTGTGTAATCATTTGAACAGTGGGTAAACATGACGGCTGGTCGACTCTTATCATAGCTGTTCCACACTTTTAAGAGTTAAATATTATTCACAACTAAGTTAAGTTGATGTATAACTCAGGGCTACAATGGATTTGATGTAGCTGGTAAACACTCCAGGAAAAAATCATCTAGGTTTATTGCTCCACTTTAAGACAGCTAACTAAAAAACTCTTAAATGATGCCACGTAATGTAAGTGGTCACCACTCAAAAGAATTATTTAGTAATTCTAGAACTTCAGAAGAATCCTGCAACAAAAATTTAAGTAAGACAGCTGAATGTTTTAACAAAAATACTAAAAAGAACTGAATACTAAAAAGAACTGTTAGGTTTTCCAGGTAAACTTATCTTCACATGTATGGTTCATTTCTTGATAATTGTATACTTAAATAAATTTTCATGGGATGTTTCTCCAATAGTTTAAAGTAGTATATATGTTACAGTTAAAGTCCGGAAATCAGTTAATTTACAGATAACCTAGGTAATTTGCAGATTAACGAGGGTGATCCGTTAAAGAGCGAATTTTTTTTTCAATTTCTAAGATTACCTAGGTAATCTTGAAATTACCTAGGTATTCTGCACCCTACCGACTAGACACTCGTTAATCTGCATACTACCTGTAATCAGTTATTTTACATATTAACGAGGGTGATCCGTTAAAGTACAAAATTTTATTTTATTTTATAAAAAGTTTAAGGAGGTTGGGGGGGCTGCCGCCCCCCCCAAACCCCCCTGCCCTAACTATAACCAAACTCGTTTTGGGGGTAAACAGTAACAATGACGAATCAAAAAAGGGGGATCGGTACTTTTTTCATATTACACAAAACACGCAAATCCCACAAAAATAGTAATGAAATAGCAATTTTAAAACTAGAATATAAAAACAATAATAATAGAATATTAAAGTACCAACTGAGATTTGTATCAATTGTGGTTTTCGATCTCGATTTGACAGCGTATTTCAATGAGCACTTAAACTAGCAAATCTTAATGAAAGCGCGGTGTAATCGGCTGGCAGCCTGCACTGAACTATTGCTAGGATTCACGATCGATTACATATGTTAAACCCTTGCCCAGGTTCCAGCGATTGTTGAATTAACGTTTGTTGAAAAGATATTTCAACAGCTGGGACATTTGCTTTCGTTAAAAGAAATCTCTGTCACTCTGAAGTCGGAGCTTCAACACAATTGTTTCAAAATACCCGTTTTAGTAGTAATATACTGTACTTAATCATGTAAATTTACAGTACTTACTTGCTTGTATTATTTTGTTTTAACATTCAACATGACAACTACCAGTGCTACGCTCTAAATTTGAAATCAAATCACCTTAAGTTTACCTAGGTATTCTTCAGATTAACTAATTATCAACTTTAGCGGTAACATATATAAGATTATTTCAACAGTGAAATTTCAGAAGCATTAAATCTGAGAATATGAAAATTACACCAATTACTATTAAAATTCTAAATAAACACCAAGAAGAAAACATTTTCATTTAAATTAATTTGACCTTTTAGAGTAAAAATTGTTAGTAACAAAAAATTTAGTTGATATCAAATCTTATGTATTGAGAAAGATAATTTCACCAACTACTTATAACTCAAGGCTACAATGAGTTTAATGTATCTGGTAACCCCTCCAAAAAATTCATCTGGGTATTTTTCTCCACTTAAGTTGAGCTGAATTCTGAACTAAAAAACTCTTTTAAATGGTGCCACATTAAGTAAGTGGTCATCACACAAAAGAGATATTTAGTAATTATAAACTTTCAGAGGAATCCTGTTAGGAAAATGAAGAAAGACATTCTTTATATATAAAATGGGGCCAAGTTTTTGTGGCTCCTGATCCACTCGGGAGAGGCTTCTTTCTTTTATTGTGATAGTAATCATGCTGGCTCATCCATTACTTATAAGAAATATCAGCATATAACAATGGTAACAAAAAGAGCAGTCTAACAAAAATAATACAACATGAATTTGGATTTTTGACTACTCATTAGCCAAAATATTTTTAAAACATACCACCGAGTGGTGGCGGCAACTTGTTCCCTTAAAGCCCATAAGTGCGAGAATCCACAGAATAATAGGGTACTTACGTATTATACCGTCGACTGTTCAGCAGCCATTAAATTCAGCGGTACAGCTGTAGAACAGTGAATGGTATTTTAAACCTTTTCAGATTCAGCGGCACAGTTGATGGCATAATACGTAAGAACCAATAACAATTTTAGTTCTGTTATTTATCAACAAAATATTATAAACTCAAAGTTATTTAAAATATGGAAAAATTTCTATTGCAGTCAAAAGTTTAATTTGTAGGTGGGATTCCGGAATGGTTAGCATTCTGCCTTTATTTTTTTCCACAAAGGAACCACAGCACTGGTGTATCGGTGGTAGATAAATTTTAAAAATGAATTTAAATTTTTTTTGCATATATTCCTCTCTTTGAATAAAAAGTAAAATAAGTACGCAGGAATTGTCCTTTGTACCAAATAATAAATAAGCATATCAATAAAAAATAGTAACAATATAAGTCTCAGCAAATAAATTTTAGCACATTGATTTTTATAGAAGATATTACTGTGAAGCTGCCAATTTTTGGCACAATTTGTTGTGAATATGTTGATAATTTTGAAGAATTTTGTGAAGGTGCCAATAAATGGTACCAAAATTGACGCGTATTAGTCCCTGCTCATGCTGCTGGGCTAATAATAATTGTAACAAAAAGAGCATAAGTCTTACAAAACTAACACAACATAAATTTCGATTTTTCACTATCTACTGGATAAATATTTTTAACACAGCAGGGCTAGTTAGCATTCTGCTTTATTTTTTTCCACAAAGGAACTTTCAATCAGTTGAAGACAAGGCATGTGGATAAGAAAACACAAATAGCTATGCAGGTATAAATGATGTTTATACAATGTTAAAATTTTAAGGTAACTATGACAGTTTGCAGTATAGTTAGCCGGTTAGCTTAATGATTATTTATTGGTAATTCCAACAATTTATTACTCTCTGAGAAGTTCTACACTTTTATATGATATTAAACGCACTAAACAAAATCATTATAATGAAGGAGCTTGATGATAAGACTACGTGTCCCGTTTTCAGAGAACAATTTAGATCTTTACAGTGCATCCCTGATATTTGGGAAGTAATAAAGGGAAGAGGAAAAAACTAATATGCAGGTTACCATACAGATTATACAAATTTATAAATACATAATTTATAAAATCTACTTACGATCTGTACAGCCGAGTTCTCGGCCTACCTCCTTCCAAGCATTGTCCTTAATTTCGGCGTTCTTGTATCCTTTGTAGGATGCATCGTAAAGGATCTTCCTCTTCTCTACTTCCTGAATAAATTTGATTACGCTGGAAGGTAAACTTAAATTCATTTTGAAATTTTAAAATCGCAAATGCACGAACGACGAAAGTTCAGAGAGATGATGAAATAGAAATACAACAACACGATGTTCGCTCGGTTCTATTGGTGCATTTCTATCATGTGACCAACTTTTTTTCACGTACGTGCAAAAAAGTCCATGCTGTCTGGACCGAAAGCAAGTTCAAGGAGCAAGGACGAGATACGCCAGCCCATTGGTCCATAGCGCTCACGTGAACAAGTCGACTTTTCAAGTTTGGTTGGCACTTGTCCCGGACTGGCGGTAGGGATTATTTACCGCGCCAACCGTCTCGCCAACACGCGAACTTGTAACTCGTACGTGTAAAATCGTATGCATGGAAACCCAGCTTAATGGTAATATTTTTAATTTTGACTTCATCGTTACCTAAATACAGAAAAAGCACCATGTTTTTTCTTCTTTTTATTTTATTACTTCGTAGCGATGGAATTATAATCAGAGAAGCAAGCATACACCTCGTATTTTTTGCGCTGCTGCCACAAAAACTTAGAAAAAATTATCCCTCCGTTACTCGTCTGCGTAAATCCAATTAAACTGCAGCGCCATGTCGATTAACATTTCAAAGACCGATTTCTGAATTACGGCTTGCCCCACTCTGGTGCATCTAATTTAGTTTTTCCTGGTATTTTTTCAGCTTTGTTTTTTTCCCGTGGCGTATTTATTTTTTGATGCTTCGTTTCTTCGCTATAATCAGCTCAAATGCGGAACCGTGGCAAATGAGGTAATAAAAAAAAGACTGCCAAAGATAGTTGAAAAAAAAGGGCTTGGAATAAAATTCGAAATTTCTCCTCTGCGGAAAAACTAAATTAAGAAGTGTGGGGCTGACGGTAGTGTTTTCAAAGGAAATAACTTTTGTATGTTCTTAAAAATATAAAAGTGTTAAATTTACTTCAAAACGGATTAAATTCCTTTACTGGGTTCTTCCTTTCCCTTTTGGAAGATTGAAGGTTTTAAAATGTTTAGGAGGAGAGTATATTTCCTATCGTCTGCAAAAACTGACTTTAAATAACTCTGATGTTATTTTCACAAAATCGTTTTCAAACGCTTCTCTGTTGCTCTATTTTTTAGCGCTCCATGTGGAAAGAAGTTCAGAATAGGTTAATAGGTAGTCGTAAAACCTTTCGAAATGCATTTTATAACGAACTGGTGCATCTAAAGGATCTCACATTCACGAATATGCTATGATGTTGATGTTGATTCGTTTTATTTTACCTCAAACAATAAATATTGACTCATTAATTTCGACAAGGTTGTTAAATAATACATTGTTACTGACAGTTTAAGAATGTATTTTAAGCACTTGATTGAAAAGAGAAACTTATGGCTTATTAAAAAGCTTATAAAACTTGTCTTTTGACAAATAGTTAGTTATTGATGTTTGTAATATTTATGTTACGGGAAAAGTGATAAACCGGGGATTATTAATAATGCTCGAAGTGAGGCGGGCAATGTGATAAATTCAATAGCATTTTATCAATAACTATTTATCACTGCTCGAAATGTATAAATATTATTATAATGCCAGAATTTATCACATTGCCAGTAACATTTATAAATTTGAAACTTTATTTAACAGGTTTTAAACCAAACCGTTCATAAAATCAGGTTTCGCAACGCACTTTTTAAAACTTCCAGGTACATGCATGACCTCCCCAAAAAAATGATAGGATATTTTTTTAAGTTTTTATTTTTTGAAGTAACTAGGGGGCTCTGCCCCCTGCTCGCTATCGCTCACCAACCCCCGGAACTGCTTCGCAGTTCTTTGAAGATCGCTTCGCGATCTTAGCGAGCAGAGCTCGCTTGCTTCATCTCACTTATCCAGTAAAACCTGGAACTTGTCTGCTTAGTAAATGATCATTTAAAAGCGAAAAATTTTTTATCTCTCTAACTTATTAATAACTTAATGCGGACCATTACTACAAAAATATCAAAATAAAACTGTTACTAAAATATTCCTTTTTAGTTTACCAATAATTTAACCGAAATGTTTTCAAAAATATCCAGCAAGTCTACTAATTATCATCAACCATCTTAGAGAAAAAAATGCCATTAAAAAAACTTTTAAATTTATAAAATGCACGAGTGTATCTTGTGAATCATCGGGAATAAGAAATCAGACTCGTAAAAATAATCGCCTGTTTCTCTAGTGAACGACCAGAAAGAGAAGAAAAAATTTAAACTTGGTATCTTATTAATTCTAAAACTAATTCGAATTTTTTGAAAAAAGAAACGCCAATCTTTCTATAAAAAATAATTGTCGGCGTGTTTAAAATATCATAGTTCTACTGTGATAAGTTTTTCTATTATAACGAAAAAACCGGAAAAGGGTAAACAATTTCGAAACTTTAGAATTTAATAACTCCAAAAATAATTCGAAATTCGAAAAAAGGGTGACGAGGTGCAAAACATCATACCTAAGAGTATGTGTCTGCAAAAAATCATGTTTCTGCTGTAAATAGATTTTGCTGGGGGCGAACTCGCAGCCGAAAAAAATAATTTTCGACTTTGACATTAAATAACTCCAGAACTAATTATCTAATTAATTAGGTTTGGAAACTGAAATGACTCTCATACATTTGTCTACCAATGGTCAAAAATTTCATAATATTCCTTCAAATAGTTTTTGCGTAGTGAGAGTTTATACAGTTCAAAAATAAAATTTTCAAAATCAGCGGCGGCGGCGGTGACGGCGACGGTCACTGTTACTTTTTTTAATACTAGGGGGCTCTGCCCCCTGCTCGCTATCGCTCACCAACCCCCGGAACTGCTTCGCAGTTCTTTGAAGATCTTTTCGCGATCTTAGCGAGCAGAGCTCGCTTGTTTCATCTTACATATCCGGTTAAACCTGGAACTTGGCTGCTTAGTTAATCATCATTTAATATCGAAACTTTTTATCTCTCTAACTTATCAATAACTTAATTCGGACCATTACTACAAAAATATCAAAATAAAACTGCAACTGAAATATCCTGGTTAATAATCCTTTTTTAACATGTCAATAATTTAATCGAAATGTTTTTAAAAAATATCCAGCAAGTCTACTAATTATCATCAACCATCTTAGAGAAAAAAAGCATGCCATTAAAATCTTTAAAATTTATAAAATGCACGTGTATCTAGTGAATCGTCGGAAGTAAAAGAAATCAAGAAATCAGACTCATAAAAATCGGCTGTTTCTCTAGTGAACGACCAGAAAGAGATGAAAAAATTGAAACTTTGAATCTTAATCTCTCTATTCCATAGAGGAGATATAACAATTATGTTGTATGTATGTATTGTTGTTATGTATTAAATAACAAAGTATGTTGTTATATCTCCTCTATGCTCTATTCTAAAAAAAAGTTTTTGGTGAACGGTTTCCAGAGAAAGGCTTTTTAATTACTGAACCAAATGACACATATATGGTATCAAAATGTCCGAATTCTTTCCGGATTTCCGAGTAAGCCCTTCGATTTTTCAAAATAATTCTCAATTTTAAAATATTTCCATTTTTTTAGATTTTGGATAAGGTCGCAGTTACAAAGCAAGAAACTATGAATTTTAAAACAATTGAAAATATATTTCACTGGTTTTTTAACATTCAAATACATTAAATAATCATCTTTCTATTTATCACACTAATTTAAAAATATATATTGGATTCTTTTTAACACTATTTATATTTTTGCTGTTCAAACGATTTTAATTATATTTAAAACTAATGTATAATTAATTTATCATTTATTTTTTAAATAATTAATTCATATTTTTATATTTATCTTTGTCGTTGTGGCAACCTAATAATTACTATATTTACAATAAAATATAAACTCGCTTTCAGAAATTTTGAATAATTGGGATAAACTCGCTGGAAAAAAATGGCGAAGGTTTGATGTTCGATCTGTAAGAAAGGAAGTTCTGAAATATTTGCGTTTGTTTTTTTCCGTCGATAATTTGAGATTTAAATGGAGCAGGAAGCAGCCAAAAATATATTATTCTAGTTTTTGGAGGAAAAATTGAAAAGCAGCAGATGGAATTTGAAAAAACTGGGACTGGTGTAAAACGAGGTTTGGAAGATGACGAAGATAACTTTCGAGATAAAAAATTTAGGCCGGACTTTATTTTTGATAGCAAAGAATCAGAGGAGATACAAATAAGGAAGGCATTTGATAATGGAGTAAGCCAAATCAAGTTTGGATTCAGAGGTATTAAACCAGAGGAAAATATAATCAAATACTCAGAATTAAAAGCTGATTTTAAAGGAATTTTGAACCACGAAGACGAAGTAGTTTTAACCAAGAACAAGTGCGTGCTAATAACTGCAAAGAGTTTAAATTCAGCTATTAATGTATTAAATATAAGAAAAATTAACCACAAAGAAATTGAAAGAAAAATCTTCGAGAAGACTTACACAACACAATATATATTAAAAGATGTTGATCCTGAAACTCCTGTAAGCGAATTAGCGGAAGTACTTCAAGAACAGAATATTTTTGTGAAAAAAATAACCAGATTCACGAAAAAAGGAGAAACAAAACCATCTACAACTGTTCTTATAAGAGAATTAGGATTCGTAAACAGACAAAAACTCAAGTTTGATTATGCATCACATAAAGTCTACCAATTTATTGACAAGGTAAAAATCTGCCATAGATGTTTAGACTTCGGTCACTTCAGAGCAGATTGCAACGCTCAAGATCCCAAATGCAAAAATTGTGGAGATAATCACGAAACAAGCGAATGCAGTAAAATAAATACGGAGTGTTTTAGATGTAAAAGTAAAAATCACACTGCTCTCGATATCAAATGTCCGTTTGTGAAAAAAGAATGCAAGATCGAGAATAGAGTTAAGGCAGAAAATAGATCATTTTCAGTTGCTCATAAAGAGTCGAATTCAAAAAAACTTTATTCAGAAGTAATACAGGAAAACAAGAATATACAAAGATCAATAGGAAAAGAAAAAAAATCAAGATAAAGATACTGAAATGTCAAACGCGTCTTTAGACGCTAGAATAGAACGTCTGGAAAATGCTGTTGTAAATCTGACCAACATCATCACAAAGGAATTAGCTAGACAGACACCAAATCTAATCGAAGACCAAAGAAACTCAAAGAAGGTCTGTGAAGACATAGAAACAAAGGTCACTGAATTAATCAAAATCAAGGTCGAAGAGCCACTGAATCGCCTTACTGAAGCCACTCATCATATGGTTCAATCCTTGGAGAAGGTTCTGGGTGAAGGTGTTCATCGTGATTGGAGTGAAAGGGTAGAAGAGAGAGAATCCGAAAGAATAAGAGAGGAAAGAAAGAAAGACCTAGAGATTTTAAGCGGAGAATATGACTCATTCAAAGAAGATTTAAGCAAAAAAATAGCACAAACCTTTTCAAATTTTCATTATAAATTGGAATATTTCTTAAGACGCGCAGAAAAAGCATCTAACGACTCCGAAAGTGAAAACGACTCCGAAAGTGAAACAGAGGATCAAGATTAAAAGTGTCAATGATCTTGATATAAACAAAGAAAAAATAGAATAAACATTAAGATAAATGTATTCAAAGGAAAATCATAAATCAATTGAATATCCATTAAAAAAAAACTTTACCATCCGGAAGGAAAGAGACGTAATTTCTAGTTGTTGGCCGTCTCTTTCAAAACACCTGCTATGTTTTTAGCGGTTTATCAGATCAATAAATTGCCGTAGACTACATAAAATCTTAATGTGAGAAATATAGGAAATCTTGAACTCTTGTAGATTATTAAAAGGAACAATTGTGTCAAAGCCAGTCGTTTTCTGCAGCAAAAGACACAAGACTACCCAACTCAACTCAACTCAACTCAACTCAGAAATTTTGAACTTTTGCATTTCTTTATTACAATAATAATTATTTTTATATCCATTTGCAAGTTATGTTATTTAAGGTAGTAAAATGTAACTTTTTTTTATAATGCTAAAACGCAAAACTAGATATAGCGGGAGAATGTTTTAGAAATAAAGATAAAAATTAAAAATATTTGAAGTCAGAACATTCGTGTCATTGCTATGAAACTGACACAATTTCTATGTTTATTTGTTCTCATGAAGACAAAATTCTAAATTTTCGTGATGATTACGATAATTACTACATTTTTCACAGACAATCGATGAAAATCATTCCAAATTTTAAGAAAGTAGAATTTATTCCGGAGATGTTTCAATGCTTCTGAATGGATATGTGTGAGAAAAACATTACCTTGGGGAAATGGTAAAAGAAAGTTTACACTGCTTTGCTGCTAATTTTCTTGGAATTAAATGGCTATCCGCCAATTGATATTGCCATAAAGGAACTGTTAAAATTTCGCCGCTGAATGAATATTCCCCATTTTTGAAAGAATACCCCCAGAGAAGTAGTTCCCCTGTTTTAAGAATGTTTTATAAAGTGAGTAAGTGCTGTGAGCTGTGTTTTGTGAGGATGGCAAAGCGATCCAAAAGTTTCTGCGTCAGCAGTTAACGGGGGTTGGCGAGCGATAGCGAGCAGGGGGCGGTAGCTCCCTAGTAATTCTAAAAATAATTCGAATTTTTTAAAAAACAAAACTCCAATCTTTTTATAAAAAATAATTGTATGTGCGTTTAAAATATCATAGTTTTACTGTGATTAGTTTTTCATTTATAACGAAAAAAACAGAAAAAGGGTAAAAAATTCAAAAATTTAGAATTTAATTACTCCAAAAATAATTCGAAAAAAGGGTGACGAGGTGCAAAACTTCATACCTAAGAGTATGTGTCTGCAAAAAATCATGTTTCTGCTGTAAATAGATTTTGCTGGGGGCGAACTCGCAGCCGAAAAAATAATTTTCGACTTTGACATTAAATAACTCCAGAACTAATTATCAAATTAATTAGGTTTGGAAACTGAAATGACTCTCATACATTTGTCTATCAATGGTCAAAATTTCATAATATTCCTTCAAATAGTTTTTGCGTAGTGATAGTTCAAAGTGTTCAAAAATAAAATTTTCAAAATCAGCGGCGGCGGCGGTGACGGCTGTGACGGCGGCGGTCACTGTTACTTTTTTTAATACTAGGGGGCTCTGCCCCCTGCTCGCTATCGTTCACCAACCCCCGGAACTGCTTCGCAGTTCTATGAAGATCGCTTTGCGATCTTAGCGAGCAGAGCTCGCTTGTTTCATCTCAACTTCTCTGCTTAGTTAATGATCATTTCAAATCGAAAACTTTTATCTCTCTAACTTACCAATAACTTAATGCGGACCATTACTACAAAAATATCAAAATAAAACTGTTACTAAAATATTCCTTTTTAGTTTACCAATAATTTAACCGAAATGTTTTCAAAAATATCCAGCAAGTCTACTAATTATCATCAACCATCTTAGAGAAAAAAACATGCATTAAAAAAACTTTTAAATTTATAAAATGCACGTGTGTATCTAGTGAATCATCGGGGATAAGAAATAAGAAATCAGACTCATAACAATAATCGCCTGTTTCTCTAGTGAATGACCAGAAAGAGAAGAAAAAATTGAAACTTGGTATCTTAATAATTCTAAAACTAATTGGAATTTTTTAAAAAACGAAACGCCAATCTTTCTATAAAAAATAATTGTATGCGTGCTTAAAATATCATAGCTCTACTATGATTAGTTTTTTTATTATAACGAAAAAACCGAAAAAGGGTAAAAAATTCAAAAATTTAGAATTTAATTACTCCAAAAATAATTCGAAATTCGAAAAAAGGGTGACGAGGTGCACAACTTCATACTTAAGAGTATGTGTCTGCAAAAAATCATGTTTCTGCTGTAAATAGATTTTGCTGGGGGCGAACTCGCAGCCGAAAAAAATAATTTTCGACTTTGACATTAAATAACTCCAGAACTAATTATCTAATTAATTAGGTTTGGAAACTAAAATGACCCCCATACATTTGTCTACCTATGGTCAAAATTTCATAATATTCCTTCAAATAGTTTTTGCGTAGTGATAGTTCAAAGTGTTCAAAAATAACATTTTCTGAAACAGCGGCGGCGGCGACTGTTACTTTTTTTTAATATAGAGAGACTAGGGGGCTCTGCCCCCTGCTCGCTATCGCTCACCAACCCCCGGAACTGCTTCGCAGTTCTATGAAGATCGCTTCGCGATCTTAGCGAGCAGAGCTCGCTTGTTTCATCTCAACTATCCAGTAAAACCTGGAACTTGTCTGCTTAGTTAATGATCCTTTAAAATCGAAACCTTTTATCTCTCTAACTTACCAATAACTTAATGCGGACCATAACTACAAAAATATCAAAATAAAACTGTTACTAAAATATTCCTTTTTAGTTTACCAATAATTTAACCGAAATGTTTTCAAAAATATCCAGCAAGTCTACTAATTATCATCAACCATCTTAGAGAAAAAAAATATGCCATTAAAAAGCTTTTAAATTTATAAAATGCACGTCTGTATCTAGTGAATCATCGGGAATAAGAAATCAGACTCATAAAAATAATCGCCTGTTTCTCTAGTGAACGACCAGAAAGAGAAGAAAAAATTGAAACTTGGTATCTTAATAATTCTAAAACTAATTCGAATTTTTTAAAAGATGAAACGCCAATCTTTCTATAAAAAATATTTGTATGCGTGTTTAAAATATCATAGTTCTACTGTGATTAGTTTTTCTGTTATAACGAAAAAACCGAAAAAGGGTAAAAAATTTCAAAACTTTAGAATTTAATTACTCCCAAAATACTTCGAAATTCGAAAAAAGGGCGACGAGGTGCACAACTTCATACTTAAGAGTATGTGTCTGCAAAAAATCATGTTTCTGCTGTAAATAGATTTTGCTGGGGGCGAACTCGCAGCCGAAAAAAATAATTTTCGACTTTGACATTAAATAACTCCAGAACTAATTATTTAATTAATTAGGTTTGGAAACTGAAATGACCCTCATACATTTGTCTATCAATGGTCAAAATTTCATAATATTCCTTCAAATAGTTTTTGCGTAGTGATAATTCAAAGTGTTCAAAAATATCATTTTCTGAAACAGCGGCGGCGGCAGCGGCGGCGGCGGCGGCGGTGACTGTTACTTTTTTTTAATATAGAGAGATACCAAGAAATTTAATAGATCCAGATTTGAAATAATAGTTGACAGGGATGGGAATTTGTGATAGGACATAATAAAAGCCTCAATTTATATTATAATGTTATTACAAATTGAAACACGTAAATAAACTTAAAAATTAACTCGTTATCGAGTACGTTTAAACGTGTATCTCAAATTTGTATTTTAAAAAATATTATAATTTTGTGTTTATTACAAAAAATTGGATTATTTAAGGTAATTAAATTTATGTTAATTAAGGCAAATAAATTCATAAGTAGTGTAACGAAATTTGTTTTCATTTTAATCTCTCTCAAAGATTAAAAAAATCTAAAATTTTTAAGAGACAAAAAAATTGAAATAATTTTATATTATCGTGCTAGAAACTTATTATTTTCATTTCATTTATTGTATTTTAAGAATAGTTTATTTTAACATAGTTATAAAACATGGATATTACATATTGAAAGTCAAACATCTAGAGGAATATTTCTTTTTTTTAGAATCCCAGAAAATGTTACGTTATCTATGTATTATTAAAGCTGCATTAAAAAATACACTTCATGCTCTTCATCTCAAGCAGAGTATGGATATAAACTCTTGGTACCTATCTTAATTCTAATTAAATGACATTTATAGCAATAGATGGCGTTTCTGCTTTTTGAATTTAATAAACTTCCTAATGATTTCATTGAGTAAAGAGAGTTAAATTATGCATTTATTATGCTGTAAAGTTTTTAAGCAAATGACAGTCACGATTATCAATATTCTTTCATAACTGTATGATGCTAACTATAACTGATTTCGTAAAGAGCTCGAATGGTAAAAGGAGAAAATAACCCAGAGTTCACTATATTCCGGATTCACATAATAATGGGTTCAACTCCAACTCTATTTCTTTTATATCGATAAAATTTTTCCATTATGAATTTTTAATTATGAAATCGTAACTAATAAGGCACTGAGTAAGCGAGGCTTAATCACTTACACTCGAAGAAAAAATCAGAAAGAACCTGGTTTCAAGAATTTGTCAGTGATCAGAGCTTGTTTGCGTGTTCACCCTCAAACTTAAGTTGACAAAGTGATAGCCCGAGTTTTATTTCAGTTCGTGAGGTGAAGGCTTTTTTAAAAACATAAAATAACATTAACTAATGCTATTTCTAATTTGAAATTCTAATTTCAAACATGCATGAAGGGGTGTTATATACTCAGTGCCCAAGAGATCTAAAAGTTCTTCACTTTAAAAAAATTACAATAGTTTATAACTTTTTTCCTGGATGATTATGATTTTGGGGTCCTACTTCAAAAAAGGGGCTGTGGTATGGGTGCCTGCGTACGAATGCTAAATTCCCATTCCTTGTATTTTTAGGTATAATCTACTAAATTAGTTCGATGGTTATTTTTTATTGAATAAAAAAATATTTCTAAGATGGTCTTCAGGTCGATCACCTCTTTTTGAGTAATACTATACCACAGAAACTCTTGGAAGTATTGAAAAAATAGCAATCAAGAAGTTAAATTGTTTATAAAAGTAACTACAGGATTTTCAGCTTTTCTTGTTTTTGAAATTTTCTTGTTATCTCGTTATTATTCCTAGGTTTAACTCAAAATTGGTTTAATAGTTTAATTTGTTTATTTAAAAACACCCAGGAGCATATGGCCCCCATCTTTTAAGTTTGGTTTCAGTTTGAATGGAGAGCATTAGAAGATTTAAACATCTTTTTAGAACCAATGTCAAACTTTGCCTCGGAAAATGATTGCAGAACTAAATAACACCTTTTAGTGAATATTTTTGTAATGCATCATTGTGGAATCTCCAGTTTATTCCCTTGTTGCTGTTATATTTTTATTGTAGAAATAAAGTAACAACTGATTAAGAATCACAATTTTTTTAATGATTTTTAAAAGGATTTTTATTGAAAAGAAAAAAATAGTATTTCTATAATATTGAGTAAAAAAATTCGTAATACTATCAATCAAAACTATTATATTTGTAATTTATCCAATACCTAATTTGTTTATAAACATAAACAGTTTTTAAAGTAACCAGATTTTTTTTAGACTAATGCTTTCATGTAATGGAATTCTGGATCCAAGGCTGTTTTAAGAGTTATGGATAAATGTTTAGGTTTAATAAAAATATTTTTCAATTTTTTATCGGAGTAATAATTTTATATGGAATGGAATACTGAATCTATGATTGCATGCTTATGACCTGAATTACAACCATGCAGGGTTATAGACAACGAACTCTTTTAAAATATTGATTAATAGTAGATTTGGTTAGCCATGAAGTTGAAATTTTATTAGAAAGAGTTATACAAAGGGGTGAGTTAGCAAATTAACTTTATCCTAATTCTAAGAACTTTTAATATTGTGTTCAACACTTGAATTAGGTTTTCCTACCTTCAAATCATGAATTTTTGAATAGTATGTAAATGATTGTCAACAGGTAAAAAGAATGTCTAAGTTTTTATGTTCATACGACCTTTTTCTCTATGACGGTTTTAACTTAAGCAATCCAACCATTTCACTGTTCTTATCACAATTTGTCCTTTAAAAAAGAACCCCACAAAGAACTTTATTTGTAAAAGTTAATTGCTAAAGAATTACCATCATTTATAGGGTTATTTTCAAATTATTTTTACCTTTTCTGTCCTTAAAAAAGAATATTTTACCATAAATTGATATGGAGAATTTCATTAAAAAAGATTGAAATAAATACCGAATCTAGGAATTAAGGGTATCTGAAAATATTAATCTAGGTATAAATATTTTTTCGTCTCATTTTCTATGTTTACGGAACTAATTTATTTGTTATTAAATTTAATTTTTCAACAAAGTGTAATGATTTTTAAAAATGTGAACGTTATATTCAATGCGACAGTTAATTTCTATTTCCTACAATATCAAATTAAATATAGATTAGTCCCCGACTTGTTAAGTCCGTTACCATTAATTATTAAGAAAATGATTTATAGTTTTGTCTAAAAATGCTAATTTTTTAACATTATTATTATTAACTTTGTTCAAAAATTACTCTTCTACCATTTTTTCTTTAGTGCAGAAAAATTGCTGTTTTTAGAAGAAAAGTTTTTCTTAGAGGTAAGTTAATTTTTTCCGTTAATTAATTCCGCTACTAAAATATTTTTTTACTTTAAAAAAAAGTACTGTCAGAATATCATTTGAGTGGGTTGAAAGAAACTAAGGCATACAAATAAGACAATGAGTTAAAAGTTGACTATGAGCGTGGTGTATTATAAGTTGTAAATACTGAAAATATAACAAACTTCAGGATGGTTGATTTTCTGTACTTTGATTTATCATACCTACAAAACTACTTTTGTAAGCGAAAGTAAGGCCAAACTTCTTAACAAGAATACCACATTGCTACATGGACACAAAAAACCCCACACTAACCAAGGTTGCTTAACTTACCCAACGTAGATATAAGATATCACGCGTTGTTTTTGTACTCCTTGAAGTCTAAAACATTCATTTGTAATTTTCTTTGACTTTATGCCAATTAATTTCATTCAAATCTGTTAATAGCAGACTTATCATAGCAAAAAAAGCATGGGTAAGTGAATATAAACAGTTGAGTGTGGTAAAACTGTCCCATAAATGAATACCAGCACAGCAAGTCCTACTATAGTCTGTTCATTTTGAACTGGCGCTTGAAAATATTTCCTTCCCCCACCACCGATCGGTAACCATAGAAACTATCTTCGTCAAAGTGACGAAGAAGGCTTACTATTGGTTGCTCGAAGATAGTAACTATGGTTACGCTTCTAGCGTGGGGGAAAGCACTATTTCTCAAGCGCCAATTCTAAGTGAATAGAGTATAAACGGTTAAAAATCTACATTTCCAACGATGAAACGTAAATTTATGTTCTTTAGAAACTATTTTAGTGATAGGCAAAATTGACATTTATTAGTTATCCATACAGGATTCTCCAAGAATCGTCCAAGAATCTTCGATTGCGTTCAGGGGAATCAAAATGTTATTAGAAGCTTTACTTCTCAAACGTCTTAGCACATTTTCAGTGGTAAATTTATACAGTATAACCTCGCTACCTCGAAATTGAAGTGACCCAAAAGTAAATTCGAGTTATCGAGTTTCGACTTAACACGGTTATTTACTCCAAATGTGTGTAAAATTAATTTGTACTTTATTTCAAGGGGAAAACACTTTTCCAGACATCAAAGTTAGAGATAACGTGGTTATACTGTATTATAGTCTGTTCATTTTGAATAAGCCAATTAAACAGGATCAAAAACGCTCAATAACGCTCATCACGCAACTTCAATGACAGATTCTTTTACATTATTTTAACTATTTCTGTTTAGGCTGCCTTGTCAATTGCACCAGAATTTTTTTCGATGATTATTACAACAGTAACTGCTTCTAATACATTATGTCTCAGCCGCCTATTCTAAATGAATAGACCAGAGTAAATGACACTCTCAGTTACCTGAAAGTATTAATTTTGCTCAATACTAAATTATAAAAGGGACGTCCTAATTTTTGCTAATCTCTAAAACTCTCATGGAATCAATATATCAAATTTTGGCTCAATTCCGTTAAAGATCCCGCTAAATACCGCCATGCTCTTTTGGTCTCCCAAAAGTAGAAAGATTGCTAAATAATTTCAAACTAATAGATTAAAATTTTGAGTTGGATCAATAACTGTTAAGTTTATCAATAAAAATCAGAAAAATTTGTCGATATTTGATTATATAGTAAAAACTTGGTGGTATTTAGGAATTTATATAATTTTATTTAGGAAATATTTTAGGATATTTAGGACCTCTAACGGAATTGAACCCAAATTTTACATACTACAAATAACGCTAACCCACATTATACATAAACTCCTCCTGATACCCCTCCTGCTTATCCATTCCAGCAACTGACCACATCTAATCCACCCCTCCCACACCAGTAAAAGATCAATATGCACACCATCCACATACAATATCAATCCAAACACTTTATTTAGTATTATTTATCATTTGTACAAAATCCCGCCTCTCCTCATCATCATTAAAAAAGTCACATCTGGAAGCCGGGCACGTAGACGTTCCTGAGGATGCCAGGGGGCACGACTCCGTAGTAGGTGGCCGAGACGAGGGGTCCTTCGAGGGGGTGGGGGTGGCCCACCCCCGGCGACACCTCCTTGGTGACAGTCTGCTGGCGAAGGTGCTCCAATCGCTGGCTGTTCTGCCTCTTCCACTTGGTTCTAGGGGGAGAGAGAATGGATTGATTAGTGCCTGCGGGGGTTTTGGAGTTTTGAGAGGGTGGTGATGATGAGGGGTTTGGGGGGAGGTGATGGGGTGATTGGATTGGGGGTGATTGAGATGTTTGGGGTTGTGTGTGATTTGTGATGTTAGTTTGAGCAAGTTGTTCATGGGTGAGATTTTGTGTGAAGATGTATCGTAAGTTGTGTTTAAATTTGAGATATTGTTATGGAGTTGATTATAACTGATTATGATTAATTGATAAACCTCTATTTTCTATTAAAGAGGTTCTTTAGCGTTCCGTCTTTATGCTTTGAGATACATATAAGTCATAACAACGCGATGCAGCAAAACCGGATCACGTATTATTAAAAAACATCGTTTTTAAAGAAGTTTTAAATTTTTTATATTTTTTGTGGATCCATTTGTTATAACCTTCAAGTCGTTAGTTTTGGCCAAAGTTACCGCATCTTAACGGTGTACAAAAGTTTACATTCATAATATTCGATTACTTTTAGAAATATGATTGGGAATATTAGGAAAAAGCAACATTAAAAATATTCTATTGTGTGACTTAAAATTCCTTCTTGTTCAACGAACATTTTAAAATAGTGCAAGGAAGTTAATTAATTATGTTTTTGACACTGAGGATGCCCTCCGAAGAAGAGGGTGAAACGTTTGGAGATAATTTCAATCGACACTATATCAATCCCGAAAAATGGAATAAATAGTATAAATACCATTTAAACAAGTTAATTTATCACATATTCTTGAAATAGGATTCTTGAAATAAAGACTTTGAACTTTATATTAAATTGAGTAGGTATAGTTAAATTTTAAGCAAGATTTATGCAAGATTTTCAAGTTATGTGGATATTTTCCAGATTAGTGTAAATTACAAGCTATCTTTTACAAAAAAAATAAAACCGACTTAATATTTTTGCGAAATAAGTATTTAAAAGGGTTTTAAGATGATTTGTTAAAACCAATGATTCTTTTTATCTTTCGGATAAATAAAAGTTTGTAATTAAGTTAAAACCACAGCTACGATATAACTTAATTCACTGCCCTTTTTGAGAATAGGTATAATATTGAAAGTTATAGCTGTTGTAAATAATTAAGGTAGGTCTATATTAATAACAAATATTTTCTATCATTAATCATTGGAATGTCGAATGAAAGAGGGTTGCTTCAAGCATAAAGGTGAAAAATGGAAAGTTTGTGAGAAAAATGATGTAAACCGAAAATATTCAAATATTCATGCCATGCTTCTTCTAAGAATTTGTTAAATCAAGATTTATGAGTACTATTTACAACTATGGCCTTATAATATTATCTATCATATGTTAATTAATTATGATAAATATTGTACGCAGTTAATTCTTTTAAAAGCTAATTCAAGATCTCTGAATATTCATCTTATCTGTAACATGTAAATAGTGAAAGAAAAATCAAACCTAAACCATTAAATATTTCGGGTAACTTCTGTTATCTTAAAAACTTGCTTACTTCTCTCAAACCTCTCGTTATATGAATTGGATTTTAAAATTTGAAT
Source organism: Tetragnatha versicolor (assembly GCA_024610705.1). NCBI lineage: Eukaryota > Metazoa > Arthropoda > Arachnida > Araneae > Tetragnathidae > Tetragnatha > Tetragnatha versicolor. Next base: position 7,133,446 of record JANDEH010000011.1, on the reverse strand, counting down.
ATCATGACAACATTAACGTTTTGATAATTTGTCACTTACAAGTTTTTAATTTTTATTCATTAACCATTGATTTGGTGCCCTTCCAGAACATAATCAGAGAACTAAATAGCTTCAAATGATAGGTAATAGGTTCCAATGATAAAAACTGAATTTGCAATGAAAAGCAAAATATCGTTATAGTCGATAACTATCATGAATTTTTGTATTAAGATGTTTTTGTGGTTGATGTTTTTCCGTATTTTTCATGTATGCCCCAAAAATTTTTTGTATCATGTATGACCATTGAATCATGAAAAAATCATGTATCACCAAAAGAATGTTTTTGCTCATTTTAAATAAAATTTACTAATTTTAATTTCTGAATAAGAAAAAATTATGGTTTCCGATTCCAGGCATCAGTTTATGGGATGATAAAGAATATTAAAGTTATCAGGGTTGTAATATGTAATTATGTCACAATTATACAGAAATTGTAAATTTCTTCAAGATTTTAATAAAAAAACATTCATGAACATGTAGACACAAAATATTTTAATTGGCTTGTTTCTTTTTGGAAATTTAAATGTATCCCAATACTAATGTTTAATTTTTAATGGGTTTAAGTTCAATTTAAAGATTTGCTGTTGATTGGTATCCTTAATCTTGTTCTTTCAATTTATTTAAATGAAAACATTAACTTTTTTTCTTGAGTTTAAACCTCTTATTTTTTCGGATATTCAATAATTTAAAAAATTTCAATAAATAAGTAGTTTCAACTAAAAAACAAATAATAACGGATAATAAAAGTTAACTACGATAATAATTGTAATTCCTTGTGTAACCACTGTTTGTTCACCTACATAGATTGTTCTACAATCCCAGGTGATATGATATCTTCTTTACTTTGTTTGTAATTTAAAAAAAATAAAAAATAAATAAAAATAATAAAAAAAAGATTATAATTTTATGAATGAGTGTATAATTTCTTTTGTAAATAGTGCTTGAAATAATTTATTCTCTTAGTACATAGTAATATTGCGTTTTCAAGAGGTAAAATTATAACCATTTAATTTACTTTAATCCTTTTTTATTTTAGCGATGTTTTATTTGATTACTTCGTTTATTGCAGACCATTCTTAATGTTTTTGAAAACATCCAATTTTAAAACTTGCTTTAGAAATTTATAACATAAACTTAACCCCTTAATTAGTATCGAAAGAAGTTTCCTTTAGAAAATTTATTAGTAGCTGAAGTTTTTATTCTAAAATGGAATATAATTATTTTAAGAAAACTTTGTTTTAATTATTTTTGTGTGACTTTGTGTAATGTTATAATGCCGGAAAAAATCTAAATAATTACTGAAAAATTTGACATGTTTAAAAATTAGCAATGTATTTAAATTACGTGAATATTCAATTTAATTTAAATAAAATTTTACAAGAAAGAACTTTTATTTTTTTAAAAGTTTAATATTTTAACTTTGAATAAATATTTTTAACCCCTTTTATATAAAAACAATAATACTTGGGTATGAAGAAAGTGCATATTTATAAATTGACTTGTTTAAAAACAAAAAAACGATATAAAATTCCTATGAGTTCCTACATTTTTTTTTAACGGGGCCAATAATTTTATGCAGCAATACAAATCATAAATAGTGCGGTTACTATCTTTCATGAATAATTGTTTGGAAAACTAGGGGGCTCTGCCCCCTGTTCGCTATCGCTCACCAACCCCCGGAACTGCTTTGCAGTTCTTTGAAGATCGCTTCGCGATCTTAGCGAGCAGAGCTCGCTTGTTACATCTCAACTATCCAGTACCACCTGGAACTTGTCTGCTTATGTTACTTAATGATAATTTATTATCGAAACTTTTCATCTCTAAAACTTTTCAATACTTTAATTCGGATCATTACCACAAAAATATCAAAATAAAACTGTTAACTTATCAATAATTGAATGGATGGGGGGCTACCGCCCCCTGCTCGCTTACGCTCATCAACCCTCGTAACTGCTATGCAGCTCTTTACAGATCGCTTCGCGATCTGTAATCTCTGCTATCGATCTTTAGCAGAGTAAAACTAACTTACCGAAAATCCTCTATCTTTCATCGGCACAAATAGCACTGAAAAAAGCTAAACTATTTATTTCTCTAGTAGTTCAAAAAATATCGGAATATCTTTAAAAGATTATTAACCAAGTCTATACTATATCGCTAGTAAACTCAGAGCAAAAATGTGCAGCTATAAAACTTTTAAATTTAATATCCGTGCTCGTGAAAATCTAGTGATCATGCAAATATAAAATTTAAATAAACATTAAACACGTCTGATAAAGACCTATTAAAACTATGAAAAAAATGAAACCTTGATGCTTAATAATTCCAAAACTAATTAGAATTTTTTAAAGAATTAAACACCAATCTCTTTATTAAATATAAGAGTATAAGTGTTTAAAAAATCATATTGATACCGCGATTAGTTTTCATTTTGGATCGAAAAAAACGAAAAAGTGTCAAAAATTTTGAAAATTCAAAAATTAATTACTCTAAACCAAATTCGAAATTCGAAAAAAGGGCGACGTAGTGCACATCTTCATACTTCAGAGTATTACGCTGCAAAAAATCTTAGTTCTGCTACTAATAGATTTTGCTGAACTGGATTACGCGGCGAAAAAACAAAAACTTCAACTTTAACCTTAAAAATACCCCAGAACTAATTATCACATCAGTTAGCTTTTTGTTCGAAAATGTGCCCCAAGTATTCCTCTGCAAACGTTTCAAATTTCATAGATTTCTATCAAGTAGTTTTTGCGTTATGAGAGTTCAAAGAGTTGAAAAATAAAATTTTCTGAAACAGCGGCGGCGGCGGCGGCGACCGCGGCGGCCGCGGTGACGGTAACTTTTTTTTAATATAGAGAGATACAGGCATACACACAGGCTTATAAATGAACTAAAGACAAAAATTAGTTTATACTTTAAGGTAGTTCAAGATGGATTTTACTTTGACGTATTTCTATCGAAAGTATTTTAGAGAAGATACTGTATTTCTTTGTAGGACTTTTCCACAACCGGTTTCCGTTAAAAGCATTTTATTATATTATATTAACGCTAGGAATAAATGGGAGGAAAAGAAATTGCTACTTTATGAAAATAGGTATTTTTCACTTTCTGTAAACTTAATCTTTAAGTATCAAATAGCTGCAAAATTAAATCAAAGGTAACTTGCTTGAAAAAATTCCCTTTTTAAATTTTGCATTTCATTTAATTGAAAATAGAAGTAAAATTTATGAAAAAAATTGATATTTCAAAAAATGCATGAATTAAATGATTAACCTACCCTATTTTCCTTGCTCTTAGCTGTTACTGATCACCCTGTTGTTCATCTTTTAAGGAAAAAAAGCAACAGCAATTTTTAGATTTCAAAAGTTTCCATAAAAGTTTACCTTTCCGAGTTGAGGATTTCGTATTTTACTTTAAGTTTTTCGAAATAAATATCGCAATTTTTTAATTTGGCAATATTACTAGATCATTCGAAACTTTTGAAGCTTCTGATATAGATGATTCGGATTTTGATTCAAGAACATATTTCGTAAGCACTTTCTTTACCTAGCATCTTAATTGAATCGCTTAATTCAGAAACGTGTCAAACGCCACTTTTTTTTTCAAAAATGAGTTATTGGTGTCATGGTATTCTGTAGGGGTAAACCCACATTTTAAAGTAAAAATTATAAAAATAACTTGGTTTTAAAATAGTTTTCCAGCATGTTAAATTTCAGCTTTAGTGCAGAAACATGTCAAACGACGTCGCTTGACAGGTTTCTGCACTTAAACTGCGGGGAATTTTGTTCAGGCCGTCTCATCTGTAGCTTGGTTGTGACTGCTGTTTTTCATTAATCGCATACAAACACTATAGGCGATTGGAAAAGTCATTCTTTAGAGGTTAGGTCCATCAAGCCATAGTAAAAACCACATTTTTTAAGTTTTTGTAAGGACGTTTTGGTAGAAATTTCCATGCTTGTGGCCCCTTTTTTTACATCAATGTGATTGAGATTTTGGATCTATGAATCACTTTATTAAAAGGGGACATCAAATCTATACGCCAAATCATAATATTAAACTAATTAACTGATTTTGTAGCCTTTTAAAGCAAAATCGTTTTACTGGCCCCAAAGTTACATCTAAACTATCTAGTTGACTTCGAAGATGTCTATATTAATATTTTGAATTGGCTGACCACTATTTTTAAGTCTAGAATTGAAATTATTAAAAAATAAGCATTTATACATGTACTAACCAAAAGAGGAAAAATTAGAATCCTATAATAATTTTGTGGGTTAGCATTTAATAAGGAAATGTTATTTTCAACTAATACTCCTACTTTTATTAACAAATCCTTAAATAAATTAGAGTTAAGCTATAAAATTAGGCCTGGATACTCTGTTTATTGCAGAAACCTGTCAAATGCAAATATTTCAATAATTTTTTATGAAAAGAATAAACACATTAAAAAATTCTTTTTGCCTGTAAAATATCCTAATAAGGTCTACTTTAAGAAAAATATTACTAAACACCTTCATAAAAATGTAGTAAGCTTCTATACAGTTTTTCTCGTTTATCTCAAAACAAGAAAAGTGGCGTTTGACATGTTTCTGAAATAAGCGATTCAATTGTAGAATAGTTTACCTACCAATTTAATTAATACAAATAGTTTCTCTGTCTTCAAAATAAATCTTTTTGAATTTTTAATGAACATCCATGACCAGAATCTCTACATTTAACACTCAATTGAAGCATGTTTCTGTGTTTAATGTTACCCAATTTTTTATGTGTGTTTTAAATAGTTTTTTTTTAAATTTTCCAATGCATAATTGTTGCATTAATTTCTATTACGCTTGTACGATATATTTTTTAAATTTCCCCTTGGCGTACATCATGTGTTTTCTGATTTCATTTTAATTTTTTACATTTTGTTAATAAAGGTTAATATTATTATTAATTCTCTCAAAAATACAATAAAACCGTCTAAATATAAAGCAAGAAAACAGCATATTAGTTTTCCAAACATCCATCCACACCACCCCGACCACAATACACTTCCATCACTCAAAACAATCAAACAAACAACGAAAAATCAACATCCTCGTCCCAATTACCTCCTGTTTTGGTACCAGGTCTTGACCTGGGTCTCTGTGAGACTCAGCGCCTCCGCCACACTCCCCCTGTCCGCCACCGAGAGGTATTTCTGGCAGCGAAACTTGCGCTCGAGGAAGGCGAGCTGTGCCTGCGTGAACGCCGTGCGTCGCCGCCGCGGCTTCTTGGACTTGCCTGCCGAGCCGCCGCCGTCCTTGTGCGGCATGGCCGGTTGCGGGCTGCGGCCGTCGCTGTAGCCGCCCGGGCTTCCGCTGCCGCCGTAGTAGCCCCCTGGCTGGGGGTCATCTTTGGAGTCGTAGCCTGTGGGAGAGAGGGGAAACAGTTTTATGGGGAGTTTTGAATATCATAAAATAGTAAGAAGAATTTTAGGAGGGTTTTATGATAGAAAGAAAATGGATTTTTTTTGTCGGGGAACCATTCCACTCGAAAATAAAAGTGTTTCAAAGTTTAAAAAATATCCCTTTGATTTAAAAATTGCTCCAGTTGCTTTTATCTTAATTGTAAATAGACTAATACAGACGACCCAAGTAAAATGAAATGACACAATGAATCTTCACATTTTACTGAACGAAACTATCATCATAATAATATTTGTAATAGTTAAATATTAGGATAGTTCGTCATAATGTAGTTCGGCTGCACTGTAAAAAATAATCCTGCAAAAAAACAGAAAATTTCTGGCAGCAAAAGTTGCCAGAAAAAATCTGTAGGTTGAAAAATCCTGTAAACAGAAAAAAGCTGTAACCTACAGGTAAATGCTGTAAAAAGGAACTTTCTGTCAAGTGGGCTACAGATTTTTCTGTTGCCTCTCAGTAATTTTCTGCTTGTGCGCATGCACTTATTTTAGTAGAGTTTTTTTAATTTTAATTAGTTGATATCCGGGGATAGAACCCGCGACCTACCGCATGCTAAGCACGCAAGCTACCACTGAACCAAAGAAGATTCAGTATAACGTTGCCAATAGCTGTATTGGTTTTCAATGCAGTAAGTTTCTGTTTAAGTACAGATAAGCTAAAAAACTAGGTAAAAGCTGTTATTTTACATAAAATAAATAGAAGTGCGGTGGGAATGTTACATGACAGAATATCTCTGTAAACATAAAGTCACTGTTATTAAAATTTCTTTTTTTCTACAGTTTTTTTACAGTGTGTGTTTGGTACAATATTGTGTTTTTTACTGTATCTCTTATAAGGATTTAGCTTGTGTTTTTAAAATTAGGAATGCTTGACGCTAATTTTGACTTTTTACAATGAAATATTTAAATTTAGATAACTCGAGAAAAATATCATTAGTCAAAAGTATTATGATTTGATAAAAAGAAAATAAAATAAGGTTATACTAAATTACTTTTAATCTAATGATTAGCTTCCTTTGACCTTTAATGCCTAAAGAAGTGTTGAGAAACCCCCGGAGTTTTAATTTCATTGAAAAAATAGGTAAATCGTTTCTAAACGGTAATAAATAATCAATTAGAGGAAGAATATTTAAACTGATGGACCAAAATTATTTTAGTTTACATGCAGTTAATTCTTCTTAGCCTATAATATTTACTACAAATTTTTACAACTAAAAATAAACCTACTTAATATTAATACACCGGGCTATGAATAATCATCGTACTGCTTAAAATATTATTTACTTCTCTATAAAATTGAAATTTATTAATAAAAATGATCTAAATCAATCTTTGAAAGATACAGAATTTTTTTTGCTTTTTTAAATGATAAATGTCGTTTTTTGTATATTATGAATTAGTTACTGTTATGCATGAAAATTAATTCCTATCCATTGTAATACTACGTTGTAAGTATTAAGTTCTGATAAGATGTGTCAAAAATGGAAATAAAACCCTATATAATTCATTTACTTTTAAGAATTTTAAAACTAATCATATAAATTCTCCCTCTGAAAATTATTTAATTTTTAAAAACACCATCTTTACTAGCTTGGAGTTTTCATAACATGAAACAAAAAGCAAATTTCATAATCATATTGGTAAACATGAAAACTGCAGAACTATTGATATAGTTGATAGATATAGTTGCACAATCATAGACACGACATCATCATCACGGATCACAGCTGTTTTAAAACTTGATATGGTTGAAAATAATTTCCAATTGTGTTTATAGGAGATCCAAGCGTCCTTTTCTTTCTCTATAAAAAGCGCGCCTGCTGGAATGTTAATAAATAATCTTATTTGAAATTCTGTGAAACCAGTTCCCTTTTTAAAAAAAACTATTTTTATCCACAAGATTTAAATTTTTTTGATTTTAGTTGTTTGAAACAAAACTGGTTTAATAAAAGGCAAATAATTCTTGCAACAAGTTTTTTTTGTTTATGAAAAATTTCAGATTTTTTTTATCTTTACTCATCTTTACAAGTTAATTCTCATTACTAAGGTTTTTAAAATTAGACTGATTTACTATAAAATGACTCAATAATAAAATTTAAAAGTAAAATTACAATAAATTAAAATTTTGATCAAATACTACATTTCCTTACATAAAAATTTCCTATAATAATGTTATTTAATGCAGAAAAATTAATATAAATTAATTTAATTATATTAGGTCATCCCGAAAGTTTTGTCGCTCTTGGGAGCATCTGTTTATAAGATATTTTTGACACTTTTCCATTATGTGATACCAATATAAACTGTAACTTTATCCAATATCCACCGTCAACTTGGCATCTTGGCTTGATTTTGGGGACTGATCGACAACTGGGCTTTCCTTAAATCTGTGATAACATGTTACTTCATTTCTTTTCTGCTCAAAATTTTTCATTTTTCCTAAAGTTAAGGTTTTTAAATTAAAATTAACTGGCTACTTCCATAAAACAATTAAAGTTTTAAGTATTTTTATCAAGTGTGGAAAATTTAACTTAGATTTAAATTTTTTCTGGGGCATCCGGAGAGTTTGATCACAATCCCCCATATTAAATTGCTGGAAATCCAGATCGCTGGAAATTCTACCGCCGCTCTTCAAAAGTAGTATAAAATGAGTTTCAATTTATGAAATAAATAAGATCTTCCGTACAATCTTAATTATGACTTCAAATTAAAGTTAAATTCCTTTGAATTTTAATTTTGAAAGTTTTCAATTAAAGGCAACTTGAAGTAAACAAAATCTTATTAATCGTAGAAGCTAGGAAAGCTGGAAAAGTAAGCCAGCAAAAAAAGAGCCAAAATTCGCCAAATTGGCTTTAGATAGAAGTAGAAGTACTTTACTGATTTACCGTAATGGAAAAGTACCAAAAAATACATTATATACAGATGCTCCCACGAGCGACAAAACTTTCGGGATGACCTAATACATCATCAAAGAAAAAAGTGCTCCTTATTTTAACCTCCCAGATTTAGGAAAACTAGTGTGGATGAAACCTAAATTCTCAATCAATAGGTAAAAAGTAAAAAAAGTATTAATTTCAGAAATATATGTAGTCAGTGGATCTATTATTTCTGACAACATAGTGGATCTATTAGTCAGCGGTTATATTCAGGAAGGAATAACATCTTCGGCCTCTAAAAGTTGTAATAAAAGTAATTAAAATGTCTACAAATTCCACGTTGCATATCAGCATAAAGCACGTTTAACGCATATCGTAACATAGTTTTAAAGTATGACAAAAATAATTTGAGATTAGAGATCTTTATAGGTACTTAAAACATCATGATATAGGACAGAAAAGTAGCTTCAGTAGTACTTTTTAGTATGCTAAAATTCAAAAAATTTTCGGGGGAGGACCCCCGAACTCCCCTTATTGAGTAGCTTTGGTCGTTTTTTTATGGTGACTTGTGAAGTTTCGAGAGGAATGCTGTGTACTCTGAAATTCCCTTGAGTATAGCAAAGGGTTATGAAGGCTAAGGTCAACCTTTATCACAGGGAGGGACAAAATGAAGTATCCAAAAATTAGTTGAAACACAATTTTTAGGGAAATTTACATGCATTTTCTGGAGAAAGCCCCCATGAAGTAATATTCGGTATTAAAATATGGTATAAGGGTCAAAAGTTAGTATATCCTAATAAATTTTTGAAAATGCAGTAGTACCTTCCTATGGCTGGAAAAGTTCCATACACCGAAACTTTCCTGTGGAACTATAATTAAAGACTATCCCCCAGAAAAAATACATCATGGATAAAAAGGAACCGGATTATTTTGCGGCCCGCCACTTGGCTTGTGATTTTAATTGCGACCCTCGAGTACTTGGAAGTTGGAAACCCCTAGGATGATAGGACATGGGTTGAATAGGACATTTCTAGTCTAGTGTTTTGATTTGAGAATTAGCTACAAGCATGATTTCCCACACATCTTCACCAAGCGGAGCATTCAATAACATGGGAATCGGGCTTTCAAAGACAAATCCACAAACCTCTTACTATTGACAGACAAGCATACGTCCTCTCGGACCGATTGTCTACCAAAAACTTCAACGACCCGTTTACTCTACGGGAGTCCCTCTCATACAGGGACCCTTAAAGAGTTGACATTAAACCATCCGTCATGCCCATTGCCCCCCAATCAGGAGTGTAAGTGGCTTTTTCCCACGGGCAGCAAAACACTGGAGAGAGGCATTATTACACAGTGGACTATCCCCATTGTGATCATCGCTGTCAAAGCAAACGTATGCTTCCAAAAAACGATCCGTCCAAATTGGCTCGTGCGAAGTATCGCTCTAGTAGGCAAGCCACCAAGCCGGGTGATTCAGTCTATTAGGGGGCAGGTGGGGGCAACGGATGGGTGACCCTCCATAGAGGTTGAGGGCCCTCGAACGTGCTAGAGGGGGGCTGTAATCCCGGGGATTAAAAAGAACCGAGGGGGGAGGTATAAAGAAATGTAAAGTGGGTGGGTGTGTAAAACAAACTCATGAGAATACGGTCGGTGTTTTTTTTTCATTTGAAAGAGTCGAGTTTTTTGGAGTCGGCTTTGATTTGTGGCGACGATTGTTGGTTTTATGTCGTTGAGAAGAGTGCTTTCGCTTTCGGTCGCGTGCTGTAAAGGCTGGGGAAAGTCGGAGAAACTGTTCTGTGATCTGGAGAATGGCAATTAGGATTGTCGGGTGTTAAGCCGGTTTTGAGATCTCGCCGACCTTTTTTGATGTAATGAACAGAGGTGGTTTAGAGCGTGTGGGGTGGTGTATCTGGGGGTGCTTTGTTGGGGTTTAGGAGAAAAAAAAGTGAAATAATGATACAGGTGTTGATGGGTGAACAGTGGCCATCATTAACACTTGGCCCCCGGCTCTACATAGTGAAATCTTTTTGGTTAGCAAGCCAGTGAATGGTTTGTACGTGCATCAAAGTTAACAAAACTTTCAAAAGATGTGTTACACTTAAGTCGTGTAGCACATCTCTTTGGCAACCCCATCTTTTTGACGTCATCCTTTTATGCTCAAACGACAATCTACTATCAGTGGGACAAATTTTATAATGCTGATGACGACCCCCGTAGCTGGGGTAGAAAGTCCAGTCTTTTAACATTTCCCGGACCACGACATAACAGCCCGAAAAACTCATCTTTAATTACAGACGCTGCCCGTCTAAGCTTTCACCGTTTTAGCTCTTTATATTCTTGAAATGAAGTGATCAGATAGAGAGGACGTGCAGAACTTTAATTAAAAAAATTAATTGTAAAAGTGGACCAAATTATGTAAACTTACTCTTCTTTAATATATTTTCCTGGATTGTTGGTCGTGGCTTTTGACCTTGAATCCTTACATTTAGCCTTCTGCTTCGGAGGGTTTCCTCATTGGAAAAAAACCCTAAATTTTAAAAATGTCCTTAAGCCACGACCAACAAATCCGGAAAATTTATTAATATTGTTTGTTCAGGCCGTGGAAGTTTTCAATATTTTATGTAAACCTAGTATGTCCACGGCCCAAAAAATATATTTCTGCCGTTCTCGTGAACAAAATGTCAGTCAATTTTTATAATTACTTCTTCATTAATTACATTAAAAAGATTGAAAAATAGAGGAATAAAAGTGGGGTCACATATTTCATATCCTCAAAACATAAATTAACTTAGTAATACATTAGGTATTTAGATATGAAAGTTTTTGTAAAGTTTTCTAAGTTTGCCTTTTCATTTGTTTTCATTTATAAAACGGTGAAACACAAAAGTAAGTTCAAAAATTTTATCATTCGCGAATTCGATTTCAAATCTTAAGGTAATATTTATTTAATTTCCTCATCCGTCCCAGACTACCTAATCGTGCCAGTTATTAATTTTAATTTGAATTACAACATGGCTTCATTTCAAGCTAGAAAAGGGAATAGTTCATTATGTCCAAATAATTTTTATTACTCGAAATGACTCTAAACTCATTTTATGGTCTTAAGCAAATAAAAATAATTTGTGGTCAAATAGACCCAAACGGAACTGACCCTCTCGAACAGATTAATTAACAAAAAAGGGGTATTTAATATGATAAAGTTATTCAACTTCAATTTAATTACCTCAGATCATATCTATTTAAGACATTTAAGTCAATCTATACCACACTAGGTCACTTCATTTGCAAAACCTGCTAAATGTACAATTTCCCTTCTATTTATGATTTAACTACTTATTACAGATTCTTCACATTGGGTAAAATATATCTAACTCTTTTCTCAATTTCCCGAATCAAAAATTGTATCTAAATTTTTTTTCTTTAAAAACGGTTTTTCTTATTTACACAAATCAAACAAAAGTGCTTTTAACGAGTTCGGACGACTCATCTCTTAGTTGTTGACCTTTCAAAATCAGTCGAATCAACCAATTTTGGACATTTCCCCCGTCTCGTTTGAATAAAAAAACTGTTCAAATATCTGGCTTATGAGGAAAATCATTATCACAAACCTGCATTCAAGGTGAAAAAACTGGAAAAAAAAACTTCTTCAGCACTTTCCATGATAGAAGAGTTGTTTACCCGAGAAAAAGGGACCTAACACCTCCCCCAAAGATGCATTCCCAGTGGGAGGCAGGGGGCGTGGAAGGAATGTGACCCACAAAGTGTCCCCTGGGTTCACTTGCGTTGACATAAAATATTAAATTTGTGTCACAAGTGCCCCACATTGTTATTCTATTGAATGTGGGAAGTTTCCGACCTCCTAACATTACTTGACTTATGTATGCCGGGCACCAGAAAAGCTTATTGGGTTTTGAGAGTTATTTTTTAGGAGTTTATTGGCAGATTTACATAAACTGGGTTTTTCTAGTCGCTTTAACGATAGTAATAAGTTTTTAAAAAATACTTCGCTTCTTATGTGTTATTTTTTGCTATTAGGTATTATTGCGAATTTTTTCTGCTGGCTTGTATGCTTATTTGAATCTATGTATCTTAAGAACACGTTTTCCGCTTCAAAAGTCTCCCAGTAAAGTAAACTTGATGGCTTCCACAGCCGGTGTCAGTCATAAAATCAAATAAAGTTTCCTCGATGATAGGCCGCGGTGCTGTTTGTTTTGATTTTAATTAGGAGAATTTGTATTTGTAGAAAATAGACTGATTTTACATTATAGATTATGGTGAAATTTTTAGTAACTTGAATACTTCATCTTTTTATGCATTTTAAAAACTTAAAATAACCCTTTACGTTGTAGTCATTTATGCACTTTAAACTTTTAAAGTGCAAAAATATCTTAGAGATAATAAAATTATTTTAAGATAACCGGCTTTTAAAAAGAAGAAATTAATAAATTTTTACTTTTTACTTATTTTTTACTTTTATTTTAAGTAGTTGAAAATTAACGACCAATTTCAAATATTACATCAGAAAATGGTAAAGGACATCATAAGATCATTAAATCTTATTAAAATGGATCTTTAAACAGGTCTTTATATAAACTATATCTTTAAACATAAAATTTTTATAAGTGTTTCAAAAAAGACTTGATCAAAATTCTAAACCATTTCTAATAAAGGACTAAAATTGGAGATAATGATATTAAACTCCCATTATACTTAACATAGAAGCATTTAAGTCTCCCAAATTAATTGGTTAAGTTAATTCAAATCTTTAGCAATTCTTTGATGAATTCTACCTGAGCTGTTTTTTTACATAAAATAAATAGAAGTGCGGTGGGAATGTTACATGATAGAATATCCCTGTAAACATGAAGTCATTTTTATTGAAACTTTCTGTTTTTCTACAGTTTTTTTACAGTGCATTAACAAACCCTCAAACAAATCCCGATCAGGCTAATAAAAAAACCCTACGACTTAACGTCAAACGCTCCGCTTCAAAAAAATCCACCTTCAATCACATCCGCCCCAACGAAAACCCCCTTTAAAAAACCACTCCAACAATAGAACAACACGCAATAAAGAAAACCCCCAGCATCCTGCTAACAGAGCGCAGGCGATTTCCATCACAAAAATCAGCACTTCCCGGGGGACGGTAAACCCACCTCATTCCGAAAGAAACACCCCCCATTAGGGTGATTGAAACGAAATATGGGAGTAGACCTACAAATTAGGTCTTTTATTAGAGGGGGCCCTCGCTTCCCCCCCTTAACTCCTGACACCCCGGTGGTGATGTGGCCGATTTGATTTTGAATCGGCTTTGTTGAGGTGTTCTGAGGCTATTACGGTTTTCGAGGCGGTGCGACCGACTCTTTGAGGTGCAAATTGAGTCGTCAGTGTCGCGTGAGGAGGAATGTTTGTGAATGGGGGTTTATGTTTAATGCGGATGGGGAATTGATTAGGGAAAAATTGAATGATTTTTTGACCTGGGTTTTGAATGAAGGGGGATTTTTTTGTGTGTGCGAAGTTGTGTGTTTATTATTTTTTTATTGTTGGAGTTGAGTGGATACGTAGGTCGTTGATAACCTTCGTTTATATGGATGGATGGGTTTGATTGACTGGGGGGTGAGGAGTGTGATAAAGTTATAACGGACGTTATGGTGTGATAATAAATTAAATCAGGGGGAATGCGTTTTGTTAAAAATCGGGCTTATAAGTTGTGTGCTTGAAATACTTATGTATGCATAAGTACATAGTAATGAAACAGTACATACAGTTGTTGCTTTATGTTACTAAAGGCGGATTTACAGTAGGCCTGTTGGCATGCTAGTTGAACATTACAGTAGCGGAACGCCAACGTATAAAAGCATGTAAAGGCTTAAATAGAGCAATAAATTAATATTATGCAAATTGTTGTGCAATAAAATTATATAGTTTACTGGAGTGTTCAACTAAAATGCCAACTGGCATCGTGAAAATCCACCCGAATTTTTAAGTTACTTTATTGTAATGAGTAGAACTTCAGTTTAATACTATTTAAAGGGTTTTATGTATCACTAACCTAAAATGGCGCCAGTTACATGACTAATTATATCTACATTTACCAAATCTCAACCTTTTATTTTATAGAGTTTTGTTAGGGAACGCACCTTATGATGTATAATGATCCTTAGGCCTACGGACACCACAAGATATTGTAACTACTTCATTAGTAAAAAATATTAACTGTTAATTTTTTTAAAATTAAAACTTCATTTTTTTACTCTTGTCCAAACTGGGAGATACCAACTAAGTCTGTCTGTAGGGAGAACAGCTTGTTGTACAAAAGAACACAAATTTCATCAAGTTATTTAAAATAATTGAAAGTCTAATCTTCAAAATTTAAGCTAGTAAAAAATATCACCCTATTTACAAAAGTTAGTCTATAAGTTTGACACTTTAAGCAGTCGAAGTGTAATTTTTCTGATTTGAAAAATTAAAGCACTAATTGATGCACAAGTACAACACTCTCCCCTATTGTTTGCTCGTAACATTGATGCAGTATCAAATGCAAGCATTATAACCGAAATGAATTTACGTGCTTTCGAAAGTTCAATAATATATCTGTATTTAGTTCTGTAACTTTCATTTAGTATTTGCATTTGAACCACCTGAAGGGAACGAGTCCGAAAAATTGCAACTTGACCTTTTGTACTTAAAACATTCTTCAAGCTTCACCTACACATGAGTGAAAAGAGGAAGAAAATAACTACCCCTATCGGCAGAAGCTAAATCTATATCCTTGTCCATTCATTGTATTTTTTTTATTAAATTTGAAATTTTAGAAATATTAGTTAATTAGTCTTTCTTTTATGATTACTTTTCCTGTAAACTAAGTTAAAATCAAATTTCATTTTAATTAAGTTTTTTCCCCTTTTATCCAATGAATGTTTGACTCCATTATTATTTACTTAATCTTTTGATAGCGTGAATTATAATAATTTTTAAATTTATTCGTCTTAGTCTTTCTCTTTTCACTTTTGTGATGTAAACTTAGCTTAAATCTAATTTCTTTGTCGAATAAAGTGTTTTATAAGATTTTTTTTTTAATTTATGAGGTTGAAAAAGGGAATAAGTGCATCAATTTTTTCAACCGTAAAATGTTTTTGGATATATTTATAGTTTTTTTCGATTATCCTTTTGTGCTCTAAATTGGGCCCCGAATTTTCAGTACAGATTTTATGGTTATAAATTGAAAATTCCATTACATATACAGTTTTTTTTGGTTTTCTCAAAATTGGTTTTTGGACTTATTTCCTTTTTCAAACTGACGATTCGTTTGTAAACAGTTAAAATAGTGCAATATTTTCCCCCGGTTGAATTTTTCTGTAAACCAATATAGTTTTACTAAATATAAAACCATATTGTAATTTTTAACTTCTACAATCTTTAAAATCCTTAAACGGGCCACTAAAAAGAGCTGATGGACCACAATCGACCGCAAGTCGATGCAGTCAACCTAATTGTTGTGTACAGGCCAGATTTAAAATCTCCTCTGAACACAATTGGATTTTTGGTTATCGTAAATGTAATAAAAAGTAAGTGATGTGAAAAAGTATGATTTTTTAAATTTCTAAATAGAGTAGGAAAATAGACATTTTTCTGTAGGTAAATGCTGTAAATGCTACAAACTTTTTCCTTAGAGTAAAGATATTTTTTTGTTTTATTTAGGAATGGCAACCGTTTTCTTTAAATAATTCTAAAATGTTTGTTATACTGTTCTCCTTTATTCTAATAGCGAAACATAGTTAATTTTAAGTTATACCAATTAGGTTGATATTTGTTCGATTTCCAGAAGATGATGTAATATTTAATAAAGAAAAAATTATGATAATAGTTTATTTAATACTTGCTTTAGTTTGATAAATCTTTGATTATGTGGTGTTATTAAAAACAGAAACATCATAAGAACTTTGGAAGAATTGGAACTTTATTTCAAAATCAGGGGGTTGTTGGAAAACATATATTGTATACATTCTCAAAAATGATCCCTAAAAGCCAATTTCTGCTATTCATTGTATTTTATGCGTATAATCAACAATTTTTGTTTTAAAAAAATCGTGTTACTGCAGGTATTTTTAAAAACTAATTAAATATTAAAATTCAAAACATATTTGATGCATTCCTAAATTTTAAGGTTGCCAAATAAGTCAAATAAGGTTGCCAATAACTACTTCAAAATTTTAAGTAGTCTAAAAATGCGAATTCTTTTCTTATTTTACTCTATTATTATTTTCTTATTTGCAATAGCTACTTTAGCGTTAGAAATTGGAAAAAAACCTCACTGGTCCTGTGGATCACTACCTTTCCAATCTCTCTGTTGTTATAATTATCTTTCAGTGGTCTCGGACCAGCAGACCACCGCAATTTCGAACGCTGAGCTACTTTCAGTTTATTCAGATGTTTTGACATTAGTTTTTAAATAATTTAACGAGAAACAAATAAAAACTCTTTTAAACTTTTGATAGTTATTTTTCATTATTTTCTATATTTTTTCTTAAGTTTAAAGTACCTAATATTTGATAGCATCTCTTATGATATCAAATCATAATTTTAGTTTAAAAATTGATAGCCAGTACGATTATAATACTACTATTGTGCAAATTTATTTTTTAGTTCTGGGCAGAAAATTTCTATGGTTACGCTTACAAACATTAAGTAAGTTGATTTTTCATTTCACCATTTTTATTATAATCATTTTATTGATATAAATACATTAGGGGGCTGAACGAACTATAAGGGAACAATTTAAATGGTTTGATTCCGAAAAATAACTGATATGAATGGGAGGAAAAATGTTTCAAATTGACAATCACGTCTGGCACTGTTTCGGCGAATTAAATAAAAAAAATAGTTCGTTTAAAATTACTGATAAATTAACTGTTTTTGTTTAATTAAAAATATCCCAGCCGGATTTTTGAAACAACATTTTTAAATGTTGTATACTGTTTTAAAACAGTAACCACTATGGAAGAGTTTTAATAGCAACAGGGAAGTTTTGAGAAATGATGTTTTAAAGTATGTTTGCATGAAAGATAGAAAAAAGTTGGATAAAATGCCAATTAAAACTATGACACATTTTTTGCTCTTTTCTCTTTAAAATCTATCTTTATTCTATCATATTTGTTATTTATTGGGGGTATGTTGAACGGTGTAAATTTCCCGCCTAAGTAAGAAGTAAAAATCGAAAATAAGTTTTTGTTCTTTTACAGTCAATGTTATCTTTCGGTGTCATTTAACTTTTTGAATTCACTTAATTCAGATATCTCACATTAAAAGTAATTATAAATTTGCAGAAATTAATATTAATTATTTTTGAATGCACAAATGAATTAATTTAAAGGAAATATAAAGGGTTTCAAGTAGAGTTATCATGGAAGCTATTTTTAATGACCTCTACAATATAAGATGGGGATAAGAAAGGATTACACGAGCAAGCTATTAGTCCATAAAAATATTTTGTATGAATAATCGTGGTTTTAAATTATTGCATAAAGTTGATTCTGTAAATTTAAACATGGAGAAATTTTACTGAATAATAATACAGAATGAGTAATAATCATTTACTGCATCAATTTTGAGACACTCGAGATCTTTTTGTCAAAGTACCCTTTTTGATGCTGAGATGGACTTAAACTTACTAAATTAAAATTGTAGTATATTAACTGATAATAATATTTAAACTGGATAACATTTAAAAAAATTACCATTTTAACTAAACCAGACAGCATTCTCTCTCTAGTAATTTTTAAACAAATTTCTATTTTAAATTTTCTATAATTTCTATTTTATTCTATTTCATTGATACCGTGATTAGTTTTCATTTTAGATCGAAAAAACCGAAAAAGTGTCAAAAATTTTGAAAATTTAAAAATTAATTACTCTAAACCAAATTCGAAAAAAGGGCGACGTAGTGCACATCTTCATATTTAAGGGTATTAATCTGCAAAAAATCATAGTTCTGCTGCTAATAGATTTCGCTGAACTGGATTACGCGGTGAAAAAACAAAAACTTCAACTTTGACCTTAAAAATACCCCAGAACTAATTATCATATCAGTTAGATTTTTGTTCAAGAAAAAAGGTGCCCCAGATATTCCTCTACGAACATTTCAAATTTCATAAATTTCTATCAACACTTAAAAAAAACAGTTCAACTTTTCACCAGTTTGTGGTGAAAGGTTGTAGTGTTTCACCACAAACTGGTTAAAATTTAGCTGCAACCTAGGTTTGGTAACAAGTTTCACCAAGTTTTCAGAACTTTCACTAGTGAAATCCGGTGCTTTCACTAGAGAAAGCACGAAAACTTGGTGAAACTTTTTACCGAACCTAAGTTGCAGCTAAATTTGAACCAGTTTATGGCGAAAGGTTGAACTATTTTTTTAACAGTGAAGTAGTTTTTGCGTTATGAGAGTTCAAAGAAATGAAAAATTAAATTTTCTGAAACAGCGGCAGCAGCGGTGACAGTAACTTTTTTTAATATATAGAGAGAGAAATAATATAAAGTATGAAATTTATTAGTTAATTTATTAGCTAATTTAAGGTTAAGCATTGAAATAACATCACCCCTTAAAATATAATTACGTATATTCTATATAATATAAACTTATAAAAGTGTAAAATTTAACTCTCGTATACAATTTATGAAGACGTAAAAGAGGTAGATAATTTTGAATTGGTTTAATATTTTTATTTAATAATTTATTGCAAATTTTTAATTTTAAAAGTTCAGAAAATATTATATATACTAAGTTAAAATTTTAGATTTTTAGAAATTGAAATGATTAAAATGAATTGTTGCATTGAAATTAATGAAAAAAAATTATTTCTGTAAATTTTACACATTGTATTATATTACGAATTGTTATTAAAAATTATAAAATGACAAAAAAGAATAATACATGATTTGTTACATTATGAAATTAAAAAATATAGAAACTTATTAATATAACATTAAACATAAAACTTTATTTTATGATATATAAAATGGAGTTCAGAGTAAGAAAACGTAATGCGTAATTCTTAAGATATTTAATATTTTTTCTATGAAAAATTGATTGTTAATTGCGATTTTTACATACCATGGAAAGTGTTTAAATTTCTTTATGCGTTTATTTCGTCTTATAATTTTCTATATTACAAGATAAAATTATCGATTGCTTCATTTGGAGAACATGATTGTGATTCTAATAGTAAGATTTGTACTTAAAAAGATTAGTTAAACTCCAGGTAAAATAATAACGTTCAAAATCTTGTAAAAACCCCATTAAAAAACTATCCTTGAGCTGTTTATTCATCATTAATTTAAAAAGCAACCGTTTTTATAATGATCTTTGTCTTATCTTCTAAAATTTGTAAGATTTTACTTTTTTTATGTAATTTTACAAAAGATGAAACAATCTTAGCATGATAACACACACATAACAATATATAATATATTTTCTCTGTAGAAAAATTAAAAATTATTAAATCTTTTATAAATAAACATTAGAATTTTAGCGATCTTGTTGATTTAATAAATATTTGCCATACATGTAATAAATTTTTGTTGTATGTAATTAAAGATATTCAAATTAAAAAAATTAACATTTATATTAGTAAACGTTTCAAATAAGTTTTTTTTGAAGATATAGTACTTCCTTTTTTCTGAGAAGTTACTGGTAAAATGTGTTGAGAAAGATGTTATTTCCATAAAAAACGTATTAATTAATTTGTTAAACCATTTCGAGACAATGATAAAGGTGAAATTAAACATTAGGAATTTTCTAGATTCTATTATAGAAATTTATACAAATTGTTAATATATTAGAAATTTATAAAAAATTTTAGTTTTAAAATTTTTGTCGAATAGGATTTTAAGACTGTCGAACTATCAAAGCATTTTAATTATTAGTATAAAACATATTTTATGAGTTGAATAAGTAGTTTCAAACAGATGAAAGGGGATTATGCTTGTTTTAAGTACTCAGAATGAAATAAAGAATTTAACGTTCCCAATATCTAATGTTAGTTTATCATCTAAACTTACTGTCTTTTTTTGCTTTTCCAGGTAACTTAAAAATATAACCCAAATTTATTTTTTAAACTGTAATCGAAAACTTAAACTTTAAATGAATTTTAAACTAAACCTTTTTATTTAATCTAATCTTTATACATATAAAAATTTTGAATCCCATATTATTATCCTAATTCAAATGTAAGTAACAGTAAGCTTGGCATTTAGTACATATTTTAAACGAAAAAAAAATACGTTCCCAATTTCTACATGTTTCTAATGCACTCTGCTTTTTTTTATCAAAATCTTCAGAAAAAATTCCTTTTAAGTATTATATACTTTTAATTCACCTGGATCAAAATTTATTTTTTACTTAGACACTTTATTTTATTTTAAAATTTTAAACATACATTGAGCAAGATTGTTTTTATAATTTGTTAGGAAAATGAAGAATAAAATCATGAGAACTTTTGGTATTGTTGCACAGTGTAAAGTGTGTAAATATACTTTCAATTGCACTATAAATATTTTTTCAAACCTTATCATTAAATTTTTGTCATATTTGATTTACTTCTGAAAATTCACGTAAAATAGCTTCAGATAGGATGATCTGATATTCAGGTAGATTCTCGGATTCAGATAGATTTTTAGAAAGATTCGCATAAAATAGATTAATTCACTGATTGGTTCCTAGTATCACAAAAGGATTTTAAAAACTGAATTTGCTAAAAGACATCCTCCCACATTTCCCCACGATAAATAGCAAACAAAATCATCTGAAACAATCTGAGTTAGCGAACAATATCTTTTAACAACAAACTCCTATCAACAAAATTACCTAAACATTTTAACATTACGTTTAAGCGAATTGCAACAGACAATGGAAGACGTTTCTTACCATTGGGGCATCTTCCACTGCTGGAAACCTGTTGCTGCAGGAGTTCGCAGTCCTTTCCGTCCCTCTCCTCACCGGGTCCCAGGATGTCCCTGATGAGAAAAGACCTCATCCGAGAGTTGAGCATGCCGCCCACAAAGCCGACGCAGCCGCTAGCCTCGCTAAGCATGCATCGGCCCTGGCCGCTCGAATACCAAGTCCGATCCAACGTGAAACGCCTGGTTAGGCCATCCTCGTAGTATGAATTATCGATAGTTGGAATGGATTGTTCGGTTTGAGTTGGAATTCAATGAAGTCCTGATGAATAGTCAGTTTGAGTTGAAATGAAAAGTTTGAGTTCGAATGAAGTAGAAATTCAATGGAATTATAAAGAAGAGCTAGTTCGATGAAGTCGTTTATAATGATGTGAATTCTGTGAAGCTTGGTTTGGATCTTGTAAGAAGAGTTTTTGGTGATTTTCTCTTGTTGATTTCACACGTATAAATGTGAAGACAGTTCTTGCGAGTCAAATAGTTCGAAAAGATGATGTTAGTTTGTAGGAATAAAGGAACTCGTATTTGTGAAGTAAATCAGTCAGTTCAAGGAAATGTCAGTTCATAGGAATCTATGAATTCAAGAGTGTGTAAAAATAGTTTGCGAATTCGAGAATGCGAAAAATTTCACAAACTTGATATAGTTAATTCAATGAATTCCAAGACTTGCAAGTATGTTCCAGTCCACAATGAAGTTGAGTTTCACCAATGAAAGACGAAAGAGTTCAGCATAAGTCTATAACACACTGATTATGTTCATGCTCAAAGAAATCGATTCTAATTGGTTCAAAGACTTGACTTGGGGAAATCTTCATAGCACAAATTCAGTCTTAAATGAAATAATCTAGAGTCGTGACAAGCTGAACCAACGTTAACAATGTTCAGAAGTTTTCTTTCAATAAACATTCGACTAAGGGTTTTCTTACGTAATTTTTTCTAATTCAAAGCTTTGATACACCGAAAATAGTACTTTCCACTAAATGCAAAGACGCACCATCCTACAGGATGAATTATGATCTTTAAAAATGGTTAAGCGTTCTTTTCAGAATAGGGACATCTCTATCGTTAAGATCATCTCTAAACAACTCGTTCCCTTAATTTCACAGCGGCGCTATCATATTTTCTTCGAAATTATTCCGTTTTTTTTCTTTTATCTCGTAAGTTTGCGTCGACCGATTAGAGCAAATCGAGAAAAACTCTCATCAGCAGCTTTCTTTTCTCTCCCAGCATGGCGATGATTCAATCAGCAAAAGACAAAACCGGAATCCGCTCCGCAAAAATCGCAAACGATAATATCTCTCTCCAATTTTTTCCTTATCTCCTCTTTCTCCAATTACTGGGAAACAAAAATATCCCTCATTAGGGCTAACAGCTGCCGTTTTAATCACATTACGGCCAAAGGAGCGTCCAATAAAAACGCTTACAACTAAACGGGGCAGGCGATCCCGTTCCGAAGCATTAAACAACTAAACTCTCCGACCGATTAAACCGTTCTTAAACGGTAGTGAAAATGTGTCTGGTAAAAATGTTTTTACCGCGTTGCGAGGCCGGGCCCTAGCGCGGCCGGCGCGGGCTGTGATTGGTCGGCGGCGGTTAATGACGTAACGGATAGAGGGATGGGCCAGCAGGTGAAATTAAACACGCCTTATTAGAATACGGGGAGAGGGGAGCTCGCTTCTGATTGGCCGGGGAGAAAGTCTGGCAATTCGGTTACAGGGGCTCGGGTGGGAAAATGTTGCGTAAGCGTTGGTGTTGTTGCCCCATCTGCGAGATATGGAGATGTTTTGTTTTTCTCCCGGAAAATGGGGAAAGTATTGGGGGTTGTTTTCCTAGAGATTATCTTGAAAGGGGATGATAAGGAGTGGGAGAATATCTCACAGAGTCTAAATTGGGAGTTCTTAGAGTTAAACGTGAAAGTTTAGAAAACTTCACCTAAATTCAAGGAGAAATTCATGTTACTTTCATAAAGGAATGGAATTTTCCTCTGAGTAAGGTATAAAAATCTTTAATAGCCCTAAAGAATGTGTATGACCAGACTATTTTGATAGGATTTGATTTCTTTTAAATAAAGGACGAAAGCATATTTTTAAATTAAAATCTTGAACTAACATTTAAAGTCAATGAAATTCGTAGACCAGTAGTAGATTGATGGGTAATTCCATGGCAGTGTAACATCAGTCACGTATCAATTCTCCCTTATTTCATACAAGATAACCTCCTCCTGCCTAAAAACTGGTAGGTTAGACTAACCCACCGATTTTCAGGCAGGAGGAGGTATGATATGCAATTTCCTGAACTGGGACACATATTTTAAAATTTTTATAAACATTTTTTTCGGTGAAAATTTTTTTTACTAAGAATAAATCAACAGGCTTTTAGTAAGATAAATTAATGATTAAAAGATTCACCAGAAAATTTATTTTTTTATTCGAACCGAGATGTAATGTAAGATATGGCTTTAAATGAATCAAAGATTTAGTATCAAAGTTTACTAAAAATTTGTAGTTTAATATTTTAAAGGGATAGTAATTTATTAAGTCGATTTAACAAACTATAAATGAAAGATTAATTCTTAATCCTAGAAGGATACTTAATCACATGAATCATTATATTTAAACAATTATAACGCGATAAATTATAATAATAAAACAGTTTGTTTCATTGTTAATTGAATAAATGACTTTAATAAGTGGTAAATAAACCAATAACATTTAATTATTATAAACACAAATGTGAAGTTTTCAACAAAAAAACCTGGAAAATTCACAGAAAATAGGGCTATAAACTGAATTATGATTTAGTGGAAAAAAGAAAAGTAAACTTCTATATTGTGAAACATTAAAAAGTATACTTGATTTTATAATCTGCATTTAAATTATATTCTAGGTGATTAATTTATTTTTTTAAACAAAAACATTAACTTCTTTTATACGTTTCTTTTTGTTAAAACGTTTCATAATCAATACAAAATTTTACTCTTTAAATTGAGATCACATTGAATAATTTTTGCTGTTTCGATCACTATTAAAAATATTGAGTTTTAATATAATTCAGAAATAATTTTCAAATTCATTTTTTTTAAGTAAGTAATAAATTTCTATCTATACAACCCTATTTTAATTTTAACATAAAAAGGTTAAAAAACCGTTGGTTGGGTTGGAAAATCTAAAGTAGCTTTAAATTTTGTGCATGGAAGATTAGTGTCTCTCTATATTAAAAAAAAGTTACTGTCACCGCCGCCGCTGCCGCCGCTGTTTCAGAAAATTTAATTTTTCAACTCTTTGAACTCTCATATCGCAAAAACTACTTGATGGAAATTTATGAAATTTAAAACGTTTGTAGAGGAATATTTGGGGCACATTCTCGAACAAAAAGCTAACTGATGTGATAATTAATACTGGGGTATTTTTAAGGTCAAAGTTGAAGTTTTTCTTTTTTCGCCGCGTAATCCAGTTCAGCAATATCTATTAGCAGCAGAACTATGATTTTTTGCAGCCTAATACTCTGAAGTATGAAGATGTGCACTACGTCGCCCTTTTTTCGAATTTCGAATTTGGTTTAGAGTAATTAATTTTTTAATTTTCGAAATTTTTGACACTTTTTCGGTTTTTTCTATCTAAAATGAAAACAAATCACGGTATCAATATGATTTTTTAAACACTTATATTCTTATTTTTAAGAAAGAGATTGGCGTTTAATTCTTTAAAAAATTCTAATTAGTTTTGGAATTATTAAGCATCAAAGTTTCATTTTTTTCATAGTTTTAGTAGGTCTTTATCAGACGTGTTTAATGTTTTTAAATTTTATATTTGCCTGTTCACTAGATTGTCGCGAGCACGGATAGTTAAATTTAAAAGTTTTGAGGTGCACATTTTTACTCTAAGTTTGCTAGAGATATAGTATAGACTTGGTTAATAATCTTTTAAAGATAATGTACTTCGATATTTTTTGAACTACTAGAGAAATAAATAATTAAGCTTTTTTGAGTGCTATTTATGGTGATGAAAGGTAGAGGATTTTCGATAAATTGGTTTTACTCTGCTAAAGATCGATTTCAGATATTATACAGATCGCGAAGCTATCTGTAAAGAGCTGCATAGCAGTTACGGGGGTTGGTGAGCGTAAGCGAGCAGGGGGAGGTAGCCCCCTATCCATTAAATTATTAATAATTTAAAAAGGAATATTTCAGTAAGAGTTTTATTTTGATATTTTTGTTGTAATGATCCGAATTTAATTATTGAAAAGTTTGAGATAAAAAGTTTCGATATTAAATGATCATTAACTATACTCTGTTCATTTAGAATTAGCGCCTGAGACGTAATGTATTAGAAGCAGCTATTATTCTTATTATCGTCGAAAAAATTTTCTTCTGCAATGACAAGGCAGCCTAAGCAGAAGTAGTTAAAATACTGTAAAAAATCGGTCACTGAAGTTGTCTGATGAGCGTTATTAAGCATTATTGAGCGTTTTTTTATCCTGTTTCAGGCGCTTATTCTAAATGAACAGACTATAAGCAGACAAGTTCCAGGCTGTACTGGATAGTTGAGATGAAACAAGCGAGCTCTGCTCGCTTAGATCGCGAAGCGATCCTCAAAGAACTGCGAAGCAGTACCGGGGGTTGGTGAGCGATAGCGAGCAGGGGGCAGAGCCCCCTAGTGAAATAAAAAAATCTTTATACAAATTGGTATTGCTATTTAAATTACCATAGACAATGAATGCTCAATAGTATGCTCAGAAAGCATTATGAATTTTATGGTTTTTAAAACTTGTTGTAGATCTTCATAATCTGAAATTCCAAAATTACAAATGGGAAGTTCATCATAAATGGTCCTGTTATATGCTCCTCATTTCATTTCGTAAAAACACCCAAATATACACTTTTTATCTAAAAATTAAATGAAAATAAACTTAAAGAAATATACTTCAGTAATTAAGATTATAAACGTTACCTTTTAGCACGGGATTTTTCTTCGTATGAGTTTTCCTTAAAGTTGTTTTCTTACACTTATAAGTCTTAATAAGGAAAAACCAGTTTTACAAGTTAGATGTTTCATCAGCTTTCCCAAAGTTTTAATTTATCTTTTTTGAAAATTATAATAAACCTGCATTTTCAAAGAATTTATCAGCTTCATTTTTGAGAACCTAATTTTTACAGTCTTTTCTGATAAGGTTCCTTCACACTTCTCACTTTTCAAGGTATTTTAAACATATTTTTGGCGTAGATTAAAAAGTTACTCTTAAAAACAATTGAATACAACTAAAACTAGCAATACCTATTAAGAGTATTAAAAATGATTAATTTATAAAAAACATCCAATTATGAAAACCCACTATTAACTTTTTTGTCCTACATTTAGTTTAAAAAGTGAAACAGTTTAAAATTGTTTGATATTTATATTACATAATTTTGTTACATATTTTGAAACTGAAAGTGAACGAATAAAAGTTCTCTAGGGAAAACTTGTTTTAATAACTGAGGTTTTTAATTTTACTTCTTATTAATCAAATATTACTTTTATCTGATGAATCAAAACAGATAAATGAATTAAAACATCTAACTTAGTAATAACTAAGAGGTAATATGCATTTAAATGCGTATTTTAGGCTCCTAAATACTTAGGGTTTTATAAAATGTGTTTAGTAATGAATAGATCTATATTTTCCTAAAGTTTCAATAGAAAAGAAGTGGATGCACTTCCGAATTCAGTCTTTTGTAAAAGAAGCCATAAATATAGAATTTTAAGATTTATGTTGTGTTTTACATGCGGTTCTGGATTTTGTTTTCATTCTCACTTTTATTATAAAATATACTTATTTTGCTTATTTCTTAATATTTTTAGCCATTTAAATGAATATTAAAACTTGAATGTTTCAAAAGCCTCAACCTTTTTAATTTTTCTTTGTTGTTATTTTAATTATATTTTGATACATTGATTAGTTGTAGTTTGCTAAAATTTAAATCTTTATTATTTTATTTTCAGATGAATAAAGTAACTTATAATACGAATATTAGTAACCAATGTCAATTATTATTACTATTTTGTAACCGAACCAAATATTTTGATAAAATTTAATAATTTTATATGGTCCCTTTTTTAGGGAAATAATTTTAAATTTATTTAATTGATCATTTTATTATAGGACGTTTTAATGTTTGTAGAAGGAATCATTTTTCCTCTTCCTAATACTTAATTTTGTAAAATATTTTTTAATTTTAGCTACCAGTAATGTAAGCATAAATAGCCTTTAAACAAACATTTAAACTGGATATGTAATCATTATATAAAAAATTTGCTGCTTAAATCATTTTAACAGAATCGTGATTATTTGGCATGTTACTCAACTTATCGTATTTTTCTGTTTGTTTTAGGTTAAAACGCTACTTATTGTTATTTACGGTCAAATATAACTCTTGATATACGGAAAGTACGGAGATTTAAAATCGATACCTGGAAAAAAAGCATTAAAATCTAACTTTTGTACTTATATATTCATAATTCCCTAAATTTGATATTTTTGGACACTCAAATAACAATATATATGTGAAGAAACAAAATGAGTGGGTAACACCCCCTTATTCAATCGTTTCCAATAACGCTTCTGAGAAGGTACTTAAAATACAATTTTAAAGTTTGTTTCTCCTTTTTTAAAGTCTTAGCAAGGAAAAACATGTTTTACAGGTGTACCATTAAAAAACTCAAAGCAAACAATACAACAGATTTCGTACCCAGTTACTGAGGTATATTTTCTTCTATTCCCTCATGATTTTATTTGCTCTTAATTAGCATAAATACACTGCAAAAGCTCCACTGAAAAATATTTAAAAACATTTAAGAACAGTTTTTGACTTCGAATTAATAATTTTTAGTAAGTTTTGTTGTTTTGTTAACAATAAGGTTAGCAATTTAGCACCTTATTGTGTTGTGCTAGTGCTCTGAATATATTTGATACGTGCTAGAAATGGTGTTCTATATCGAGAAATAGGTTGAAAAATATGTTCAGAATCTGACTCGAATTCAGATCCAACCTCTATTACAACACATTTTCTGTCTTTGTAGTTTTTAGCAACATTTTTACAACATTATCTTTTTCTAATACAACATAATCCCCTCCTCATCACAACACGATCGCAATAAAATCAAAACATTTTTTATTAGAAGTGTTCGTTATTGCTTGTACTCGGCTTTTCATAAGTGTTTCACTCATTTGCTGTCTAAGTAGCTTTAATACTTTTTTCTTGTCTCTTTGTCACTGGAAAGAGTTAGAACTCGTACCATAATGGTGTCAATTGGGCCTAACTTTGATGGAGAATTGATGAACGATAGAGTAAATATTGAGGTTCTTTATTTGTAATTTAAAGGAAAAATGTCTACTTATACATTTATTTTGTTTCAAACACTTACAGAGACAATTGAATTGATAAAATCAAGCTTATCCGGGATATAAGGCCGTGTTCTATTTTTATTTTTATCATACGTTTCGTCTCTGTCTGTGGAGCACATGATCAGTGAAAACATTATAAAAATTTTTAAAAACACAATTTGTTTTTTCATTGTGTTTTTAAAATTTTTTTTATAATGTTTTCACTGATGATGTCCTCCACTGCCAAATAAAAATAGAACACTGCCTTATATCCCGGATAAGTTTGATTTTATGAATTCAATTGATAATTCCGGCCGTGAAAGCCTGAGAGTTTACTTACAGAGACACTTTTGTTCACTGCAAATTTGAGAAACACTTTTGAAACGCTAGGTAAACACAATAAAAACAAATTAAAGCCTTTTTATTGTATTGCGATTGCATTTTGATTGTGTTGTGTGAGAAAAATATTGTGTTGCTGAAAAATTATTCATACATAACTTCTGTCCTCATGGTGTTACGATCCAAATTGAAGAACATTTCGAATTCCAAACATTACTTTATGAACTACTACTTTACAACACTACTTTACAACACTACTTTATGAACACAAACAACACTACATTTATAACACTTTTCAACCATATTCATTTCACAATCACAACACAATAAGGTGTCAAAGCGTTCTTCCTAAAGTGTTGTTAACTTGAGAACAAAAAGTTTTCTCAAATGTGTCAATATAATGTTTACTTTCTATGAGAGCCCTTGCAGTGTGGTTTCAAAACACTTACAGAAGCACTTTGGCCACGGACCTCCGAACAGCGCCCCCTCAATGTTTGCCCCCTCCCCAGGCATTTACAGCTTCCCACTCCCCACAAACGAAGTTACCCTTTCGGAGGGCTCTCCCCACAAACAAACAGCGGGGTAAACTCGTTTCGAACGGCCGCCGCGCCCTCTCCTCCCCCATATACACAGACATCGCCCTCTAAATTGCCCCAAAGCTATGTGTCTCCCGTAATAAGCAATAAAGGCGGGAAAAAGGGACCCTAATTGGCGGGCTGGCGTTCAAAGGGGCCCCGCCAACCTCCTTCGCCAACCTCACCCCATCTGGCGTTTGGCGCGAGAAAATTCGATTCGGCTAGTGCTTAGGGATAAATTTCTCTCCGTACCTCCTGTGCCTGCTGCACATTGGGGTGTTTACAGGTCGATCCATATACCTTTGTGTTGCTTTCTCTATACCTTGCTTATTCCTCTAACAATTTCTTAGCCGGTAGATATTTCGGGGGCTTGTTACAGAGGATGATATGCGCTATGCAGATGCATGCGGGATGTTTTTGTTTGCTGCGCGAAGTTCGAATGGGGGGTGGCCCGGACGGTAAATCGGATTCCAAAGGCGAAACTTCGTTGCTGATTAGGTGGGGGTTTTTGAGTTGAAAAGAAGCAGGAAGTTCGTATGGGGTAAAAGTTGTTATGAGGTGCGTCATGAGATTGGGGAATTATAGAGGTTCGATACAACCAATCGTAGATAAGTTAACGGGATACCAGGTAAAAATATGGAGATGGAGACGCATACATATCTTTATCTATTTCGTAGTTTCGAAGAAGATGTAGGATTGAGATTGTTTTGAAATTTTTTAGGGGATGGGTCATTCAGTACAACTCACCGTATTGCACTTAAGGTATCCGCCTACCTTTGGGACCATTTTTTTGAAATACTTGATTTACAAAATTAGTTTTTTAATTTTTAGTTTAAATGTACATCAAAACATTGATTAATGCTAAAAAACAAAATTAATTATATTATTTTCTAAAATATGGATTGATAATTGTAAAATTTAAGTGAATTTTTATAAAACCCCTCTCACTCTTGCCCAAAAACTATTACCCCTATATACATTTCATTTGGACACAAGTATCGTATAACACTTATCTTCAGAATGGACTATTTTCTAAGACATATTATGAAAAGTAATTGTTTTACAGCACAAAATGTAAAGGTAAGTGAAAATTTTCAAAATTTCAACTACTATTTAACCAAAAAAATATCAATAAAAATAAAAAATAATAAACTTACATAAAAATCTGTAGTCCATCAGGTTAATAACAGTATGATTAATCTATTGTTAAAATTTGGAGTGAATATCTTGGATAGTTTTTGAGTAATCATGTAAATAGTGGAGGGTTTTTATGCAAAATTTAGTTCTGAGAAAATTAGCTTCAAAGTTTATTTTTGAATACTAGGGAGCTACCGCCCCCTGCTCGCTATCGCTCGCCAACCCCCGTAAACTGCTGACGCAGGACCTTTTGGAATTGCTTCGCAATTCCCACAAATTCCAACTCGTTGAACTTAACACACTTTATAAA
This sequence comes from Tetragnatha versicolor, assembly GCA_024610705.1. Taxonomy (NCBI): domain Eukaryota; kingdom Metazoa; phylum Arthropoda; class Arachnida; order Araneae; family Tetragnathidae; genus Tetragnatha; species Tetragnatha versicolor. The sequence continues at coordinate 7,102,408 of JANDEH010000011.1, read as the reverse complement.
ACAATTAAACAATTTACAGAAAAAACGTCAACCAACTTATTAAAAATACTTCAAATCCCCACCATGAAAAAATCTCCCTTAAAAGTTTGAGTATTAACTCGAACTTATCAAAAATTTAAACGAAATGTTTTTAAAAATATTCATCTTAATTATTTTTAATCTATGATTATAAAAATAACTAATTCTAATTGTTTATCAATATTCAGACCAAACAAAAAATTATTATTTTAAAGTAACTCGATAGTATAATATGCCTAGTGTTTATCATTCATATTTTTTTTAAACCCAGACTTGTTAAACAATACCGTTTAAGCAATTGAAAACAATAAGAGACAAAACATCACTATGTTTAAATTAATTTCGATAAAATCAGAATAAAAATTATAAATATTGGACAAAAAGTGTGAAATTTTAGTATAAAATGGCGTTCATGTAAGTTTTTAGAATATGTTTTTATCAGTCTTTGAGTGATATTTCATCAAGAAAGTACTTTTTTTTAAAAGGTGAAAAAACATGTTTCATCTTAAAATAAAGCGTCAATCGGACGTTGTGATTGGATGCATAATAATTTGATTGACAGTACTTGCTTTATAACTGCGACCTTATCCGTTATCTAAAAAAATGGAAATATTTTAAAATTGAGAATTTTTTTGAAAAATCGAAGGGCTTACTCGGAAATCCGGAAAGAATCCGGATATTTTGATACCATATATGTGTCATTCGGTTCAGTAATTAAAAAGCCTTTCTCTGGAAACCGTTCACCAAAAACTTTTTTTTAGAATAGAGAGACTATCGCCGACGACTATCTGTTTTAAAAATGCAGTAATTTCTTTTCTAATTCACCTACAAGTAAAATGAAAACAGTTTTGGAAATATAAAAGTCTAAACTACTTGAAAATATGTAAGAAACAAATTTTCGTGGAAAAAGTTGAAAATCGTTATTTTAGGGGTAGGCGGATACCTTAACCTTACTTGTGTAACGTTCACACTTCTTCAAATTAAAAAGATCGATTTTATTCCCTTTGCACCTATTAAGATAGGCAGCTGAGATCTGGGTAAGAGAGTATTTTAAAGGTTAAAACGGGGTGAATCGGATCACTTTTGAACTTTGAACTGCTCTCAAAATTTACTAATGGAGATTTTGGAATGCTTTCAAAAGAATAGATTTCGAGTCTCAATAAATACTTTTATAATTCGTTGAAAAAATTCAAATACCTTGAATGGTTGATTTTATACATATTTATAAATGTCTTGATCCGATTTAGCCTCAATGCGGGGTGAATTGGATCAATGCCAGTTTTTTTCCGAAAAATGCAATGAATAAATTTTACTGAAATTAATGAAAATTTTTTTTCATAAGAATGATGTTTCTCCTATACAAAATACGAAATAAATTAGGGAAAGCCTAATAATGAGGGAAATTATGATCCCGTGGCCCCTATTAAATCGATTCATGACTTTAGGTGTTGATAATAACCAATAGAAACCATAAATATGATAAACGTAGAAAACCAAACATTTTTTTGACTGATCCGATTCACCCAACATTAGTAGCCGTAATGGAATTTGCAAAGTTTTGACAGCTAAGTTTTTGCGACCTTTTTTTGCAATCAGCTTCAAAGCCATGGTGTACCCTAGGTATGACCGGAAATATATTTTAATGGCTAAAACACCTTCCAAACATGTGTGATCGATGTGAAACAAATCGATCAGAGTTTATTCTGATTCTATAACTTTGACACAAGGGGAGTAAAGATGGTTTAAAAAACTTTTCCCAACGGTGATCCGATTCACCCCATTTTACGGTATTTTAATTGTATTCATCACCAAGAATACCGAAGAAAGTTAACTCTTTTTTTCCTCCAAATGAATCATATTTTATTCCCCATTTGTTATATATCCCGTATCAATTAAAGATTAAACAGTGTATAAACGTAAATTCGCTCACATAAAGCATCTTAAAACACAAAAACTTGGAATTTTGTGATAAAATTTTAAGGAATACAAACCATTTAGATTTAAAATAAGCTATAAGTAGGAGGAAGATCTTACTGTCTTATGTCTAATGCATTTTATGCAAAAGAATAACACTTGAATGATTGATTGCTTTGGCAAAGGAATAGCAAATAACAAGATACACGGTCTTACAAAGTAAAAATTAAACGGATGTAAAAAAATCGAATCATGTTTCGAATTTACACAAAATACCTATCTTTCAGATGAACAAAAATTGTGAATGAAATGAATAAAAATAACGAATTGTCATAAATGTTAATAAAAAAAGAGTACAATTATATAAAAAAGAAAATAATTTGTAAGGATCTTCAGGGATCACTTTAAATAATTTAATGACGTAAAAAAGGAGTCCAATTTAATACAATCCTTATTTTTTGTTCCTATTTTTAACTAAATGCTTTAAGTTATACATGTAAAATATACAATTACATTGTCATCAGAGCTTCCAATATGCGAAAATACTAGAACTGACATAAATAGCCTTATTGAGAGCTCGAGGATATGCAGGATATGGTAGACTAACTAAGTACCATAGGTTGTGAAACTTAAGGGATAAATACTCTTCTCTTAAAGCTATTTAGAGAATACTTCGGTGTTCTCTCTTATTTTTACTTTATTTTAATATGTCTAACAAAAATAGTATACTTTTGAGTGAGTTATTTATTATACTTATCAATTCTATTTTAATATTTGTTTATATTTTCATATTACTCTATTTAATATTTCATAGTATTTATTATCAAATTAAAATATTTGCAAGTGAGTTAAACTTTTACTTTCATCTTTTGAAATGAAAAGATAAAATTGAACATTTTCTTTTCTTTCAAATAAGCAGATCAAACTTAAATCAAAGAACTCTGGTGTTGAATATAAATAAATGTATATATAGTTACTATTAATAAGCAAAATTAGATCAAATTTATCATTATTTTATAATTCTAGTATTAGTAAGTTTTTTTTGTAAATTAAAGCTTAAAATATAGAACTATTATCATTTCCTTGCATTACACATAAAAGTATTTTAGAAGCATTGAAAGTCTTCTATTAATAGCTCGAATTGCCTTCTAATTTTATTAATGAATATTTATGCCTAAAGTATTTAAAACAAAAAAATATTTCAATGCAATCATTATTCTATTCAGTCAAAAAATAATCGATAAAACTCTTAGTATCTCAAGAATTTTTTAACCCTCAAAATATTGAGGAATGAATTAAAATGTCTTTAGAAATCGCGAATTTGAATTCAAACCAACTTAACCGAAAACCGAGTTATTTACTCTCCTTTAAAATTTCTAAGAAACCAAAACCAAACATCCGGATAATTCCCAAATACATTCCGACAAGCTTGTTTACTCAACCATTCCCTTTTCAAAAGAGAAAAAAAACCCGCTTTAAGTCAGCCACGAGGACCGGCATCACAAAACACTTTTCCGTAAAGCAGCAGCACCAGAGGCGCATTTCTTTGAAGTGCCCACTCCGTACAAAAGAATCCTCGTTGTTCGAAACGAACGAAAACGTTCACAATCCAAAACAATGACGAAAGACGACGAAAAAATTACCGCCGATGAGAAATCCGATTCAATTTGCATCCGAAAACGAATCAAAAGTCAAATCGCGTAAACCCCACTTTGAGGGAGGTTTCATTTTTGCTGCTTCTAACAAAGTTTTTCTCCGTCGTCCTCCTCTTCTAGCCCAAATTGACAATTTATCCCCTGCCTTTGCCTAACCGGCCGAATAATGACGAATAAACACAAATAAACAATCGTTTTGCCCTGAATTAGGTCCCCGCTCCGATTAGGCCTCAAAGCAACATCAAACATATTTTTCGATACAAAAACCAGGAGGGAAAAAGCTCCCGTTCGCCTCCTAACACGCTTCAAGAAGCAGGCTCAATAAGTTGAATGGGAGGTGAGGTTAATGGGTTCCCTATTCCCCACAGTTAATTGGCCATTGTACCATGAAAACCAGTGACTCCGCCTTCGGGGATGAGTATATAGATATACTCGGGGAGTGGGTTATACTCGCGTGGATGGGTATGCCTGTGCGTTTATGGATATATGACGGTCGGGTATGTCGTTTCTATCGTTATTCTTGAGAGTGAGAATAGCGTGGTTTGGTTGACGGGAAGGGTTGCCGGGAGTATGGGGGATGAAGTGAGCATTTTGGGGAGGATTTGGCGCCCTGTTTTGTCGCCAAACGGGAGGTGGGTTTTTTTTGGTGATTGAGGTAAATGGTTAAGAAATGTTTTGGGAGAGAATGGGGAAAGGCCTGTTGTTTTGTTGAGAGTGACCTGTAGAAGTTGTTTTCCTGCGAGGGTTGTTATGTTGCAGAGAAACGAACTATATGATTGATGGTTTGAAAAGTTAGATGGCGAAACTGTTGCGGAGAAAATGATTTTTCGCGTTTCGTTTTAAACAGAAGATAAAAATCGCGAAGTTTGGGTTTCAAAACGCGACCACTGCACCTCAGAGGGTTAAAGGCTTGAACAGATATTTAGCACCGTTATGATTTTATACAAAAAGATCCTTTTTAAATGCTGTTATCTTGTAGTATTGGTTACTAACAACCTTAATCTTAAAAAACGTATCACATACTTGTATACAAATGAAAAAGTTCAAAATGAAAGCTGGATCACAAGAAAACTTTTTGTTAATTAAAAGGATTATATAATGTTAAATTCTAACATTTTTAAATTATGATTTTTTATAAATTATAAAAAATATCATTTACTAAATCAACTCATAAAGATAAAAAAATCAACCTTTACTTTTCATAGAAGTGATATACTTTATGGAGTTAAATGTCAAAATATGAATTCGAATATTAAAACTGTGACGAATAAAACTAGCAAAAGTATTGTTCCTCTATCAATTAGTTGTGATTTTAGGTTAACTTAAAGAAATGGGTTCTTAGAATATTTTTTTACTTTCGAAACTAACCTCTGTTACGATGTATACATTTTGTAACAGAGGCTACATGATAGTCACATAAATTACACATTATAAGATTTAAACTTAAATATTTTTCATGGTAGCTACACTCTTAAAACGAGGGTGAAGGGGGGTGGGGAAGTAGCATGTCCCTTCCCCAAAATTCGGACATGGTGTACCAAAATGAGTTAAAACCCTGTGTTTTAAGGGTCAAATTTCCAAACATTTTCTGGGGGAGGCCCCCCAGACCTCTTTTGGCACTTCAAACTGTAAAGTAATACCGGATTCACGATATAAAATCCTACAAGGTTGACTGAAACAGGTATCGTTTTTATGTGTCACTATTAAATTATCTTGCAAAATGCAATATTTTTTTTCTAAATGAGCCCTATTACTGTTTTTATGAATAACATTCTCAAATATCATGACAATCACTCAATTTGATATGAAAAAAGGCGATATAGGAAGTTAAAACTGAACAGAAATAGCCAGTTAAAAGTGACTACGTAAAGAACTAGCTTGACTATATGGTAACTCAGTATTAAAACTTAATTTTAATATAGTATAATTACACTCATTGCCATAAAAAATAGCGCACTAAGAAGAAAAAGAGATATCAAAGCCAAATTTATTTCCATGATTACCCATAGTATGAAGGTGGATTGATAAAAAATTCGGACTTCCTTGAAGTTGGGGGACCGAGAAAATCAGTAAAAAGTGTTGACTCCATAGGTGTCCGTTACCGCCGCTACACGCCATAGTATTGAGTGAAAGAGGATCTAAATGGGCTGTTGGGGATATGAGGACCATGGTGTCTCCCCACGTAGTCAAATTTTATCTGGTGCACAAGCGGACGTTGCATACCGGGCAAGATGATTTTTCCCCATTGACCGGACTTGTTTTGTGGGCGTTGGTTCTGGAGAATGGGAAGGATGGGGTAAAAATACAACCTAGGGGGGTAAGAAGAAAGCTTGGACATTGCGTGCAACCTGTGGTTGTGCATTTTCCTCCTGAAACTTGTCCGCAGGACAGGTCGGAAAATAAGAACGGACAACCGGCTGCAAAACCTCAATGACGCAGCTCTGGTTGGTCAATGTACCGGTAGAACATACTGAGGACATGTGGGAGGGGGATGGATATCGTTAGCAGAACTGCGGATTGTCCATTTGGTCCGCATAGCTTCTTACATCTTTGTCTAAAAACAAGGGGCTGAAAATGGACCTTTCTGTTTCCAATAGTGCACCAAATAAAGAAATGAAAATCCAAATGTCATGATATTGTGCTTATGAGAAAATCCCACTTCGGTTTGAAGCCCCATGACGGTTGGATATGAGTTTGAAGACACAATGGAGAGGGCGCACTCAGCTGTTCATTTTCTAATCGTCCCACGGAGTGGTGATCCTGAGTAACGGAGTGGTGATGCATTGGATTCCCTGTCCCCAACTCCTGAGTATGATTTACCAGTACTTTTACCGTCCTGAGCTGTGTCACTCAGGTTTTGCAGCCGGTTGTCCGTCCTTACCTTCAGACCTGTTCTGTGGACCATTTTCAGGAGAAAAATGCACAACCACATGTTGCACGCAATGTCCAAGCTTTCTTCTTACCCCCTAGGTAGCATTTTTACCCCGTCATTCCCATTCTCCAGAACCAACGCCCACAAAACAAATCCGGTCAATGGGGAAAAATCATCATGTCCGGTATGCAACTTCCCCTTGTGCACCAGATAAAATTTGACTACGTGGGGAGACACCATGGTCCTCCAATCCCCAACAGCCCATTTAGACCCCCTTTCACTCAATACTATGGCGTGTAGCAGCGGTTACAGACACCTATGGAGTCAACAATTTTTACTGATTTTCTCGGTCCCCAAACTTCAAGGAATCAATCAATTTTTTATCAATCAACCTTCATACTATGGGTAATCGTGGAAATAAATTTGGCTTTGATATCCCTTTTTCTTCTTGGTGCGCTATTTTTTATGGCAATGAGTGTATTATAAATACATTTATGAAATAAATTTATTTCTGTTCTTTGATGATTTAACTATAAGCATATGCTAAAAGACTGAATTCAAAGCGAGTTATGAGGTAAACAAGAAGACTTGAATCTCATGTCATCCCATTTTCATACCCAGATTCACAGAACTGTTTTCCCCGCACCACCACAAAACATCCTAGATGGCCAGAATAGTAACACCCTGTATTTTTGATAGAATGGACAATTACTTAGCCAGAAACATAAAACATTTATAAATTTTAAATTAGTATTTCATTACAGGGAAACAGGAATGTAAATCCCTGTTTGCTGTGACCATATGGTAACGCTAGTACCTAATGGGTTCATACAGGACAAAAATTATAACAAAAATATGATAAAAAATTTTCACTAATAAAAAATTGAAATCTGCGAGCAAATTTGGAATGTTTAATTAATAATAATCGGTTTTCTAAATTATCATAATTTAAAGAGAATAAAAGGTACAAGTTGAGATATCATAAAAAATAATTCATTAAATCGTTATTGCGTTCGTTATTTTTATTGCAATGATGAAGAAATAGTATGGCTTCTTTAATTCTTTAATAGGTTATTTCCAGTTTAAATTTTTTTAATTTTACGAACTGAAATTTTTTTAGAGTATAGCATTTGTTCCTAATAGGTATTTATACGCTGCTTAGGAAAAAAGTAGGTATATAATAATCAGAAATTCCAGCATTTTTAATATTTTTTGTTTTATAGAAATATACAGGAGAGGAATATGCTCGCATTTTTTAAATTGCGAGGCTTATTTACTTTTTAATTTAATTTAGAAGTTTGGATTTTAAAAAGACGCAAAACCTGCATGTGACGTCATTCAATCCGAAACATTGGTTCTAAAAAGCAATGGTTTAAGATTCAAAGCGATTGTTGATTTTTACTTTGAAGCAAAGCCGAAACAGATCTGACGTCATTCAATTTCGAAACAAGTGCATAGCGACTGTGTCAATTTTTATTTTTTAAAAATATTGAATAACTAATTTTTTTTTAATTTTCCATGTCATTTTTTGAATTCAAAAGCATTTTGTTCACAGGAAAGTAGTTTATTTTTTTCTGTTTTCAAAAAATGCTGACACACATGTCACACTTTACATGTCATACTCATACTTTACATGTCATGTTATACTCATACTTTACATGTCATGTCATGTCATACTCATACTTTACATGTCATGTAATTTGTATGTTTCTTCATTTTATTATTTTTAAATACAACTCCTTTAGGTTGCCCATATGGGTTTCTGAGCCCTGGGCAACTCATATGTCTTCCTGTTTTTTGTGTATGTGTTTGTTCCAATTGTCAAATGTTCATGTTGTGTACGTAACAAATAAAGAATTTGAATTGAATTGAAAAAAAATGTCATACTCATACTTTACATGTCATGTCATACTCATACTTTACATGTCATAATCACATGTCATACTTTACCCTACATTGAAAACATCCCAACAAAACTTCCTAACCCCGCGATACCGCGCCAAATCGTGCTCCAACCCCCTCCCCCAACAATAGCTCCGGTATTGGCGCGTGACTCGCCCGGCTTTAGCAGGCCCCTCCAAGCGAAGCCGGGCGAACAATTCCCTCCCCCCCGAAGGTGCTTGAAACCTACCGAGCGAAACACACACCCTCTCACCATCCCTCGGCTCCATCCTCTTCCTCCTCCTCCGTTTTTATTAATTTTTTCCTCCTCCGTCATTACCGGCAAAAAAGCCGGACAGAACGGGGAAACAAATGGACCAGATCGGCGTTTTTATGCACGTTATTAGCGGTAAAACCACGTATTGTTTTTTGGGGTATCAAATGCCCGTTGTTTTTTGTTGCGATTTGGTTGTTTTTGCGACTTGGAGGACATCGGATAACGAGACTCTTGTGTGGGGTAAATCGTAGACGTTTCGGGAAGCGTGTTTATTTGGTTGCTTAGATCCGAAGCGAGTCAGGAAAATGGGGTTTTTTCCTGGTTTTGTTTTTTGGGGAATTCTTAGGGTTTTTTTGTTGCTATTATTATCATCGATGGGAGTGCATGTTGGGAGAAAATACGTTCGATTGAGTTTCGGTTTTGATTTGTTTTTCGGGACAAGGCTTGGGTATTTTTTTGGTGAACAAGTGTTTTTTTTAGAATACTTTGGTTCAAACTTGAGTTAAAGGAGAGATTTTAACCTCTATTTTAGTATGTGTTGAAACCCAAATGTGAAAAAGATAGTAATATTGTCATCAGTTATTAGTGGTGGATTAAATAATACACTTTTCTATGTTTTGTTCAAGTTGGAAAAACACGCTACGTCACATAATTGGATAATACTTGAAAATAAGGGGAGTCGTGGTAAAACACTTAATAATCTGTTTTACCTTTAAAATACATAATCCAAATTTAGAAAGTACAAAGTTGCTAAGAATTATTTTTAAAAGACTATCCGAAAATTACTGATATTATACTTCAATAAGCAAAACTTTGGAATTCTTAAGGTGCAGCATAGTCTAAAAAACAGCTTGCAGTGTGACCTTTGTGTAATTTAAACGTTACTGATTATATTTCTTGTTATGCATTTCTTACCCATTTCATTAAAAAAAAATTTTAAGAAACGAAGAACATTTTATAGTAGCTATAACAAAATACCATACTAATATTTAGTTTTTATAATACTACGGTTGAGTAAATGCACTTTTATTTTATTAAGAAATTCTCATCTTTCTTTGTCTTCAAAAATCTTGTATTTTTGACATCTATTGCTTTTCCCAACACAATAATTTATGGAAATAAACTTCTTCTTCTTCTTCAGCAGCACTACAGCCTGGTGCAGGCCAAGGCTTTCTCCGTCTGCATCCTCCAGGCGGCACGACTTTTAGCCAGGTTTTATTGAAATAAACACAATTTATAAAATTAAAAGATACTAATTTCTACTATTTCTTCTTCTTTCTCATCTCCGATATCTAGCAAGACCAGATGAGATCCATGAGGTTGTGCACCTTGAGATAGTAGAAAATAACTAAAAATTCCTTTGTATAAAACTTAAAAGTAGAATTTTTCTTACCTAAATTTATTTTTATTTTTATAGTAGGTATTGGTAAAAAAATTTATCCATATTATCATTAAAAATGCTTAGTATCTTTCAATAAATTTAATAAATTATGAATTAAAATGTCTTTATTTGGTAAAATTTTATTTCTTCAGTGACAATTATAGTTGTATGTCCCGCTTATCTACCTTAATTAATAGAAGTAATTCGGGGAATACAGTTTGGAGTATGCTTTAACATTTAAAAACCAAAAAGAGTCTTTGAAATATTGCTATTAGCAGAATGTGTTAAGAAAAGAGATACGTCTAAAATTTATTTCTTGCGATATCAAAATTATTCATACTCAATACTCATGCAATCAAGTATCAAGTTTATGTCTCTGAAGAGTCTCAAGAGATAAGTTTTTGTTTCTTTTCACTTTACTACTCACGAATAGAATGAAAGTTAGATAATTTACTACCCAAAAAGCCATTTCGCCACCTTCGGTTCTTATCTTACCGAACCTGACGGACTCATTCCCAGAAAAAGAAAGAATCACAAACACGGAAATCCATCAGCGAGAACCGAAAGAAACAAAATTTCATTTCACTTCCCGCTAAACCCCCACCACCTTAAGCACCACTTAAAAACTCCAAAAAGGGGTGCAGATGCACACCCCCAAATCGAATCGCCGAAGCGACGATAAACACTAATAATACCCACCAACCAAACAAACCAACAAACCTTTCCCCTCCATTATCGCGAATAAACGACATAACAATTTCCGAAGTTTCGGATAATACATTTTTCCCTCGCTACCCAGGTAATCGAATCAAAGGCCTGCTGGTTTATGGGCAGCCGATAAGGCAAATTACCGTTTGTTGGCCCATTACCAAAGACGCAAAGAAGCAGCAGCAGCCACTCATATTTAGCATAATTCAGAAGAGGAGTGCGGTATTTTTGCTCGGGTCTCCCTCCCCCTGAGAAATTGGCTTTATTAGGGGCCGGAGCGGCGTGAAATTCGGAGGTAACGATGTTGGGCCCGATTGTTCGGAGGCGAGGGATCGGGAGGGAGGGGGGAGGGACAGGTGAGTGGGAGGGGGGGGCTGTTCGAGATTGTCCTCTAATGCGACGCGGGTATCTCGACGCTGATGTTGCTGTTGGTAAAGAGCGGGAAGCGTGAGGATTGATGAAGGGAGAGCAGGGTTGCCGGGTTTTGGCGGGGTATCGCCCTTTTTGGCTGGTGGGATGATTGGGTGGTAATTATGGTGTGATGTGGGGTGTTTAGGGATGGAGGTGTTTTGAGGGGTGTCATCCAGAGATTTTTTTATGCCTCTGAGAGCGTATTTCACGCATTGAAAATCGAAAATACGCTTTTAAAAACTAGCCTAGCGTATTTTCATCGCTTTGAATTTTACCAAATTGAATTTTGAAAAAGGTTTTGCTTAGAAAAATCCATTGCGCCCCTCCGAAATCAACAACTAATATTTTTTTCCTACTCGTTGTTCGATGCTTCGGGAATTTGATTGCGACGATTTATTTAATTATGCGGTCAAATGCAAGAGAAATTCAAGTGCCGACCAGCTTAGAACCAGCAGGAAAGAAACCATAGATTAATGAACAACCAGCCAAAACTACTTTTAATGTAATGTAACCAAGGATAAATGTTTTTTGTGATATCGGTAGTTGAAGGAGGAATACAAGTTTTAGCCCAATCAAAAGAAGCTATTTACAGGTTAACCTTAAGTCAGGTTAGTGGTGAATACACCCATCATTAGTATAAAAAAACGGAGGTTTCAAAAATATTCTGTTTCCTTTTCCTCTTCTTCCTGCTTCTAATTCAGTTTTCAATCCTTTTTTTTATTCAATGTCTCTCACAAGCGGTCTTTTTTTATCCTTTCTAGCCTTCTGCTCTCTTCCTCTTCCACTATTTATTTGAACATCCTTTCCTGCTAAGGTAAGTACTAAATACCTGGTTCAGAGACAATAAGTGCAATTATTTTAAATTATGAAATATTATAATAAGTTGTTATTTAAATGAAAGTGACAAATGAGGTAGAGTCTATCACCCCCCCCCATAATATCTTCTTTATCTTTCATACTTCTATTTTTATTCTTTCTCTCTTCTTCCTTAGAGAAGGAACAAGAATACAAGAGGAAATAAGCAATAATAAAAACAGTAGTTAACTAGTTCACAGAGTAAAAAAAGTCTGAACTTCCGTTTGAAAAAAAATCAAAAATTTCTGACACCAAGAATTACATAAATTACTTCATTCTATTTATTTCATGATAATATTTACTAAATTTTTTCTTATTACATAATTGTTTTTTATTTTCTACTACATGTTATTCTCATTTTATACTAGGATTTTTATTTTTATTATTTTCCATCACTTTCAACACTTTCCAGTTGTTTATTTTCTTCTCTCTTGTTATGAATATCTCTTCTCTCCTATTTCAATTTCTTAATCATTTACACTTTTTTTCTTGTCTACTGTTGTCCCATATTATTCCCTATCTAATCTCCTTGAGTTTAGCCCCATATCATATAATCTCTATCATCAACTTTCAACTTTTAGTCCATTACCATTTACTCTCTACAGAGTGGCAGGGTGTTTTTTAAAAGTCTGTTTCACGGCCTTTACTTGGAACCCACGTCTCTTACAGCTTTATTCCCTGACACTACTGATCAGTGGTTAACCAGCAGCTAAAGTGCTTAAGAAAGGAATTGAGCTTTTCGCTGATTCTGATTGGGGGAATTCTTTTTTTAACAGATTGTTAACCGCTGGATCACGTAGAGTTGGAAAAGGCCATTTTCATGGAAGTAAATTGTACCCCTAGGTAAGGAACCATACTGAATCCATTTAGATGTAAAGATATCCTCTCTTATATTTACAATGTTTTCATGAAAATTTGTTCTGTGTGTTCATTATAATATCGCAAACAATTTTCTCACCGAAGTATTCGTTCTATCTCCTTTAAGCGATCTTAAGGTATACAGTTTGAGGTGTACGTACTTGACGAAAATATCTTTAATTTTGGTCCTAAAAATCTAAACTTTTTGGATCTTTTCCGTTAAAACAATAGGGTTTTTCAGAAAATAAGTTCAAAGTTCTGAAAATATACCAAAATACGCTTTGAGGCGCAATTTAAAACCGTATAAGTCAAGAACCATTCGGGATAATTTCAACTTCTTGGTATCCTTTTAAAGCTTAAAAAACAAAGAAAGTTTTAAACCAATAAAACAAAATCCCATGATTTCGTCAATTATGACGATTTCAAGTGTTTACGTACACCTTAATTTCATGACCCTAAGCGACGTTCAATCCAAATAGAAGCCTTGAAACGGACTCTAGTAACACCTAACTTTACTATATTTCTCATTCCTCCCTCAATCTTTCCTTCCTCCCGGAAAACATTATCCCATCCTTCCCAGACCGCCAACCCCTCGCCAAAACGCGTCGCCAAGCGGCAGCAGCAACCCCCGTGTCGCCGCGCCGAAGCGGCCCTCCCGTAATGAATGCAAATGAGGCTAATACACGGGTCCGTGATTCATCGCCCGACAGAAGCGCCGATTCGAGAAAATTGGCTTTTCTCCGCGAAAACTCGCACCAAATTGCGGTTAATGAGGCTTTCGCTTCCCTCGCTGCTATTGATTAAAATTTACCTACCTGCCAGCCCCGGGGCTCCATGAATACATAGGACATAGGGAGATGCGTGCCTTCCAATCAAACTGATATTTTACACATGAGGTTTTCTTCCAGGGGCGGTCGAGGTTCGTTTGTGTACGTTTTTTTATTTCTTCTGTTTATGGTTCGAAGCGGGGTGATTGAGTTAAGTGATATTCGATTGGTGCGATGAATCGAATTAGGGATGAATTATTTGGTGGTTAAGTTTGCCGGGAATCGTTTTGTTTGCATGAGGGAGGTTTGGAATTAATTTTTTTCATATATATTCGTATTTTGGGAGGGAGGTTTTTAAGGATTTGATTTGAAAGAGTTGTGGGAAGGAACGTGTTTGAAGGTAATCTAAATATAACGTGTGGTTCATTCAGGAAATAGGATAATATAGAACGCTGAAATGTTGTTTTGTTTAAGAAAAATTATCTACCAATGGTTCTTTTTGTATTGTTTTACACCCATAAAATTGATTATTTTTTGTCGATGAATGGTGTTACGACGTGTAAATGGGAATCGCGAAAATAATATTGTCGATAGTAGAACTTATTTCCGATGACGTAAAAGTAACGAAATACTAAAATATTATATTTTTCTGTATATTAAGAAAACAAATAAAACCTTTTATGGATAGCTAAAAGGAATTCGCAAATTTATAGCAGATATTGTGTAAGGGTTTGCATACAAAATTTGGGAACCACTGACATAATATTTACGTGGAATACCAAAAACTGTATTTAAACATATTAAAATATGCAGTACACTTCAAAAATATTGAAGAAGTGTAAATAAATTTGGATTATTAAATTTTTAAGTAAGATAAATATAGAGGGAAAATGATTGCAAATGACAGATTTTAATGCACTGAAATCTGCATTTAGCAAAAAAAATATGAATATCATAATACTATATTAATTTGAGATTTAAAAAAGTTATTTTATTTTTACCGCAAAATTTTTCTTTTTCAGTTTTTATATTAAATATTAAACTTTAAAAATTATTAAATTCATCAAAAAGTTGTGAAATATATTGCTTGACAAGAGAAATTCCACTCAAACTAAGTAACGTAGAACCTTAGCTTTTTATAGAACATCAGCTATCATGATTTACATAAAAACTGTCCCTTTATTTATTTAAATAGTTTATACACTTAGTTATTGCATGGAGTTCCAATTATATCCCCCCTCGAATAAATTGCTTATAGCATCTTTCCCCCTTCTATACGGTTGGGTTGTTTTTGCTGCATACTGCTTATTGTAAAGGAAAAACGTGTTTTACAGGCAGGGGAAGCTACCAGGAAAAAACTGTTCTACAGGATTCTCAAGTTACGTTCACAAAATTTTAAACTAATAACAAATTTACATAATTTTTTATTCTTGAATAATCTTACTAGATGAATATAAGCTAATTAGGAAATGTAAGTATGAAAACTTTTAACAATAAAAGAGGTTTTGTTCATATTCAATAGCTAGAGAACAAGAATTCGATACTTTAATAAATTAGTATCAATCATTTCTTTACAGACAAGACAACAACAACAATAATTTCTTTTAGTCCTATACCATTAAATTTTCTTGATTTTCAATTTAAATATTTTGCATTTTGTCTTAAAAAAAAGTATAATATTGCCCATCATAAATGGCTAATTTTTCAACTTCAAGGTGCTATGACTATGATTTAGTTTTAAGTCAAATGATATTCTACGGATATCTTGTGTTCATAGTTTACTGTAATAGTGTTCAAAAATAATAATTAGGTAATATTTTCACATAAAACACATTTTCTAGGCATTTCTTTCAATTAAAAGTTTAAAAACCAATTCAAATATAAAAATAACGCTTTTTGTAAATATTATGCTAAAACCTTTTTTAACTTTATGTTTAAACTCCTTTAAGAACCATATTTTTAAAAATCAAATTATTTTACCTTGAGAGTTTAGAGGTTTTAATGTCATTTTGTTTTTTAAATATTCATAATTTATTCCTTAAAATATATATTACCATATCTCATTAATTTAAAGTACCCATTTAAATAAATCTTACTTTATAAAAACTTTAAATTTCTTAAATTGTTTATAAAAACATAATTGTTTATAAATTGTTTTTAGAAAATAGAAGAAAATATTAGATTACTTATTGTAAAACAGCTTATAAAATGGAAAATATACAAATTAATCGTCTAACTAAATCAATATTTGAAAGAAAAAACATAATTCTCTATTATTAAATCAATCAAAAGTTATTTAAAGTTAAAGTAATTTTATTTGTACAAAATTAAAGATATGAAAGAAAACATAAATGTAAAAAAAATAATTTAAAAATTATTCATTTAACGTCAATTAATACTCCTCGCAATTATGTAACCAACCAATTTTTAAGTCTTTTCAGATTGACCTTTTCTAAATTAAATTTATAAAGATCTAACTATTTTTTGATCTGTTAAATATTACTGGGCTAAAAAAAAATGATACACTTGTAAAAGGAAATAGTTTTTTTCTAGGAAGAAAGACACTGATTTATTGAATAAAGCAAGTGAGCAAGATGCAGGGAACATATTTCATCTTAAAAAATTCCTCCAAAATATTATAAATTTAAAACTTTTAATGCTTTTGTAACATTTTCATCTCTTTAAAAAAGAATAAATTATTGAAACTGAGAATTCTCTTCTGAAGTATCTCAACATTTTTTACCATTATTTTTCCGTAGAGACATGTTCCCTTGAACACAAGACAAAATAATAAAAAACAAAATTCGAAAAATTAATTCGAAAAATATTTATTCGAATTAATTATGAACGGGGTATTTCAGAAGTGAATTCGCGTCTTTAGAATTAAAAAAAACTTCTCGCGTAGAGTCTACGTGAAAACGAACCATGGTTAAAATACTGAACTTTTACTTAATTTCAGTCAATTAAGCCAAGTTTTCCTTTTAAATATAATCTATTGGCAAATTTAAGTTTCCCGTAAATGACTACCTATTTATAAGCATGCATAAGTTGGTGAAATAGTACACAGTTTTCAGCTCCAATGTCAGTCAAGAGATGGCGCTGTCAGATCTTGTAGCGTTTGTAGAGTAGATTGTAGACATTTCTCTTAAAAAGGTCTTGTGTATTTTATTGGTTTTGTTAAAATGATATTTAAAGATTTAAAATATAATGGTCAATACTATTACAATAAATCCTCTTTTCTTTCTACTTTGAAATGTAATAGTAGTAAGGAATTTGCCTGTGTGGGGTTTTTATATAAATTGTGAATTTTCTAAAGGATTTTTGAGGGATGGATCCGAAAATCTGGTCGAAATTTTGCAATAGATTACAGAAAATTAATATTTTGATTTAAAAACTGATAAAAATACATGTGACTTTTATCGCTATCTTACGTCACAGGTTAGGAAGTTGATTTTTTTAAACAACGAGTGAAAGACTCGTGGTGATTTTTCACCGCGTGCGTGTCACAGCTTTTACTTTTTTCGTTTTTTTTTCTAATCTTAACCCCTTATTTAATCAATCATCATGAAAATAGGGCCATACTTCTATGCTGTAAACGAAGATCATAACCAGTGACGTCACACAGGGGCATAGCTAGGGGGGGCGGTCCGCCCCGGGTGTCACCCCGAAGGGGGTGACACCCAAACTAGTGAACTTGACACTTTTTCAAGTTGTATGCTTTCCTTGAAAATTTTTTTTTGAATTCACTCTACTAAAGAAATAAATTAGGGTTTAACAAATCGGGTGTCACCCCAACCCACCCTCCTTGAACAAAAAAATTGATCATCCTGGAAAATAATCAAAATACTCATTTGGCTGGCTACCTAGGAGGGGTGACACCCACCCAAGCTTAAAAATTTCGAACGCAGTTTTAAATATAAACGTAAGAAATATAAGTGTTGGAATTGATTTAAATAATTAACAGTTTTTAGGGGAATGAACTGGGGTGTCACCCATCGAGCTTTATTCAGATGATACAAATTTTCTCGATCACACATAGATATTTTTATTGAGTGAAAAAACCATGAAATAAATAAAAAAAAGTTATTAAATGAGTTAACCCATTTTGAGAGGGGTGTCATCCCTTTAGCTAGGGGGGATATCAAAGTTTTCCAAGTAGTTCAACAAAAAAAATTTAACTGAAAACTACTATGGGATATAAGATATAAACCCTTCAACCCGGGTGTCACCCATTCATCTAGCTGGGAGGTGACATTCAAATTTCAAACTCTAGTTTGAATAGTTTTAAAAGCCAAGGTAAAGGGTTCACACAGAAAAAAGTCCATCGAATATTTATTTTTTACAATCTTAAATGGGTAAATTTTAAATTCACATTTTACCCCAGAAAAAATCTGAATACTCCAACTGTCTCCTCTTCTGGTTTCTCTAGTTATCGTTTGAAAATGTTTCCCACATAAGAAGGGTTTTATCAGGGGTGTCACCCAGTGTCACAAATATCCAAACATAAGTTTGTACACTATATTTAAAGATCACATTTCAAAAAAATTTTCTCGGGAAAAGCCCCCAGACCCCCTCCTTTGGTTACTTGGAACTCTATTAACTGCAATTTTTTTTATTAAGTTCAGCAAAATGCTAATTTTAGCTACAATTAATGTACGAAAAGGCTAGATTGAGCCTATTAAAAATGCTTTAGGAATAATATTTTAGGCCCCTCTCGAAAGAAATTTCCCTGTACGCCAATGGATTGAATTATCCGAATATGTTGACCAAGGGCGTATAAAAGCTCCGAAATTTGGACTACGTTGTATACAAAAACAAGTTAAAATCTTGTTTTTAGGGTAAAATTTCCAAAAATTTCCTGGGAGAGGACCCCCAGATCCACTTTTGTACTTAGAACTTTGGTTAAAATGGAAATCCCACCTAAAAATGTGTATCCAAAATTCGAGCTAAAGGCCTCAAAACTAGTTAAAAATTTGAATTTTTGAGTCCAATTTCTAAAATTTTCTGGGGGAGTACCCCCAGACCCCCCCTTTGGTAGTTTGAACTTTATTATACGCAACTTTTCATATATTCAGAACTTCATGACGGAAATTCCGTATAAAATGTATTAAGAAGCTACAATAAACCTATTTAATATGTATGAGAGATTCTAAAGAATAATTTTGGGTCCTTCCTGAAATAAATTACTATATACGGTTTGGACTGAAGAATAACTTACATCATAACTTGTTGTTGCTAAGTTGAGAAATTACAGGCAATGGTAAATTAAAACCTTGAACTTTGAAATAATAAATTAAATGCCTATATAAGAACACAAATATAAAACGGGGATCCACATGAGACCCTCAGTTCTAGACTGGTGTCGCAAATTTTATAATTTTTACAACCGAATTCCAAAAGGGGGTGACACCGAAAGCTTCCGCCCCGGGTGACACCCATGCTAGCTACGCCACTGACGTCACAACTTGTTTTCGTGCCATTAAAAAAAGACGATTTTTAATCCACTTTTTGTAATTGAAAAAAATTGTCAAATCAAGCTGGAATTTCGCACCGGCCTATTTTTGCATGGAGTATCGATTAAAAGAATAATAAAAAATCGGGCAAATTCCTCATTGAAGTTTAATGCCAATCAAACGCTGTATGTTTTAGTTTTTTTTTATTGATAACAGATGGGGGAGAAAACATGAATTATATTTGAAAAACAGCTTTTGTAAGTTTTCTTCAACTGTTTAGTGTCAAGAAAATATAAAAAAAAAACTGTTCATGCTTAAATTGAATTTCCCATTGGACAAAATTTATCTGATGGTTCGTACATTGGGGAAAACCGTGCAGATATTTCTTTAATGTTTCCAGATCTTTTTAATTTACTTCCCTTAAAAAAGTTAATTACAGATTTACTTGCAAAATTATCCTGATTTTTAACATAATGATAGAAATTATTCAATCATAGATCAACAGAAGCCTCTGCCATAAAATTTATTTATTTGACAGGATTTTATAGAAGGGAACTATTTAAAGGGATTAAATATTTTCACACTTGTCATAAATAGAAAAAGGTTAAGGATTTTATTTTCCGTAAAAAAATTAGTCGCCTCATTTTGTGTTTATTAACATAAAATCGGATAACATGTTTTTCAATTTTAGGAAATTCCAAATTTGTGAGATATGTATTGGGTTGTCCCGTAAGTTCTGTTACTTTTTACGAAGTTTTGTGTTTGAAATTTTTTTGTGAAAAACTGGTAATAGGTGGAGATTTCAAACAAAGGGGATTTTGATATATGTATATTTATGAACATAATGTGTGATTTTGATAGTTTTCGTGATAATATTTCTTTTCAAAATGGCGGTTTGAAAAAAAGACCAAAAACGACGATTTCAGCGTAATTTTTTTCTTTTGTTTAAAAAACTAAAGAGAACGCATAATTCATGGCTAAAAAACGTTTTACTGCATATTTGATATGTTAAGAATAAGATGTCATAGTTTCAAGATGATTCGATAAGTTTAAGGTAGGAAATTTTGACTTTAAAACTTCATATATCGGTAATTTCACGTGTTTTTTAAAGCACGCCTATTGTTTTTCTAAGCAGCTGGTATGAAGCAAATTAAAGGCAGATGTTTTTTGAACCATAAGGCTTGTTTCAACGGTTTAAACATTGAAAGCCTCTTTTCAAAATGTCGTTGAATTGATTTATTTCTAAATCCCAACGAGTTGTTTTTATTGTAGTGTTTTCGTATGAAGCAAATAATTGCTTTGTTCGCTTAGCGTAAGTTCAGCGAGTGTAATTCTGATAAGCTAAATCGTAACGCGCTTGAATATTGCGTACTACTTTCTGAACTTAATTTCAGATATAATTTAATATATATTGCATATTTTGAATACTTGGGTATTTCGTAAGCTTTTTTATTGATTTTGATGCTTTTTTTCGTGAAAATTTCTTCGAAATGACTAAAATTACTGAGGTAAGTTTCTTGCAAAGATGTTATGTTTGAGACCTAAATTTCCTAAGATAAACTTATCGAATTATCTTGAAACTATGACATCTTAAACTAAACATTTCAAACATACAGTACAACTTTTTTTAGCCATGAATTATGCGTTCTTCCTAGTTTTTTAAACAAAAGAAAAAAGTTACACGAAAATCGTCGTTTTTGGTCTTTTTTTCAAACCGCCATTTTGAAAAGAAATAATATCACGAAAACTACCAAAATCACACATTATGTTCATAAATATACATATATCAAAATCCCTATTGTTTGAAATCTCCACCTATTACCAGTTTTTCATAAAAAATTTTCAAACACAAAACTTTGTAAAAAGTAACAGAACTTATGGGACAACCCAATAGTTTCCGTCTTAAGACATTAAAAATTTTAAAAAATTTAAATTTCTTTTGAACCTTTTCTACGTATCAGTACCAAAATAGTCTTGAAAAGTGCTCTAAAATAATTTTTTGTTATTGATGTTACCTTTTGAAATGAAAGTTTTTAAATAAAAATAATAATATATCAAGTAATATTTCAATAAATTTCATTTAAGTAAATGAATAAAGCACTCAAGATCGATTAAAAAGCCTGTCTAATCATAATTTGAACGCAATACATGTGTATTGTGTAACTGAAGTGGAAAAAAATCGTGATCTTTCTTTTGCATTTGAGCGCCCACCGTCATTTTCTGCTCATTGGAAGCTGACAAGCGGTTTCTTAAAAATCAATCAATCAATCAATCTTAAAGAATTTTTGCTAGTAATAATTGTTGTTGTGTGTGGCAACTCATCAGTTAGTCTTTGGAAGAGTGGCGGTCGAAATCTTATGATGTGCCTTTTTTTATGTGAATTGCGATTAGTTCATAGTGCTGGAAGATGGCTTCGGAGGTTTATTTTTAAAGAGCCACTAAAATAAGGTGAGTTCAAGGAGAACGAAATTTTATAGTTTTAAAATGTAAATGGTACTTAACAGTTTGATGTTTTCTTAATTACGTCTAAGTTTATGTATTGGAGTAATGTGTGGCTAAATCTTAATTTCGTTTATTTTTTATTTATCTAACTGTTACATATATTTTTGAAAATATCTATAATGAAGATAAGATACACGGGCCCAAACAGAAACAAAATAAAGTCAAGTGATCATCTTGCAAAGTTTTTTCATGGGATTATTTTAAATCAATATAGTATGTTTTCATGGCATAAAATTCAACAGAACGGAATCTCTGATAGTTATCTTCTTATTCTGTCACACAACTATCTATTGGAATATCTAAGAAAGAATTTGCTTGGATCATGATGATCAAACTTACAGCAATTAATAGTTATTCTGAAAATAAGATAGATTTCTTTTCTTATGAATTCCTTCAAAAAACTAGAAGTTAATTTTTAGGAATTTATGAACTAAACTATAAAATCTGATTCAGTATTAATACTTTATCTACGGCATTATGATTAGCTGCAATTTTTTTCGTGTAAGTATTTTTTTTGTCACTAAAATGAAAATTAAGTGACAATATACATAAATAAAATAATCATCTTTTGAAAATTCAATCCGCTAGAGCCCATAAATTAAATTGACATCTTTGAGTGTACACGGATTTCTAAAATATTCTCACAGTACTAAAAAAAACATGTTTTTATAACACCTTTAAAGTCTTAAAAAACATACACTTTAACTACTTTTAAAAATAATACACTTTAAATACTCTACTTAAATACTTTTTTGCGGGAACAAAAATGGCAATCATGGGAATACGATCGAATTTGCAGCTGAAAGCACAACTTCAGTTAAATCTATTCGCATTTCCCGCTAAAATACTCATCATGGAACTTTTGCTGCTTTTTATTCTGAAAGTGAAAAACTGAAAGAGTGTTCCTGCAAAGTATCGTCAATATATTCGTGAGGATGATTATTCTATGAAAGTTTCAAGTTGGTGGGACTTGTAAGTACTCTCAGTAGATAAAGGGTTAAAATACAAAAAGTATATTGTATTGAAAAAAGGGGCCTTGAAAGTTACATAAATGTGAAGCCTTAAAATATCAAATTTAAATAGCTCTGAATTAGATGAAAAAATATTAAATGAAAAGACTGGTTCAAAACGCAAAATGTTTCAAATGTTTGTGATTAATATCATTTAAGTAGGTGTAGGAGAATTTATTGATGACTTAATCTTTAAAAGTTATGATTGCAGGATCATGTTTTGGATATTACTTTTGACAAAGGAGCGTAGATTCATAGACATGAGTCAACAAGGTAAACCTGATAATATAATATTTCATCTAAAAGAATGCCTGGTATAGCTTTAGAAAGAGTCCTCTAGCCGCCATGTTTACCCACAGCTCAAATGATGACTAACAACCATAGAGATCTAATTATTAATATAATTTTATTATTAAATCCTAAAATAATAAAAATTAGTTTATTATTTGTATAAAGGAATAATCTTATAATTATAAAGTAATTTATTATTAGTAGTATAAAAACGAATTTTGTTACAAATATCATAAAAATTAAAGGAATACACTTATTTAAGAAATCTTAAAATATCTACCCTAAAAATACCTGATCTTTCAACTACTGAATATCACTGGACAGTTAAATGAATGATGTATTTTAACATAGCGTGAATTTCTTTTAATGAGAAAGACCTTTTAACTAGAACTCGACCTTTATTAATCCTAATCATTAATTTGTACACTTATGTTTCATTCAACTATTTTACAAATTTTTTTCACAGGGAAATAGGACCTTTAGCTACTCCCCATCTTATAGAGGATGCAGAATAGACCCCTTATTAACTCCCTTATGAAGTTCCCTTCGGTTTATAGAAGGATGCAGGACGGCAATAAAGGCTCCAAATGAAACAGACCTTGCCAGTGGATTTCCTAGAATATAAAGTGGTCAGCAAAGCCATTTTGCAAGGTATATTATATATTTATCCCATAAACTTAAGTGTTATGAGGTGGTTAACCAAACTATTAAAAAAAATATTCCTATACTGCCGTCCTAAGCGAAAGTACGCATAAACCAGTTTTCTTAAAATTTCACTTTTTTTCCTTTGGCGCGTTTCTCAATTGGCGAGAATGTACCTTGCTACTTCCAAGCCACTACAATGGTTGTCAAAATCATGAAAAGACCTCTTAACTATAACTATCAGAATTGAAAGTAAACTAATATTATTTTGTAAGATTGAAATTCACATAAATTTAAATAGAAAATAATATTTTAACTAAAAAACAGAAGAGTTTTAAATTCATCGTCTAATAGTTTAAATGTATTATTAATGTAAAGTATTAATATCTTGAATATGTGCGAGTCACTAGAACGAGAACTTGCAGCTGAAAGGGTGTGTATTTTTCCTTTACTCAAATTTGTAATCGACCCCTCTCTGTTTGGCTTAAAGATATATACGAATTAATCAATCTATAAGGCAGCCCAACGCCGCAGACAATAACAGTATTTTTTGGGTGTAGCCAACATTCGATCTTAGAAGGAGGGTATACCGCACAGAATAAAAAATCCGCCGAACACTTTTTGGTGATATTTTTCTCAAAGTAAATCAGAATGAAATTGCCTTTGCGTGCACTTTTGATTAGGATGGCAGTATAATAAATAGAAGCATTTTTCAAAGATCCCCTATCTTTAAGTCTGTATATTGTTTTTAAAAGAAATTCTCTATGTATAATTTCTTTAACGTTAGGCATTAAATTTTTCTTATTTCCAAATTTTTGTCGGTCGGTTGTGGGCGACACCTTCCTACTTTAACTACTTTTGAACATTAAAAAAAAATTGAATTAAATTATGCCTAAAATAGATCACCTCTGCTCAATGCCCCTAAATTCAAAGAGGTCTACCCTTTTCTGTAGTATATAAATTTGCTTACAAATTTTTATAGAAACCTGAGTTATGACCTCTCCCATCAACCAAGTTGCCATGAATGCCAGTCATAGGAGGTAATAGCGTGAACATCTGAATCATCCCAGAGCATTCTTGATACTGAAGACTGAAATCTTAGGATATGGAAACTAATTTTGTAAGTTATCAATGTTTTAATTTCAACAGATTAAAACTATTTTAGAAGTTTATTTAGATGGTGCCTTACAAGTTAAAAAAAATTGCCTGAAAGTTAATTTTTAGGTTAGTTATCCTATTTTTAAATATTCTATGCTACAAAAATCTATTGGAATAATCTAAATAATGAATTTTGTGGCTGTAAAGTTTTTTGATTCCAATATCAAAACATTTTTAATCTTGTCTATAAAAATTTAATTAAATTTTTTTTGGCAATATTGTGCTTTCGTGGGTAATGAGTCATTACTAATGACTGAAAAATGCCTACTTTAATGTTTAACAAATGTATTTAAAATAATCTATTCATTTTAAAAAGTTTTAAATAAATAAATAAAAGTTAACAGCTGTAATTATTTGGAATTATTTTAAAAACAGTTTGCACACATTCAATAAGGCTTTTTATAAGCGATCTCAAACTTTGTCAATTAAGGACTTCAGGAAGAAAAACTGAATACTGAAGCTAAAAACTTAATTTTAAAAATATTTATATAAAAAAAAGCTTGGAAACTACTGATTTTGAGATAAGTTAAGGGTGACCAACCGTCCTGCTTCTTGCCTCTGTCCTACTGACCGAATGTACGGCTTTTTCACTTAAAGTACTGCTCTTCTGACTTAAGTTTCATAAAACGGGAAAATGTAAAGAAAAACCTAGATTTTTTTTCAAGTGTAATCTTTCAAAAGATCATAATTCATTAGCCGAATATTATTACTTTTATTTATTGTTACTTCAAACTTTAAAAACCCGATTACAAAGTATATATCATTATAGAAAGGTGCGCGTCCTAAAGGGTGCTCTGAAGTTCAGCCCCCTCTTGAAGTTTTGGTGATTAGTTTTCTACAGTTTTTTTCACTTCCAAATTATGTTGCGTAGAAAAGTCATCCCAACTGTCTAAAAAAATTTTTTAAAATGAGTTTTAAAGTCAAATTTACAAAATTTTCTGGTGGAGGACTCCAACCCCCTTTCTTGATGGATTAAGGGTAAAACGCTAAAATTTTTTAACTGTATATAAAAAGTTTAAATAATAGATAAAGGGAAATAATTAAATAATATATTCTTGATAGATTATGGGTAAAACACTAAAATTTTTTAACTGTATAAAAAGTTTAAATAATAGATAAAGGGAAATAATTAAATAATAGATTCTTGATAGATTAAGGGTAAAACACTAAATTCGGAATCATTGTTACAGCATCATGGTTACAGCCTCTGATTGGTGGAAAATTAATTTTCCACCAATCAGGCTGTAACCAAGGTTTCCTGACGTAACCGCAGGTAAAGTTACTGGTGAATACGGCCGTTAATGATCTTTATGGTGTCTTACCTTATTAGGTGTATGTGATATGACTGACCGTAATTGGTAATGGTTTACCCTAGGCCTACAAATTTACTACCCGCATCTGGCGTGCCAGTCCTTTTTTGCGCCCCGTCCAGTTTTAAATTATTCCGAAGTTTTAAAATATTTATGAAAATTTAATTGAAAAGAACATTTTTCGTAAAGTTTTCTACAGGATTAGTTAAAGGAAAATGTCAAACTGTTTTCTTCCAATAAACAATGAAGGGAAAACTTTAAAAAGTTTAATTGAATTTTCAATAGTATAGAAATTTAAAGTATGTTCTAAACAAACATAAGTGACCCTTTTAATTCTTAATTTTGACGTTTGTAACGGCTCTGTATCTTGAAAAAGTAGTAAAAAGTCAATCAATCTGCTTTGGTTCGCAAGATCAATCCAGATTGATTTTTTCGTCCGCGGTACGTTAAGACGTCAAGTTTTAGCCCGTATCACAGATAGTTATGCATGCTTGGTGTACCCCATTCCGAAACAAAGGTTATGTCTTTATTAAAATCCAATTCATGAAAATACAAATGTTTTTCAAAGTTTGTATCTATCTTGTATTAAACTATCAAATTGACCAATTATTAAAAAGTAAGACGTGCAGTTTTTAAAAAGTCGATGTTTGCTGATCAGTTTTTTTTGGGGAAGGTTTGGTTTATTAAGAAGCACGGACGTTTATGTTGAGCGATATTTAAATCATTTTACATCTAACGGTTCCCTCATAATTTCATCGATTCACTTTTTAAATAATAATTTTAATACCATTCTATTGAATTTGTAGAAAAAAATGCGTTAAGGTTTTTTTTAATTTTTGCTATCATTTAATCTTCTAGTTTTAGCACGTTTATATAGTAAAGACTAGCTGATTTGCCCGGCCTTGCACGGGTGAAGTGTATTTATTCCTTTTTTTTAAGTTTTCTCAAGTTTATATCCGATTTTTCGTATCATCAATCACCCCGGTGTCCCCTGTACTCTTTTCATATCCCCGTGTTCCCGAATATATTCATACCCCTATTTTCCCGGCACCTTTTCATATCCCGGTGTTCCCGGTACTTTTTCATATCCCAGTGTTCCTGGAACTTTTTCATATCTTGGTGTTCCCGGTACCTTTTGATATCCCGGTTTTCCCGATAATTTTTATGTCCCGGTTATCCCGATAATTTTCATACTCCGGTGTTCCCGGTACCTTTTCATATTCCGGTGTTCCCGGTACTTTTCCATAACCCGGTGTTCCTGGTACCTTTACATACCCCGGTTCCCGATAATTTTCATATCCAGGTGTTTCCAATAATTTTCATCCCGTTATTCCCGGAAGTAGTTAATATCTTGGTGTTCCCGGTACCTTTTGGTTTCTCGGTTTTCCCGATAATTTTTATGTCCCGGTTTTCCCGGTACCTATACATACCCCGTTCCCGATAATTTTCATATCCAGGTGTTTCCAATAATTTTTATCCCGGTATTCCAGGTTCCTTTTCCCCATCCCAGTTCCAACTGTGATATCTCATTCCATCAAACATTTATCCTTTCCATGTGATAAAAACAATCCAATTGAAATCATCTCTTTTTTCTAAATCTAGTGTTTAAAATCTTTAACTGAATTTTCATGAAGTATTCCCGCTATCCTTTTAAAATTCCACAAAAAATAAATTTCAAAATAAAATAAATTTCAAAAATCCCTCGATAAAAAGTTATCAAGTAATAGCCTGAGAGCTGGATGCAAATTTTGGGAATGATAAGGTGCACGAGATATTTCACCTGGAACAGATTCGATTGATGATGGGAAAGCTTATGTCACCAACGCCAGAAGGCGGAGTGGAAGCTTTCAGTGTGAAAGGGGGGGTCGAACATGCAAACAGCGCGCGGTCCCTTGCGACAGAGATTTTGAGGAAATCGGTTGAAAATTTGCACAGTTTAAGGAGAGTGTGAATAAAAGATAATGTAGCATTCTCAAAAGTATAAGTGGTGTTTTAAGGGTCGTAGAGAACTAAACGAATTTTCGAATGTTTATATGAATGATCTGTACGGCCGACGAGGTGCAAGGCTGGACATAGGCTTAATGTATTGAAGAATGTTAGTAAAAGTTAGGGTAACACTCCCAGAAGACTAAGTGGAAGACAAAGGGTGGCCAGAAGTCACCAAAGGTGCAGAAAAATCTTAAAACCCGAATCATTCGGAAACTTCTAGCTGTTTGCATATGTATAGCTGACATATAGAACAAACTATATGCAAACAGCCAGAAGTCTAAGTGGAAGCGTTCGGGAGATATTCAGGCGCGAAGTAAAAAACTGAATAAAAGCAATTCTCTTGCAACAATGACTAATAATACGCTAATAAATATAAAGTCATTGTTAGCGTGGTTTTTAGCGTATTATTAGTCATTGTTGCAAGAGAAAAGTTATGTGTTGTAAGTCATTTGTTATATATAAACATTGGAAAATTCGTTAGTTTCCTACAACCCTTAAAACACAACTTATACTGTTGAGAATGCTACATTATCTTTTATTCACACTCTCCTAAAACTGTGCAAATTTTCAACCAATTTCTGCAAAATTTCTGTCGCAAGGGACCGCGCGCTTTTATTCGGTTTTGTACTTCGCGCCTGAATATGTGCAGAACGCTTCCACTTAGACTTCTGGCTGTTTGCATATAGTTTGTTCTATATGTCAGCTATACATATGCAAACAGCCAGAAGTTTCCGAATGATTCGGGTTTTAAGATTTTTCTGCACCTTTGGTGACTTCTGGCCACCCTTTGTCTTCCACTTAGTCTTCTGGGAGTGTTACCCTAACTTTTACTAACATTCTTCAATACATTAAGCCTATGTCCAGCCTTGCACCTCGTCGGCCGTACAGATCATTCATATAAACATTCGAAAATTCGTTTAGTTCTCTACGACCCTTAAAACACCACTTATACTTTTGAGAATGCTACATTATCTTTTATTCACACTCTCCTTAAACTGTGCAAATTTTCAACCGATTTCCTCAAAATCTCTGTCGCAAGGGACCGCGCGCTGTTTGCATGTTCGACCCCCCCTTTCACACTGAAAGCTTCCACTCCGCCTTCTGGTGTTGGTGACATAAGTTTTCCCATCATCAATCGAATCTGTTCCAGGTGAAATATCTCGTGCACCTTATCATTCCCAAAATTTGCATCCAGCTCTTAGACCATAAGCTTGTCTTCTTATTAACAAAACCAACTTCTTTAAAAGCTTCTCTGAAAGAGTAAAAACAAACAGATTGCTAGTTATAATAAAAATCTAGTGATTACAGTCTAGTAAACCATGCCCTATGAAACAATGAAATTTTAGCTCTGTTTCCTTGGCAACTTTTAAATTCTTGCTATTTAAATATATTTATTTTTGAGAAATTAAAATCTTAAAGAAAGTAAATTAATTATTTTAATTTATTTCGGTTTTCTGATAGCTGTTATAATACTTAAATACAGATATTTTCACTGTTTTTCTTAAATTTAATTGTAAATTATAAAATGTTTTCAAATTATATTTTATCAAGTGAGGCAAGACGTTGCCTTCAGATAAGAAGTAAACCCTGCATTTTATGCATTTCAACAATGTGTAATGTTATTTCAATGGGTAAAACGGAGTCGAAAAAGCGCCGAAAAACAGGGAAGGAGTCGTTCGATTTTAAAATCGTTTCTTAGTGCGCGTCTAATGGCTGAAAGGAAGGTCTCTGTCAAATTTCAAGCCTATCGGTCCGGCAGTTTTGGAGATTTCGTGATGAGTGTTATGAATGAATCAGTCAGTGGTATTTGGATTTTATATATATAGATTATTGTATATATTAAATCATTCATATTTTTCTTTTCAGGTCACTGAATGATCCTGAGTCTACTTTCAACCGAAGTATTGTTACGCTTTTCCCTGATTTCCAAGACTTTATATCAGGTTTGATTCTTGGTATGTTGAAATCATCAGCTTGTAATTTACTGGTCATAAATAAAAGTTGATGCCTTAAATATGGATTATTTATTTGGTACCCATTTCATTGTTTTTGCTACTCGGTCCACGCTGCTCAGAAAGAACATGCGCGTGGACTTAGTATATACAGGACGCGCAGGAAGTCCAGAGCGCATGCGCGAACCAGGGAAAGGTTGCTTGACAAGAAGGGAGCCAAGCTAAGTTCAAAAGTTAGTCAAGGAATTATATCAGAGAAAGTTAGAGGCAAGCAAGGTAACCAAGTCGAAACCAAGAAACTTTGGTTGAAAAGATTTTGTAGTTGAGCTCTTGGTTGACAAGTCAAGGTTTGCTTCAAGATTTTCTAAGTCCAAGAAATGATTGAGAACTTGGGTTCTAATAAAATTCTTGAATTTGGAAATTCAAAGTCCAATAGTCAAATAAGATCTTGAGTAATTTAAAACTTAAGATCTTATTCGACTATTGGACTTTAAATTTTCCAAGTTCAAGAATTTTATTAGAACCCAAGTTCTCAATCATTTCTTGGACTTAGAAAATCTTGAAGCAAACCTTGACTTGTCAACTAAGAGCTCAACTACAAAATCTTTTCAACCAAA
This sequence comes from Tetragnatha versicolor, assembly GCA_024610705.1. Lineage (NCBI taxonomy): Eukaryota > Metazoa > Arthropoda > Arachnida > Araneae > Tetragnathidae > Tetragnatha > Tetragnatha versicolor. The sequence goes on along the minus strand of JANDEH010000011.1, from coordinate 7,071,887 downwards.
GTTTCTTGGTTTCGACTTGGTTACCTTGCTTGCCTCTAACTTTCTCTGATATAATTCCTTGACTAACTTTTGAACTTAGCTTGGCTCCCTTCTTGTCAAGCAACCTTTCCCTGGTTCGCGCATGCGCTCTGGACTTCCTGCGCGTCCTGTATATACTAAGTCCACGCGCATGCTCTATCTGAGCGGCGTGGACCTAGAAGCACCATGTGTAAAATAGGAATTAATAAGAACCCAGGATCAAGAATAACCAGTTTATTGGGAAAGAATCTAGTCAAGTTACATAAACCATAGAAACTTCAAGGATTTCAAACAAAGAGATACATCGAATCATGTAAATACAGCTACAATCACTACTTGTCCAAACCCAAGAACTTATGTCTCGTTTCACTTGTCCTGGAATGAAAATTATATATTTTAATAATCCAGAACACACCTTAAGATTGGTTATGAAAACTATGCTGGTTTAACATTTCATTCTCTCTCTAATACTTATACAAAACATTACCCGAAATTCAGAGATTACACATGATAATAACACAAGTCTGCAATGAAAAAGCTGTTTAAAACGTTTTTTTATTATGTAATTTTGAGTGCTGATAAAGAAGAAAAACTACTTTGAATTTCCCCCATTTTTCGCAGTTTTGTAACATTTCTAACGTTAAAGAATTTTGGTGTTATAAGTAAAGAATATAGATAACTATTTCACTCAGGATAGTATATTAGAATGGATAGAGAAAATCCAAGGCTATAGGTTAAATGGTGCAAATAACGGATTCTATGTAGCATTATACTCTGATGAGACATTTTGATTGCTAATCACAAGAGTAAAAGGAACCTCCCAAGATTGAAAAATAATTTTTAACGGCGTTTAGACTGTAAATGAACCCATTTAAGTGATGGTTTCAAGGAAAATTAATTCATATTTTTCTTTTCCTTTATATTGAGGTACTAATTTATTTTATAGTTATCAAAATTATCAGGAAATATTACATTCTAGGGCAAAACAAAAGTAATTTTTGGAATTTTAAAAAACACAAAATATTACCTCAAAAAGCGTTTGAATAAATTTGCCATACACATCTTTTTGTGAAAAATTGCTCAATTTGTTAAAAAATGCGATGTTTAAAAAAGCAAATGAGTTTATTTCCGTATTCAGCACATAAAAAAATTTTCAGGTAAAGTTTGAGTTCAAAAATTACTTTCAATGTTCGTTCACTTATTTTTGAAAAATTGCCTTCTTTAATTTGATTGTGAAGAAAAATGATTTACCAGGAGAAAACATAGGTCAGTTTATCACATTAAAACACATAAATTGATTTTTTGAAAAATTCAAGTTAGAAATTTAGTGTAATAATTATTTACCAGAAATTTGAGACATTTCCAAAAACTAAATTGGCAGGAAATGTGACGTCCCAGTGAAGAACAGGTTATTTTAGGATTCAGTGCACCAATAAAAAAACCCAAAGATCAGTAGTAACTCAAAAAGCTTTAGGAAAGTTTTTTTTGCAGATCATTGTTATTATAAGCATAAAACTTACTTTATTTTAAATTTACATTAATCTTAGATGAAAATTGTTGTTTCCTATATGCTTGAGACATGCTAGATAACATCAAGCCTCATTTAACTTTAAAATGATATATATAATATGCGAGATTTACAAAATCTTGATGTGGTTTTTATTATTAGTTGCATGTTATTTATTCAGCTAGCTCTTTCCCTAAAAGGTATTTTTCTAAAAATAAAACTTTTTAGCAAAAAACTAGTGTTATTAATAATTTTAAAACTATGAAAGTCGTTCAATGTATCAGTGCCGTGTTGTGAGCGGACGTGTTGTAAGCGGACATATGAAAATCGTGTTGTGAGCGGACATTGATACAAAATCGAGATCGAAAATCGAGATTGAATCTGTTAGCGATTTTATATGCTATTTTCAACATCAAAAGAACTGTAAAAAGTTAATGGTAGTTGGGGGGCTGCCGCCCCCCAAACCCCCCTGCCCTAACTATAACCAAACTCGTTTAGGGTGTAATCAGTAGCAGTGACGATTTAGAAAAAAGGGGGTTCTGTACTCTTTAATGTTACACAAAACACGCAAATCACACAAACAGAGCATTAAAATAGCCAATATGAATACAAATAGCATAACTTAACTTACTTTACTTAAGACTTTGAGAAAAGCAAAAATTTGGAAGTATTAATTGATTAAAACTTGTGTAACAAAGATTAGCAAATAAATGTAAATACATATAAATCTCGTCCGCATTTTCATTCGGCAACTTAAAAAACAAAAGAACTCAATAAAATAAGCACTAAACTAGATTTTAAAATTTCGAATTCCAATATCAAAAGAACACTCGTTGTGGGTGTAATCAGTAACAGTGACAATACGGAAAAAAGGGGGCTCGGTACTGTTTAAAGTCATACAAAAAGAGCATTAAAATAGCCATTTTGAATGTAAATAGCAGTTTATCGATTCGATCTCGATTTTCAATCTCGATTTTTTATCAATGTCCGCTCACAACACGAGTTTTAGGTGTCCGCTTACAACACGTCCGCTCACAACACGACACCAATGTATCACATATATTAAGGTTAAATAACGTCTAATAGCAATAAAGCATTGAACATAAATTTGAATTTCATTTTTCCCACAACTTGAAATTAAGCAGCAGAAATACATAATTTTATAATTAAAATATCACTATGCAGACATAGATCCTGATGTATTGAAGTTAGTAATTATCTTTTTCTATTCTAAAACTGTCAAAGTAAACTAAACTAACAAAGTAACTAAATCAAACTAAACTTTATTTAAACAAGAAACATTATAGCGGTGTTTGTTTAGGATTTAACAGTAAAAATGATAACTTACCTAAAAATAGAGACCAGTTTAACTGGTTACGTGCTAATTGAAGACTTAGTTATCTTTTACTCTTGAAGATGTGTGCAATGTGCCTCATTTTTATTCTTCCTTATTCCTAGGGAGAAGATATAATTTACCAGATGAGAATTTATTCAAATTTAGATAACTTTTGTTGCAAAAAATATACATACTTTAGACACTCGTATTTAAAAACCTTTTATACTCAACAGCAGCGTTTCCTGTGAACCCAGTACGTCACTACGCGGAAGGAGAAAGTGAGTAAACACAAAGCCTTATGGGTTGATAGGAGGAATTTCGATACGCAAATTGTGATAAAAAGACTATACAGGGTGTTTCAAAATTGCGTTGCACGGCTTTTATTCGAAACCAGCGCCTCCTAGGGTCATGGAAGTAAGGTCTACCCCTAGGTAAGTGACCCTGGAGAATCCATTGAGATGACTTACAGCGCCCCTAGCGGCGAAATAAATAAGTTAAAAAAATTAATTTAAAAACTAAAGGAGATAGAGCAAAAACCTTAGTGAGAGTATTGTTGCCAACGTCAAGAAGAACTCATTGAAAAACATTTGATCAAAATATCTTGAATATTCGCGGAGATATTAGCATGTGAAAATAGCACTTTTTCGAGGGTCAAAAAGTAAAAAGTTCGCATATTTGCAAATTTTTCAGTGTTATTGTGTAGTTTTGTGTTTTTTTAGTTGAAAGAACACAAAATTTGATCAAAAAATTAAAAAAATTTGCAAATATGCGAACTTTTTACTTTTTGTAACTCCAATACAATCTAATAATATATCTTTGATTCTTAAAACTAGAGCCTAGAGTAGGAAGAGAGGCGACAACGCACTGATAGTTTCTGATTGGCCGAGAGGGAATTTTTAGGCTATTACGGTCTCAATTCAGCTGTAGGGTGGGGATTGCGTTACGGTCCGAACATAAAGAAATGAATAACATAAAATAATGAAATCAAACTTTTACTAACTATAAAGTATTAACATAACTAAATTACACAATACTGTGTAACAAATAGGAAGTGTTCAATGAATTCATACTTAAAATTTTCAATACGTAATCTCAAATCACCGTCAAGAGTATCTTTGTAATCTCATTACAAGTCTCAAACACTAGTTCCATAACAATATTTAATCTAAAATATTTTGATCCTAACAAAAAGGAAACAAAATAATCATCATATGATGCAGATTATAAGTTTTACTAGTATTTAATTAGAAAAAATACAGTAAAACTATGTATCCATAGCGATAACATAGATTGGTGTTACATATATTTTCCGGTTTGTGTGCTTGATCCCAAGGATCCGCTTATAATCCTTCGTCAAGGGCAAACATAATTGTTTTACTGACACACAGAGAGAGAAAATACACCCAGTCCAGGGAAAGGGTAAGGCCGGAATCGAACTGACAACACAGCGCGTAGGCTGCTAGCGACAACAAATATTGCTTTAATTTCAGCATTTATTTCCATAAGAAGAAGAAAACTACTTGTTTATATTTTCCCTGGGTTTTACTTTTCTCCCTTTCTACTTCAGAAAAATCTCCGTGATTTTCCTTAACAATCCTGATTGGCCACTCAGTTCGGTAGGCGGAGAACTTTCAAACCAGTGACGTCACAAAACTGAACGCAAAATGAGAGCTGATGGGCCCCCCTGAGTTTATGGACAACATTAAAATGTCAAGTTTTATATCCACCTCAAAATTTAATAAAAAATTATTAGGATAATAATTCCACCTCTACCTTTTTATAAAATTTGATTCAAAACTAATTCTTTATACAGGGTGATTCAGAAATAATCATCAATAATTGGAGGGGAGTTAGAGGGGCCCTAGACAAGCATATTTCGAATAGGGATGGTGGTGCGCAGCCTTACCGTTAAAGAACTAGGACCTAATGTAGTGCAAGCGCGTTTCAAAAGGCCGTTTTTAGAAGACCCGTGTGACGAAGCAAAACATAATAAAATGAAAAAATCTATTGCATGAGGTAAGGAAGTATCCCTACTACCTACACCATGAATTCAATAGACTTTGAACCACTTTCTAAACCGTGGAGTGAGTTTCAAAAGTGCAATATTAATCTTTTGGTCAAACAATGGAGTTCCCTTAATGGTATTTAGAAAAATGATGATCGGGGAAGGAATTTTCAATGATCGTAACAGTGATCATTGAAACTGTTTGATCATTGAAAATTCCTTCCCCTATCATCATTTTTCCAAATACCATTAAGGGAACTCCATTGTTTGACTAAGAGATTAAAATTGCACGTTTTAAAACTCACCCCACGGTTTAGCAAGTGGTCCAATTTCTATCACATTGAGGATTTAAGTAGTACGGATACTCCTGTACCACATACAATAATGTTTTTCATTTTATTATGTTTTGTTTCGTCACACGGGCCTTCTAAATATGGCCTTTTGAAACGCCCTCGCACTACATTAGGTCCTAGCTCTTTAACGGTAAGGCTGCCCCCCACCATCCCTATTCGAAAAATGCTTGTCTAGGGCCCTTCTACCTACCCCCAAATTATTGATGATTATTTCTGAATCACCCTGTATAGTCTTGGATATACTAAACCCTTTCCGTGATACCCAGGGGTTATACCCCTTTTGTTACTTCTAAAAGAAATCAGGAATCCTTCCTTTCATCTTAAAATTACTTAAAGTATTGATATCTCAATCCATAGAATAAAGGGGTTGTCCTTAAATGAATTCCATTTTCAATTAAAGCATGTTTAAACTTAAGTTTTAACAATAGTAGTTAGTTAAAAGAAGTAGTTTAACTTTTACTTTTATGGGATTTTTAAATGCTTTTTTATGCATAAAAATGATATTATGCCAATAGTTTAAAATTAGTCAACAGCTCCTTTTACTCTAATAGCGCCTCCAATTTTCTATCAACTCATCAACGTCGCCTGGGGGGTGGTACCGCCCATTTTTAAAACCACTGTCTTAGGATATTATTGTAGCAAAGTAACTTCAACATAACATTTTAATTTAAGTTTCTTTTCACTTAAATGAAAAGCAACTACAACTGTGTCTTCACTTTTCAATAAATCTGTTAATTTTTAATTTTGAAAAATAAAAGACGACTTTACTTATAAAAAGTTATGAACCGTAGAATTGTAACTAACAGAACTTTGATTAACTTAATTCGACAAAGTACGAAAAAACTGGTTAAGTATGAAGATGACCCTTTAGATACTTTTTTTTCTAAACATGAGGCGGAGACCCAAGTGGAGGATGCTAATTATAAACTGAAGGGGGGCAATAACACATTATGGTAATTTTTTAAAGAAAATTTTAGTAGCGTCGTAGATTACTATACTCTGTTCATTTTGAACATATATATAGAAATATTTCATTCCCCCACCACCGATCGGTATCCATAGCAACTATCCTCGTCAAAGTGAGGAAGAAGGCTTACTATTGGCTGCTCGAAGAGAGTAACTATGGTTACGCTTCTAGCGTGGGGGAAAGCACTATTTCTCAAGCGCCAATTCTAAATGAATAGAGTATAAAAAGATACACTAAAAGATATAGAGAGTATAAAAGATATATATATACCCTGAAAACCCAGTTTTCATACTCAAATTTCAAAAATCTTTCTGGGGGTTTCCCCCAGACCATCTTTTTAGTGAGACTATATTAATGCCCGCTGATGTTAAAATGCTACTCTTAATTGTTAAAGGCTATACGTTAACATCTGCATGTCCCCTACATGGGACTTCGGGGGAAATGTGTGAAAAAGATTGACCAACTATTACTTAAGCGGTTTTAGCTAGTCAAGTTAGTTTTTGAAAAAAAAAATCTTAACTGAATATAAAGTGGGCCCTATGTTGAAGTTAATTGGCGTTCAAAGTATCCTAACACCTGCCATTCACCGACAACGTCCAGGTCCACAGCAACATGATTTTAAATGTTGCCAGCATAGAGATCTAATAGATCGCTAATAATAATCTACTAATTATTATTTTAAGATCCACAAAATTAATTTTTAGACCACTATGTAATGGTTGTCGGTCATCATTTGAACTGTGGGTAAATATGGCGACTGGAGAACTAATTCTAAAGTTATATCTAATTTTTGTTATAGAAACTATCCTATGAACTTAATTATATAGTTGAGTAGAAAAATAAGGGTTTTAGTAGCTGGTATAACGACTTTTACTTCACAGCTATTTTTCTTTTGACAGATTATTACAAAAGATTTTAGCAGCCTATATCTTCACAACCTTTAACAAGTTTGCATGAGCTTCCTTCAACTTTTTTTTATTGCAAAAGCACTTCACACATCCGTCAACTTAGTCTTTTCGCTCAACTTTATCGGTATCAAACCAAAGATATCTAAAATAATCAAGATTCCTTCTATTAATATCGGGCTTATATTAATTCATGCAATACATGATAATATGTAGTAATGAAATTGAGTAATGCAAAACTTATTGCATATATAATCAAATTAATTGTTTTCTCTTGCTCCACTGAATTAAGGATTATAAAGATTAGCCAAGAGAGATCCAAATTTTACTTATTTAAAAATCAAAGGGGAAAATTTTCTTCTCAGATGGCCGTATACTTATATTTTATGCATTAAAACTGTTAAATGTTAGTATATTTTCCCATCTGGAAAAGTAAAAAGAAAAATAATTTTTGGATCAAAAACTAGGTACAATTGCAGAAGTTAATTTAACCTAAATTCAGAAAAGTGATCACAAATTAAAGTATGAAAAGTCAACAAAAAACTAGTATATTAAAGAATGCTTGAGCATTCAAGTATACGCAAGACACATTTGCAAGCTCTCGCATGAAACAATCTCCCCTCTCCCTCTAAATAGATTTACAATCTTTTTAATATTTAAAATTGATAGAAGGAAAACCTTACCAGACACGATGCTAAAAATCATTCTTCAGGTTTGGTCAAAAAGTAGGGTTGACTTGATTTTACCTGACTATCTCAAATAACCGATGCCACACAGAAAACTACAATTATTCCTACTCTTGTGTATTCTTTTGATATTTTTTTTTGGAAAAATATCTCAAATCAGCTATAATATTCTGAATAATTTCTTCAAAATTGCGGTTATGAGACAGATCGCAGTCTTACTCTCACTCAAGTGTACCCAAGTAGGCCCAAAAGTTCAAAGTTCGTCGAATTTTTGTCATGTATGGCCAAATTTAGTTTACGTCTGGTAGCAGTTACGTAAATTTGACATATTTGGTATAAGCTGTGCTACTAGGGCACTTAGGGTGTCCGAAACAAAGACTCGATTCGGGCATCATAAAATCAATCAAAAAGTTGAAACATCAATAAATGTAATAATAGGAATTTCTAGATTTTAAGGTTATACAATAACTTATGACTTATTATAAAACTTTTATTATGATAAGGGTTATTAATAATCTGGGATTGAGAATTAAAGATTGTGTGAATTGGAAATTTATTGAAGTTTCAATTATTGAAAGAGATTATTGAAGTTTAATTGGTTTTTTGGGATAAGTACTTTAATCGAATGATATATGGTTGGTTTTTATGTCTTTTTCCTAAAGGACTAAATATCAATTTCCACTCAGGATCCTTCAGCCTATATCCCCCCATTTTATATGGAGTTCATTTTAACCCTCTATTATCAAGTGACTCCGAGTCGTATATAGGTGTACCCTATTCATCTAGTGTTAAATAAATGTATGAGTTTTGAATCACCTTAAAATTCAAATATTAAGAATTTTTAATTATAGTAGATTTTAGGATTATTCTCTGCATCTGGTAAGTATTTGAAGCAAGAAGATAATTGAAGATATGGTAATGTAAGGTGATTCTGATTAATATTTTAAAGTAAACTTTTTATGGTAGGTTAGAAATGTTAGAAGGAACATATCATTAAGTAAACAATACAGGTTTCAAACTTTTATTTGTTGAATCCTTTACATAAGAACCGAAGATTTTATTCAATATGTACAAAAGTATGCGAAAATTCCCCATTCTTATACAGATAGAAAAATAACAATTTGGTTTGAGGAACATTACGAATAAATTATCAATAAAATTGCATGAAAAATTTAATTATCTCATTTTCACATTCAAAAAATTTAATGCTTGAACTTAAATCAAAAGGAAACCGTCTCAAAATCCCTTTGAAAAGATAGTACGAAGGTTCAACACCAACTTACAAACGAAACTTAGGGTCAAATAAAAGTGCATAGTTTTGCCAAAAGATGGCAGCACAAAAACACTAATTAATTTCTGCTAATTTTTATTTCATGGAGTAATCGACATTTTTATCAAAAAGCACCCTCAGTTTTTTTAAATTTCCTTACACTGTTTATTTTACATGAGAGGGAGCAGGGAGAACATGATAAATAAATAATACTGATTCCCATAAGATATTTCATATATTAATAAAACCGTTAGTTTTTACAAACAAATATATTAATATCCTACTCCAACGTATTGAATAAGACATAATCCTTCAGCATAGCCTAGTGAAGTCATTTCCCTGCTTGGCATTTCAGCTTATTTACATTTTAGGGTTTGGTGTACAAGCGAACTAAATCCTTATATAGCACTTGCTAATTAACGATGCAAAAATATAGAAATTAGAATCTCATGCATTTTTGTATAACACATCACACACTTCTCATTCCAATGTAAAATCACAATATCACAATGTATGAAAAGAAAGGTTTGCTTGTTCACCAATCCTACTGAAACTGGACCTGTATAATCAATCAAGGTGAACTTAGTATAAAGTGGTTCTGAGTCAATGAGTGCAGGAAACTCTTCCGCAATTCATTCTGTATCACAATATTTTTTAATTCCCATCTAGAAGACTGAAGAGGAAGTCTTTCAATAGTCCAATGGTCTTTTTCTCTTCGAAGTTCCAACTAAACTTTGCTGACTGTCATATAAGTTGATCACAAAATTTGTGACCGTAAAAAGAGGTAGAGAAAAAAAAACAGACATGGTTTTTTAACCCAAGATCAATAAACTCAAAAGCATGGCTGAAATATTTGGAACAAACTCACCATTCTATTTTGTTTGTTAAAATTTTTCTGTGTTAATTTTTCGGTGCAACCACAGGGTTTAACTATAGAGTTTCAATTTGTTCCTGCAGTTTTTAAAAAAATATTATCGTTTCAAAATATTTTAGTACACTTTTATACGATTCATATGAAATTATCAATTTTATACAGTTTATGAATTTTATATAAACTAATTGATGATAAACCTCATTATTCATTACATAATTATCTAATTTCTAGACTATCCACAAGCTCTTTATTTTCTCGGTTGTAAAGTTTTAGTAACGAAAATGTTTAAAATTTTAACGGTATTTTTGGATATAAAGATTGCTTTTGTATGGTATGTAATGTCAAACTTATTTAAACTTATTCGTCAAAGTGTTTCCCTAAATAAACTCAAAACACATAGGTATTTCACTGAAGACTTTTTGTAAATAGATAATAGGGGATTTTTATTTCGCTTATGCCTAATCTCCAAAAGAGAATAAATTTTCAATTTTGGTTTTCCTAGTTCTAAATGGAATGTCACAAGAAAGACCTTGTTTAACACATTTACCCAAAATTTATATTCTATTCACCCAGAAAACAGCCCAACTCTATTAATAAAATCATCTTAGAAATGAAACAGATTCTTCCTACCATTAGATATACAAGTAATTTAAATCACCTTTGACAGTTTCAAGAAAGATATCTATGATCTGAAAGAATAAGAACTGTGCTACAACTAACATTAACTCTGAATATCTCTCCCGAAAATTTCAAAAAGTTAGAGAAGACATGGACATTAATATCGACTCCGCGAGAATTTAGCGAAAAGCTCACGTTTCCAAAAGTAACGAACATAACAAAAGAGCTCCATTGAAAAGCGTTGAAAGCCCCAATGAAAGCTTCCCAGTCATGCGTTTAAGTTTATATCACAAGGCACACACATGTCTTAATAAAACCCCCTTCCCGACTCTTCCCTTTGAGTTTGAGATCTTAGGCGAGTCGGGAATGTTGTCCATCGGAGAAGATTCACACTGTCCGGAGAGCCGGCGCTGACTTCATTCCAGGGACTGACCAATCGGGATGCGGTTACGACGTCACGTTCTAGGCGAGATCGAGGAGCTGAAAAAGAACAGGAAGCATATGTTAGAAGAGTCCGTCGAGCATGCATGTTCCATGTCGGATGGAGAAGGTCGGTTCAGCAGAACTAAGATTTCCAAGGTTTGAGACGCTTCAAGTGCATCTCTCTGACTCTTGTGGGACTGACTTGAAATGAAAGGAGGTTGAAGTTTAGTAGATTTAGTACTATTATTAATGAAATATATAAATTATGAACTTCGTTCTTTCGCACTTATTATCCCTTGTTAACCAGGTAAGGGGATATATCAGTAATTTTTATTTATGACCTTCAAGACTAAATTTACTCTATATTCTCCCCTAATTCCAATATCCCCAACAAAATTTATTCTGGCTACGCCACTGTGTGGAACTAACAATGATATCATAACGTTATATCAAGAAAATAGACACTATTTATTGAAAAAGTATTTTGAGAGAAACTCCTTATATTTTAAAATAACCCTTCAACACCTTGTTTCAAGTGGTAAAACAAAACCTCTTTCTTTGCATATCAACCATACATTCCTATACTTCGTCACCTTAGAATCAAAAACTACTATCTCCATTCGGCAACCTTCGGGAATCCCGATCCTTGGCGATCAGATCGGTGGAGAAGCTCGTTTTTTGGTTTGTAAAAGCTGACATGATCGAGTAGAACAGATCAAAACCAATCAAATTATTTTCTTCAACGATCTAAACGCCAAGAATCGGGATTCCCGAAGTTTGCCGAATGGAGATAAAAGTTTTTGATTCTAAGGTGACGACTTTTAGGAAGTATTTGACCTAAGTGGAAAAAGTTTCAATCTTAACTTCCATGAACAATTTTAAAACTAAAAGCGTTTCCTTCGACCTCAATAAATTGCAGATCCGACGATTGGTATCGACCATATGATATTTCATAGGTATTTCATATTATACAATACGTGAAAGAAAAAAGAATCCACCAATCAGAGCTCATTCATAAACACAGATACAGTTTTTAAAAATTCCAGAAGCTAGATATTTAATTAAGTAGCTTTTCATTTCCAACTTTCCCCCAAATTTTAAATAGAAAAACCATTCGTAAAACAATTTTTCTCCTTTCATTTATTTCATAACGATTTTTTTCATCTTGTGAAACAATCAACTCCTTTGATTTAATTCAACCTCAGTACCCTTTTACATCCTGTAGTAAGGTTTTGAATTTTTTAAGTAATCCTTCACGTACGAAAACGCTTAAATTATTACTAACTAAACATATTTACATTAAAAATACAGCTACAAAAACGTCGCATTCATGAAATCCAACCCCTTTCAAACACAAAACACATACAAACTATCTTCTAATTAAACAAATATTTCCATCCTCGTAAACACAACGAAGCCTATTCACTTCGGAATGTGTGATTCTTCCACCCCGTCAAATTAACGACATCCGACAATGAAGGGAAGCTGCATACTGCAACCTGATCCTGCCCGGGGCGGTCTAATCAATCAGCTCGCACACTTCAGCGCTCCTCGCTGGACGCCGGCAACAATCCCGAGCCATTAATTACCATTGGCATCCTGGGCTAATGCCTACGGACACGCAAACACTGGAGGAACGTAATGAGGACGAGTTTTGGACATCACTTTCACTTGCGTTAGGGTCTGTGAGAAGTAATAGGGATTCTCAGGTGTTGGTCTTTTAAAGAGTGTTTTGGAATAAGGACAAATAGTTAGAAATATCAATTATAAATTGAATCGTCCGTAAGTTTAAAAATGGGAAATATGTAAAAAATAGCGACTACACTTTTTGTGCTAAAAATTCATCCCTAGCTTTATTTTACACATGAGTAGAACATGGGGAAAATAACTAGCCGCTACAGAAAGATATAACCCCTTAAATTTGACAAAATCTATGTCCAGTATTTTTTTATTTAATTTGAAATGCGAGTTAATATGTATTTCTTTTCCTATTTCTGGCGCTCGGTAAAGCCAAAAAAGCGTTCGATTTTAATTTAAAGGTGCTATATTTGTCTCTATTGATATTCGTTAAACTACCTTAATGACGTAGTTTCATAATACTTTTGAATTTTATTAGTTTTAGTCTTTCTATTTTTCCCTTTTAGGCAGATTACAACTATTAATAAACCTATCCATTATAAGACTTAATTTTGACAAATTTTTTTGCAAAGGTGCTACTTGTTTACATCATCCGAGTAAACTTGGGTTTACTTTTAGTTCTTTTGTTTAAGTGGTAGTTGCGTAACTCAACAAATGGCCTCTAAGTGCAACTCCAAACCATAGGAACAGCATCAGTACCCGTTCCAAGGAAAAAAAAGTTCCTCAAAAACTTGAAAATGGTGGGATTGGCACCCATAGATCATATTGGTAGATCATATTGCACAATAAACTTGTGGACTTACACCACAGTGTAAGGCGGACTTGTTTCACTTAAATTCTATACAAATTAGTTATAGAGACTTACCACTGCGCCTTCTCTGGATTGGTGCAGGAGAGCGAAGGCAAGTCGAAGAGCTGCCCCGTGGGGCACTTGAGCAGCGAGGGCTTGTACTCCCTGCACAGCCAGAATTTGCTGCAGTCCAGGGCGTTGGAGTACAGACCTCGAGGCTGAGGGCAGCGGAAGCTAGCCTCTACAACGGAAAGAGAAACAAGTTAGGACTTATAAAATATAAACAATCATAGCATTAGGGGGGCAGAAACTTAATATTAAAAAAACTTATATCTTCATTTCCTATTTATAAACCAGCCTTTAAATAAAATTATGACTTTAAAATTCAAATGAAACAAAAAGAGTTAAAACTAACACGCTATTAATGTAATGAAGGTTAAAAAATTATTAACTGTATAAAAATAAGGGAAAAAATTAAAAATAGAATGTTACTTTAAACGTTTTAATTCTTTATTTTTAGTAGTAAATTATCTTATGATCTAGTATTCATACGCTCCAGAGCCCGCCCATGGAAGCTGAATATTATTATTTAAAAATTGAAACTTTCAAGTTTTAAAAAAGGTCTATCGGATCGTAAAGACTGGATAATTAAAAACATGCATTTTTATTATTAAAACAAAGGCGTTTTGAAGGAACCGCGAATCAAAAAATTAACAACTGAATAAAATGGATTAGAAATATTTTGAAATTTCGTTTGAGAGGTATCTTTCATTAGATTTAGAATTATAAAAAGAAGAGAAAAATTTCCTCGTTTCTTTTCTGCCTATTTTCTTTTTGTATTTATTTTCTATCAAGCAAAGCTTTTTAGAGACACATTATTTGGGCAATGAAGAACCTTTAACTTAGCACGTTTTAAACCTCCAACTGATATATTTCGAACATTTAAAATAATAAGTACTTTTCAATATAGTTTTATCTTTATAAAAAAACTTCTAGGAATATCAATAAGTTTGCGTCATCCCTTTCAATATCCATCCCATCAATAGCCGTAAATAATCAGTTACCAACAAATGATACTAGCAAAACTAAATCTAAATTACCAGTTACGAATTCATTATTTCTACCTAACTTGAAGGCCTGCTTTCTTCAGACACAATTCACTTACTTCCACCCTTATCCGTTCTGATGTAAGTGACAATTTACCAATCAAAAAGTTGGATTTTTACCGAGACTCTTTAGCCCACGACAACTTTCATTAGTTCCATTCAATAGCTATAAGAAAAGCTTAGCACCCACTTAATGAAAGGGTAAGAGATAATAATGGATTGAACGCCATTACTGCAGGAGAGAATCTATAGGGTAGAATGGGACTTCAATGACAGGTTGTCAATCAAAAAACATTCTTCATCATGCAAAGAAAAGAAAGAAGAGAAAAATAGAAAGGAACTCACCAGGAGAGATGGGTGTCTCGTACTGTCTTTCCTGACCTGAAAGAAGATTGGAGAAAGTTAGCATTCTCTTGAAATGGTTTATTAGTGTGCTTGCTTCTTTTATCCTATAACTCAGCAGGATATAGGTTTTTACAGGTAATTAGTGTTGGATGGAGAAATTTTTAAAGGTTTTGCTTCATCTCATTAAGTTCAGGTTAGTACTTATAGCCAATGATGAATTACAGTTTCAAATAGAAGATGAGTTAAAAGTTCATCTAGTTAGGGGATCACATTTCCGTTAAGATTTATTTCTTAAAGGAACAAGTGGTCCTCATACTCTTGAAATAACATTGGAAAATAAATGGAATTCTGTTGAATGTTCTGTTAAAAAATTAATTGGTTCAAATTAAGAGCAATCATAAACTTTACGCATAGGAAACCGAATGATTCATTTTGTTCACAAATCTATCTTGGGAGCTCAAAACATAATAATCACCAAAAGTAATTTTTAGGCATATGGGGACATCTATAAATTACGTGAGGTGTTTTTTCCAAAATCTGGACCCCCCTCCCCCTTGGTGAGATTTAGTGAGATTTTGCTGGACCCCCCTCCCCCCACACGTGAGATTTTCCTACAACCTTTAAAAATAATTTTCTATCCTATTCGTTGGCATTTTGTGCTTCACACCACCTAAAACTTTTCCATTATTAATGATGTGGGGGAAAAGGATATTATTCCGCCTAAAAATCATCACAGTGTCTTATCTGTGGGTATTATTCCTTTCTCATACTTAAAATAATCGTTAAATTTCTAACCTAATAAGTTGACTTGAGATTTTAATCGACCCCCCTCCCCCCTTGGTGAGATTTGGGGAAATTCTTCCAAACCCCTCCTCCCTTTTTGACCTCATGTAATTTATGGATGTCCCCTATGTTACGTAAGTTTTTTTAATTGCATATTTATCAAGATAATATTTTAAAATTAGTTTTTAAAGAAATTTTATGTGACAGGAGTTTTTAAAAGGGAATATTCAAAACAAGACTGAACTCATTCGGTGCTTCAGATTATGGCTTTATAATGTTCTTGTTCATCAATGCTAATGTCATTGTGTATTTTTCTGCTAAAATAGTTTTCTATAGCTTTTTATTCGAATACTGTCCTAATTGATTTTTTACAACAATTACGTTCAAACAAATTTTCCTTTTTTCTAGCTAAAGAAATAATAATTTCGTTTCCTATGCCACAGAGTATTTATACTTTTAATTCGAAGAAAAACACAGAAATAACAGAAACACCATTAGCCTAGTAATGAGGAATTTCCCGATTTTTTATTATTCTTTTAATAGATACTCCATGCAAAATTAGGCCAATGTGCGAAATTCCAGCTTGATTTGACAATTTTTCAATTAGAAAAAGTGGATTAAAAAGCGTCTCTTTTGAATGGTGCGAAAACGAGTTGTGACGTTACAGGTTATGATCTTCGTTTACCGCATGGAAGTATGGCCCTTAATAAAACTATTTTCATGCGGATTAATTAAATAAGAGGCTAAGATTAGAAAAAAACGAAAAAGTAAAACCTGTGACACGATGAAATCAGCACGAGACTTTCCCTCGTTATTTAAAAAAGCTCAACTTCATAACCTGTGACGTAAAATCGTGTTTTAGGTCACATGCGTTTTTATCAGTTTTTAAATCGAAATATTTAATTTTCTGTAAGCTTTTGGAGAATTTCGACCAGATTTTCGAATTCAGCCCTCAAAAATCCTTTAGAAAATTTACAATTTATATAAAAACTTCGTACAGGCAAATTCCTTATTACCTTGTATAGAATATTTATTATATCACACTATGATGGGGTATTCTCCTAAATGCTGCAAATGTTATAAGAAATCTCTTAAACCCTTTCAATCCCAGCCGCCCCAAACTTTCTATAGCATTCAATGGTAATCTTAGGCGTTCTAAGATTGAAAGGGTTAATATGCATTCAAATGTATTCCCCTAACGTAAATGAGAATTTGCAATATTCCGTGTGCAGTTTGAAGTTAAGGTGCTTGAAAGTGCTTCAGTAAACTAATGCACACGTACCAGTTGCGGAAATCTCCTTATCGACAATACCAGTGATGCCAGCCGATGGGCCAGAAGACCCCACTGATTCTATTCGAGCTCCTGGAAACTCATTGGACGAACCACTGCCACCAGGCTTCACTGCACCACCACCGACCGACGCACTGCTACTGGTGCTGCCACTCACTCGGCTTCCACCTCTTCCACCAGTGCCTCCAACGCCACCTCTACTCCCTGTGCCACCTCTACTTCCTCCTACCGAAGGATCTCGGCTTATGCCTCCTGTTTGACCCCTGCTTCCACCAGTGCTTCCGCTCGGAACTCTACTGCCACCTACGGAAGGATCTCTCCCTGCTGTGGGGCCTCTACTGATACCAGTTGATGGATCTCTTCCTCCTGTAGGTCCTCTACTGATGCCACTAGTTGATGGATCTCTTCCACCTGTAGGTCCTCTACTGATGCCACTAGTTATTGGATCTCTTCCTGCTGTTGGACCTCTACTGCCACTAGTTGATGGATCTCTTCCTGCTGTAGGTCCTCTACTGATACCAGTTGATGGATCTCTTCCTCCTGTAGGTCCTCTATTGATGCCACTAGTTGAGGGATCTCTTCCTCCTGTAGGACCTCTACTGATACCGACTGTTGGATCTCTTCCTCCTGTTGGTCCTCTACTGCCACTAGTTGATGGATCTCTTCCTCCTGTAGGACCTCTAGTAATACCAGCTGTTGGATCTCTTCCTCCTGTAGGGCCTCTACTTCCACTAACCGATGTATCTCTTCCTCCAGAGGCACCTCCAGCTACAGACGGTTCTCTTCCAGTGGGGCCTCTACCGCCACCAACTGACGACGGGTCTCTTCCACCAGAAGGGCCTCTACTAATGCCACCTCCAGTTCCACCTCTTACACCACCACCAACGTTTTTACTTCCACCACTGCCTCCGATGGCACTTCCTCTGCTACCTCCATTACCAGGTCTAGGTGGAACTCTGCTCCCAGTCGACGACGAACCAGGAACCCTGCTCCCAGAATCCGACCCAGACGGACCTCGGTTCGCTCCTGGTACGCCTTGGATCCTGAAATCTTTCTTTTCATCTTCATCAGTCGAGGTGGAACTCCCGGATACCGAGGTGGTCTCCGGAAGACTGCTGGAACCGCTAGTGAACTCCGGTTCACTAGTACCGCTCTCTACAGCCGCGATCCTGACCATACCTCGTCCTGGTGGGTCATCGAACCGGATACCACCCCCCACCAACCCTTCATTCACACTAACAGGTGTGTTGAAGTCGTAACCTCTCGACCTCTGGCTACCAGTCACTTGCCTCCGATCCGGCAGACTCGATACTCGACTTCTCTCCGGAATATTCGATCTTCCGGGAATCGATCCACTGATGGGGATCCGTTCGGTGATGCTGGAGACGATTCCTCTACCACCAGGAGCTAATATGATGGGGATGGTGTTGGGGGACCTTGACCCCTCTGTCCCTCTGACTGTGTCCAGAGAGATGGGACCGACGAGGCTGCTACTGGGGCTTGTGGACGCCCCGCTTCTTCTAATGCTTGTAGGGAGGGTGGATCCTTTGAAGGGGGGAGGGGACTGAGACCCGAACCCAGATGAGGCGGATCCCTGGTGAGCTCTCCTGTCCCAGCCTAGGATAGGAATGATATTTTGATGAGTGGACTTGGTTTGACACAAGGGTGCAGTGCGGGTGGTCCTCGTGCTCTAGTGGTGAAGTGCTGCACTCATACAGGTGTGCGGATGCAGGTGAATTGTGTTGCCAATCAAGTGTGACAAAATGTGAATTCGGTGCTTGATACATAAGTGGATAATATTCATGCTCATAAAAGTGCGTCATCAGTTGGAAAATGCAAACAAATTTCAAGGCACTATGTGTGCAGTGATAACTTCAATTTTCTTAATGCATATGTAACAATTTTTGATAGACAGATGTTTAAGTATGGATTATTGAGAAAAATGTAGATAAATTGGAGAGGTAAAAGCAATATTATATTTTTGTTAATAAATTCTTCTATTTCATTGATAGCTCTAGTAAATTGCATAAAGTCTGAGATCATTACCTCCAACTCTATACTCGACCTTCGACGTTAATACGTAAAATTCGTTAAAAAGGAGAATATTTTTTAGCATTCAAGAAAAAGAGTAAACTTGAAAGTTTAAAAAAGGTTTTTTGTTCACACCATAAGGTTTTACACAAATATATATTTTTATATTTGATGAAACTATAAGGAACTACAAAACTACATAAAGAAATATATCACGAAAACTATCGAGTGATAACAATCATTGATCCTTTTTGAAACTCTTATAAAAATTAAGCAACATCCCTCCAAGTAGACAGGTATCAATTCATCATAGTTCAGTATACTCAATTGTGGCCTTCATATCGTCTCAAAGAAGAACAATCGAGCATCATAAAACTCCAAAAACCCCTCCCCCTTGCTCTAACGCACCCATTAAACCGCCAATAGCCAACTCCCCTAAAAAACATAACTTATCCCAGAACGGACGTGTCCGCGGAATATTCATCCCCAATAAACCCACTGAATCAGGCCGTTTAGAGCCACTTTTATTCGGTATAATAAACGATGTGAAAGCCAAGGTGCAACGAGAACGGATGTCATGGAGGAGTGTATGGAGAGAAAAGAAAACAGAAGGCGATTTATGTCCTTTCAGCAGTTCTCTCCTAGATGCGTTCAGATTTATGAGATCGTAAAGGAGTCAAAGGGCCGCCATTAGGATACCTTCATTTACTTACTTGTGGACCGAGAGGACGTAAATTTGTGGGGTTTAGCTGTTCTTGGAAGAGGTTTGATTGTGAAGGGCGTTACCGGGAGCGTTCTCCTCTTGGAGGATTCGTAGTTGGAGGTTTATGGGGAGAATTAAGTTTTCAATGAAGAAAAGTATTGAATGAAATGTAATTTTTGGTTTTTTTGGAGGTCCTGGTTATGGTTAGAAAAGTTGGAGATATGTGAGAGCTTTGATGGAGATGTTTCGAAGGATTTCTTTCAAAGGATGTTATAGGGAAGTATTTAGAAAGAGCATGAACTATAACCAAATATACTCATTGTGTCATTTTCCTGTCTTGCCAAGAAATTACTGTAAGTGTAACATCTTTGTTAGGTACGACGTCTTTTAAAATTAATGTAAAAATCCGAATAAAAATATTTGATGAGGTGGCATGAAAGCCACAAAACTAATTATTCATTTTTAATAATGAAATAAGGTACTAATTGGAATATTAAAATAGTTTTTTTAAGAAAAAAAGAAAGCTATCATAGGATTATTTTTCTTATTTACCTCAACCCAAGATTTTGACAAATCTGTTAGGATTTCACTCAATACAAACTGAGAATTAATAAAAAAATGAAGTAGCCATAATAGGTAGGTAGTTTATAAAACACTTTAAATTTTAAGTTTCTGAATAGGATGGATTATTTTAAAAGTAATTCCCTTATGGAGGAATGAAAAAGGATTAAAATTTATTTGTATATTTATCTTAATTCCAATCCTTAATACGATTAAGAAAGATAGCATGTTTAAACTATTTCGTTTTAATATTTTCGAATTAGAATTCAGAAACTTAAGTCTTAATTCTCGTAAAATTGCATTGATAAACACAAGAAATTTTCATCTGGACACTTATTTTACTCTTTATTCTTCTTCTAAAGCTAATAACAACATAAATATTGTTAAGAAATAATGACTCCGGATTTTAAGACCTTTAAACCCCTAAACAAGTTTTACTAAGAAATTCCCAAAACTTACTCTTACAACAGATAGCACATGACTAAAACGAACCATAACCCTATTAGTCTTAGTCCCGTTCAAACTTGGTGGCACATAGCTAAAGGGTACGTGATCGACGTTAAACACATTCATTACTGCTGTTGCGGCCAAATACCCAATAATTTACCCTGTGTTTAAGTAGTACGTCTCAATTTCCCATTGTTCTGGGCTTGTTAATTACAACTTTTTTGGAGATAGCTGGACGTTGACGAATTTCTCCCCCTTTAAAATGGGCTTGTGTGGTCTCTAAGTAACCTCGTCACGTTTGTTGAGAGAGCTACTTGAATTAAACAAGGGATATTATTTTCTCGTCACATAATATGTATCAGGGGACGACTTTATTTTTCAGTTGAAGTTTGGCAAAGAAGTAATTATTTTAATTTAATAAGAGAGTCTCTCAGTCACCGTAGTATCCTTTAGTTACTCAGTTGCTTACTTAGTTAGTTGCCTTTAGTATCTATTAAGCTGGCTAGACAAATACTATAAATCATTGGTAAATTATAAATTATGTAATTTAGAATGTGTATTATGTTATGTCTAATGAGTTTTTGTGCATTTAAAATTATATGTTTTTGTTTTTAATCTTCTCATCTTTATGTTATTATAAAAATTATTTAACTAAAGTGGATCCCATTCCTAAGTTTCTGTTGGTAATATTTCTATCATGACAAAGAACAAAATTAGATTGTGGGAATACGTTGTTTAATGGTTGCTTGATTTCAATTTTTTGAAGAAAAAAACTAGCTTTATTTTTTAGTATATGATGACCTTTGATCCTTTATCCTCACAAGAAAATTAATTAAGAAATTATATAAGTACGAATTAGAGTACTTACTGTTAATTAAAGTTAATCAAATACAGAGCAAACCTAGTTAAATAATTTGGTTTTAAGAGCAATAGAATTTACTTTCCTTTTCCAAATTATTTGAGTAAAGTAGTGCACTAATTTTTTAATTTCTATTTTTAGATATCTAGAGAATTTATCTAAATGTATAATAATAATGTTACAAATTAAAATCCACCAAAAAATAAAATTCTTATATAAAAGTAAGTTTTTTAAAATTAAAAGAGCAATTGACTCTATGAGAAACAACTATACAAAATGGAAACAGCTAACAAAAAACCCCATCTTCTCATGAAGAATTTATTTTTAACATGTTTTTTTTCATTATGTAAGATTTAAATATTTTTTAATTAATTTATCTTGATCTATACATCTAGGGAATGTAGGAATTATGCAAATTTATCTATATACATTAGTGATATATTCTCTTTTAACATCTCGCATTAAAACCTATAACAGTTACAAATGCATACTCTTGATACATACTTGTCGTTTACCAATAATGTGAAATGTATCTAGTGGTAACCCACTCAATTTTCATAAAGTAAACCATGTTCACACTCCATCGCCTCCATATATCTTTCCCTCACAATCTACTATTTCCACGCTTGTTAACTCAACACAAAGCTCACAATCAACAAACCAAACAACAAACACGGGCTATAAAATGGCGTTAGTGTCTAAACTAACGGCACATAAATCAAGATATTCGTTAATCCTCGAAAAAACGACCGAATATCGCTGTAAAAGCGCGATTTTTCCACCTCAGTGGGGGTCCGTGAACCCAGATTCTCGTTTGTCTAGTTCTGCCGCCTCGAAAAATGCCGAAGATCCCTCCAAAAGGTCTTAATTAGTTTGGGATGTGACTGGAATAGGAAATGGGGAGATAACAAGAGGTTTGGGTGCAAGGGACAGCTACATTCCCCTGTCCTCCGTTTTTATAGCAGATTTTTAAGGTTGAGGTTTGTTTTGACTGTATATCGTTGAAGTTGAGACATTTCATTGATACAGTTATAATCTCTACTTAAATAAACTTGGTTTACACATGAGTGTAATCTTTTTCTTAAGAAAAGTCAAATTCTTTTTTTTTCTAGAGGTTGATCTTTTCTTACTTTCAATACCCAACTTTTGGTTTAAAAACTAATATGGCTCGTGTTGTATAACTATAACAAGAATAATTTAAAAATCAACAAATTTTTAATTAAAATAAATGTGAGTATATAAACTAGTGATCATCTGTAGAAGGTGTTTTTAGTAAATTAGTGAAGGAAAGGATTCACAAGTTTTCAAATTAGTATCAACTGTGGTTTTCTTAGGTTTTTATGACAATAAAATTAAAAGTACAATTTAATGAAACAGTATAAAGCACGTTTAGATATATTTTGGTATCAAAAAGAAAGAACAAATTTTTTTAAAGAAATTTTATCAAAATTTATACCAATATTTATTTTACAACAGTTTTTTAAATGAGGAAAAGACTCCGAGAGTAAGATATCTGAAAAATTTCTTATTGAAACTAAGTTAAATACTTGACAATTTTTCTTAGCTCTTAAAAATGGAAATAGTTTTACTTAATTTCCAAAAGGCTCGCGCTTTCCGACCAAAAAGTTATCACTTTCATTTGTCTCTTACAAGAGCAAACATTTTATTTGTTTTAGAAACTATTTTGAAGTATGTTAAGCTCTACATTTAACAAATTTAACGAAAAAATCATAGATATAAAAACATAATAACCTTGTAGGGAAATTGGGTGAAAATTTTACGTAGTCTAGAAATAGTATTTTAATATTAAAACATGATAAATATAGTAGTTTTTTAAGTTTAATAATCTTAACTCCACTACCCTGCCATGCTACCGTTATAAAAAGGTAACTGAACGGCATTCCCGTATAATATACGAGAACGCGTCGCAAAAAATTTTACCCTCTGCAGAATATTTTCTGCTAGAAAAACACCAAAAAATAACATTTTTAGAAATTTTTCTGCAGACTTTTTTATTAATGAATTTTTCTCTTGTTTTTTACCAAATACATCCGTCCACCAGGCTTTTTATTCAAGCAAAAACTTCTAGGAGATATTATCGGATCTTCAGAATCCGTGTATCACAGTTATTATGCTAAGAATTAGTTGCATTTTAAAAAGAGGGGTCAGTTTTTTTTTTAATGAAAAGAGCATTTAAGAAAGAAATATGTCATTGTGTAAGAAAGAAATATGTCATTGTGTAAGAAAGAAATGTGTAAATTCTTGAAGAAAAATTTTCTGAAAAAAAAATTATGTTCGCAGAAAGGTTTTTATTTTATATGAGTATGCTCAACGGTAATGTGACAGGTATAAATTTTGGCCCTCACCATTAAGATAGTGCCATCGAAAACTTAAAGTTACATGTGGAAATAAAATTTACATTCCACAAAAAAAACATCTGAAATATGAACTGAATCATCAAGAGGGAATTTACGATCCATGGACCGGTTTCTGGAGCAAAGGGAAGTGAATACAAATGAAGCTTCAGACCGAAATAAGACAAAACTTCCAAAAAATGTAAAAACTTCAGGTGTAGAGGAAAGTTAAAGATCGAGAGGTCATTATCTTAGGCAAGGTCTGCACTGGAGCAGGTCGATTACAGGGATGATAATAATAAGAGAGTGAAGGGATAATTGACAGTCCTTTTAGCACGCAGAAGTCGTTTGAATAATTATGTTATCATGCCACCATCGTAGCTAACAGTTGACTGAACAGATTTTGTATTATGTAGCGTAGAAATTCAATGGTTGGGATAGTCGTAGTGAAAGCAAAATCATAAGATAGTTTTGCTGAAGAATTTTTAAAAGATGTAGTTTAAATTGCGCTAGTAATTCATAAGAGTTCTGTATATTATAGAAGGGTATATTTGAAACTTTCAGTTAGATGCTGCTGTTAAGAAATTTGAAGTTAAATATTATTTTACATTTGTAGACAGTTTAAAAAAAGAAAGATCTACCGTTTAAGTCTAATGTATCTTGAGCAGTTATACTTAAGCATTTAGGGCTGGGCACACTAGAAAAAATTATGACTTTTGGGTTATAATTAATGATAGTTATCACCAGATGTTTGTTTGGATGCAACAGGAAAATGAAAACCTACGAATTCCTCATCCATTTCTTCAGAAAATGCGCCGAATGTTTAGAATTTACATGAAAGATGTTATTTTTAAAAGAGGGGCACATTTTTTAGGAAAAACATTGCTATCAATTTAAGACACGTCGCTAAGGTGATTAATTCCAAGTAATTTTATGGGGAGTACCACGAAAAATTTACCCTTCAGATCCATACAAAATCACTCTCTCTGTAAGTATGCAGTATGCCATAAATAAGCACCAACTACATATTCAATGAAATCCGTACAATGAAGACAATAATTAAAAATGATGGATATGGTCGTGAAAACAGAGAGCAGTATAAACAAGTAATTACCAGCAAGGTTCTCCCCATGAATTTACCAGTGATTGAATATTTGACTCTCCCCTTTCACAAGTCTTTCATTACCAAAGCCGCCAAAAGCGAGAAATTTCGTTCCTTCACCTTCAGGAGATCCCAGTTTCTAACCGTAGAGATATTTTGTAGATAGATAGCGGATTGGACATCTGCCCCAGCCTGAAGCATCCGTGTTCCTCATCTCTTATTACTCGTACGGCAAGTTGAAGTATCCAAATTGCTTCCTTGATGTTTGAGAGTTCTGGCTAGCATATTCAAAGCCCCTGCCAACTTTAATTTTTAGCTCGATCACTAAAAAAACTATTTTCATCAATCATACTGTTTTTAACGAATCAGAAATGGCTCCAATCCAATTAACAAATAATCCTGATAACAAAAAAAGGCCGCATCTTTACGGAAACCTATGCTCATAAACTACTAAACTAAACTAATTGGTAAATCAGCCCTTAGAGGTAAAAACCGATACGATGCCTATATTCGTTTTCGTGACCGAGGGTTTTGGGATGGAAGTCTCAAGAATGTGGTTAGGCTAACGCAAGGTTTCCTCCAGTGCTTCTTAGTATGCTTGTGGTTTTCATGAACCTTTTCCAAATCAAACATGTATTGAAACACGACTTGTAGTAAAGGCGGGAAAAAACCGGGTTTAATCCCAGGAATAAACACGGTTTTTTGGGTTTTTCCCGGGAATAAACAAAAAAAACAAAAACAACCGGGTTTAAACCGGGGATCAATCCATAAAACCGGGTTTATTCCCGCCTTTGCATCTCTAACGACTTGTAGCATAGAAGCGTTAAGTGATGCAACCATGCTAGTGCTCAAGTTTTGATCGTAAGTTCCAAAAAATATAGAGGAAAAATATAGAAAGGAGGATATAAAACTATAGAAGACGTTAATAAGAATTCAACTTGGATGGAGAAATTTTTTCATTGAATGATTACTGAATAATTTTCTCGGACGTTAAAAATTATGCGTTCCACTTTCCAATCTTTTTTATGATAGGAAAAGAGACGGGAAGAAAAGGGAAAGAAAAAAGAGAGCGAGAGAGAAAGAAACAAAAAAATAGCAGAGAGAAAGAGAAAAAAGAAAAAGAGAGAGAGAGCGAAAGAGAGGAGGAAAAGAAAAATAAATCTATCATGGACTACAGGTTGATTCTCAACACTGTAATCCGTGGGATTCTATGAAGTATCTAGTGGCTTTTAGGTTGAGAATTCGTGGTCTAGATTCATGCATTTACTTCAACATGTGGTCGAGGAGGGTTTCAAGTTTCAATGATTCATGGTGAAGTATGAAGATGCTGAAAATCAGTACAGTATGGAATCCATATAATAAATCTCACATTAAATCTCTTGAGAAAATTCAAAATATGTTTCTTCGTTTTCTTTCCTTTAAATCGAATAATTCACTCAACGTATTACCTAACATTGTAACTCTTGAAGCTAGACGTTATACTTGTGTTTTTAAGTTTTTCTTTAGGCTTCTAAATAATGAGATTGATTGTCCTGACCTACTTAATCTCTTAAATTTTCACGTTCCTCAATATATGACAAGAAATAAAACTGTTTTTGAAATTCCCTCCTGTAACAAAAATTATTTATTAAACCAGTCAATATTTCAATTCTGCAAAATAGTAAACAACTTGCCAATTGATTCTGATATTTTCTTTAATTCTTGCAGTGATCTTGTCAGGGTATTTAGGTTATGAATTTCGACTTTTAAATTTTTCTTATTCATTGTTTGTTCTTGTTGTTTAATATGTGTCTTTTATAGGGTTTTTGTTGTCTTTTATAGTGTTTTTTGTGTGTCTTTTACTTTGTATTACCAGTCATGTAATTGGATTTTTATCTGTTTGACTGTAGAATAAATAAATAAATAAATAAAATCACTGTTCTATGAATATATCTGAAAATCACCACATGGTTACGCAGGGTTTCCATTCAAAGCGCCATCAAAAAATAACACCTCTGCGTTTTCCGACACCAACATACCATCCTAGGCAACAACCTCGAACTCAACACAGGACCGGAATAATGATAAATGCGCAATCATCAATACGTCCTGACAACCTGGTAAGCGCATACCACACGGAGGGAAGGGATGTCACCCTGTTAATTGGCTGGCCTCCTCCTAATTATTTCAGTGCTCCTTGATTGGAGTTATCAGTCACCTAGGTGGAAGTGTCACACTCGAATTAATGACTTTTGCCCAGTTGACAGTCAATTATGATGGTGCTGTGATTGGGAAATGCTGCTGGTTGGGTTCATCAGTTTCGGGAAGTACCATTTGTTTGTGGTGGAGTGAAGGGATAATTTGTTTCGGACTTCTTCTGATTTCGAGATAAAGGGGCTGAGAAAATGATGTTTGTTTAGGGTTTTTTTTTATTCTGGGAATATTAGTCGTGCATCAAATGATGGCAGTTGCTTAATTTGGAATGGAGTGACAGGGTTCATCAAGAGTTCTGTGAATTTCGGTATGGTTGATGGGGTTTTCTGGGAATGAAATGGTATTGGAGTGCAGTAATGATAATTTTTTATAATGCTGTAAAAGGTACCAAATTTGCCTTTTTATTTATGAAAGTTACAAGATGGGGATTTTATTGTGAATTCAAGATATCCCCAGCAAATTTTAATGAGGTTGAACAAATATTGGATTAAAATATTATAAATTCTAAAGCAGTGGTGTCCTTCTGATAGCCCATGAACCATAAGAGATCCGCTATGAGATAATGTGGAGGGGCTCTTGGAAATATTTTTGGGGGACCTTAACTAAGAAAAATCGTGCGAAACATCCACTCATGGGAAATAAATGCTAAAAGCAAACAAATGGCGAAGATAGACATAGGCTCAAGAGCAGCGAAAGAGGCTTAAAAGATCAAAGGGATGCTAAGTAGAAAAGAGTTGATTAAGAGATTTAAGACGTTCAGAAGTAAAGGAATGGTAAAAAAAAACCTTTGAGACCATATACCGTTGGCTCACAGGAAAAATCCACTAATAAGTCCCTTTTGGAGAATCTTTTGTAAGTGGACGTCTACGAACCAGCGGATTTTCAAAAATCTCGCCAAGCTAAAGAGGGATCATTGTGTTGGTAAAAGTAAATGTATGGCGCAAAAGAAACGATCAAATATCGCCAAATTTGACGTAACCTTGCATAGAAAAGTTGATCCAGAAGTGGCCTAGTGTCTTTGTAAGTAAACAATATGACAGTTTCAATTGAACTGTAAAAGCATTTTGAATTGAAAAATGAATTGAATAAGGAAAACTTTACATCACTAGTTGTTAAGGAGGACACAATTAAGGCGAAGATGTTCCCATTAACGAATCATATTATGACATATAGCATATTAAACATTGCAAACCTCCTTTGAATTCGTCCACGGGCAATATACTTAAATTTACTTCCCATTTAAAATCTAATCACCACAATTCTCAAGTGCAACAAACAAGTAAAAAAAACCACTCACCAGAGGCGGCAGCTCCCGACCCAACAGCTGCGGCGGGCGGTGGGGGCAGCCCAATCTGCTGCGCCGGGGCAACCCCACCGTCGGGAACATTGAAGCGGGGCGGGGCGAGGGTGCCGTAGATGCCGCCCCTGCCCCCGCACTCTACGGCGTGTGCGTGCACGCACACCAGGTACCGCTCATCGAAGGCCGTGTAGTAAGGGCAGACCTGGCGGAAGGAGCGACCGTGCGAGCACTCGTAGAAGGCCGTGCAGTCCGTGGGGTCCGGGAAGATCCCGAACTGCTTCAGGCAGCGACCGTCGCTTGTCATGGCTGGTTCTGGAAGAGAGAAGTTAATAGTTATAGTCAGCAATAAGTCGTCGCTTAAAGCGCAACCTGACATAACTGATCTTTTGATCAGTCTCTATGTAAATTCCGACCCCGGATCACCTGTCACAAACGGTTTTGCGAAAAAACGACTCAAATCGCGGCAATCGTCAATTTTGTCATTTTAGCATAACTGCAATCGTAAGGCAAAATTATATAATCCAGGCCTGTTTGGTTTGTTGGTTTTTTTCTGATTTGGAGCTATTTTGCATCAATCAGAGCTCCTTTGGTTGGTTGGTTGATTTTCTCCTTTACTCAGTGCTTGTCTCTCTTTTTATTCTTTCTCTTTTATCCATTCTTTAGTGTTCTTCATAAAGCTTTTGCCTTTTGCCTTTTTTCTCCCTCTTCTTCAAAACTGGTCATCCATTTGTATGAGATAGGAATAATATCCATCTTGTTCCGAATAATTTCTCTCTCTTTTTCGTATAATTTGCAGAATTGCAGGATGTGTTCAATATCTTCTTTGCCATGTCCGCATATACAGCTAGGTTCATTTGATAAGTTATATTTCGCTAGAAAAAGGCTTAAAATAAAGGTGAAAAAACTATTATGCGCACATGCTTTTTATTAAGAGCGAAACTGTTTTTTTCGTTTCCTGTAAAGTTGGAAAAGTGCAGTCATGTTGCACTAAGGGACGATAAAAAAATATTAGGCACTTTTGCTATTAATTCTTATCATAAAAATAAAATAATTTTTAATTTGAATAATTTACTTGTATATCTGTTACAAAAATTTTACATAATTTCTGAATCATATACCATTACCCAGTAGCAGGCCTTACAGCTCAGAATTTGATCCCGTTATCACAATTTACGACCTCATAATTTTATGATTTACATAAATGTAAGATAATGTTTAGAATTTTTTTCTAGAATTAGATTTTGTTAAAAATATGTTTCTTTGAAATTCTAATAACTAGCTAACTTAATTTAGTAGTTAAAAGTTTAGCTACTCTTCAACCCCACCATCACGGTTCCAAGGCCACCATTTCTGTCTCCCAAGGATCAGAAATCGTGGTGTGTAAAATCACCACTTTAAGAGTTTGCAATAATATTAAAAGAATAAAATAATGTAATAATAACTTATGTCTTATTTTATGCTTTGCTTACTCATGAACGGCCCTAAGAGGGTGGCCATACAACAACTAATTGAAAATATTTGTATCAGTGTAAATGAAAGCTCATTTACACGGTTTCACTTCACTGTTCATCTCTAGTGATTTACTCCTCAGAATTGCTAGTTTGCATAAATATGTGAAGAATGTAAACACCATTCCAGAATCGCCTTTGGATGACGCCTCCAAATAAATTATCAAAATTTATGTCTGAATGAGCCTTTACACCTTTCTAAATTATTCCTCCAAGATGAATATATAAAATTATTAGTCTTAAAGATCCTTTATATTCGTGCCGATGACTTTCGGTTATTTGTGTGAATAAGTCACCACTTAACTAAAAATAATACTTTACGCTACACTTAATATACTCCATGGAGCTAGGAGTAAGTGGATGGAACATGGTCTGAAATCACTGGAGCCAAAAAAATCCCAACTTAACTGTGGTAATGACTGGCGGCTATCATGAGTAGTGCATTGAATATTTATCAAACTTACCAATTTTTCTGACAAACAATTACTGGTAACTAACTTCTTATTCCATGAAACTTTTATATGTTTATTTCGCACTCTTCAGAGGACCTCTTACCTCTGAATAAAACATGAATAAGTAAGATGGATAGAAGGACAATAATTTAAAAGGGATGCAAATATTTCATTTGAAAACTTAATTTGGTAATTTTATATTTTAATCCAAAATTAATAGTTTCATAGAACATACTAATAATACTCACCGATAAAAGTAATTTTTTTAAATATACGTTAGTTACAAAATTCACTACTCAAGATGGCGGCAAGATTCACGATTGCTTCAACTTAAATAACGAAATGCTATTGACGATGCTCCCTCCACTTACTCCTAGCTCCATGATATACTCAATGTAAAATACAGATATTAGTGAAAATAAAACCGGCAACACTTTTTGGGAGTTCTAAAGATTTTTGTCACACTCATACTTAGGGAAAATGTTAAAATGAACTTCCTTCAATCTTGCAATTTTGTGAGAAAGAAATAGTTCAGTTAAAAAAAGTTTAATTGGTTCAAAGGGTGGTCAATGCGGGTTAAAATTTTAGGCTTAGTGGTACGCAGACGTCAGTGAGTTCCCTGGTAGCACAGCTCAAACCTAACAAGTCAAAGTTAAGTAATAACCCAGGAAAACGGTGCTAAAAAGTGACGTTTTAAAAATTTTCATATAGAAGTTTTTTTTTCGACGGTTTTATATGTTTTCGAGGGCGCTGATTACGAATATGAAGTTTGCTCCCACGTGGGGGGTCGGCTTCATATCGAAAATCGCAAAAAATCGATAATTTTTTGCTCTTTTTTCGATTCTTCGCTTATATTTCAAAAACTATAAATTTCTCGAAGATAATTTCAATTACAAAGTTGAAGTAAACAAAATTTCCTACAAAATTCACTACTCAACTTTGATTTTCTGAAGAGTGGTTTTTCCGCTAGAGCGCGCTGAAAAACATCGATTTTTTTGCCTTTGCACAAAAATAAGGAAAACGCGCGTTTCTATCCTCTATAAAATGAAAACTACTCCCGTTATCAACAAAAATTTTATACCACGTGAAAGAGCATTTAATTTTCTATAAATAACGGGCTTTCCATTATCATTTTTTGAGAAGGGGGGAGGGAGTGAAGCAAAGATCGATAATAAAACTGTTGCTGCTCTCAGACCAAACGGACTTTAGCGGTTGTTAATCTGCTCTCTGCGCTTTATTTCCGGTATATTACCAATAAAATAAGTTGTTTTGGATTAATTGATGACTAAGCATGCTTAATAAAATAAAATTTTAAATTTATTTATGAAATATTGGGTGTTTTAGGCGGAATTTTAATCAATTTTTAAAATTCATATATTAAATTATGGGAGTGTTTTAATGAACGAATTTATATGTTTTTTGCATCGCTAAATCCGAATTTCAAGTTTATTTTAATTTTGAAAGTCATCTTCACATCAAAAATTGCAAAAAATATAAAACTTTTTCTCTTTTGTTCGGTTTTTCATCGATTTTCTAAAATAATATTCCTTTTACGAAAAATAGCATGACACCAAATTAATGCACGTAAAATTTCCTATAAGATGCATTGGTTCATTTTTATTTTGCGAGAAACGATGTACGTTTTATAGCGTTTTGAAGAAAAGCAATTTTCATGTTTTTGTGTAAAGTCAGGAAACAGCTGTAATTCAGCGCGCTCTAGCGTAAACACCTCTGATTATAAAATTAAAGTTAAATAGTGAATTTTGTAGGAAATTAAATGTACTTTCATTTGGTATAAACTATTTGTCGGTAACTTGAATTTATTTAGAGCTGTAGTGGGAGAAATCGAGCATTCATCACTTTTTTGTAGAAAAACATGAAAATTGCTTTTCTTCAAAACGCTATAAAACGTACATCGTTCCTTGCAAAATAAAAATGAACCAGTGCATCTTATAGGAAATTTTACGTACATTAATTTGGTGTCATGCTATTTTTCCTAAAAACAATATTATTTTAGAAAATCGATGAAAAACCGAACAAACGAGAAAAAGTTTTATATTTTTTGCAATTTTTGATGTGAAGATGACTTTCAAAATTAAAGTAAACTTGAAATTCGGATTTAGCGATGCAAAAAACATATAAATTCGTTCATTAAAACACTCCCATAATTTAATATATGAATTTTAAAAATTGATTAAAATTCCGCCTAAAACACCCAATATTTCATAAATAAATTTAAAATTTTATTTTATTAAGCATGCTTAGTCATCAATTAATCCAAAACAACTTATTTTATTGGTAATATACCGGAAATAAAGCGCAGAGAGCAGATTAACAACCGCTAAAGTCCGTTTGGTCCGAGAGCAGCAACAGTTTTATTATCGATCTTTGCTTCACTCCCTCCCCCCTTCTCAAAAAATGATAATGGAAAGCCCGTTATTTATAGAAAATTAAATGCTCTTTCACGTGGTATAAAATTTTTGTTGATAACGGGAGTAGTTTTCATTTTATAGAGGATAGAAACGCGCGTTTTCCTTATTTTTGTGCAAAGGCAAAAAAATCGATGTTTTTCAGCGCGCTCTAGCGGAAAAACCACTCTTCAGAAAATCAAAGTTGAGTAGTGAATTTTGTAGGAAATTTTGTTTACTTCAACTTTGTAATTGAAATTATCTTCGAGAAATTTATAGTTTTTGAAATATAAGCGAAGAATCGAAAAAAGAGCAAAAAATTATCGATTTTTTGCGATTTTCGATATGAAGCCGACCCCCCACGTGGGAGCAAACTTCATATTCGTAATCAGCGCCCTCGAAAACATATAAAACCGTCGAAAAAAAAACTTCTATATGAAAATTTTTAAAACGTCACTGTTTAGCACCGTTTTCCTGGGTTATAACTACACTAGAAGTAAACGAAATTTTGGGCGCATGTGACAAAAATTGTACAAATCTTGAACGTTTTTGCTTCTTGGGTTGGGAACCACTGTCCCCATAAATAAAATTGGCAGCTCACTAGCACTACTTGTCATTTTCCTCTAGTCACAATATACAGGGTGTCCATAAAATAAGTAACCCGATTTAAGGCCCTCTAGCAACCAAACCGTTCATCGGAATAGAATGAAATTTTGGGGGAAGACGTTTTGAAGGATAGAGAGGAGAATGGTATGGGGTAGGGGCAGTTAAACTTTATCAGTTATGGTTAAAGTGAAAAAAAATTTGAAAATTCCCAATGTAACCCCCTTTTTTATTCGCGCTATGTGATCCCAGATGGGAAAAACACAAATAGCGTTGAAACAGTACCTCTAAGTTGTAAACTCGCTCCTAGAGAGACAAATGAAAACAGCTATGAAACTGTTATTTTTGTGGAAGCTAGACTAGTGAACGGTCAAGAAAAATGACTAGTGGATCAGTAAATAACAATAAAAACTAGTGAACTTACTAGCATACTCACTGAGCTATATAACAAACCTCTTTATATTTTGTTTTTTGCTCAGTTATTTTTATAGCTCGGTGAGCATACTTTGTTTTTACTAGTTTTTATTGTTATTTACTAGTCATTTTTCTTGACCATCCACTAGTCTAGCTTCCACAAAAATAACAGTTCCATAGCTGTTTTCATTTGTCTCTCTAGGAGCGAGTTTACAACTTAGAGGTACCGTTTCCAACGCTATTTGTGTTTTTTCCCATCTGGGATCACATAGCGCGAATAAAAAAGGGGGGTTACATTGGGAATTTTCCATAAAAATTTCACTTTAACCGTAACTGATAAAGTTTAACTGACCCACCCCATACCATTCTTCTCCCCATCCCTCAAAACGTCTTCCACCAAAATTTCATTCTATTCCTATGAACGGTTTGGTTGCTACAGGGCCTTAAATCGGGTTACTTATTTTATGGACACCCTGTACTTCTACTATAGTGACTAGAATAAGGTCTTATACTTACTTATTAATAAGGATAATATACTTATTCTAGTCACTATACTTCTACTGCACTGCCACGTCGTTGCCATGGTGACGAGCCACCAATTTTATTTACACGGACTATAGTGCTAATTTTAAGAATATACTATATAGAACTTCAATTCTATAGTTCTACTCACCACTATAATAGTTAGCAACGATAGTTAAAACAAAATGGTCTTGTTAGAATACTCGTCTCAAACTTACTTTGGTGATGATTCGTGTTTGGCCTACAGCAAAATACCTGTGGACCTTAACTATTAAAACTTTAAA
The DNA here is from genome assembly GCA_024610705.1 of Tetragnatha versicolor. Taxonomy (NCBI): domain Eukaryota; kingdom Metazoa; phylum Arthropoda; class Arachnida; order Araneae; family Tetragnathidae; genus Tetragnatha; species Tetragnatha versicolor. Next base: position 7,037,231 of record JANDEH010000011.1, on the reverse strand, counting down.
TACAAAATACAAGTAAATCTCTTAAATAAAATCTGATTACAAATAACTCAGTGATGTTACAGTGAACTGCTTTTAACCCCACCATATTGGCCTGGACAACCCCATTAATGCGCCCGTGCCATCATTCTAGTGATATTAAAATGCATTTTTTAAACACTTTAAAAAGCATGACTCTAGGTTTTAGGTGGATAATTTTGCTGGGGGTATCAACTTTAAATGGGATATTTTTTGTAAAATAATATCTTGTTTGAATGATTAATGACAACTGTATCATTCAAAATGCAAAACCTTCACTATATACTTATAATTTTTCTTCCTAATCATTTACTTAAATATGTGATTATACTTGCGCCCCACCTGTGTGAGTCATACTGTTCACCTTATCTTGACTCTAGATAAAGTTACAGAATAAGGATAAGCGCGCACTAGAGACTTCTGTCACGGTGACTATAAACACTAGTTCACTCGAGATGATGCATTTCTATGGTGAGATTTTTGGCAATCGGCCAAAGAGTCTCGTCGCCTGTGTGCGCACTCTAGCTTCTTGCAATAGCCAGGAAGACAATTTTGTCTTTGTCGCCGTGACAAAAGTCTCTAGTGCGTGCTTACCTAAGGCTAAGCGCGCACTAGAGACTTCTGTCACGGCGACTATAAACACTAGGTCACTCGAAAGCAATGCATTTCTATGGAGATGACTCTTGGCAACCGGCCAAGTGTCTCGTCGCCTGTGCGCTCTCTCTAGCTTCTTGCAATAGCCAGGGTGATAATTTTGTCTCTGTCGCCGTGACAAAAGTCTCTAGTGCGGGCTTAGCCTAAGATTAATAACAATAGGTCAGCATAAAAAAACTCAAAGTAAACACTCCATGAAAACGCGCCTACCAAAATTATGAGCACGTCTCTTTAGTGTTCATCCTCATAAGGTAGTAAATTGCTCCTAAATTGCTTGAAAAGAAGTCATTTTTCAAAACCAAAACTTGACATACTACCTAAAAATGCAGTAACCGATACCAACCTAGATCATTAAAACCAAATCACCATTTCAATTTTAAAAAACAGCTACCCTCTTTTCCTTACACCATCACACTCATAACTTAAAAATCCTTTTCTAATGCAAATAAGCCACACCAACCGCCCCATTAACGAAGTCTATTCCCCACTAAACACCATAATATCGCAACAAGAAGATCCATATATTACCGAGAATTAATACCTCATCAAAGACCGACGGCCTTGATCCATGACCCGATATACACGCTAATAGTCTGGTACTGCAACTCCTTCGTAAAATCAATAGGAGAAGAACTACACCATGCTCTTACAAAGAGAGATTTGCATAATATTAAATTAACCCAGAGACGATCCTCTTTGATGAATGATAGCATCCTTGTGATGATCGTGATGATTCCGATGAAGCGATGACCTGCGATGAATTTTCTTGAAAACCGAAGAAGATGGCTCTTACGTTGAGTGAATACGTAAAATGTCGGTGATGGAAATAAATGGGAGGTTTCCATGAGGTCGTTTGCAAAGGCGGATGATGTCTGGGAGGTTCGTACCATCTTTTTAGTATAGAGGAAACATAAAGTTACCGGTTATTGAAATACCGAAGTGTCTAGGAATCTATCATGGGACGGATGCCGAGTTTGGTGACTGTCATATTACGAGTCGTATAACATTTAAATTTCAATACCGAACGATCTTGACGTCATCCCCGATAGCCTAAGCAGGGGATACAGCCTGTCCCTTACAATTTAATGTTCCCCGGTTCAGGTTTGCATCCAAGCTGCTTTTGATTATTTTGCTTTTCTTTAACTTTTACTTTTTCAGAAAAAAATGTTAAGTTCCCATTGTACTCAAAGCAGGGCCGTATCCATGACAGCGGTGTAAGGGTTCAATCCCCCATGAAGTTTTGACATTAATTTTTCTTTTTTACTCCTTGAAAATTTTGCCTTTTACAAGGATCAATTCTCTTCGGGTGTAACCCAAAGGGTCTCAAAATGAGTTAAAACACTTCTTTTGAGAAAATATTTGATATTTCAAAAAATTTCTGGGATGGGGAACGCCCAAAAACGCCTTCGAAATTTTGACGTCTTTTACCTATACAATGTTTTACCTTAAAAAAATCGAACTTTTGAAGATTTAACTAGAAGTTTAAAAAAAATTATATGATGAGAGCTATTGCCTTTTGTTATAATAGTAAATTTAATTAAATATTTGTAACCCACAAAAAGTGTCGCCGGTTTATTTTCACTAAGGTTTCTCTATTTTACACATTGAGTATAGTTACTGTAGCGTAACATATTGACAGTTAAGTGGTAACTTATCCACACAAATAACCGAAAGTCATCGGCACGGATACAAAGGATCTTTAAGAATAATTATTTTTTTATACTGATCTTGGGGGAATAATTTAAAGTGAAAGGTGTAAAGGATCTTTCAGACTTATCAATTTTGATGATCAATTGGGAGGAATTATCCAAAGTGAAGATTTTGAGTTGGTGGTCCACTCCTCTATGCAAACTAGCAATTCAAAAGAGTAATCACTTAAGATCACAGTGAAAGTGAAACGGTGTAAATGAGCTTTCATTTGAACTGTTACAAATGCTTTCAATTAGTAGTAGAGCCACATCATTGGGGCTGTTCATGAGTAATTCACAGAAAAACTGAAAACGGTATTAGTATTATTACATTATTTTATTCTTTTAATATCATTGCAAACTCTTAAAGTGGTGATTTTACACACCACAATTTCTGCTCCTTGGGAGACAGAAGTGGTAGCCTTGTTGGTGGTTTTATAGTTGTACGCCATGATGGTGGGGCTAAAGTATAGTAAAGTTATTAACTAATAAATTGAGTTAGTTACATAGTTATTAGAATTTCAAACAAAAATATCATTAAAAATATAACTCTAGAATCAAACCGAATATTTGGAAGACCCTGTACTTGAAGTTTCAATTCCCAACTCTTTTTGAGACTCACCGGGGTTCCTGAGCCTGGCCAGACAGTTCACAGCCTCGGGGTAGTCGCAGGCGGAGATGACGGGGTTGAATAGCAGCTTGCCCGGGCACTCGTCGATGGTGGCTCGGCCGTCCCAGCAGTTGTAGTACTGCTGGCAGTACGTCTCATGCGGGAACTGACCACGCTGGGCGCGGCAGCCGCGGGCAAATAGAGGGTCCGGCACCGACTGCGAAACTGTGAAGAGACACGGAGGTCATAAGTTACTGCACAGTCCATTCATTTTGAACGGGCGCCTGAAGAATAGTGCTTTTCATCTCGCTAGAAGCGTAACCATAGTTACGCTCTTCGCACGGCCAATAGTAAGCCTTCTGATTGTTGATAGTTGCCATGGTTACTGATTCGGTGGTAGGGAAGGAAATATTTCCAGGCGCCAATTCAAAACTAACATAGTATATATTCAATTCATTTAGAATTGGCGTTTGAGAAATAGTGCTTTCCCCCACGCTAGAAGCGTAACTATAGTTACGTTCTTCGCGCAGCCAATAGTACTTTCTTCGTCCCTTGACGAGGATAGTTGCTATGGTTACCAATCGGTGGTGGGGGAAGGAAATATTTTCAAGCGACAGTTCAAAATGAACAGAGTATAGTAATAGAGTTGTTTAAATCAGTGTTCCCCGACCTTTTTCGGTTCATGCCCCACCAAAGCGATTCTAAATTTTCCATTCCCTCATGTAATAATAACATAAATTATTCCACTCAAAAATGCAATATTCCATTTAAAAACTTCATTGCTTGATTTTTGTAAAAAAATTATTTCATACATGTTCAGAAAACTAGTGGGATAATTTTCACAATAAATAAGGGAGTGTATTAAATTTGAAATACCAAATTATTATAAGAAAATAATTTTCCAACCTAGAAACTTATTAAGAGTGTAAATAAAATAGTATTTCTTTGAAGAAATCGATGACTTACTCTCAGAGCAAGTTCAGAATCGCGTATGGTTGGCGATATTTGGTCTTTTCATGCGTGCTAAGCCAAGCCTTAATTTTGAATTTAATGTGAACTACAAACGGTAATTTATTGCTCAAAACTCTCAGCTAACTTGGCGATTCCTAACTTGCCCCAATCCTTTTTCGAAAATGAATCCTTTTAGGTAAATAAATATAGCCTGGTAGTCCATGCCCCACCTGGGTGGCAATTTGGTTGAAAATTTTTAAATGTTTTCGTTAAATTAACATTAACCGCGAAAATTAATGCTGATGATGACTTTTAAATAAAGCAATAAAGTTTACTGCTTCGTAAGTAAAATTATTTTAATATTAAGGGTACCCGTTAAAAAATTAGGTAAAATGCATTAAAGAATAGATAGTGCAACAAAACACTAGGATAAAACAAATTAATAATAGTCTACAGATGAAAGTTTCTCTAGATTTAAATCAGAGAACAAAGGGTAAATATCACTAGAACTCAGTATTTAGAGATGTTATGAATAGTACTAGGTGATCCGTAGTTTGGAAATTACCTACTAAAAGGAATTGCACAGTTGGTTTAGCTGAGTACACAAAAGAAATAGGTTTCTCCCTCTTATAGGGTATTATTTGTATAAGAGGGAGTTTTTTCTTGAGTTAAAACTATTTGTTTGCTCAGCTTGAAAAGGTTCAGAAACTTTTACACCAACTGGTGTGTACACTGTGTATCACAGCAGAGAAAAAAAATTTCTTGACCTTAATTTTTATATGATTTATAAAAGTTTTCCATGTCTAGTTTTCATGAGTTAATTTAAAACTAAATAAAAAAAACTAAACTATTATTTTCAATTCACTTACAAAATCTTGCGAAATAAAATTAGTTAGTAAATAGATACCATGAGTTATTCGACGATCTACTTCAGAGTATATTTACCTATGGTATTAACTTATGAAAGCTAAAGAGACACAAACGCAATTAAGATAATATAAAGTATTTGGAAAAATAAAGTTATAGTTAAACCATTGGCTTTAAAAAAAACACGATATATTTTCTTAATTCATCAATGGTAATTTTAAATTTAAGCGTAATGAACTAACATTTCTAGTACTTTAAAATAATACCGTTGAATAAATATTTATTTCTAGAAAGATAAACTTTTGACTAGCAAAGGTTGAGCTGAGGAGTAAAAAAATATTATTTTTGATAATTTCATTTGAAATTGAGAAATATATAATCTTGATGAAGAAATATGTATTTATCTTACTATGAAGAGAGTTTAAGGGATCCAATTTTGAGATTTCAAGGGAAACCTTAAAAGTCTAAAAGCTTTAAAAGTCTTAAAACTTTACCAAAATTAATACAAACTAACATGCTCACAAAAATTTAAAAACTAAAACTAAACTTTAACTAAAAAAAGTTCTAAATTATAACACTGTAATCTGTAATATATATTTACAAGGAAGTATAGCAGCTTTTACAGTGACGATCGAATGTGATGGTTAATATACAGTAGGGTGTCTCAAAAAGAGAGTTTTTTTGGAAAAGTTTGAAAAGTGATCGGGCCGTTAGCTAAAAAGTTTCCTTTTGGTGTTAGAAGGTCAGTTGCAAAATTAAAACTAATTCTGTTCACTCTAACTATTGCCTCAACGAGAGCGAAATCTCTATAATGAGAGGCAAGCAACCTCTACCTCTAAAACACTTACGCATCGCAATGACCTTGAAAAACTGTCACTGTTGACCAAATTTTCAACTTAAAACATCAAACTTAGCAAATAAAAATATTTGGATTTCATGGGAATACCCCAAAACCAGAGGTTAACATTCCAATAATGGCATGATCCAAACGAAACGTTGAAAAAGTAATAAAAACAACTTCTGAAAGAAAACACTTAATTAGACATCTACTGCATGATAGATAAAATTCTTTTTTCTACGGTATCATATTTTATTCGTATCTTGAATGTAAACATTCCATAACACCAGGGGAGAGTAGGAGTGGGTTGCTTCTCTGCGAGAGTGAGACATTAAGGTGTTTCAAAAGTCTATGGGGAATTCTTTTTGTAAAATTTCTCATATACATTATTACCTGTAAATTTTCAGGTCTCTAGGACAATTTTTGACCCCCACGGCCTTCATAAGTAGGTTTCCCATGTTAAAGTATAGGGAAAATATTGAAAATATCGTCATTTTTGGCTCTTTTCAATTTTATGAGCCTGAAAGCACTCAATATCGAATTAAATCCCATACATCATCTTTGGGACATCATTGTCTTAAGATCCTATTGGAAAAACAATCAATAGAACCTACTGGGGGACGTTCCATGGGGGTTAAAAGCGCTCTTTGACCGAAAAAAGAGAATGCTCGCCGGCGCTTGCGGCGGGAGCTGGATGAAGGCCTCCCATAGGGTTTTACTTCCCAAAACTGAGATACAAGACTATCAGATGATGCCAGCTGAAGTAAAATAGGAAAAATATTCAATAAAACCTCCATGTGAGGCCTTCATCCAGCTCCCGCCGCAAGCGCCTGCGAGCATTCTCCTTTTTCGGTCAAAGCGAGCTTTTAACCCCCCATGGAACAACTTAACTTTGAATTTATTTCAAAGATTTGGATTGGATTACCTATGTTTCATTTTAAAGTCTCCTACTGAATGGGAAAGCTTAGACGAATTCAAGTGATGCCGAGATTTTTTCAACAACTTGGCGGTCACCTATGATGTCGCAGAGCTAGGAGTGGCCCTAACATAAGAGTATACCTCCCTAGATTGAAAACTGAAGCACAGAGGAAAAATCTCCAACAAACTGTCAATAAATATCGCGCTAAGTTTTCTAAGACAGATAAGACTACTTTAGTTCATGAATTTTAAAATTATCATGGAGTATAAACATAGAAAGTGTATATTTTAGTGCAATAAAAAACTGACATAATAAAGGCATGTATTATATGAATATTATCCAAACAGTCTAAAAATGGCATAAAAAAGGTAAGCAAAAGCAAGTAGTTGCGTAATAGGTCTCGTTATGAAGTAAAGCTAGAGCTGCAGCCTAGACCAGGCTTTTCTCGTAACTTCAACCGCTTTGAGGCAATAGTTAGGGTTGTACCACAACTTTAAAAATTTCAGGGAAATTTATTGGTGCCAAAAGGGAACTTTTTGGGACACGGCCCGATAAGATTTCCAAAGTTCGAAAAAATGAGACACCCTAATATACAGGGTGTTCGGAAACACCGTGGACAAACATTGAGGGGTGGTAGAGGGGACCTAGACAAGCATATTTCGAATAGGAATGGGGGGTCGCAGATGTACCGTTAAAGAGCTAGAACCCCTATTGCGGTGCGAGGGCGTTACAAAAGGCGGTTTTCCTAAGGCCCGTTTTACGAAACAAAACATAATAAAATGAAAAAAATTATTGCGTGAGGTACAGCAGTATCCGTACTACTTCCACCATAAATTTGAACAAAATTGGACCACTTGTTATCCCGTGGGGTGAGTTATAAAACTTGCAATATTTGTTCCCTTAGTGTAATAGTATTCTTTATGGAAGTTGGTTTCAAATATTACCAAAAGAAATAACGAACAAATTTATAATATACACAAATTTTAATTCTTTTATGTAATATTACAGAAAAAAGAACTAGTTTTTTTAAGATAACGTATCCCTTAAGAAATTTAACTAAAACTAAAAAAAGTTCTAAATTTAACCAAGCTTCGTGCAATACAAATAAATACTCTAAAATAATAACTTGAATAAAGCAGAAAAAAATTTCTTAATTTTCGTAAGCGTCATCAGTTTAATTCCCCTCCCAAGCAGCAAACAGAAAATTCTTCAGTAATTTCCACGTCAGTTCACATGATGAAGTGTCATCATTAAGCTATCATTACTTTTCTAAACATCGTGTTCGCCAACAACCAGGCTCTGGTATTAACTGAGGACTATTACTGGTCAGGAATTCTTTGAGCAAAACATTGTTTATATGATAACAAAACAGCTTTTTTCTTTGAAAAATCGTATCTGAGGTAGATAAACGTTTAACATTAATTTAATGTAACAAACTTTTAAGTAATAGGCATTTAATTTCAGATGTTCGATGTAGTTTTACGTCATAACTCATTGTAAAATCCTTTGACAGTTCCCTCATTAATCTTTATAGATCAAATTGATTAATTATAACGTCACTGTTACTGTTAGACCTGAACGTTTTCAAAGTGATATGATGCATTAAAGGGCCCTGCCCTTATTAATTGCTGCTATCAATCAATATCATGTAGTGTAGAGAGGCTTGACTCTAATTTTTACTTAATTAAGATGAGATTCAAGTATATAAGTTAAAATTTTAAATTAGTGTTGGATGGATGAATTATTTTTCTGTAATTAAAAGTATAGTTATGTGGGTTCTTTAATACAAATGATGGATGAAAAATTTGTATAGAAATAAATATGCAATGCTCGATTTTTAGAAATAAAAGTGCTTGAACTTTCGATGAGGTGTAGGTTGTATTCCGAAATAGGGTAAAGGGAGAGTGGTTGTCTCATAAGATTTTATAACTCATTAAAAGCTCTTGATAAAAAGAACCATTAAAGGTTAATAATGAGGTTATTGATGTAAAAAATACACTTTAAATACATTTTTTTAAAAACAAGCATCATATTTATCTTTGTGTAACTTTTTTTAATAGAGCATCATTTAACCTCTTTGTAATAAGTTATCTATATACAGGGTGTTTCAAAATTGCGTTGCACGGCTTTTATTCGGAACCAGCGCCTCCTAGGGTCATGGAAGTAAGGTCTACCTCTAGGTAAATGACCCTGGAGAATCCATTGAGATGACTTACAGCGCCCCTTAGTGGCGAAATTAAAAAGTTAAAAAAATTAATTTAAAAACAAAAGGAGATAAAGAAAAAACCCCAATGAGAGTATTGTTGCCAACGTCAAGAAGAACTCACTGAAAAACATTTGATCAAAATATCTTGAATATTCACGGAGATATTAGCATGTGAAAATAGCACTTTTTCAGGGTTCAAAAAGTTAAAAGTTCGCATATTTGCAAATTTTTTTTGATTTTTTGATTAAATTTTGTGTTCTTTCAACTAAAAAAACACAAAACTACACAATAACACTGAAAAATTGGCAAATATGCGAACTTTTTACTTTTTGACCCCTGAAAAAGTGCTATTTTCACATGCTAATATCGAATATTCAAGATATTTTGATAAAATTTTTTTCAGTGAATTTTTCTTGACGTTGGCAACAATACTCTGATTGAAGTTTTTGCTCTATCTCCTTTAGTTTTTAAATTAATATTTTTAACTTTTTAATTTCGCCGCTGGGGCGCTGTAAGTCATTTCAGTGCATTCTCCAGGCTCACTTACCTAGGGGTAGACCTTACTTCCAGGACCCTAGGAGTCGTTGGTTCCAAATAAAAGCCGTGCAACGCAATTTTGAAACACCCTGTATATAAAAATCAATGTCTGTCTGTCTGTATGTATGTACGTATGTATGTATGTCCTTTATACACTGTAAAAAAAGGTAATCGATTTTACAGAAAAAAACTGTCAATTTTTGTGCCAGTTTGTTTCTGTTTATAATACAGGTTTCTTCTGTTAATTTTTACAGACCCAATGTTTATTATACAGGTTTCATCTGTTTTTTTTAAAAGGCATTTCTGTTATTTGAACCAAGTTTTCCTACTTTTTTTATTACATAAGGGGTGCATTGTGTTTAATTTTTTTTTGATGACACGGGAACTAGACCAGTAAATTGAGTGTGACGTCACAACGATGTGTTACACGTTATCACACCAACTCAGACTCGCTTTGATTAACTCCTAAAATTCAATTTTTATATATACTAGGGGGCTCTGCCCCCTGCCACCTATCGCTCACCAACCCCCGGAACTGCTTCGCAGTTCTTTGAAGATCGCTTCGCGATCTTAGCAAGCAGAGCTCGCTTGTTTCATCTCAACCATCCAGTAAAACCTGGAACTTGTCTGCTTAGTTAATGATCATTTTAAATCGAAATGTTTTATCTCTCTAACTTATCAATAACTTAATGCGGACCATCACTACAAAAATATCAAAATAAAACTGTTACTAAAATATTTATTTTTAGCTTACCAATAATTTAATCGAAATGTTTTCAAAAAATATCCAGCAAGTCTACTAATTATCATCAACCATCTTAGAGAAAAAAAACATGCCATTAAAAAACTTTTAAATTTATAAAATGCACGTGAGTATCTAGTGAATCATCGGGAATAAGAAATCAGACTCATTAAAATCATCACCTGTTTCTCTAGTGAACGACCAGAAAGAGAAGAAAAAATTGAAACTTTGTATCTTAATAATTCTAAAACTAATTCGAGAGTTTTAAAAAACGAAACGCCAATCTTTCTAAAAAAAATAATTTTATATGTGTTTAAAATATCATAGTTCTACTATGATTAGTTTTTCTATTATAACGAAAAAACCGAAAAAGGGTGAAAAATTTCGAAACTTAAGAATTTAATTACTCCAAAAATAATTCGAAATTCGAAAAAGGGCGACGAGGTGCAAAACTTGATAACTAAGAGTATGTGTCTGCAAAAAATCATGTTTCTGCTGTAAATAGATTTTGCTGGGGGCGAACTCGCAGCAGAAAAAAATAATTTTCGACTTTGACAATAAATACCTGCAGAACTAATTATCTAATTAATTAGGTTTTGGAACTGAAATGACCCTCATACATTTGTCTACCAATAGTCAAAATTTCATAATATTCCTTCAAATAGTTTTTGCGTAGCGATAGATCAAAGTGTTCAAAATTTACATTTTCTGAAACAGCGGCGGCGGCGACTGTTACTTTTTTTTAATATAGAGAGAAACTAAAAATAAGCATAATTTGAGTGGTGACTATGAAATTGTTTGAAACTGAGTATGTCTGGTGTTTCAAAATTGAAAGCATTGAGTGGTCATATTTTAGACAATACGTTTCATACCAAAATGAGAACATCGATTTACTCGAATTTGAAACTGTCATTTCTCTCAGTTTAGGATGGAGATACAAGAAGGGATGAAGTTAGATAAAACTTACTTTTGTTTTAAGCCAATTCTATCTCCAATTCTAATTCTAAAACCCAAACCAAAACTGAAATTGACCGCTAACATAAAGGCGGTTACAGTCAGACGTATTTAGAACCTCTCTGTAATGTTCTAAAACCAAATTCTTGATTAATTAGGGAAGATATTTGTAAAAAATCAAAGCTTTTTGCTTCAGGTTTTGCAGCGTCATCTCTGGGGACAAAAGCCAACTAGATGTAGTACAGAAAAAAACTGTTTTTCTTAAAAACAGATTTTTCCTGTAAAAAATACAGAAAATATCTGTAAATTTACAGATATTTTTTACAGTGTAGTTTTAAACTTTTCGAACCTACATTAACTATTAAACTATACCACGTTGATCTACTCGCTCCAAGGAAGGTTTCTGAATAAAAAAATTAAAATCGAAGCATCTTAATAACTTTTTTGGTCAATTTTATGCTTAAAAACCAATATTTCATATCTAACTTCAGGGCAAAACCACATTGTTGTAAATATAAAACGAGAAGTTGTAACTTTAATTGTTGTAGGCATATTATCGATTGTTGTGGATTAAAGTCTATTGTTGTAGTTTAGCATCCATTGTTGTAGCATAAACATAAAAATGGATCCTCTCTATTTAACTATTTCCACATTTGGACTGGCGAAGCCCATCTTGAACACACCAGAATTTTTTTTTAAATAGACTGGCGAAGTCCATCTGCAACACACGAGAATAAATTTCTTTAAAAATGGACTGGCGAAACCCATCTGTAACGCACCAGCTGATATTTATAAACAAACTGAAACCCGGGCGAAGCCCGGGTTTAGCGCGTCAGCGCTACTGCGCCCGGGCAAAACCGGGTCCAGCGCTTTAGCGCTAGTCTATATATATAAAAATCAATGTTTGTATGTATGTATGTCCTTTATAGTTTTAAACTTTTCGAACCAACATTAACTATTAAACTATACCACGTTGATCTACTCGCTCCAAGGAAGGTTTCTGAATAAAAATAATTTAAAATCAAAGCATCCTGATAACTTTTTTTTGTCAAATTTTTGCTTGAAATCCCATATTTCATGCCTAACTTCATGGCAAAACCACATTGTTGTAAATATAACAATAGAAGATGTAACATTGATTGTTGTAGGCATGATATCGATTGTTGCAGTTTAAAATCCATTGTTGTAGCATAAACATAAAAGTGGCTCCTTTATTAAACTATTTCCACATTTGAACTGGCGAAGCCCATCCTTAGCACACCAGAAGAATTTTTTTTAAAATGGACTGGCGAAGCCCATCTTCTTCTTTTAAAATGGACTGGCGAAGCCCATCTGTGACGCATCAGATGATATTTATAAAAAAACTGAAACCCGGGCGAAGCCCGGGTCTAGCGCGTCAGCGCTAGTTAAATATAAAACATAGTATCAACCCAAGTTCAAAGGATTGATATTGTTCATTGTTTTTTCGTTCCTCTTACATTTCGATCATTCTTAATTTAATTATGATAAAATTGAAACAATGCTTAACCATTGATTAAACAAATAATGATTTAATAATGTACAGTTGAGGAAAAAAAACGACTCAGTTGCGATTTCTGGCGAACCACTTGGGTTAGGAAGACAAATGAGGTGTCATTTTTCATTGTTTAAAGTATTCTTTTACTAAAAAAATTTTCGAGTCCTTATCGTCTTCATATTAAACGAAACACTAACTTTTTTTCCAATGGGGACCCTAAATTATTATTAGTTTTTCTGAAAGGCCATCCCCTCAAACCCTTAAATACCAAGTTTCATCCAGATTGATTTTAAAAAAATTTAATTTTCAAAAATTAACTTAAAATTTTTTTTTAATCGTGAAATTTTTTATGGTAATCGATTCTATCTTCTTTAGGTTTGAAATTAATTTTTTAACTTTTTTATTTCGCCGCTAGGGGCGCTGTAAGTCATATCAATGGATTCTCCAGGGTCACTTACTTAAGGGTAGACCTTACTTCCGTCACCCTAGGACACGTTGGCTTCAAATAAAAGCCGCAAAACGGAGTTTTGAAACACCCTGTATGTTAATAATATTGACTAAAAATCGTGTTGCCATTTGATGGGATCATCAAACAATGAGACGAGTCATACTATACAGAGTTGGTAACTGTTTTTAAAATGTACCTTTTTTAATATTAAGGTCCGCAGGCATTTTGCCCAAGGACGTTCTTGAGTACCGCGGAAACACTTATCTGTGATACACCGTTACGAGACTTTTGTGCTTTTAAATATCGTAACTAACTATTATAGTGGTGACTAGTAGTGAGTTTGGAGTGCAGAGTATTCTCATCGGCATCGATGTTTCTGAGCATGGAGAGGCAGTTAACGTGGTTAGCCGTTGGCCGAGATGAAAGGGGTTGAATAGAGGGAAATAGTTAACTACATTGAGTTATTAGAGGTACCTAACCTTTAAAGCACGTTCAGCCTTATATATATCACTGTTAACATATGTGTGTTGGTCAATTAAAACGGTTTCATAAATTTATTAAAAAGTGAAAAAAAAACAGTTAACCATAAAATAATTTTATTTCCTCATGAACTTTAAAAGGACTAGTTTTAAAATTTCTAGGTTAAAAATACCATAAAATTCTAAAATTGACATTATTGATGTAAGAAAATACAGTTTATAACGTAAGTAAGAGACGTAAATGAAAACGTTTTTTTTTAAAGATCATTTTGTGTTTTTTATTAAATTGGAAATCTTTAATATTATCACGAGTTTATCGGAAGTTCTGGGAACTTATTTTACTGTGATTTCGTTGCCTTCACTTATATTTTATCCCTTGGTTTGCTGCCTATTGGGAAAACTGCAGTACAATCCTTGCGAAAGAAAACCATTAATTTCCTCTTATGATAAAAAAATACTCATAGGTAAGGCAAATTTATATTTGAACTATGTAAAATAAAAATAACAAATATTCGCCTAAAGAAGGAAAATAAAACACAACAGTTTACCATCTTCTATCTCAAAAAAGCTGCAAATTAGGCTATTAACTTATACAGAGACGTTTCAAGTACTTGCTCTTCTAACGGATTAAAATACCTTAGTCATTATTACTACAGCATAAGGTAAAAAATTGAATAACTCCAACTTTTTTAAGGATCTCTATTGTTTTTCCCGAGAACACATTCTATAAAACTTTTCACTCACAAAAACGGATCCTAATACGAGTTTATTACAGAAGCTTCAATTTAAATAATAGCGTTATTTCACACTAGTGTACCCACCCCTTAGATTTATCACATGCACAATTGATATTCTCAAACCTACAATACCACCAATACACCCATCCTTTATTTTCACATTCCTAAACATACTCCGTTTTTATGCAAGATTTTATAGCTCCCAATTAGTTCTGAATTTACTACCAGCTAAGTAATATAATGTTTAATTGAAGGGCTCGCCTGATACTAATTGGTATGATTAACGAGGAAAACACCATAAAATCCCCGTTCGGATCGCAATAAATTGGGAAATTTACGGAGTAATAACAGTCGACGCCCCGAAAATTCGGCTCAACAGCTAGAGTGTTTGGGTCTATCAATTATTTTTATGTCCAAACTTATCGACGAGCATTCACGCTCCCTTCCAGGTGCAAACAAGTACAGTCTGTTGATTGAAAATAAATGCATCGCTAAAGAGTTATAATTTATTGTTATTAAATATAAAAGATGCTTAATTTTGTCGAGTTAAACCAACATGCAAAGGAGTACGTAGAATATGGAAGCTGAATTGTTTTTCTCACGTCAGTTTACAGGCATAAAGTTAAACCATTGAAGGAATAAAATTAATTGCCTAGTTAGATCAATTTACTTAAAGAAAGATTCCCATTATGAGAGCTACAAAACTACAAATCAGTGTTTGAAAGTTTTCCCTTTTTAACGTAAAACAAAAACCTGCTTTTCTTAATTTTTACAGTTACGAAAATACCTTCTTTAAAAAATTCCTGTAGCATTTAGTCTTTTAACATGTTTACTTTTTACAAAAATACTATTTGATGTAATTCATCATAAACGTTATTTTATACTTTTATACAAATTTAAGTAAAACGTCTAAAATAAAATAATTTTCGTTCATCATAGCATTTTAAATTCATTAAAAAAGTCACAAAATTGCATACACAGATACTTTCTTTGGTGAATTTATTGTGTAATATAATTTAAGCGTTTATTTAATGCTTATTCTCGTATATTTCAGTTTGAAATAAATTCAACATTATTTTTTTTTTATAATTTAACATTTAAACTCAATATAACACTTGAAAAAACAACGTCATAAAACTGAAGGTTATTAAAAATAAAATCACAATGAACCTTAAAATCCTGTAAAGATATAAATATTTTCTTATTACCATAAAATGACATAAATAACTTTTTAATACCTGTCTACTATGTAATTATGATATATTTCGTTCAAAAGACTGACATATACTACTGACCCTTCTTTAAAACCAAAATGAATAAATCGATACATATCACATATCAGGAGTTAAAAAATGGATAACCCATTACACCTGGTATACATTCTCACTCAGATTAGCATTGCAATTTAATCTTATAAATAACTATCTAATATAACATTATTCTCTGTCTCCATGCAATTTTTTTTCTATTCATTTTAATTTTGATTGACGCCTGTGTCATTTTCAAGGCAGAGAAATTATTTATAGTTTTAACTACTCACAAATTGAAGTTTTGATTCAAATCTTGCTATCTTTATAGCTTTTAAGTTAATCAGCATTTCATCCCTAAGACAAAGTGACAGCTGATGAATAGTTTTTGTTTCTGATTGAGCGAAAAAATTTTGTAAATGAAATGTTTGTGTAATTATCTGTAATATGAATGAATAAATAACTTTTATTAAACAAATAATGGAATTTCGGAATAGGGTTAGTAATAAAAAACTGTTTTAATTATCAAAAAGAATTAGTTAATAATGCAGTGGTTTTTAAAAGAAAAAATAAACGGTGTCATAAACTTTAATAACTAAATATTGTTTTAAAATAAATGCATACTATTGTTCTTAATATTTCTAAACAATTCTGCATACTATTGTCGAAGAAAGTATTGAAATCTTCTTACTTTAATTACAAATCTGTAACTTATCCCAAAACCCATGTCTTTTTATGCATAAGATTCCGCATGACAGACCACATAAACTTTTCTCAGTTAAACTGCTTCTTTTAATGCTGGGATATTATTTTCAATTCCCTTACTGTAGGTTTTCATTTGGAAAACAGCAAATGAATGAATATAAATTTGGTCAAAATAGACTGCTAATGTTTTAAACAAGATGAAAGTAAAATTTATCTGATCCGCCATTTTCCTTTTTTTTTCAAGAATTTATTGCTCCCACTTAGTAAAAAAGAAGAAAAACAACAGGTAAAAATCGAGAAAACCACACAAAACCATTATGTTTATCAAGTGTGAAGTAACTTATTGCATACTAAAAAGATACCGAATTGGCTGGTTCTTTTTTTTGAGAATTTAGAAGACAGTTTTACTTGAGAGGGTAAATATTCTTAACTGTCCATGTTCATGCTATTCCCTTAAAGTTAGATTTCTTCCTAATTTTAAAGATTTATACGTAATTTCTACCATTATAACTAGTATTTTAAGATAAATTTAATAAGTTTTTCTCTTATTCATTTATTTATTTTAGTGTATAAGTTACATTTAGCTGAAATGGTGAAAATGTCACCCAAAGTGAAATAAATAAATTTACATTAATTAATTTATTTGATTTCGTCTTTTAGGGTTCTAACTGATTTTTTACATTTGCATGTGTAAATTCTTTTATTATTTATTATTCTTTTTTCAAAATAAAGTCATTACTTATAACTAGTGATGGGCAAAATCGATAGTTTTAGGTATCGAATACTTATAGGTATCGAATACTTTGGTATCGAATACTTATGGGTATCGAGTACTTTTAGGGAACGTACCCATACTACGTGACCCATTCAGGGGAGGGAGGGGGTCTTCAAAATACCACGCTCGGTCACAGGGGGGAGGGGGGGCTTAGGGTTTCGTCACGTAGTCAATTTCTTCTAGTCAATACCACAAAATTAAGCCAAATTAATTATTGAAATTTGCCAAATTAAGACTAATTAAGCCAAATTAATTATTATAATTAGACAAATTAAGCAAAATGAATTTTTTTAAACTTTCTGTTTGCAAAAATGATGGCAAACCGTATTTATGAATTACTACGTGAAAACTAGAGGGGGAGGGGGGGTCTTGGCATATACTACGGATGGTCACCAAGGGGGGGAGGGGGGTCAAAAATGGCAAAAAATGGGTCACGTAGTATGGGTACGTTCCCTTAGGTATCGAGTACTTTTTTTCAATGTCGGGAAATGAACCTGAAGGGACAATTTTTTTAGGGCCTATCCATAATCAGACTAATATTCAAAAAACTGAAAGCGATCCATCAAAAAGCCCCGTAGCTACGGGCCTGGAGGTGGATAGAGGCGAAGGATTTGGCGGGGGAAAAACCTAGCCGCGTCAAATTTCTCTCGCGGATGATAACGACTTGGGTTTGAGCGTTGCAAAATGAAAACGGAAACAGGCTGCGTTTGATCTACAGTAGGTATTATAAAGATTACTTCATTGAAAAATTTAAAACGAAATATGTCAATAAAGTATCGATACTTTTGTGGGTATCGAATACACTCGATACCTATAGGTATCGAATACTTAAGTATTTGGTATCGATACCTGCCCATCACTACTTATAACCAGGAATACCAGTCTCCTAATTATTTTTTACTCTTCATAATTTTTCCCTTTGATTTCCGTTTTTCAAATGATTCTCAACACAATATAAAAAGTAGTGAATCATTTTAAATAATCTTTATACCTTTTACCGGACCTTCATACATATTAGAGTGTTTTTGTAATTTTCTAATTAATACTGAGTACATGCAGTCAGTTTTTTGAGAGATTGTATGAAGAACAATACACCCAGTTATAGAGACACTTTTGAAGTTATTGCAAACAATATCCTATCCTTTTTAGACTTTATTTGACATTTATATAAAGAAGGTAAATGGAATACAACATTTAATAATGTAAAAGTATAAATTACCTTAACCGATATCATTATACAAGTATGACCTCGACAAAATGCCAATCGTCTTTTTTCTACAAACACCTAATTGAAGACAAGATAGTTAACTCACTACAAATATCCTGAAGATCATGTATCCTGTGTACATGATCATTTGTTTCAGTCTACACTTATATCTTCTTAACATCATTACCAGTAATTTCACGCTTCTTAATTATGAAACGAAGCTATTCCAATGACATATAATGTCATTCCAACGCCTTTTCTAAGACAATCATCATTTGAAATACAGGACCAATATTGACAAAGAAAGCTATACTTTCACGCGTCGTAAGTGGGAAATGCCTCTAATGTTTTTGTAATTGTAATTTATGTAAAGCACCGATGTATTTATTATACTTGTGACGTTAGCTAGGTTCGAGAACCTTTCTTTTGTGTTTTTTGTAGCAAGAAAATTGTCACTTGTCAATCGGCAAAAGTAACACTTATATTGTAATTTAGAATTGTATAATTGGTAGTTCGATTTATTTGTAAGAATGTTCATAATTGGGTAATTACAAATTAGATTTACAAATTAGAAATTAAGAGTTGAAATTCAGATTTTAAATTATTGTAACTTTCCTCTTCTTAAGGATTATACTATTTTTTATATTAGAAGATAATAATTCTACAAGTTTAGATAAGAACAGATAACACGGAGAATGCTACAATCTAAAAGTAATGAATAAAATAAAAACATAATTAATTTTACCAAAGTATATTTTTTAAAACTTTAAAATATTTAATGTAGAAAATGGATTTTGAATTCTGCAGGTTAATTTTAACTAATAATACTTTAGTATTATATTACATTTATAAGTTGCCCGTCAGTCTCAGTATCTATTGATAACAGTGTCGAAAAGTTACATTTTAGAATATACCAAAGCGTTTGAGACACCTACATTTTAACTTTATTTCTCAGAGATTTTTACAATCATGTAACAAATTTATTTTCTACTCCCCGTTCATTTATCCATTTCTCTTCAATTCGATGGACAAAAATGTTATTGTTATCTGGAAAATACGAAGTAAAATTAAAAGAGTGTTGTTTAAAGTTTATTAATTTTTTCTGCCTAAATCAAATACAATCCCGTTTATTTTTAACACAAGTTTAATGTAAATTATCTGATAATTCAGTAATAACAAACTTTTGCAGATTTATTTTGTATTATAAATATGATTTAGCATCTGTCAATGAATGAAGAAACAAAGATGATTATAAAATGCAATTTTTAACCCTTTTTACTGAGAATCATAAAAAATATTTACCCACGTATTTTCAAACGGAAATTCTACACAATTTTCCCCACTATTTCAAAACTCCTCCTACAGTTTTTTTTTAATTCCTAAGGTCAACTCCATTGACCTTATAAGAAAACCGATTCCGGAATGATCAATTTAAGAATGAAATACAACAAACAAGTCCGTCAACTGAATAGTAGTATAACCGATTAACATCGCAAAAACGGTTATCAAACGTCCTTTCTATCATTCCGCCTACTGTCGCTACTGTTACAATTCACTTGAATACGAAAAATACCCACTATCTTCGCTATCCCCAACTCGCGCTACAAAAGGGAATCCATACAAATTTTAAAAAAAGGTCATATCCTTCTCTACCGGAACCAGTAGCAAATCGGAAGCGATATAAAGGGGGTTCCCATGGCTACCCGCAAGGTTCGAAGACGCCCAGTGACAAGAAATCGAGGTCTTCCGTCAAAAGATTACGAACTGACAATCATCCTTGGGTCAAAGTTTACAAAGCGGAAGGTGGGATCCATCTTTTAATGGATATGAAAGGTTATATGGGTGGAACAAGTGAGGATCCCAGCTTTGCATTGACGGACAGTGATGTGGTTGGCTTCACTTTTTGTGAAGTGCGCAAGATCGTTACACGATACTTATAGTCGAGGTTTTGTGCAGTTTCCTGTCATTGTGTGCGTAAATTGCGTGTTTCTTTTTGAGGCTTAATATTTTTAAGCCGTTATTATTTTTTTTACTTTTGTGATATTTAAACGATATGTCGACATTAATGAGACAGACGAATGCGATGGTCAAGTTCTGCTGTTTTTTATCGGAACGTAAAACCTGAAATGGATCTTGTAGTTTGGATGTTCAGCAAAGCTTTTCAACGCTTGTATAATAAAGGAGAAAAGAATAAAAACATGAAGGCTGTATCCCATAATTATACTCAAAGTTTTCTACTTATTGCTAAATATTCTAATAAAAACAAATTTACATTAAAATGTTGTGATCTATCCTAACTAATAAAAATTATTTAGGTATAGACCCAAAGTATAAATCAAACAATTAAATTAATGAAAATTACCAAAATTTTGACCTTCCAGTAGGCGCTCTTTTTATAGAGAAATAAAAAGGACGCTTGTATCTCCTATACACGCAATCGGAAATGTATATTTTCAAATATAACAAGTTTTGAAACGGCTGTGATCCGTTTATGGTTAAAATGAGTACGTTTCATTTAAATATATTTGAACCCTTAGATCAGTGGTTCCAAACCTGGGGGCGATCGCCCCCAGGTGGGTGATTTGTATTATCAAGGGGGCGATAAATAAGTGGGGGCGATTGGGGGCGATGAGTATTCAAAGGGGGGAAATAAAATAGTACTGTACTGACAGACTGTATTCAGACTTAATGTACCAAAACAAGTTAAAACCCTGTTTCTTAGGGTCAAATTTCCAAAAATTTTCTGGGGGAGGACCCCCAAACCCCCTTTTGTACTTGGAACTTAACTTTTCAAAACTTTTTTAGTTCATCACAATCTAAATCCTACCTAAAAATATGTCTTAAATTCGGAAGAGGTGTATCATAACTAGTTAAAAACCTTTTTTTGGAGTCTTATTTACAAAAACTTTCTGGGGGAGGACCCCCGGACATAAAATTGCTTTATTATTTACACTTTACTTCGAATTAAATTTTGACATACAATTAGAATGAAAAGGGGGGCGATGGGTGTTAGTCAACCTCTAGAAAGGGGGCGATGGGCCACAAAAGGTTGGGAACCACTGCCTTAGATGATCAAATCCAACCTAAGTAGTATCTCCCAAATATTGTTTTCAGATGATCTATCATTTTGATGATTGTTTTATATAGTTTCTTTATACAGTCTGCAGTAGCTTATTGCTTTCAAGTTCTCTAAATTTACAAACATTAGAAGATCCACTGAAAAAATTTTAAATATGATTAGGTGATAAGTGAAGGGGTACAAGAAACTATGTGTTATAGGTTTACTCTTTTCGAGGTTCTAATTATAAATACCGAAAAAAGTTGTAGAATTTCTAGTTTCGTATCCCCTTTCCCCGTCTGTATCCTTATTCATAATTTATCTTTGAAATCCAAGGGTAGGTTAAATTTCCTATCAAGAACACACTTGGGGTTTTGGTCTTGTTTGTCAAGCCATCACATGCTGATCTTGCTCCCTCTATATGCAGGGGCGGATTTGACATCTGGGTGAAGCACCAGGATTTTCAAAACAATATTTCCTAATAAAATCTCCGATGTTTTTTAAAATAAAGTAGGATAATTTGCTATTTTAACCATAACATTATGAAACATTTCACCGCTTCGAGATTATGACTTATTAAGAATTTTTCTTCATATGGTCAATGGTTATTTTGCCCAATAAACTGGGGGACGTACCCCGTGCTCCCCCTGTATCCGCAACTGCCGCTCTACGTCACTTGTACCCTTATTCTTTTGTATTGGACATCTAACCCATTCATGTTTTTATTCCACTCAGATAGATGACTTTAAGCTTTATAGAATACTAAAGATTTCACAGATGACTAAAAGCTTTATAGAGTAAAGCTCGTCCAAAAGATATGCATTTGTTTAATGGACTAATTACTGGGATTATAAAAAAAACTTTTAGGATGATTAGGAAGGAGTGATAAGATATATTTTATTCCTAAGAATTTTTTTACCGTGTATGGCTCGAAGTTTTAGTTATGACAGTCATGATAAAGATAGGACGTATTCTTCTTTTGTACGGTACTACACGTCATTACTCTTCGGCTATAATTCAGCTAAAGTAGTATTCCCCTGAATAAAACCACATCACAGACACAATCACACAAATAAATTACCGTTATCATTTCTTTGTATTCACTTATAAAAGCAAAAAAAAATGTTTCATCGTTACCCGCATCGTAAAAATACCGTAAACTACTGTAATAAAAAAAGCTCTGAATAGGTATCATTAGACCTAAGCGATCGTGATCTTGAAAGAAATCGAAAACAATATAAATCGATTCATACAAGCTTCGAATGGTCAAAAAGAAGTTCATCGATTATAAGGTGGTTCAGCACGAAAGAAAATTAATAAAAATTAGTCGAACTAAATAACACAATTTTCGTTTGATAAATTTTAGAAGTGAATAAGTATCATTTAGGAATTTATGATACAGTAAGGGCTCTGAAAGATCTTAGGTCAGTAAGAAAACTCTCCCTTTGTTTTTACTTTGTACGAAGAGTAATATTTTTGAGAGTAACACAGAATTATATTTCGGAACCATTAAAAATATCTTCAGTTGTTTTAGTATGACATCTCACAGCCTATGACACCGACTTAAAAGATGGCTTTTTAACTGATTCCTTCTTTTAACAATTATTTAATATGAATATGAGAATAAGCAGTCTGAAATACAAATAAAGCAATAACAAATTTGGTATTGAATTTGTATCCAAAATAAAACTTATCTACCTTCTAAACTAAACCAAACTTTTTATGAAACGAGGAGTAAACGAATTTTAATAGGATAAAATAGAAAAACGACGTTTAATTTGCACATAATTTATTTAAAGATATTAAAATCAGACATGTTTCGAGGGTATACTGAACCCTCTTCGTCAGTGAGATGACGATGTAAGAAAAAAATGTACACATGGCTATCAGTAATATATACAGGCAACAACAAGAAACACAGTTACAGTTAATACAGAAACATATTTAAATTGAAAAGAAAACTATGAAAATACAGATACAGAAAAATTTTATGGTGATTCACGACATCCAAATTTCAGAGAAAAAAGGTGCACTTGACAAGTCATTTACAAGATCATTAGAGAACTGATTAATATAGTAACTTTCAAAATCAGTTCTCAGTTTCATTAATCAGTTCTCTAATGATCTTGTAAATGACTTGTCAAGTGCACCTTTTTTCTCTGAAATTTGGATGTCGTGAATCACCATAAAAAAATTTTCTGTATCTGTATTTTCATAGTTTTCTTTTCAATTTAAATATGTTTCTGTATTAACTGTAACTGTGTTTCTTGTTGTTGCCTGTATATATTACTGATAGCCATGTGTACATTTTTTACATTTTTTTTTTTCTTACATCGTCATCTCACTGACGAAGAGGGTTCAGTATACCCTCGAAACATGTCTGATTTTAATATCTTTAAATAAATTATGTGCAAATTAAACGTCGTTTTTCTATTTTATATTATTTTGCACAGTTTGCCATCTACATTTGAATTTTAATAGGATTGTAAAACTTAGAACCATTAAAGAGTTCAACCACAAAGGTTTTCTTCTTCTAAATTTTCGGTGTTTTCCAATTTATTTAGGCTTTTTTTCAGCGCAACCTGGAAAGACATCACTTAGTGGTAACCCATTTGAGAAATTTCTTAAAAGTCATCCTTATATGTTATTTCAAGGGATTATGTATTGTCCGACCACTCCGAGAAAAACTTCGACGGAAAAACAAAACTTTAAAAATATTTTCAAATCTAAATGACAGTCACACAGATTTGGAACAAAATGGTTTTCAGCATTTATGAATTACCCTCACCTCCAAATACTAGTGGGGAGTAACTAGTTTCCATTTATAACCATCACCACAATAGAGTACGACGTCACAAGTTTTCTCGTGGCAATCGAGCTACATACTATTAGAACTTTGATAAAAAGTTGTCTTGCTTGAATGTAAAGACAGGGGTACTCCAGTAATGCATTGGATAAAAATGATTAAAGCTAGTCAAAATAAAAAAGGAGACAGGGAACTCATAAATAACTTGAGAGCTTTTTTTTACTTTTTAAGATTTAGTGATCTTACAGCATACGCTCAGTATCACCGTCCTTCACCAAAATGTCAACCTTCTTAACTTCCTCAGTCTTCATCAAACCTACTCAAAATTGATAAATCCTCATATTTTGAAGGATACCGTCAAAACAAAATCACTGTCATTAGCATCATATTTTCCCACACCTCCCTTAAAAACTCTCCAAATTTCCATTCAAAAAAGTACGAAAATCATACCCCACCAAAGATTGATTATACCTCTAAATACGCCAATTAGGAGGAGAAAAATCTCCTTCTCATAAAATAATGAATCCCCAAAAGAATCCCAAACACATTCAATAAGACCTGTCAAAAAGACGAATTTCATCAGGCACCATCCATAAAAATTACGACCGCCATCGGATTACGACGATTCCATCACAATAAAAACTTCCTTTCCAACCAGGCAATAACCCGCTCGAATCAGATTTCGGATTAAAAGAAGAAACCTCAGCTTCTACCGGCAACTTAGCTGGGTGACAACAGGGATTTTTAACACGCGAATAGCCATGATGGATGCTTGCACAGCAGAGTGGGTCCAGCGACCAATCAGAACATAATACAACTATAAATTTCCGACTCTGGCAACGTGTCTGGAATACCGGCAGAGTCGCGTGAGTTCGGTAACTGAAGTGAAGCCACTCGTGGCGGACGGAGGGAACAAGATATCTTTTTACGCATCGGGGGTTTCGTCTGAACTTTCTTCTGGGAGATGTTTGTTTTCGTGGAGATAGGATTTCCTGAAGATTTACTTGGATGATAAATTGATGTCGTAAAGTTAAAGGGTATTCATGAATTGAAAAGTGAATAAAGCTTTCACTCTTATGTATTCTTTTCTGTTACAATAATCTTTGGATTGAAAGAAACTGACTTGTAGGATGGATGAGAATAAAAGGGGTTCTAAACCACGTAAAGAAGCATTACCATCTTACAGACAACATCTTACCCAATCCAAGACCTCTTCATGGAATAAATCCTTTAGTTATGAGAGAATGACATTTACAAAAGAAATTTCCCTCAGCTGATAAAATTTACGTCTCTATTTGATATTTTTTCAGAAATTTTTACACCTATAGAAAAATGGAATAGGAGATACACCGTTGTTTTTGGCATCTTAAGTTTTACGCCTACTCCATAGAGAAGAAAGAACCAACTTTACCGACGTATAGGATAGAAACCTTCTATAGGCAACTTTAACAAGAGCTTTTTAAGTTTCTCGGCTGTGGAAATTTAAACTCCTATCATAATAAACGATAAACCACTTTTTAACTCAATTAAGTGATTCCCTGTTAAAAATTAGGGAAAATTTAAAAAAAATTATCCAACAATTATTTTTCATTCCATTTCATTTAATTACATTTTTTACCACCTGCTACATAGATATCAAGCAAAAGTGACAAAGGGTATTTCTAACACAATATAGATAAGCTATTTTAAAGAATGATAACTTCTGTGTTATTCTTTCATCAACGTTGTTGTCATTTCAGAAAATTCCATCCATCATATTTTCAGTCACAGGGCAAAAACAAAACAAAGTGAGTGAAAACTAACAACTCTTTGGGTGGCAAACTTCTCTAAAACAAGAGGTTATCGAAAACAATCATGACAAGGGAAGGAAGCCATACATCAAACCCTGAATTAATTAAACTGGCAAAACACCCTTGGTAACGCTTGAGAGCGTAATATCATCTGACAATCCAGAATATCTAACATGACTTATCTATTGTGAGTCAGATTTTTCCGATAACACCGATTGGAGAAGAACAGGTTCAACTAAGCCGCTGCTTCCCCTAAATGACCTTTGGGTTGAGGTGTTAAGTGCTTGAAATATCTCGAATTCGGTAATGAATGAATCAGTAATTCGTTTTTCTTTCGCTTATTTTCAAAGAGCTTCTTCTTCCTTATTCCTCTGGTCTGGATCAGACCAGATCCATGAGATAGTTCTTTTTTTTAAGTTCTCCAAAACATATGCTTTCCAATTTCACATTTTCCAATATACGAGTACGAGAAAAAAAGTTTGGAAATTTTAAATGTAGACTGATTGTGGAAATTTTAAGCAAATATAACATTTTTCATGTAAGTCAGTGTAGTGGATCATTTACAGTAGTATCTAGTAAGTAATATTTCAGTAATCTTAGTTCATCTTGTTCATTTTATTCAAAATTATCAGTGGTAAAAATTTGCATACTAAAAGTTCACCACAAGTAATCTATTCCCCTTGTAAAAAATAAAACTAACAAACGTACATTGAAACTATACAATCCTTTTAACTGCTACTATAAAGTATGCTTGAATACCTAAGAGCATGAAGATTTCAAATAATATTCCTTCAAAAAGATAGTTTTATGCTTTGAAAAGGCAATAAGTAATTAAAAACAAATAATTATTAAGACCACAAAAAGAATTTATTGCAATTTTATGATTTTACTAGCTTTACTCTTTGGATAACAAATCATAATGATGATGTCGTGTCCACGAGTATAATTATGACTAAGTAATCAATGAGTTTTAATCACTTCATTTGTATAATATCATGTAACAAAATACATTTAAAATATAGTTAACTATTCGAGTACTCATAAAAACCTTTTTGATAAATTACTGAAAGCACAGAAGTTATTAAAGTTCAACAGTTCAATGGACAAAAAATAATTTTTCACTAACAGATGACTCGTCTCAAGACTCACGATATCTCTAAATGAAATTAAGAAGACCCATACCCTAAGATGGTTATCGTGATAGAAAGGACCCACCATGGTCAAAGGTCACTAGGAACCATTTTTTACTAGATCGGCTTTGATGTCTCAATTAACTCTGGACTCACTAATACGGTACGTAATAGGATTATTATACCGAAAGCTGTAATTATCTTTGTAGATGAAGCTATCAAACTAACTGTGAGTGCAGAATACATCCATAAAGGGTTCGGTAGGATTTTTACCGCATGAACACTTACAAATTCACTAGGAAGGTAATTTCTTGCGTACCACGCTTCATGGTATCCAGATGTCTTAATCAAGGTGTCTGTTTTGGCTATTTGTCTTTATTATAAGACCTATGATGGTTTCTTATCAGATTGTTGTAAAGTTATTGAATAAATCGAGGTGGGTTAGATTTTTAATTGATTTATGATTGGAAAAAGATTATTGCCAGATATTTTGTATTTTTATTGTGAAAGAAGTTATAATGCGCTTCATCTAGAATAATATTGTATGATTTAAATGATACTTAGACTTAAATTTTTAAATTTTACGAACACTAAACTTAACCGGTTAGTTCTTATATTCGTTTAAAATTTTAAATAAATTTATTTCGCTTCTAAAGGCAGGAGAAAAAAGTACTTATTTTCTCAGATGAAACATATTTATAAATCCTTTCAATTTTAATGAATAAAACTTTATTAAGATAAAACATTCCCCCAAAAGAAAAATTTTTATTTTCGTTATAAATAGAAATATTTTCAAGGTAATCAAATCTTTACTCAATCTCTTAATCTAAACAAATCCAAACTTAATTAAGGTAATCAATTCAATCTGATCTAAAGTTAAATATCTAGTATTCGTATTAATATTACGAATATCAATTCTCCAAGAAGGAACACTTTATATTATTAAGGAAGGAACACTTAAGAAAAGGAACACTTTATATTAATAACTAATAGGAAAGGAACAAGTATTAAAGAATAAATGAAACAGTTATTACCAATCTTATGTGTTGATTCATTCATTAAAATCATATTACCACTCACATCATAGATTATAAAGAAACAATAACAAATATCCAAGCGGCCGGCGCTTTGATCTTGTTTAGAAAGACTTGAGTGTTATCTTCATACTCTCAAAAATGAATCAAAAGTTTAAGCAATAGTTAATACTTGATTTCAAAATAAAATTTAAAAGTAATCCTTGAATAAGAAATTCAATTTTCTGCTTTACGTAAAACCTATTGTTTTACAATTCAATTTAAATTATTCCTTTGTTTTGGCATTACCGAATCTCTTTCTGTGATGTTCAACAAGTAAAGCAATTTTATCATCAAAGTTAGTCAATAGTTGAATTTTGTGCCGACGTGCTGGCCGAGTGGTTAGCGTATCTGACTGCGAACCCGTACGTCCGGGGTTCGAATCCCCGTTTGGCAGGGATGTTAATTCCTGTCCTTGTGTGATGAATGAATGTGGCCCCCCTGTAAAAAGGGGTTGTGCCAGTGAATGTGTGTGTGGCGCGGGCAACAGTACCTCACCTCCGTGGCTTCGGTCCACAGGTGCTCGCTGGGTAACGCTAAGTAGGTACTTCTTAGGGCATTTCAGTGGTAAAAGGATTATGTCCTAGTACCCGCCCATTAGAAATAATAAAATAGTTGAATTTTGTATGACAGAAATTCATGAGTTGATATAAAAAAACTTCCATCTTGAAATATTTTACCAATACTAACAACCCATTAAATCTAGTATCAAACCAAAAGTATATTTCCCGCACACATCATGAAAAGTATTTTTATATTTCCACCTTAATAACACTACCCCCAAATCAAACAGTTTAAACTAAACTTTCCAAAAAGTCATATCGATTCCAAGACCTAAACGTGCACAAATCCTCTCACTCAAGAATCAATTTATATCTCGAATTCGAAACAAATATGCACGAATACTTCACATTGTTTGATCTGCAAGGTCAGGGTCAAGCCGCAACACTTCAAATCCCCTCCGTTCTAACAAAGGATCACTTTGTATCCGTCTCCCTCCACCAAATCTTCAAAAGGAATTCAAGTCAGTGATAATAGTAGCTGATATATGGATGTTTCGTGATATCTGGTAATAGTCTTTCCCCCTCCCCACTCTCTAATTGGTGACCGTCTTCTCTTTTTCGAGAGAGAAATGTAGAACGAAATTACATTCCGTTGGTCGAATGGAGAGTATTAAGA
Source organism: Tetragnatha versicolor (assembly GCA_024610705.1). NCBI lineage: Eukaryota > Metazoa > Arthropoda > Arachnida > Araneae > Tetragnathidae > Tetragnatha > Tetragnatha versicolor. The sequence goes on along the minus strand of JANDEH010000011.1, from coordinate 7,008,100 downwards.
GGAATTATTTTTTAAACGGTGATTGGCAACAGTGTGATTCTTTGTTCGTGATTTTTAGGGAAACGTCACGTTTGGGGGTTGTTTGAAACTGCCTTGAACTTTTTAGTTGAGGTCGAAGAGAGATATTATACCGTTTGAGTCTTGAGAGTTTTTTTTTCAAATTGATTATTCTTTGTTTTTTAACATTTTGTACTTTAATTTCATTTTCAAATATTCCTACAGATTTTTTAAAGCTTCAATCACATTATCTTAGGGTTCGTTGTTTGAAGTCCGAAAGGGGGAAAAATTCTTAAAAATCAAATATGCGAAAAACAAAACCTAAAAACAGTTTTATAAGGGAATTATTACCCTTCTACTTTTATCCAATCATATAAATTTCCTACAGGATCTTTCCATGAAAAGCTTTTATATTCTAAACTCGATTCTTAAACTTTTAAATAAAATTTGCAACTGATGAATATTAAAACGAAATAGCTATTATAAAACATAATAGCAACATGATTACCAAATTGAAATTACTTCATTACATTTACAAGGACGACATTAAGATATTATATCAAAGATGGGCTTTAAAGGGATATTCACAAGTTACGCCACACGTTTTTATGGGGTAATACCTTCTTCCCCATGTAGTCACATTTCAATGACTTTTTATTCCACAGTGACACCATACTTTCAAAATAAAATGACATAAATTAAGCATATTTTAAATACAAATTTACATTCGATACTCGGAGGATGAGATAGTCTTCAATCACTATTAACTTAAATCCATCGGGAAAATGTCTCTTGGCATTATTACATCACTTAAAAAGTTGAAAGTGTGATCTCATAAACATTTGAACTCCCCCACCCCACAGTATATTACGCATACAGGATCTCCTCTTCTCCCTAAACGTTTGAAGTAATTTGAAAAGTTTGAAGTAATAACGTTTGAAGGAATGTCCTCCTATCCCTCATAGTTTCAGAAGAATATTTTAAAACAAAAAAATTAACATTTTATCATAAACGTATATTAATAGATTCGTTGATTGACAGTTAATATTCAGTAATATATCCCTACAGACACCTCATTCCCAAAAGAACGATGCTTCATGACCATAAAAAGATATCCCCCGAGAGAAAATTCATCCCGACAAACCCAGAAACTCTTCTACGAAAAATCAACCACTTAACATCATTTCTTCCAAGGACGGCATCCCTTATCATTAACCTTTTCAATCCTATACCGCCCGAAATCCTCATCAAATCCTCCAGAAAGTGAGGCAGTCAGGAACGAAATGGTTAAGCAAAAACAGAAATACCTCACAGCTGCATTCAGATTATGTCCAGCCCACATCAAACATTTAATGCATAATTTATGAGTCCACCACCAAAAAAGGACACCATTACTTCTAATTACAATCTTCCGTCCTAAGCAAATATTCCCCATTTGAAATGCCCCGCAATTCAATCTAAAAGATGCCCGGGCAGAGACCCGTGGCTGTCAGTGCTCCTATCATCTGCTTCAAAGGACGTGATCTGGGTGCATACGGCCGTCGATGTGTTGTTGCCGTGTTGTGACCTTATGCGAAGGAAGTCAGTGGTGCAGAGAGAGAAGAGAAAGTTTAGTTGTCGTTGTTATCTGTTGGAGATAGTTGGGTGGTTGGGAGTTCATTCATCTGTTTTGGGGAGTAGTAGTTGGATTAAGTATTTTTATGTTTTATGTTGGTGGGAATTGTGGAAAGATTTCTGAGAATTTTTATGTGAGAAATGAAAATGCTATCGGGAAGCTTTTTTTCTTTTTGGAAAAAAGTAATCGATAGTTTTTCATTGGGGGGGATAAGATTAAAAGCTACTTGGATAAGTGCCATAATATTAGTATAATTTAGAAGTGTTATTTCAAGATAGCTTTAGAAAAAATTACACACAAAAAATTTGGTATAATTCGGTAAAAAATTCAAATTAATCTTTATAATCTTATAAAATTTATGATCAGTTCATTTATTTTTCTCTGCACTACTAATTTTTCAAAACTTAATATTGCAAAATTTGCTAACCTTACACCAATTAAGATTGCGTTTTTCTTTATGAAGATTTTGGTTTTTAGAAAGTTGAAAAATGCTTTTGTTTATTAATTGGTATGCTAATTTATAACATTATAAATACTTTAAATATTTTATTGGAAGAAAATGTGCTTTTCTGGATAAATAGATAATTTTAAATTGTTATAATATAACGGGAAGGTTCTATGAAATAACGTTCAAAAAATAAATCCTTCATGTATTTTTATTTATCTAAAATAACCATTAAAATTAAAATTTAGAGGGACCCCTGTTTTTAAAATAAATGAAAATTAATATAAAAAAATTAATACGTGATATATTGTATTGTCTCTTTAAAGTTTTATACAAGAAATTAAATAAATTATTTTGTAAGTTTACATGCACATAAGGTATTTATTTACATTTTTATACAAATCGCTTTCGGGATAATATAAACCATAATAGGACTCTTAAAAGTAACTTTCTTAAACAAAATTTCAGTTTGAATATTTAGAAGAAATTTTTTAGGATAAAATTTTGTTCCGAGATATTAGAGAATTTAACTATGGGGAATAATTTCTGTACCAGCTACGTATATACATTTATAATAACTTCATATGCAAAAAATATTCAAATCTTAACATTGAAAATATTAAGATAAAAACCCCAAAATAAGTGTCATGAAATGTTAAAGACAATGATGAAAATTAAAATTATAAAATTTCATTAAATGAAAAATATTAAAGACAATGATAAAAATTAAAATTATTAAAATTTCATTCAATGAAAAATACGTATCACAAAAAAAACAACATATTACATTTAATAAGAACTCGACTTTTCCTTTTAAATCAAAGTATAATTGTTGTAAGAATAACTGTTGTGTACGTGTTACACAGACTCACTGAAGCGTTTAAAAAAATTTAGCATGTTTTAATAACTAAATGATGTTAACTACCACAAAAAATATGTATATGGTGAGTTGTTACAAATATCAAATCCATATTTTTTACTAAAAAATAGTTCAGTTTTTATTCCTCTTAAATTGAATAGTTTCCTTATTAAAAATACTCAGCAGGGGATGACTTAAAATTTAGTAACGCAAACCAATAAAACAGCAAGCTTCATGAAATCATGTTAAAAGATATCCCCGAATAAAATAAAAAATACGCTATGAAAAGCAATTTATTGAAAGATAATATCTTTAAATAGATATGCACGATCGTTAAACAATTTGGAAAATAATACGATTTAAATTATATACCTATTCTCCTCTTAAATATTAATGTTTCACATTTTCCTCGTCTTTTTATTCCTAGCTGCTATAATGTATAAAAAAGTTATCTGAATATAAAAAGTGAAACTGCCATTTTAGTATACCATTTAACAGTGAACCCGCTGCATTCACTAAATAACATGAATGCATTGCGCCAAATGAGGCATTTCGGGAAACCCCTGGAGCTGAAGTCAGCAAAAAGTACCATTATCAAATCATTTTAGGATTTATCAAGTCATTGTTACTTTTTGTATCAAACCCTTAAGCTGCAAAAACTACGATTTGAAATCCTTTAATCCTGTTTAGCTTCATGTTGTCGTATCAGTGAAGTTGTTGTACTCAAGTGGTAACATCTCTTTGATTATAGGTGCAAAGTGCAACCGAGTCGAAAATCATAGTAGCAAATACCATGTAATTCGTGAAACTTCCCTGTGGGAAAATGATGGAATATGTTCTCACGGTGGCATATATTTTTTATGAATGAAAGTGGGATTTTAAATTGAACTGTTTTCTGAATTCCACGAAAAAGCTTTTGAAATATTTCAGGAGGTATTTAAGTATTCATTGCAGTGTGTATCTTTAAAAGAGCGTATGGAATTGCTTTCCTGCTGTCTAAATATGCTGATTAAAAACTGTTAAAATTTGAGTGTTCTGTTGAGCTTGTGAATGCTTATGATGATTGACAATTTATTTATTGAATTTTCCAATTATAAATATTTCTATATATTTTTTACACTTAAATTTTAATTTTTCTCTGTAACAAGAATCTAGACAAAAAATATACAAATTTGTAAAATAAGTTATTTCTAAACATTGAAGATATAGTGAAACATTAGGGGAGAGTGTTGTACCTGTGGACAAAAATCACGTTTGAATTTTTCCAAGACAGGTTAAATCACATTTTGACCATTTAAAGTGCCCAACCTATAGTCCTAACCTTTGTGAGTAGAGAGATATTTTTTATTAGTCAAAATCTTGAAAATTGGATTTTTAATCATTTATAATAACTTGTAAAAATTTGTGTCCAAAGGTACAACAACCTGTTGTACCTATGGACAGACCCAGTTATACCTGTGGACACCCTTAAAAAGGGAAGTTTTCGTTGAAAAAAGCTAAGAATGAACATTTTTGTTGATGAACTACCTTTTAATAACCTATTTCAAGCCTTTTTAAAATTGAAAATAGATTTTTTAAAGTAATGTAGTTTTTGATCGTAAATGATCATTAAAACGAAGTTGAATGATAAAAGTCTTCATTTTTTACCAAAAACACAAAAATCACATGGTATTTTCAGATCAGAATTTAAGGTAATAGTTTCCTCAATCATGCTGATTGATCTGACAACTTCACTGATCCAAAAAAACCCAATTCGATCGACACTTAGTAGTGCAAGCATTTGGTGGTAATAACAATAATAATTTGGTGGTAAATCTTCTTCAGTGGAAATTTTAAGTATCATCATACTTAAATCATCTTACTTACTTTTATCATCATACTTAAATGCGATAAGGTGCTTAGGGTTTTACACCATATTTTACATTAAATTCCAAGTAGAATGATAAATTTAAAAAAGTAGTTTATATCACAAAATATTTGATTTTTCATCTAAAATTCACTTGAAAATAATCGCTGACAAATAGATTACCATTTAGAATTAATTTAACATTTATTAAAATGTATTCAGTTAAATGAAACCTGATTCTAAAACGCCGATTAGCTACAGACACCCACAAGAACGTGTCCGTAGGTACAACACTTATGGTGTCCGAAGGTACAGCATCAGGTGTTTTTGCATTCAAAGTTCTATAAAAGATAAAAGAATTGAGATCGGACTATTTCTAATATCAAAACTAAAAAGTCAAAATCTCGGGGATTCCCCCCATATATCCCATTTTATCATATCATAATCATAGGGGAAGAAAATAATTAATGTAGTGATGCACTAAAAAAAACTTTGAGCACCTAAAAACAGTATTTTTATTATAGAAAATTTAAATAATATTTTAAACAGTTGATTTTACGTTAGCAACTAGATAGCATCTGTTTACATTCAAAATCGACCACAAATTCAAATTTACATTTTTTCCCAAATTTTAAAATGAGGTGGCTGAAGGTACAACCGTCCGTAGGTACAACACTCTCCCCTATAGTTTTCCCTGGAGATTTTTAAACGCAACCGTTTTAAAATAAGGCCTTGATAACAACTTGAAAAAAAACTTTTTACACCTATCAAAATGCCTAAATATATCAAATTTTTACATTAAATTATTTAAGATTTTCTGTAGCTCTTCTCATTAGGATTTAATATTCCCCTTTTTTGTGTTAATTTTAATCAGTAGTTATGCACAATTACGTGTTACAAAATATACAAATACATTATTTCGGAGCCCTTCTCTTACGGATTTTAAATACATCTTTTTAAAATTTCAATGTTCAATTCCAAAGTTTAAGCACGTAAAATTAAAATACCAAATACTTTTGCTATTGAATTATGCTCATGGGATTTACAAAATTATATGGCGAGCATTCAGGAACAAAATGCAGCAAAATTAATTAGAATCTAAAGATTATAAGTCACACATATCTAAAAATTATGATAAAATGAGCATTTAAGTTGTAGGAGTAAAAAGTTGTAGCTTTTTCTCCTAATAATTAAATGATTTTAAGCAATTTTAATCTACATTTTTAAACATTAAAAACACTTTCACGAAAATGACGATAAAGTTAAATTAAAAAGCTAGGAATGAACCATCTCCCCAACACATGTTTACCCAAAAAATAAGTACATTTTTAGGTTTTTGGTAAAACATTTTTTGCATTAATATTAGGTTGGATAGAATAAAGATTCTTTGCATACATAAACCTTATGCTGTATAAAAATGTATTTTCACTTGGAAATATTTTCAACCTAACTCTCGAGAGTGTTGACAGCACAATTTACCTTGAAGATTCTTTTTAAGACAACAAAGGAAGAGAAAAGGAGAGGGCATATGTTGACGAATTCCTCTCCATTTTGGAACTTCAGCTCTTTCTAAGAGAAGAACTTTATGTAAAATGTTATATATTTTACTATCATAATTTTAAAAAATAATGTTTTTAATTTCCCATAGTTTTATTTAAAATGATTGATAGCATTAAATAATTTTTATCATAATTTTCATTGACCCTTTTTTGTTACTTTTTCTAAAACAAAAATGCATTTTTAAATTATAACAATAAATTTTTTTGAGTTTTAATGGAAAAAATGTTTTCAAAGATTTCTCGAAGAAATTACAAACATTATTTTTTTTATTTTTTAAAAATTTGTACAAATTCACCTGAAGGTATGGACCCGTATAGGTAAATTCAACACACACAAGGACAGTAACACTAACATCCATGCCGAACGAGGATTCGAACCCCAGACGTGCGGCTTTGCAGTCAGATGCTCTAACCACTAAGTCATTACGTCGGCTCAGTGGTTAGAGTTATTATTAAAAACATATAAAATCTTATGAGAGTGAGTTAAATTTTGATAAATCTTTATTACACCAACCGCTTATTTAATGCAAGTATTTAAAAAAAACAAGCAGATTTAAATGCATAAAAGAACGGCTATACTCTTTAAAAATCTCATTACTACAGTCTACAGTATGGAGAAAGCACGACTTTAGAAAAATCACCTTTCAAAATGAATAACAGTCATTTTCAATTATGCGTGGTCATCGAAAAAACTTTTTGCTTTGTTAAGTGGGTGGTAATATCAATTTAAATTCCGTTGATAGCATTGAACGTGACTCATATTTAACACAGTTTAAGATTTGCTTTTTTCGTTACAGTGCATTAGAAAAGCTGTTAATTTTAAAGAGTTGAAAGAAAAAATATTAATGTTGTGTTCTATAAAATCAAGAGTATTAAAGGGAGGGAATAAAATATTGCAATTAAAACTTCACATGATGTAATGGAAAGTTTTGCTTTTAATATAAAAAAATAATGTTTGCCCTTTGTTGATTGATGTTTTTAATCTCGTAACTTTTAAATTTTCTTTTATACCTATCCTAAATACGCAGCGCAGATGCGTGTTTGATAATTACATTAAACTTTTAAAGTTTTGAAATGTTGGAAGGTCAAAACATATTTATACAACAGGTAAAAAATTAATATGTGCAGTATGTAAGAATTATTTTGTAGTATGCATTTAGGAATTTAAAAAGCTCTTTATATTTCGGACCTAAAATATCAATGATACTTTTAAAATATCGTTAATAATACATTAAAAACTGTAAATGAAACATTGTATGATGCATGTATTAAATGCATTCATTCACAATCAATATTAACAGTATTAATAAATATTTAATTGGTAGTGAAGTTTTCTATATTTTGTTAAGTCTTAACAGTTTTAAAATCTTGTACAGAATCTTTTATTTAGAATAAAATTCCTTAAGTTTTCTATCATTGACAACTTCTAGCATTTAAAATTTGTATATAGCTCTTAAAAATGTACCCCTTAGTTAACTTAAATACGATCAAATCTACTTCAAAATCTACAATTTAATTTTGATCTCTAATTTGGAAATGGATAAATATACCTATAAGCAATTAAAATATGTCTATAAAATATAGTTATTTTAAATTTATTAAAATGTAAGTATTTTTTCATACTTCAGTTTTAAAAAGTTTAATGTAAAGAGGAACTCGTTTTTTATAATGAAATTATTATTTACAACAAATTAGCTTCCATAAAAGTAAAAATCTACGATTCTATAATTCTACTTTTAATGTTTTTAATTTCAGTATATGTTTTAATATAGTAAAAGGTTGTTGTGAAATTAATTATGATAAACGTACAATGGAATCTTTTGTAATCGCCCCTCTACTAAGATAATTAAATTTACTAAACTGTAAAGGGCTTCTTATAAGTGAAAAATTTTACAAAGAACACAGAATAGGCATATTTGACTTGGTTGTAGATCGTATTAAGTAAAAACACAAGTATATTAAAAAAATTAAAAATGTCCAAGAAAAAAAAGAAAAATCTAACATATGACAACCTGCATATAAATGAAGTAGAATATTTAAATAAAGCTCTTAAAAATATGTAATTCTTTAAACCAAATAAAGGGCTAACTAAAATCCTAGTTTCAAAAAGAATAATGGCATTCACAATAGAGGTTAAAACATGTTATATTTTTTAAAATTCAAAAGTCAACTAAAAATTTCTCTGAGTAATAGTTTCTTTTTCGTAATGTGTTAAAAAATGTAGATGATACAAAATAAAGGGGATAATTCTATAAACTAAAGCATGCATGTGTTTCTATTGAGACAAAAAAATTCAAAGCTATAAAAATTGCTTAAAATTTTAGTCTGCATTTTACAAATGTAAAAAAAAAGTTTTTTTTAATTTTAGGACACTTTAATAAAGAATATTTATCAGTAAAAGACCACTAAGAGGGCCAGACTAAAATAGGTATCAATAAGATTTATACATAAATTATACATACAGATAAGTACATAAATTATAAATTTTCAAATCATGCATAAAAGGTTAGGCTTAAAAATAATTCCCAAAACGCACCTAAATGTATTTGACTTGAATAGTCTTTAAAATGTATTGATATATCCAACATTTTTGTGAGACCTCAAAATATTAGGGTTCAGGTTGCACTAAGAGCTAAAAATTCGACAAACTAAGAAGAGTACTTTAGGATTAGCAGGGTGCAAGTTCCATAAATTATATTAAACGATAAAAAATAATCGATTATTGAAATAAGAAAACATTATGTGTAAGCAAATAAACAAAAGCTGATGTGTTGCTTTTAATTTTTGAAATATTTTTATGCATAATTTATAAAACGTCGCTAGTCCTATTGGAAAGATGTCATGCTAATCCTAAAGTATCCTAAGAAATGTAAGCACACTCACAAAATTTTTAAATAAGTCAAAAGTATAAATTCTTACGCAAAATAAATACCATTTCAATCAAATATAAAACAATTCGATAGTCATTTCTCCAAATCAAAACCCGAGAAATCCCCCCAAATACTTAAACTCCACAAACTTACATGCAAAGTCGGCTATGATCCCAACAGCAGCAGCTACAAGCAAGTACATCAAGTCCGTCATGATAGGCGTGCACAACAACCAGTATCTCCGACAGTCGGTATGCGGTTCGAAAGGGGTATCGGTTGCTCGACAAGTGTTCTTCGGCGTCCCTGTCAGCCAAGTGACCAGCGCCTCTCGGGGGATGCTCAGATGAAAGCGGCGGGACCGGAGGTCAAGCGACCCATCGCGTCACTCAGGGGGCGGGGCCTCTTGCTCAGACCTTGTGAAGGTCTCTAGTTGAAAGAGAAAGTGAGTGAGTAAAGAGAGAGTTGGGAGAGAGTAGGAGAGAGTGTTACGCTTTCGTGCGTTGATGGGACTTATGGTGCTGCTTTCTCCCTCTGGGGTGATGGGAGATCACAAGCGGCACAAGTGTTCAAGATTCGTACAATTTTTTGTCTTTTATGTGGCCAAATTTCGTTTACTTCTTGTTGCAGTTACGTAGATGGGATATATTTGATGAGCTGTGCCACTAGAGTTGGTTAGTTGGTTGGTTGTTAGGGGTTTTATGCTGCAAGATCCATATTAGGACATTCTACGCTACTTTGCTAGTAGGGATGGAACAATGTGTATTGCGAAGAGTGATATTTGGGGAGGAAATCTTTACCATGCAGTGGTTTATTAGGATATTTGTAGTCTACATACACTGTGAAAAAATTTGGGCGGTGTTGCACCAAAATCTGGTATTTATTTGCTGGCTACAAAAAATGGCTCATAATTTTACCATATTATGGTGCTATTACTAGCACCAAAAATCAGAGAGATATTGCACCATAATATGGTGTTTTAAGGCACTCAAATTTAGAGAGGGGTTGCATCATAATATGGTGTACTTTTTGCGGTTTTCTGGAAATTTTAATAAAATGATAATCACTAGGGATAGCCGAACTGCCGACCACGAACTGCCACACGAACTCACCACGAACTGCCGCATGCTATGCAAGCACGCTACCACTGCACCAGCGGGGATTAAGTAACTTTAAAACTTATTAATACATCTTTTTTCTTTGTGACGCATGCGAAAACAAAATTGCGGAGCGCGCGAACACAAACATAACTCGACAACGGTCCCAGTTAGAGCATTATACCAAACTTTGGTGCAACCGATCGCACCATAAAAGTATTTTTCAATTGTGCTACCAATTTTCGGTACAATCTAGCTTTTTCATTGAACCAAAGATTTGGGAAATTAAAAACTTAGCATCAAATATTGGTCTTACATTTACACCGGATTTTTACACTGTTCCTTAGAAGTTCCAGGCCTAACTGAACATGCAGATCTGTAATGCTATGATAAATGAGATTTTCACAGGAGTTCATGTCCGCAAATATAAACTATCCGCTAAAGAACTATGTTTGCCGGTGAAGGGGAACTTATTTATTCTATGGAAAACTTCAATTACTATTATTACATATTCTAAGAGAGCACCCCTAAAAACTACTGTAAACCAAATTTAAAATTCTGTCGGTAATTAGCAGAAGATAGATTCAGATGAAGCAGTGAAGAAGCATAGCAGAAGAAGATAGAGCAGAGAAAATCATCTTTTTCATTTCCAAATCAATATTTTGCAGATCGGAAAGAACTAGTTTATTCTTAACCTACATTTTGAAGTCAAAGATCAAATACCTTTAATTATAATACCATACTTTGAACCATGGTCTTAAAAGCACATTCCTTGCCTAACAATATACTCAAATAAAAATTAATATACTTTTTGTCTATCAATAACAAAATTTTACATTTTTACAAGATGCGCGAAGGAAGTTTATTTAACTCACAAATTTATTTTGAATAAAATGCAGTTTTTATATTTGGAACTTCAAAAGAAGTTGGACAAAGGACATGATATACTCAGAAATAGCAAATAAATGATGTTTTGAGTACCAAGATCACCTAGACCTAGAGAACACAAGAACTTAATCATTAAAACACACAGTACATACTCACATGCTACACATTTCATTATTTTTTTGCGAATGGCTTGATAATAAAAATTTTTTAATGTAAAACATATTTCCTAACTCAACTAAAAAGTTATACTAATTAAATAAACCTATTTTTATGTGATATAACTTCTGAAATAATTAAAATTGTGATTGAAACTGTCCGTTTTTTATGATAAAATTAAAGTTGTGATAAATATTGACTAAATCAAAAAATTTAATTAAATTTTAATAAATTCTCAAATTTTTTTTAAAAATTATGTATTTTAGATCAAAATGTAATTATCCTGTAAGGCACAAAACGATGTTCAGTGCATTGTGTGAAACATGAAATGGGTTATTTACAAACAAAACCAAAGTCATAAACAATGGGAGGAACGAAATGCACCGATATCAATATCTCGATCTTTCCCACACAAAGCTTTAATAACACTCGATTTTCAGTGAAAGTGTCCGTTTTTCCAGAATAAATGCATAATCAAACGTGGAATCGGATGAGCAGGAAAATGAAAGTTCATTGTGGCGCTCTGTCCATCTCTAAGGATATTTGTCTCTAATTAGTCCCCCAGTAATCATCTCTGTTCCTTTGAATGGAAGCTTCACGCTTTGAGGTTCGCTCTAACCCAGATTTTAGCAATTGTTTACGAAGTAATGGCGGCCTTGAACTAGAAATTTTAGATCGTCTTTTCTCTTTCATCTTGTGTACTGCCTTTATCTTATCATTTTATGGTTTTTTTGTAAATTAACTGCAGATTTTAAGCAGGTGTAATCAATCGAATTTTGTTTATATAAATTATAAAAGGGTACATTAGGTTGTGTTTCATATCACAAGAAGTTAATATTGTGTAAAAAGATACATGTCTGAAGGAGGTATGTACCTTTAAACCAATGTCGAATCAGTTGGTTAATGTTTTTGTTAATGGTTAAATATCAATACTTAAAATAATTGAAATAATCATATCACATAGGCTGCAATATTTTTGTTATTGAAATTAATACCAGCACAATTCAAAACATAATATATTTATATTGATTTCAATCAAATCAATCGGTATGTTTCAGTTATATTAATTTTTTTCTATCACAATTCATGTATTAGAGGGGGCACTATGTCCAGATTTATATTTTACCATTGCTTCAAAAGTTTCATAAGTAGAATTTCCTTAATAAAAATAATTTGCCCTCTAAAAGTACTAGGATTATTTATACTTGAATAATCATCATTCTATGAGTACGTAAAACATTATGACTAAATCATGTAATCGCAAAGGCAGTGTGGGCCATTCATGATATCATATCTTTAACCCATGGACAAGATAACCAACCAACTATTAAATCGTTTGAAAAATCTCATAAAAGTATCTTATTTTAAATAAGACTTTGCAAAGATATTAATTTTTTGGTACGCATAGTTCGTGCTATTAAATGAGCTGGTTAGAATGAAAGTGTCTAAGTCCACTGAACGTAGTTTTGAGTAATTGATTGTTTTCTCTAACGGTGTTGTGTCCTGTGTTGTCATTATAGAGAAAGATTTTTGTAGACATCTCTTAGGCTAAGCATGCTCTTAGATACTTTTGTCACGGCAACAGAGACAAAACTATCACCCTGGATATTGTAAGAAGCTAGAGCTCGCGCATAGGCGACGAGACTCTTGGCCGATTGCCAAGAATCTCACCATAGAAATGCATTACTCTCGAGGGACCTAGTGTTATAGTCGCCGTGACAAAAGTATCTAAGAGCATGCTTAGCCTTACAGGCCAATCATTGATCTTTTGACTTGGGTGATTGTTGCATTAGGTAAAACACCTTAAAAGAAATCAAAATCCATGTTTTTACCATTTTTTTATTTTTGGACTTATGCCATTTTCACCCTGAGCACAGTTAAAATTGAGACCTTATTCATTTTGATCAATCATATTTTTCACATTATCTTGAAGCTACCGCCTAGTTTTAATTATGCTATTGATGACAACCAATGCATAAACCCAATGTTTTATGAGACCATCACGAAAAGGAATATAAATGGAATACTCATCGCATCCAAACTGTTATAGCAGCGCCATGATAAACTGTCTCTAAAAACGCTTCGAAGGAGAAACAAAAAAAATTCGGACATTAAAGTGAAGCCAATTACAGACTCGCACGTAAAATAGCTTTCGGATTGTCCAACACTTTCCCTCAACCTATAATCATCGCTTCCACACTCGAAGAAACGCAAGAAGAGTGACAAATATCACAATCCCACGATACGAAGCCGCGATTGTTGCTTCGAAAGCAAGAATAAAAAGAACCTCTTCATTAATTAATACAAGTCCCACACGATTAATAAGAGATTGTAATGTTTCTATAATTACAAGTCGGTATGAAGATTTATATGCTTCGAATTCTGGTGGAAATTCTTACACGAGATCTGTCTCAATTTTGTACACGATTCCCCCAAGGGTGTCGCGATGGTTCAAAGGGCTAGGATTCGTCTCGCTATATTCATTTCGTATCACGACAGATGATGTAATTTATAGTTTAAGGAGAGATAACTGTTTTTAAACCATGTTAATTTTAATTTAAAACGCTTTAAAGATTTTACGATTTTACCAATGACAGAAGTGACAGCAGTTGTATTAATAATAAAGTATTATTATAATTTTATTACAATGCTTTTTATTATCCGTTAAAAGCCATTTAAGAAAAGTATTTAACACGTTTATAACCTTATAGGGCATTTTACGAAATGGGTGCAAAATATTCTTTTCGAAAAAACTTTACAGAAAAATCCAGTTCTTTATAGTAATCAAGGTTTCTAAATAAAAATGCGTTAAGTTTTAAGTCACTCCCAAAAATTCTTAATACACTTGGTTGATGATTCATAACTATATGAACTGCGCTATAACCTAAAACCAAAGAAAATTATGAAAATGCTATGTATGAATGCTTTTAAAAAATATAACTCAAAATTAGCATTGTATTTAACCATTAAATTTTTAACACTATTCTACTTTTAGAACTTTATTTAAATTTTTTGAGGGGCAGTTATTATATTGTGTATGTGTATGTAAGAATCAAATTAACCTTGTTGGTTACAGTTACCGGATTTTAAATTAAAATAAATCAATACAAAATTGACAGAAATTAAATAATTTTTTATAAAAATAGCACGGATCACGGATATTGTTAAGATAATGCAAAAAAAAGTAAATAGTTCTTTGATTAATAATGTTTGGACTTGATGTGATGTTAATGCCACATTTATTTAAGATATTCTATTAATTTATATTTACTGTTTATTTAAAAGATAAATTGTTCCAGCTGAAAGAACTCTTCATCGAAAATTAAGTTTCTTCTATTGAAAACATGCTTTCTTATCCAAACATGCTTTCTTAAAAACAATGAAACCCAATAACTGTCGTTGGGATAAAATATATCTATTTCTTTAGCCTTTTAAATTATGATTAAATAACAATAATCTAATTTTAAGAGTTTTAAGCTTTTTTAGTAGCTGAAGATTTCCTAGCGTTGTACTTCGTTATACCTTTAAAACAATGATATTTCCGATGAAATTAGAAGGTTTTTCCCAACCATAACCAAAGCCACTCCATAAAAAAACCGCCGCTTGAACATCACGCTTTTTAGATGTTCTGAAATTCCTAGAAAGCAATCATATCCGTTTTTTAAGAGATACTTCAGAAAATGCATGTAAACATGGTCTTGTATTGAAAAACATCTGCAAAAAAAGTTTTTTTTCTCGGCATCTTAGATGAGAACTGTAAACTGTATATCAAAACCTTCCAGTCGGAAATTGAACTTACTTTTTTTGGTGAAGTCAAGGTCAGGTCTTCTAAGTTTGAAAAAGCATCGTCAGACTACAGGTCAGGAAATCCCATATCAATCATAGCAATTATCAGAACGGATAAGACTTCATACATGTCATTTCAAAGTCATTAAGTCTATTCGAATCCTCCGAGTGAATTTCCCACCCTAACAAACTGAGAGTCGCCAAATAGTTCTTCAGTTACTCTAAAAGAAGTACGATATAATAAAGACATCAACTCTTGAATGATTGCTAACTGTCAATACGGACGCAATTTACATTTAAAACTTCCATAAGAAGGAACACATGATTATGAATCAATTTATGTAATGACTCTTTTTGTAAGCTACAATTAACTGTGAATTAGATTTTCTACGGATATATTCAGTTTTTTTAATCACCCAATACTATCTGTATATTATATTTTTTGAGTCGAGATTGTTCACATTGTTTGTTCAAACTATAGGTTTTAAATGATATTACATATAATATATGGAGTAATTTACATTCACGGATATTAAGGGAACTTAAAATAACTTATTCTTTTAAAATGTTAAAAATTCATCACATAAGTTCCCAATTCCTCAGGGTCGAATATTGGTTAAGTTCCCTCCAGTAATATTCGTGATTAAGGGCTTTAAAACCTATTTAATTCTATTTCTTGTTTTACTTAACTTCAATGGAATAAAAACTATGCAATAACTAAATAGCGTGCATCTAAAGATTATTTTATGAATTGGTAGATAAAACTAACATTAAAATTGAAAAAATATTCCAATCCAAATCTACTATAAAGTAGCAACAGTAATCTCCCTAAAAATTGTCCTTTTCAATATTTTAATATTTTGAAACACATAATAATTAAAGAAAAAGAAGAATACGTTGGAGGTAACTAAGTTCCTTTAAACAATCATTTTAATGTAGAAGAGAGATAATTCAAGAAAGATATTTTTCTTTCCACGGGCATTTTAAGTTCAATTTGGGTTCAATTCAAAAGAATGTGAAAAAGGTTGATACAAAAATATTTAATGGAACACTTTGTATTCTCCTAGTTAACATAACTAGAAGAATACAGTGTAAATACACAACAGAATAATAAATATTTGGCAAGTTATCTAACTAAGCTGGAAATGGTCAATTAAATTCCCAACCCAAAATGTTTTAAAGTCAATAGTTTCTTTCAAAAGTGAACTGTTTCAACTTAAATTTTCAAAAATTCCCTCTTGGGGACATCCATAAATTACGTGAGGTCAAAAAGGGGGGAGGGGTTTGGAAAAATCTCACCAAGGGGGGAAGGGGGGTCGATTAAAATCTCACGTCAACTTTTTAAGTTAGAAATTAAACGATTTTTTTTAAGTTTGAGAAAGGAATAATACCCACAGATAAGATACTGTGGTGATTTTTAGGCGGAATAATGTCCTTTTCCCCCACATCATTAATAATGGAAAAGTTTTAGGTGCTGTGAAGCACAAAATGCAAACGAATTGGATTGAAAATTATTTTTAAAGGTTGTAGGTAAATCTCACTTGGGGGGAGGGGGGTCCAGCAAAATCTCACTAAATCTCACCAAGGGGGAGGGGGTCCAGATTTTGGAAAAAACACGTCACGTAATTTACGGATGTCCCCCTAAGACAATTTAAATTGAGACATACCATAACACAACAAAAAATGCAGTTTATTCAAAATGTTTCTTAAAGAATTTTCACTCAACCCCCAATGCATTTCTTTACGAGTGTTTTCTTAGTGTTTCACAAAGCATTGTGACCTACCATCTGCTTTTATTCCAGACCTGACCTTTGGTTCTCCCTAATCTCCACAAATTGCTTTGCCCATTCTCCGTGCAGTTAAGAATTGGACGCGGGTCATTTGAGGTCTGAAATTTTGTGACTTAATCTACACTACATCTATGAAGAAAAGGTGACCCCTGAAAGAGGGATGAGAGAAAATTTATGGCATGGTTTTGAGAATTTAGTTCTA
Organism: Tetragnatha versicolor; assembly: GCA_024610705.1. Classification (NCBI taxonomy): domain Eukaryota; kingdom Metazoa; phylum Arthropoda; class Arachnida; order Araneae; family Tetragnathidae; genus Tetragnatha; species Tetragnatha versicolor. The sequence continues at coordinate 6,990,993 of JANDEH010000011.1, read as the reverse complement.
AACTACCTCCCCCATTTACATATATGAATTTTATGCCGAGGTCTTAAAGCAAGGAAAGAAAGGTATAGTCACCATAAATCCTTATGTGATGGCATTTAGTGTTTTTTGTTCGCTAATTGGAAAATGCGAGAGACCCATAAAAGGAAGATGTCTCAATTATTGTGTAGAGAATCGACTTGAGTTACTATAAACGAGCTTGTAAAACAAGTGCTGTAAACTAAAGAATGTAAAAAAAACTTTGCACAGTAAAAATATGTAAAATTAAACTCTCAAAAATATTGGATCTTATTTAATGATAAGCCCATTTTGATAATTTCTTTTTTTTAACCATAATATAATTATTTTTCTTTGTCAGTTCATTGCTATTTTTAAAGCAATTTTTTTACTTGATCCATGATATAAGTTTAACTCAATGGGGGAGGAGTTGAGTTTTAAGTAGGTAATGTTGCTAATTAGAAGCAAACTTGTAAGTTAAATTTTAAACAAGTTTTTGATGTAAAATAAATGTAAAAGTTAGTTTTAGAGAGACTTTTTAGTACTTCAGTTTAAGATAATTACGGCAAGTTTATCACCCCACGTATAGTATAGTTTAGTCAAATATCACCCCACGTAAATTTGAACAAAATGTATTTTAAATCTTGTTTGAAGGAATGTTATCAAACAAGAACTAATTTATGGTGCCTTTTTTAATATTGTTGCATTATTTCTCAAAATCAAAATTAAAAGAATTAGTAAAACTCGAGAAATATTAATTCAATATAGGTAATATTAGTATCTAAGTGGCAATTTTAGTGTAAAGAATGTTGTGCTGATTTGAAGCTATAAATTTATAGTCAGCATAAATTAAATCTGTAATGTACTTAATAACTTCTTTATAAATGAAGATTATTATTACCTAAGATGAACAAAAAGAAAGGAATCCATTAATAGAAATAAATAGTTTTTTAATGGAATAGATAAAAAAAGGGGGTTGGGGTTTTCTGGTTTGACTGATCACATATTTCTAAGGATGGGATGAAGTATCACAAGCTGCGGATTTAAAATTTATGTTCTCATATAATCGATTTATTCCATCCAGAAATGTCTTGGCCTGAGGGTACACACGGTGGAACTTTTTAATATCATCTTTGTTATTGATATATTCCGGTGTCAGAATGATAGAACGAAACTCTTCTTTCGAAGCCCAAAGCGATATTATTCCACATCATAAAACAAGAGTGAAAACATCATATAAAATTTGTTTAACGTTTTTTATCAAACGATTATCACCTTTGTGTCTGGGAGAAAACTTGTCCTCAGGGTGAGGCATCTCAATTATTCTAAAGCGGAAAAATATCGCCATTACATCGATAACGATCAAAAGTTCCGAAATCGTATTCATTTTTGAGCGGATATAAATCGTTCCCTGCCGAATTAAAACAAATCAAACGATAAGTGAAAGTAACAATAGAATTGAGGAAAGGTTGGATCTCATTGTTTTGATGTATTCTCCGCTAATCCTGTTCTATTTTCGTTATCTGCTATTATCACGTTGGAAAAAGGTGCTTTAAAAAGGATTTTCGTCTCACGATCTTCAATGGTCTGAAATATGTCATTGGAGGAAGGATTTTTCCTTTGCTTGCCGCTATATCTTTTTTATCATCTAGGGTTTGGCAACAAAACGCAAGGTCGCTTTTTCAGATTAGTTGGCCTTTAACTTGTAAAGCTTTTTGCACATTTTGTTTGATAGTTACTCCAAGCTTCAGAACTCCTTTTACTGGGTGAATTCTTTTGATTATTTGAAAACTTGTTTACACAAAATAGAAAACAGTTTTGAAATATCAAATAGCTAGAAAATAAAATGAAAAGTATTCTAATTTTTTATTGTCAGATGTTTATAAAAATGTGCTGTGTAAGATGATTCCACCTTAAAATAAATTCTTAAAAACCCGTTACAACGAACTTTACGGGACAGTAAAATTTCTTCGTTGTAACTGTATTTAGATAATTAAAAAAATAGTTTGGGACTATTGGGACTTATGTAATAACGGCATTTTTCGTTGTATCGGTATTCGTTGTAACGGGATTTCACTGTATTTTGAAGCAAAAAGGTTATTTTTTATAATAAAATCCTAACTTCTGTATTAATAAAATTTTTGTGTCAGAATAATTTTTTTCATCCACTAGTTTTTGCCTTATAATATTTTTTTTGAAAAATCAGAATAGGCAGTTAATAATATTTTAAATATTGAGTTGCAGAAAATTATTTCTAAATGAGACAAGTGAAATTTCAATAGATGAGCAAACACTATACTTCAAAGGAAAGTAAAGCATAAAGAGGTAGGAAAAACAATGAATACCTATATGCTATCAGGAAATTAAATAATTTTTGGCCAAATGAATCAAAAATACTTGACCCGAATGAAAAGACCAAGGCCGCAGTTAGAAGATAACAGATTAAAGCCACAGTTAGAAGATAACTGACTTACTTAATTTTATTGTTAAATAAAAATCAATAGGACAGAAAATGAAAGAAAAATCTTTAGGAGCATAATGAATATTAATGAAGATTATTTTGTTCTCTATCCAACAACTTTCTAAGAAAGGAATTACATGACAGGTAGATGAAAAAATGCTACAAGTAGCCTCTTACAACGGTTTATATATTTTCTTGCTTTTAAATGGTCCAAATTACGCTGATAACTTCACAGTATAACGTTTGGAAATTTGCTTTTGAACTGATCGGAATCTATAATAGCAGGAATATAGAAGTAGAGACTTACTTTAATAACAAGAACTATTCCTGATAATTTTGTTTAAAAATGTGTGCCAGTCAAGGGCATCAGAAGGGATATCTAAAGACATGCTTGTAGGTTTGTAGATGCTATTCTAGTTTTAGGGTGTGTATCAAGCAGTAGTAAATGAAGCGAGAAGATGACTTGCCAAAGGGACTGAGATTCTACTTGAAGTGAATGCGTTGTTCTTGATTTTAAGGAATTATCTTGAGCAGGATATTGAATGAATGAACATCTTAGAAAATGTAATACTATAATGTCATTTCCCGTGCACTTACAAAACGAGTAAGGTCAAGTGGGGTAAAATGGTCATAGCGTGGTAAAATGTATGTAGGGATTTTAATACTTTATATATTTATAAAATTAAATGTTTTTTAAGATACCGATTTTTATCATGGCACAAGAAAAATCAAATTTAAATTCTTTCTTCTTTCGAATTTTATCTTTTCTTCTAATCTCTAAATCTTATTTTCAGAGTATGCAGAACCAAAACCAATTTAATTTTTTAATAATTTCTTACCAATTTTAAAGGAATTATCAAGTAAAATAAAAGCTTTAAAAGTTATAGAAAACTAAATATTGGTTTAAAATTGCAGCAAAATGTTAAATAACTTTTCACTATTCATCTTCTCATGATTTGTCAAAGTTAAGATTTGGGGAAACATTCTAACAAAATCACACCTGCTCGAAACTAGATCGTAAGTCTTCTGGTCTGACCCCCAAACTCATCCAGGGCGGGTTTTTTGTAGTTTCTTTTCTATTTCAAAGCAATCGTCCAATCAAATAAGACCTTTAAGAGTTATATGGAACTAATTTTTAAATTAAAAATTAAACATAATTTTAAAGAACAATTTGGGCACTTTTTTTTACTATTCATTGTCTCATAATTTGTGAAAGTTAAGATTTAGCAAACCTTCTAAAAAAATCACACTACTCGAATCCAGATCTTTCTAGTGTCCCTCAGGCACTCACTTCTAACCAGTATAACAATACAAATAAAAAAATTCTGAAACAAATTATCCAACAGATCCAGTGTTTGCAAAAGATACATAATTCCCACAGTCTGACCCCCAAACTCATCCAGGGCAAGCGGTCCACTTTCACTCCCCCATTGCCAATCGGTCTCCTGGACTTCCTCTTGTCCAACACCCTCGACAACCCTCGGTCGAACGAACTGCAACAATCCAGCTCAGACGACCTTGCATATCACCTCTACCAGCGATGTTCAACAACCAAACGTCCAAATAGAGTCAGCGGATTATCCCATTATCTCACCCAAGGTGATTATTCGCAGGAGAACAGGGGTGTGGGTTGTACTGGCGTCGGAAGTTGGGATTTCTTTTTCTGGTGCCCTGGATGCGACACTTTGGATAGATGTTGGGTGACCTCTTGAGGGAAGAAAGAATCGTTGGGAACGGTTTGACCTCCTGTTGATATGACAGAGTGCTTGAATAAGATCCCGTGAGTAAGTTTTAAATATTGTTTGGTCTTCATAATAAAAAGAAGTGGGGGGAATGATAATAATATTCATCTGTAAAATAATATTTTTATAACCTATAAAATTTATTTATACACTTGTGTTCTGGAAATTAGAGTTTAAATAAAACTAATTTTTTAGATAGATATAAATGAGGATTTTCGATTATTTTCAAATTTTGAATCAACTTGAAAAACTTAAAGCATGCATAGTTAATTATTATTAACCTGTACAAGAGATAGAATTTTAAAGATGTGAGAAATTTCTCAGTTTTGTTGAGTACTAATTAATGTAGTAAACTTTTTTAGTAATTAGTAAAAAAATCAATGTATGGATAGTGACTGCACAAAAAAGTTTTTCAAGTAGTTTAATACCCATTAGTGTACTCGTTGTTGTTCACTAAATCTTTCAAATAATGGATAAATGTTTTTTTGGAGAAAATGAACTCAACGGATTTTTCAAAAATAAAAAAAATTTACAACATCTTAGGTTTTCAACAACTCTATAGTAAGTGCACTCAAATACATATAGATTTTTCGATAAAACAATGGTAAATAGAGAAATACTTAATCGTGCTTCAATTTACAATTCTTTTACTAGAAGAGACACGTTTTTAAATAAAATCTCATCTACGCACTCATCATGCCAACGCAACGTCTTAATCTCGTCAAACTTAATACAAATAAAACAGAAAAAAAAGATTGCGAAGAGCGTCCTAGGCATTCAGATCCGGTAAGGATTAAACCTGAAAATTAGCATGTAGCCAAAATTCATTGGCTTGCTGAAATTCCAACGAAGATCGTTTCCACGAAATATTCATAACCCGGGCCTAGCAGATGCAGATCAGGACTGTGGCAAGTTCGATAATTAATCGAAGTCTTTTCGCCAAAACGGAGCAATTAGGATAGAAACGAGCTGCACGCATGGATTTGTTTTGCATAGATGAAAAATAATTGATGGTTGAGAACTGGCTTCTGAACGTTTTGAATTTTCATACCTCTTTTAGTGGTGAAAAAGAAGTGATGTGCTACTCTTGTTTAGTCTTTGATAATCGACCTACACCAGAGTAGATAAAATATGATCAATATTAATTAATTAATGAAAATTATATTGTGCTTTTTTGATGAATTTAGGATATATGATCTTTTGCTTTATTTTGTACTTAGAATGCCAAGTGAGGACGAATCTGAACGTAAACCAGCTAAAATAATTGTTTTAAAAATTTTTTTAAACTTTCCAGACACATTTAAAATGAGAAAAAGAACTATCTCAAATTTTCAATAAAAACCTAAACTTAATTCATCCACGTTCATTATAAATAGTTATGAAAGTTCCTCAACCACTGTTATTAGAATAGTACATAGCACCCAACGATGTTATTTATGCCGACGTATTGGCGTAGTGGTTAAGAGCAGCTGACTGCGAAGCCATACGTCTGGGGTTCGAATCACCGTTTGGCATGGATGTTAGTTTCTGTCCTTGTGTGTGTGATGAATGAATGTGGCCCCCTGTAAAAAGGGGTTGTGCCTGCGAATGTGTGTGTGGCGTGGGAAACAGTACTTCACCTCCGTGGCTTCGGTTCACAGGTGCCCACTGGATAACGTGAAGAAAGTACTAATTACAGCGTGTCTGTTGGTCAATGAACTCTGTTATTCGTAACTGTTCAGTCACCTGCCATTGGAAATAAAAAAAACAATGTTATTTATAACCATCGACACAAGTTATCATTCCAGCATTTATTTAAGTCGGTTAGTTATTTTATTTTACATGAGTTATCATCAAGAAAATGCAAACCATAGCACCATGTTAAAAAAAAAGAAGAATGTGGTCTTCATAAAAAAAACTATCAGTATAAAACTGTATATTGAAACAGTTAAAAATAATTTTAACCATCGATACAAGTCATTATTAGCAATACCTACTAATTCAAATTATAAGTTATGCACTCAAGTTTTTGTTAAATATTTCTAATCAAACTGCAACAAGAAAACCCGCCTTCACATCCACCGAAAATTTAATTTGCATGCATCCACCTGGAAAACTATGTACGTATGTATTTGAGAAAAAGACAACAAATAACGTCTTTCAATCAGAAACACAATATAAGTAATAATAATAAAAACTTTTTTTTCACTCATGTCTAGCATAAGTAAAATGACAAGGTGATGAATTAGAACATTTCTTCACAGATGCACTTCGGCATATTAAACTTTTTAAGGCCATAACTCTCAAGAACGTGAAGGTCACAACAAGTACAACAGAAAACGTGTCTTAAAGAGGGAGTAACTTAAGTCATTTTATTTAGATCCCCCCTTACGGGCAATAGTCCATCCCTTATTTTCATTATTCATAAATTTCAACCCTTCTTGAGAAGAAGAGTTGCCACTAGATAGCTACTTAAGTGTGATATAATTGCCTTTTTAAAGAGTTATTTATAACGGGTTTTCTTTTTTCATTCTCTTATAAATCTAAATGGCTGAGCACTGTTTAATGAGCAGAGAAGAAGAAAGTTGTATTGTGAAGGAACGTAAATTAGTAAGATTACGATTATAGGTATGGTAAACCCCCCGTCTTTATGTTTAACATGGTTAATGGCTGCATGTGTATAAAGAAAATCCTGTCGTAGCTTATGCAGTTTTTTTTGTAACTGAAAATATCCTAAGTTAAAGTAATTTAATATAGAAAGATGAATAAAAAGTAGAAGATTTAGTTTTTCTTAATGAAGTAGGTGCAAGTCGTGCACAGACCTATCAGTGAAAAATTTTGAATATTAATTAGGTTAATGTACTAACAGCAAGCTGTGCAAATGAGTAATGATAATACGAAAAGAACGTTTAATTTGTCCATATAATTTAGAACTTTAAAACAGACATATGTTTCGAGGCTCCAAGTATCCTCGAAACATATGTTTGTTTTAAAGTTTACCAATTTAAAGTTAAATAATACACCAACTGATATTTTATACCGGCATGGAGTCCAAAAATGTGATAAATGCGTACCTAAATAATAAACCTAATGCTCGTAATAAACTTATTTCCACCAGTAAATTCAACCCATTTTAAAGCACAGATAAGAAAAAAGTTCAGAAATAAAGTTTCCCCAAATGAATGCCAAAAGTGGTTATGGCTAGCTTTTTCAGAATGCATTCAATGCAACTCTGAATCATCATAGACATACAAGAAAATGTAACTAGAATTCTTCATAGAACCTTTCAAGTGTTCACTCTTCCCTTCAGCTAATTGTAGCCCTCACAGAGCTGTTAGCGATTTGGTCTTCAAAGTGTTCCCTATTGAAAAAAACTGGTTTTTCCTTTGCTACATTTTATAATACAGTCGAATCCGCTTAATGTGATCACGGTTAATGTTATCAATCGGATAATGTTATCAAAATCGAGAGGTCCCGATCATTCCTATTTAATTTAATGTAAAATAAATCGTTTAATGTGATCAACTAATAATCATAACTCCGCTTAATATTATCAAAATTTGTCCATATCCCCTTTAAAACGACCACTTTTGAGTTCGAGATTCATTCTGAAGGTCAATTTTTACCAAGTAAACATGTGCTCCATGAGAACATCTGGCGATTCTTTTTTCAGAAACTCAGTATGAGTAAGAAAAATAAAACATTCCCCATATTATATTGAAAGAAAACGGTTATAGGGGGGGTCCGAATTGTGATTGGTTATAAAGAAACACCAAGATCCAGGCTCTGCAGATGTTTTTGATTTTCTCTTGTTTACTGGAATTCAGATTATGTAAATGGAGCGGAAAAAGAGAGACCTTTCTATAAAAATACAAAGTAAGCGATTATTTTAATTTATTAACTGAACTTGAACTACCTCTTATATTTTCCCATTAAAATGTTTACCTAGTGTAAAAATAGAATTTTGAATACATTTATTACGATTACATTATTTTGATTTTAAAGCAAACAATCTAGGTACACTGTTTGCTGTTTTTTATATGAGATCGCTTATTGTTATCGATCGGATAATATTATCAGTTTAGTCTCGGACCATTGCGATCACATTAAGCGGACTCGACTGTACTACTACTTCTAAGAATTTGAAGCTAGTGCATAGTTAGTCATGCGTGTGAGTTATAATACAATAAAGATGATGGCAGGTGTTGAATCTTAAGAAATCTATTGTGAAAGTTGCGCTTTGAATTCAAAGGCCTACGCTTTTTTAATGGGTCTTGACTGTCAACATCACAATTTTCTCAGTTAAAAATTTGTCTTTAACTTAACCCAAATGAATTTCAGTCTTGTATTTTTGTAATCTTATAATAAAACTCTTTGATCTTTGTATTTTAAAATAACGAAACTTTTGTTAAATTGCTGTTCTTTTAACTCCTGGAATAATATGAAAGTTTCCTTATAGTGAAGTAAAAGTTTGCATAATTCAAAACCAATTTTCAAAGGTATTAATTGAATTTTAGAAAGGTAGTGTTTTTCCGAGAATGGACAATTTTACTAAGCGATTAAATTGAACATTTAGAATTGCATGATGTTGAAATGCACAGTAAAACAAAGATTTATAAGAACAATTTATGATTTCGAATGCACTAAATGATTTCTAAAATTGAAAAGAAGGTTAAGTTTCCGGATAAAAAAGAAAATTACGAAATTCAACCCAATAACGGATGTTATTAATTCTATTCAACTGAAAATCGAAAAATTTCTCAAAGCCCAGCTAAAGAATTCGAATTTACCTTCCAACATTATACTATGTTATGAAATATTATTAATATTATGTCATGAAAACATTAATTTGAATGTTTTCACAACATAACATTCAGTAAACCTTGTGTTAAAAAAAGAAAATTTATTAAGTCTGTGAATAATGAATATGAAGCTTTCATTCTTACTGCGTGATGGATCCCACTATAACACACCGTTATAAATTTTTAAAAAATCTCTTGTTGTGGTCGTGCCCTAAACATATTAGTCCACAAATATGACTGGTTAATTTTTTTATAAATTAGAATTAAAAAGTATCATTCGACAGAGTAGTGAGATTTTTTTGTTGTGATCTGAAACATCTCCCCGATATTTCCAAAAAAAGGAAATCCTCAAGTATCAAACTCTGTCACAATCCCTTCCCCTTCAGTTCAAATATCCCCTAGTTCGTCACACACTCAAGAATATCAACCATGGAGGATACCAACCCCACAATCGCAGATCAGAATGTGTCCAACCCGGTCATCAACGGGGGGAAATGTGACACTCGAAATAAGACCACCGTGTTGCTAATGGGGAAACTATTTCCTCAGCATCAAGGTGGGTTTCCATGCATACGAGTTTTCACGTACGAGAGCTCAAGTTTGGTTGTCCGAGAACTTGGTTGCCATAAAATTTCCCTTTTTGGTTGTCATTGAAAACAAGGAAGAGGTGGCGCTGCGGTCGACCGAAAACAACCAAATCTCGTACGGGAAAACGTCACCTTCGAACTTCAAAACAAACATGGCGGCTATGCAAGGGTGGTGAGTTAAATTTTCGTTTCTCTTAGTTTGTAGTGTATTTCTAATGATTGTAAAATGTTTTCTTATTTATAACAAAGAAAGCACTTGCTCTCGCGATTGATTTCATTCGAAAAATTGGCGTTTTTCTGTATTAAATTTGCATTACAAGTCTCATGTACAGTTTAATGTTCATGCTAAAAAAGAAATTACGAAACTGATTCCCCTCCTGAAAGTACGAAACTTAAGTTTTTTATCCCCCTCCACAATTTTTTATGTACCACCGGGTGACCCTCTTAAATTTCCAATTTGGGTCCTTATAGTAAATTATATATGGGCTGGTTTTGGCTCGTCCTGATTTTGGATCCAGCCTGCGGGACATTTTAAATCCTGCTATAAATAAGCTAAACTGTATATTTCCAGTGTGGGTTTTCAGGATTTACAAACCGAGCTTGGTATTGAAATAAATTATGTGTTTCTGCTTCTACTACCCTTACATATTTTAGAAGGGGCGTTGGTCTACCACTGACCCTTATTTGTTTTAATCTTTTTAGGAATCACTTCTACCTAACCCAGCATATGCATGTTATAAAAATAGCGAACACTGCTTTAAAAGCATTTTTACCTTACTTAAATAATACGTTTATAGCCTCAGTATATCCCTAACGACTAATTAAACATTTACTTTTAGGTGATATTAGCATACAATTTTAGATTCATACTAAAAAGTAAAACTTAAATAAAACAATATAGTAAGCATTATCTTTAAAAAAGGTTAAATAGCTTGCTTGTACTCCCTCATTTCCTTGCCTCAATCAGGACGAAACTGATATAAAAAATTAACTAAACTTGAGCTATTGGCTATTACACGTTTACTACAGTTTCAATTGGCAATCCATTTTTCCACCTCCGTTGGTTATGCCACCGGTACGCATTGTTCAATTCCTGTATACATAATATTTCTACTCAACAGGTCAAGAATTAGTCATTTGAGGACAAGGAAAAGGCCAAGCAAATGATGTTCTGTTAATAAAAAAATATTTTGATGTGTGAAATAAAAATACCTTACATATTCAAATAAGTGTGTGTATTTTTTATTTTAAAATATCTGTGAATTACATGTAATTTAAAACTCAAAATGTGTACTTGCAAATTTTTAAAATATGAACTTTTCCACCATTCCTATTGTTAGTAAGAATGGGATTGTGACTTTAAAAAGGCTGAAGGGTTCACAAAAGTATGGTGTGCTATAAAAATTTTTTTACTACATAGTCATTTTAGCTGTTGTTTTCTCTAATTGTTCAGTGGAGGGTTTTTACTAAGAGTTCATTGCTCAATTCATACTGTGTTTAGAGATTAAACTGCAAATCTGAAAACGTAGGGAATGACTTTGCTACTTGTTTTCTTAAACCTAAAAAAGTTGTCCAAGTACTTTTGCTGTGCTGAAATTTTTAAAGAAAATGTAAATGGATAAGTGGAATTTTTATTTAAACCTTAAATATTAAAAAATTAATTTATTGCAAAATTATTTTTTCCAAAAACATTATTAGCAATTACTTTCAATATTTTTAATAAATAGGGGTTTATAATAAGGGTTAATTTATGTAAAGAGGTGTATTTTTTATTAAAAATAATTATGGTTAGGTAATTTATCAGTATAGCAGTGTTTAATGTCCATTTCTTTTAAAATATTCTCTAAAACATGAATTTTTCATTACTTTTATACTATTTTGATAAATTTTTCATCGGATGTTTCACACAGTTAAGAGTTAGAGGTCATTTTAAGAAGCATAAATCTGGCCTGAAAATGGATTAAGTTACCTACTTAAAAATTCAAAGCAAAATAAAGCATCTTCATTTAAATACCAGGGGTTGATCCAGACAAAACTTGGGGCCCTTTTTCTGCCCCTTCACAAAAATTTCCCCTTTAAATCTGCCCCTTTCATGAAATTCAAATTAGGTTTAGTGATAATTTGCAAGAAAACATTCACAAAATATTTGAATTTTTCCTCAGTTTGTGAGTCAATTTTACTTTTATGCACTCATCTAACTATCACTGCTTCAATTTGTCACAAAAAGTAATGAACTGGGCTCCAAAATAAAAAAACCTGGATCTACCCTAGTACATTGACACTTTTGGCACAGCTTCGATAAGAGTCAACTAGCTGCCATGTTTACTCACAGCTCAAATAGATCTATGTGGTTGTGTGTAATCATTTGAACAGTGGGTAAACATGACGGCTGGTCGACTCTTATCATAGCTGTTCCACACTTTTAAGAGTTAAATATTATTCACAACTAAGTTAAGTTGATGTATAACTCAGGGCTACAATGGATTTGATGTAGCTGGTAAACACTCCAGGAAAAAATCATCTAGGTTTATTGCTCCACTTTAAGACAGCTAACTAAAAAACTCTTAAATGATGCCACGTAATGTAAGTGGTCACCACTCAAAAGAATTATTTAGTAATTCTAGAACTTCAGAAGAATCCTGCAACAAAAATTTAAGTAAGACAGCTGAATGTTTTAACAAAAATACTAAAAAGAACTGAATACTAAAAAGAACTGTTAGGTTTTCCAGGTAAACTTATCTTCACATGTATGGTTCATTTCTTGATAATTGTATACTTAAATAAATTTTCATGGGATGTTTCTCCAATAGTTTAAAGTAGTATATATGTTACAGTTAAAGTCCGGAAATCAGTTAATTTACAGATAACCTAGGTAATTTGCAGATTAACGAGGGTGATCCGTTAAAGAGCGAATTTTTTTTTCAATTTCTAAGATTACCTAGGTAATCTTGAAATTACCTAGGTATTCTGCACCCTACCGACTAGACACTCGTTAATCTGCATACTACCTGTAATCAGTTATTTTACATATTAACGAGGGTGATCCGTTAAAGTACAAAATTTTATTTTATTTTATAAAAAGTTTAAGGAGGTTGGGGGGGCTGCCGCCCCCCCCAAACCCCCCTGCCCTAACTATAACCAAACTCGTTTTGGGGGTAAACAGTAACAATGACGAATCAAAAAAGGGGGATCGGTACTTTTTTCATATTACACAAAACACGCAAATCCCACAAAAATAGTAATGAAATAGCAATTTTAAAACTAGAATATAAAAACAATAATAATAGAATATTAAAGTACCAACTGAGATTTGTATCAATTGTGGTTTTCGATCTCGATTTGACAGCGTATTTCAATGAGCACTTAAACTAGCAAATCTTAATGAAAGCGCGGTGTAATCGGCTGGCAGCCTGCACTGAACTATTGCTAGGATTCACGATCGATTACATATGTTAAACCCTTGCCCAGGTTCCAGCGATTGTTGAATTAACGTTTGTTGAAAAGATATTTCAACAGCTGGGACATTTGCTTTCGTTAAAAGAAATCTCTGTCACTCTGAAGTCGGAGCTTCAACACAATTGTTTCAAAATACCCGTTTTAGTAGTAATATACTGTACTTAATCATGTAAATTTACAGTACTTACTTGCTTGTATTATTTTGTTTTAACATTCAACATGACAACTACCAGTGCTACGCTCTAAATTTGAAATCAAATCACCTTAAGTTTACCTAGGTATTCTTCAGATTAACTAATTATCAACTTTAGCGGTAACATATATAAGATTATTTCAACAGTGAAATTTCAGAAGCATTAAATCTGAGAATATGAAAATTACACCAATTACTATTAAAATTCTAAATAAACACCAAGAAGAAAACATTTTCATTTAAATTAATTTGACCTTTTAGAGTAAAAATTGTTAGTAACAAAAAATTTAGTTGATATCAAATCTTATGTATTGAGAAAGATAATTTCACCAACTACTTATAACTCAAGGCTACAATGAGTTTAATGTATCTGGTAACCCCTCCAAAAAATTCATCTGGGTATTTTTCTCCACTTAAGTTGAGCTGAATTCTGAACTAAAAAACTCTTTTAAATGGTGCCACATTAAGTAAGTGGTCATCACACAAAAGAGATATTTAGTAATTATAAACTTTCAGAGGAATCCTGTTAGGAAAATGAAGAAAGACATTCTTTATATATAAAATGGGGCCAAGTTTTTGTGGCTCCTGATCCACTCGGGAGAGGCTTCTTTCTTTTATTGTGATAGTAATCATGCTGGCTCATCCATTACTTATAAGAAATATCAGCATATAACAATGGTAACAAAAAGAGCAGTCTAACAAAAATAATACAACATGAATTTGGATTTTTGACTACTCATTAGCCAAAATATTTTTAAAACATACCACCGAGTGGTGGCGGCAACTTGTTCCCTTAAAGCCCATAAGTGCGAGAATCCACAGAATAATAGGGTACTTACGTATTATACCGTCGACTGTTCAGCAGCCATTAAATTCAGCGGTACAGCTGTAGAACAGTGAATGGTATTTTAAACCTTTTCAGATTCAGCGGCACAGTTGATGGCATAATACGTAAGAACCAATAACAATTTTAGTTCTGTTATTTATCAACAAAATATTATAAACTCAAAGTTATTTAAAATATGGAAAAATTTCTATTGCAGTCAAAAGTTTAATTTGTAGGTGGGATTCCGGAATGGTTAGCATTCTGCCTTTATTTTTTTCCACAAAGGAACCACAGCACTGGTGTATCGGTGGTAGATAAATTTTAAAAATGAATTTAAATTTTTTTTGCATATATTCCTCTCTTTGAATAAAAAGTAAAATAAGTACGCAGGAATTGTCCTTTGTACCAAATAATAAATAAGCATATCAATAAAAAATAGTAACAATATAAGTCTCAGCAAATAAATTTTAGCACATTGATTTTTATAGAAGATATTACTGTGAAGCTGCCAATTTTTGGCACAATTTGTTGTGAATATGTTGATAATTTTGAAGAATTTTGTGAAGGTGCCAATAAATGGTACCAAAATTGACGCGTATTAGTCCCTGCTCATGCTGCTGGGCTAATAATAATTGTAACAAAAAGAGCATAAGTCTTACAAAACTAACACAACATAAATTTCGATTTTTCACTATCTACTGGATAAATATTTTTAACACAGCAGGGCTAGTTAGCATTCTGCTTTATTTTTTTCCACAAAGGAACTTTCAATCAGTTGAAGACAAGGCATGTGGATAAGAAAACACAAATAGCTATGCAGGTATAAATGATGTTTATACAATGTTAAAATTTTAAGGTAACTATGACAGTTTGCAGTATAGTTAGCCGGTTAGCTTAATGATTATTTATTGGTAATTCCAACAATTTATTACTCTCTGAGAAGTTCTACACTTTTATATGATATTAAACGCACTAAACAAAATCATTATAATGAAGGAGCTTGATGATAAGACTACGTGTCCCGTTTTCAGAGAACAATTTAGATCTTTACAGTGCATCCCTGATATTTGGGAAGTAATAAAGGGAAGAGGAAAAAACTAATATGCAGGTTACCATACAGATTATACAAATTTATAAATACATAATTTATAAAATCTACTTACGATCTGTACAGCCGAGTTCTCGGCCTACCTCCTTCCAAGCATTGTCCTTAATTTCGGCGTTCTTGTATCCTTTGTAGGATGCATCGTAAAGGATCTTCCTCTTCTCTACTTCCTGAATAAATTTGATTACGCTGGAAGGTAAACTTAAATTCATTTTGAAATTTTAAAATCGCAAATGCACGAACGACGAAAGTTCAGAGAGATGATGAAATAGAAATACAACAACACGATGTTCGCTCGGTTCTATTGGTGCATTTCTATCATGTGACCAACTTTTTTTCACGTACGTGCAAAAAAGTCCATGCTGTCTGGACCGAAAGCAAGTTCAAGGAGCAAGGACGAGATACGCCAGCCCATTGGTCCATAGCGCTCACGTGAACAAGTCGACTTTTCAAGTTTGGTTGGCACTTGTCCCGGACTGGCGGTAGGGATTATTTACCGCGCCAACCGTCTCGCCAACACGCGAACTTGTAACTCGTACGTGTAAAATCGTATGCATGGAAACCCAGCTTCAGAATCCCACACACAACGAGCTAGAAAAGTGACACGATCAAAGACTGTTATGAAGACGTCAAGTGACCGGCATTCAACGGATTTACGGCCACACAAAAAACGACTTCACGCAGTTGGGGAAAATAAAGAAACGTCGTTAGGCAAAAAGCAGGTAAAAAGGGAATTTTTTTGTTCCCGATGCTTGGACATCTTGAATGATTAGGCGCCGAGGGGTCGTATGTCCATTGAATCTTTTTTTGGAAGAACAACTCCGATTGGATTGTCTGATCTTTAGTGATTTATTGGGTAAGTTTTTGTGCTACTTTATGGTTTTCAAATTGTTTCGTTTGACTGATAATATGATAATATACAATATGATATCGTTTAGACTAGGTAGAGAAGATCATGGGTGGATTTAAGGGAGGCAATCGGGGCAATGCCCCCCCCTAACTTTTTGAGAAAATTCCATTTTTATAAGGGAAAATCATGCTTCTAAAATCTAAAGCCATTAGGGACAGCTTTCCCCCCAGGGTCCACCGACTAAATCTGCCCATGGAGAAGATAACTTGAATGTTCTAGACTTACATTGAACTACAAGTAACTTGTGTTTCCATTAACTTTCTTAGAGTCATCTGGATTCATAAGGAGTGAATGTGCACCATTTGTTATTTGTCAACAGGCTCATAGATATGGTCTGACTTTGTCAGATGTTTTGGAAATAAGTAACAACTTTCTTAGCCTTCGTCTTCACATCTAATATTGAAATAAGAGAGCGAATGAGAAAGGAGAAGAACAGAGAGAAAGAGAGAGAAAGTGGAACGTAAGAAGAAAAAATATTGAAGGGTGAGTTGATATTTTGAATGAGAAAGATAAAATAAAAAGAAACAAGATAGAAAGAAAAGAAAACAAAAGAATACAAGATGAAAGAGAAATGAGAACAAAGCAACTAATGAGAAGGGGAGAGTAAAGGAGATGCGAGTATAAAGAGATGAATGAGAGAGGGAAAGAGAGTATTAGATTAAAGGAAATACTGGTTACTTTAGATCATGTATGGGCAATCTACGGCCCGCGGGCCGGATCCGGCCCGCCTCATCATTTGGTCCGGCCCGCGGAACATTTTAAAAATTGTACTCATACATTTGCAGAACCCCCGAAAGCCATGAACTTAACGGATAAACACAGAACCCAGCTTAAAAAAATCGTACACCCTCATTTAAGTATCAAAAAAAAAGTAAATAAATCGAAACACACCTCGACCCCCCAGTGAAACTAAACCACTCAACCCCACGCAATTAGTCCACATCCCCTTCACTAAAGAAAAGAAACCCGCTTTCAATAATGACAAGCAAACGAAATAAGAAAGAATTCAAACAAGCAAGCAAAAAGCCCGTGTCTGACGGGCCGCGCTCCACACGCCCTCCTCGCAGGCATTTTCGCCGATCCCAACCGTTTCGTCCAATGAAGACTCAGGCGCATGCGTTTGGACTTGGATATTTCCACAATACTCCGTGGTCTTGAATGGGGTTGCCAAATTTTGGCATAATTCGCGTTTTTGGAGAGTTTTGAGAATATGTTTAGGAATATTTAAGAGTTCAGAATGTTCTGTTTTACAATTTTTACTTTCATGAATTATACCTAACGTATGCATTTTTTTTCACAGTTTGGCAAAGTTTAAGCAAAAGTTTTTTAAACCTTTCTTTTAATCATCAATATATATACTATTTCTCTTACGTTGCTCAAATTTGGCGGTATTTCTTATCCTTGGTTTTCAACATTCAGTTTATTTTTATTTGGATTTACAAAATATGTGGATTTTTTTAATAAAAAATTATTTCTACAGGGGCCGTTCAAATATTATGTTTGCAACTAAGGGGGGGGGGACGGGTTTGCTCTTTGCTTATTTTTCCAGACAACATGGGAAGTCAGTGACGCTTACATAAGATCTTACTAACACTGCATTTTTGAAAATCTCTAGTTTATTGCATAAATTCAAAATTCAACCAAAAATAAATTTTACTTTAAAATTTGTTCACACAAAATAGGGGATCGGGCAGTTTTCTTTTGTAATAACGAGGGAGGTTTGTGGTTTGCTTATCTTTGCTGACAGTGACAAGGGGGGTTTCAAATGTTACCCAAAATATACTTGGAAATATTAGCATGTGAAAATAGCACTTTTTCAGGCCTCAAAAATGAAAAAGTTAGCAACTTCAGAAGTTTCCAGTGTCATTATGTAGTTTTGGGTTTTTTAGTTAAATATCCCAGGTAGCACAAAAATATTGGCCAACTGCGTGCGAATACTGGCCAATATCGCGAACATCGTATAATATCGGACATCGTAATAACGATATTGGCCAGTATTTTTTGGCATTGTGTAATTTTTCATAATTAGGAACACATTAAAACCAATTTTAATTACATGTTATAAGTGAAAAATAAGTGTAAAAATTGAAAACTAGGCTTTTTACCCTAATTTTGATAAAAATACGAAACTAATGTCAGAGAAAGGATTTTGACAAATACTGGCCAATATCGTAAATTAAATATCGCTGTGATGATATTGGCCGTTATTATACGGTGATGGGGGACCAATGTTATAAAAAGAAGATAAATATGTCGTAGAAATGATATTGGCCGATGTTCGGCAGCATTGTAAACTCATTGCCGTAGAAATGGTATTGGCCGATATTCGGCAGTGTTATCAAATCATTTTGTCGTAGATGCAATATTGGCTGATGATGAATAACTTTATTTTAAAGAAGCAAAATTGTACATTATGGTTTTCTTAAATAGCGTCATATAAATGCCAATTTTGGACCCGAGAAAATTTATAATTTTTGAACTAGCAAAAATATTTTTTCAAAATATTTTAGGACTTAATATTGCTCTATTTAGCTTTTAGCAACATTTTTTAATAAAGTGTTATCTTTACTTTTCTTTAATATCACTGTTCGCCCCCTCACTTAAAAAATTAAGGGGTGAAATATCCTTCTATCTCTTTCAATGTACAGGTCAACTTTAAATTATTTGAACTTAAAAAATTACACTTAAAAGTTATTTTTTAAAACTCGACTCGGGTAGCACATTAACACCGGAACACGCATTTTCGATGATATTAGACTTTATGAAAACTACCCCCTCTTCAATACCGTCTGATACCGTCTAACATCGTAGAGCACTGATAGGTGTTTGAATTTTTGGAATTCGTCTTTTCTGACATCTATCGATGTTATCCGACATTCCTGTTGTAAAAAAAGGAAATTTGCTAAGGTAATGTCGGAGAACTGGCATTATCCGGCATCAGATAATGATGTACAATCAAAGTCAGAAAAACAATACTTGCTGATATTGGATGTCGTCTTAAATTTGGGGTTGATTAAAAATTTATTGAAAATAAGTTTAATTTGCTGTTATTTTGCATGCTAAAAGGGTAATTAAAGGTTTCATAAATTAAAAAAATTTTTACTTGTTCTTGTTTTTAAATATTAAAATAAATCTAATCTGAAATTTAAAATTAGTGTTTAACAATAAGGTAAAAGGTTGCATTCTACAATTTGAGAGTTTTCTGAGAGTCGGAAAATTTTATGTAAATTAGTTTCCTCGTTTTACTTAATTAATATCATTAATAACATTTTTAAATTAATATTCTATTATGTAATTTAGCGAATCGCTCAAAATCCAACTAAATTTACTTTCACCGGGTCACCAACCTTTGACCTTTCATTACATTCCCATAAGCTCTCAGAATCTGGAATTTAGTTAATTTGCAACAAAAATTGGGGTCCCTGGACCCGTGCGTAAATCGTGCTTAAGTTGCGATTTTTACCGAAATCGAAAAACGTTATCGAGCTTTTGACCTTAAAATCTTAAAATTTACCCTGCCATATACCTCAAATTCGATTTTGGTGAAAATCAGTTGGTAATTAAGACAGTAATTTGATTTTTTTTTAAAGTTCAGATTTTGACGGAAAAACACAAGTCCAAAGAATGCTTATAAATCCGAAAATATTATTATTAATTTTTTCAAAATTTTTTCTATAGTAACTAATTGTTATGGCAAAGTTTTTCCAAAATTACAGGTTCCCATGGTGATTTTTACGTCATCCAGGATTTTTAAAACTAGGCTGAGGCTTTCTAGTACTTAATGCCAAACACTCCATTTTTTGGGGCAAGTCATGTCAGTAGACTTTCAGAAAAAATTTGATTCCACCCCAAATGCCTTACACGTATAAATCTGGAATTTTTCACAGATTACGAATGTATAAATTATTAAGGTGTAGGAAAATTATTTCGGGAGTTTTTCCTGAAAAACATATATTTCTAAACTCCGTTTTTCCCGGATTACACCCGAACCATTTGCTCCAGGCTTCTGAAATTTCGGTATGTATGCACCCTAAAATTAAGAAATCGAACCCTGTATTTCAATTGGGGATGAGTCAAAATTAAAATTCCTACTTGTTTCCCGCCAAAACTCTCCCGGACCATTGGATCCTTTTCCAGGACGCTCCGAATAGTAAAGTAACACTTTTCTGGAGCAATTTGGTCCCAAAATTTCGAATTTTGTAAGCTCTAAGCTCTATCTTGCTTGGTTCCAGAGAAATTTACAAAAAAAACATCG
Organism: Tetragnatha versicolor; assembly: GCA_024610705.1. Classification (NCBI taxonomy): domain Eukaryota; kingdom Metazoa; phylum Arthropoda; class Arachnida; order Araneae; family Tetragnathidae; genus Tetragnatha; species Tetragnatha versicolor. The sequence goes on along the minus strand of JANDEH010000011.1, from coordinate 6,970,683 downwards.
TTTTTTGACCATTTTAGCCATTTTTTTTCAATATCGCTTTCATTATAAAAATAACGCACACTAATTTGACTTTGATCATTTAATGAATTTCTAGTCGTTCCAAATTTCAATGGGGAGTAGTTATAAAGACCCGCAACCCTAAATCCTCCCCCCCCCAAAAATTAATGTGCCCCCAAAAAATGTTCGACGTACGTCAATCAGAGATATTGATCTGTGAAAAAGTCTGTGCTCTTTCTTTTAACGATTTTTAAATATTTCTTTTATTTCACAAGCTTGAAGAATCTACTCATAGAATTTCATTCATTATTATAAAAATAATTTGTGGGAATAAATATTCCTTAAAAAAAATGAAGTGAAATGCACAGAAGAAAGCGGCTGATGCTAGCAAGCACATGTCTTGAAACTCGAAAGCCAATAGCCAATTGCTATGCTAACTTGAATGGTAAGCTGGTAAGTAATGATTTTTCTAAATTAAGCTATTTTAAATTAACGCATTCAGTGTTAAATTTTACAGGGTGCACTGCCCAGTAGTTAATCATTCAAATTGAGCATTTAATGTTCTGGTTAGATTTTATCTTCAAAAAAACAAAGTCGTCCTCAAAGCATTGCTATCACATGTTCAATCTTCTTTCATCCATCATAATTTTTATTTTAATGTCTCATTAATATTCATATTACATATCATAATGTTGGTTTTAAGTAAATATAAATTAATTATTTTAAAAAACATGAGATTGAGAAAGGGCATGCAGCGAGACGGGATATTTGGGTTATGGTCGAAATGGGGACCGTCATGTATATGCGTAACTAAATTATGAATATGATGATTCTTCTTAAATGTGACATTTTAAAAGTATCCATAACCAAACATCAATTAAACAAACACTGATAGTTGAGATACTTTAATTGTTTTAACTTTGATAATTCATCTTTTTGGTGATTATTAGAAAACTTTTTGATTCCGCTCGGGTCTCTAATGAAATGATCTTATTTAGTTTTCAATTGGTAAATCTTTAATTCCACGTAATGTGTTTGTTTCAGTATCAGAAGGTGATTTCTCGAGCTGAGTTTTATACTTTTGTCTATGTTATGTATCATATTTTACCCTATTAATTCTATTCTAATGCTTATGTGATGATATTTTTAAAACATTTTACAGTGGCATAAATGCTCCTTCTGAAAAATAAAAAAATCAAGTGAAAGACATAAGTATACCTACATTTTAAAATTTTGAACATTAAACTGGTCTAGACTGGCTGATTATTTAAGCTCTTTTAGAATGTTTTTAGTTTTTAAGGGTCAGGGCAAGACTAAGTAAATGCAAAATTTCTGTTTAAGCTGAATAATTTTGAAATAGTCTCCTAGACCAGTGTTGCCCAACGTGGGGCACACACCCCACAGAGGGGCAATTTCACTTTCTAGGAGGGCAATTAAAAAATTTTCAATCAAATATCCCCTCCGGGAGGGTAAAATTCTGGGAAGGACATCCAAGCCCCCTTCAAGACCTTTCGTGAATATTCTGCTGCTTTCAATGATCGAACGGGTTGGGTGTAAATCTAAATGGTCTCAAAATGAACTAAAACTTCATTCTGTTTTGGAACACTCACTATTTTTCTAAACATGTCTGTCATATTTAAAAAAACCAACCAATTAAGTTTTTAAAATTAATATTACATCAGTGAGTAGAGTTAAGAGATAAACAACGTTTATATATATATATAGCACGTCTAAAAGTTTAAAAATTAAAAAGCACAGTGTTTCAGGGATCCTTAGATCCCTTCGTCAGCTCATTCCAATATTCTGACAAAGTAACATATATAGTCACAGGATTACAGGTAAAGTTACAGTTTAAACTTGAAGCAAAACAGCAATAACCAAGATTAAACAGAAATAATAAATAAATAATACAGAGGAATTAAGATTCCCAAGCATCTGAAAGGGGAGGTACACTTGATAAATCAAAATGCTTCAAAAAATCTAAGTCAATAGGTAAATTGCAGTGCAAAATAATAGACACGGAGTTACAGTCAAATATATGTTTCGAATCCCAGGAGTGTCTGGCCACGGGGGACTTGTCAAATTCTTGTTTTTTAATATAATTTTGATGTTCTTTGAGTCTAAACTTTAAGGCACGCCTGGTCTGTCCAATGTACGAGAGACCGCACTGACACTGGATTCTGTATATGCCACATCTATTAAAAGTATCAATGGGGTCTTTAAGGTTACTAAAGGAAATCTTATTGATAGGGGAGAATACAGTACGGAAACCAAATTTTTTGAGTATGTTAGATATTTTGTAGCTGATTTTATTGATTTGATAAAGGGCAGAACGACTAAATTAGAGAAATTCGGTTTCACCACTTCACTTTTATAAAATAACATCAATTAAGGTGTGACTGAAACCTCGATCTATTGCTATAGCTTTTATATAAATAGTTTCAACATTTAAGATCTACAATAACTCTAAATTTCTAGTAAATGATTTATAAAGTGTACCTCCCCTTTCAGATGTTTGGAAATCTTAATTCCTCTGTATTTATTTATTATTTCTGTATAATCTTGGTTATTGCTGTTTTGCTTCAAGTTAAAACTGTAACTTTACCTGTAATTCTGTGACTATATATGTTATTTTGTCAGAATGTTGGAATTAGATGACGAAGGGGATCTAGATCTAAGCATCCCCGAAACACTGTACTTTTAAATTTTTAAACTTTTAGACGTGCAATAAAATAAACGTTTTTCTCTGAACTCTGCATATCCTTGCACGGTGCATTCTTTTACTCACATCAGTGAGTGCTCAGTATTATTTTGATATATTAACAATGCCATCTATATTTTCACTAAAAAATTTATACATTTTTTGCAGTTAAGAACTAAATCTGTGAGGGGACTGAGCAGCTTCTCGGAGGACTCTATCCTTAAATGAAGTAAGTATATCTATTTATAGAACCTCTTTCCTTACAATGACCCTCCGATAGTCTTCTCTTTCTTTCTTCACTAGATTAAAATGACCATATTTTAGTCCCAAGCCAGGGTTTCTCAAACTTTTGACCATCGCGACAAACTTTTTATGAACATAACCTGAGGCGACCCACCTCATCTTTAGTTAAGAATTTTTTTAAGGGCAGATAATTCAAATTATTAATGTTTCTCAACCTTTGTTAGGGGACATCCATAAATTGCGTGAGGTCAAAACGGGAGGGGGGGTTTGGAAAAATCTCACCAAGGGGGGAGGGTGGTCGATTAAAATCTCACGTCAACTTTTTAAGTTAGAAATTATACGATTTTCTTAAATATGAAAGAGGAATAACACCCACAGATACGATACTGGGGTGATTTTTAGGCGGAATAATGTCCTTTTCCCCAACATCATTAATAATGGAAAAGTTTTAAGTGCTGTGAAGCACAAAATGCAAACAAATATGATAGAAAATTATTTTTAAAAATTGTAGGTAAATCTCACGTGGGGGGAGGAGGGGTCCAGATTTTGAAAAAAACACCTCATGTAATTTATGAATGTCCCCTTATTACTTTCTTTTACACCCAAGAAGACTGCAGGGCTCACAAGGTTTACAGGACATAGGTTTGGTTCTCAAGTATTTTAGTTTTAAATGTTATTTTGTTAAAGTTTTGTCTGGCAATATTAGTGATATAAAGTGAGAATATTCTCATAGAACGAGAATATTCTGAGAAGAATATTCTCTAAATTTTCTAGAATTTTCTAAAAAATATTCTCCTAAAGCGAGAATTTTGAGTATTTTTTGATAGATAAATGGAGATAATTGAAAAAAAAATTCAATATGTTTGATAATATAAAATGGTCAAGTAGGATTAGTGTTAAAAACCTTAAAATAATATCTTTGAAACACCCTTAAAAAAGTCCTCTTTTATTCAGAGAATATTCTCTGAACTGTAATGTCATTGTTTCACATGATTTTTTTATAAACAAGTAAATTTCAATGAGTAAAAATATTTTTAAAAGAATATTAGAAGCAAGTTTTAATACTCTTATTAAAGAGAAGTCTAAATTATTTCCATATAGTTGATGAGAAAGTAATAGTAATACCAATAAGCAATAGTTGTCAAACTAAAGAACCTTTTAAATCTGATATTTAGCTAATTTTGATATAACTTTGTAAAACCAGGAAAATATTTTTAAAAGAAAGGGACATCACATTAGAATTATCTATTAAAGATATTTCCAATTTTTTAATATTTATTTTACAGGGAATAATTAATTTATCATGAGAATATTATCATAGTAAGCCCAAAAAAGTTCATTCAAAAGTTCACTTTACTTTTTGCTTAAAAATAAAAATTATGTTTCTAAAAAAATAATTTGGCTAGATTTTTTGTTTGCATAATTTTAATTTCAGATTCATTTATATTTTCCTTCTTGAGAATATTCTCAATAAAATTTGGTATAATGTGTTAATTGGCTCTACATGTTGATTGGCTCTTGGGAAACGCACGGAATTGATCAGGGTCTAATCATAATTAATGGAACAATATCCACTTTCTAAATTAAGTTTATCCCATGCGTTAAAAATAAAAATATCAAAACTCAGGCATTGCTTGTACAGTACTATTTAATAAATTTTAATCTCCGCCACCGCCAAACTCCTCATGTGAAGTTCCTGTGGTGTTTCATTTGACATTTGGGGGGAAAATCTATCATGGCTCATGAGAATATTCTCAAAATTACAATTATATAGTGAATCTTCAAATTTTTACTTGTGTATAATTGCTTCACATCATATTTTCTTCCTAAGAATATTCTCATTAAGATTTTACAAAATTAAATTTATGATGGCTTCTCATTGTATAATCTTTAATATTTTCCTGATTTGAAGTTAATATTATATAACCTGCTAAAGAATTTCTAAAAAAAACTAATTTTAGTAGTTTCTTTAGTCTGTGTAATTAGATTCGGCAGTCGAAAAGTCACAGGATTTCCCCAGTCTCCCCCACCTTTCCCCTCTGCGTTGCCATGGTTTCCACCAGTCTTATTTCTCCCAACATCACACCGAGCCCACAACCGCCCGAGATTGTCATTGAAACTAACTCGTGTCGCAGCAGCCAATGAAATAATTGGAACACTTTTTTCGTTATAAAAGAAAAACTAATCATTGTAGAAAAATTTTAAACTAAAATACAATTATTTTTTTCAAATAGATTGTAGTTTTGTTTTTAAAAAAATTTGAAATAGTTTTATAATTATTAAGATTCAAAGTTTCAATTTAATTTCACACCCTGCCTTAACTTATATGCAAAAATAAAGCAGAACCGCTTATGTTTTCTTCTTTGTTACGAACTTCAACTGATGATGTCCAACCGCCTATTTTAATTACTCTAGGTCTAGGAGAATTCTCAAGAATATTAGTGATTTTAAAAACATTTCAAATTTTGTAATGATGGCTTCTCATTGTGTAATCTTTAATATTTCCCTGATTTGAAAATAATATATACACATTCTAAAAATTTTTCCCATAAAAAACTTATTTTAGTATGAGAATATTTTTAAAATTCTTTTCTTTGAGAAAAGATTATTACCGAGAATTTTCATCACTAGGCAATATACACTCCCTACAAAGTTATGCTTTACTGAATTCATGATTTTGACACTTAAAAATAGAGTATAAACTATTTTTTCTTAGTTATCTCTGAGGGTAATTATTTGCAGTTTCATTTCTTAAGGAAAAATCCAAAATTCCTAATTGGCCTGCTTTTAAGAGGTGTTCTACATGTAGTAAGGGGTCATCCATAAATTACGTGAGGTCAAAAAGGGGGGGGGAGGGGTTTGGAAAAATCTCACCAAGGGGGAGGGGGGGTCGATTAAAATCTCACGTCAACTTTTTTGACTTAATTATAACTTAATTAGGTGCTATGAAGCACAAAATGCAAATAATTTTTAGAAAATAATTTTTAAAAGTTGTAGGTAAATCTCACGTGGGGGGGAGGGGGGGTCAAGAAAAATCTCACCAAGGGGGGAGGGGGGGGTCCAGATTTTGGAAAAACACCTCACGTAATTTATGGATGGCCCCTAACACTGTTTTAAATAATTTTTTGAATCTTTATTTCATTTAAATATTTGATTATTAATTTTTGACATTTTTGAATTATAACAATTTTGACATTTAAATTTTTGAAACATTTCATTTAGCCTTTGAAGTAAAGATTAAAAAAATTACTATGTTACCATTTACATAAAGTATCCAAGTGAAGAAGGGTTTCTATAATTTTGAGAAAATGTGCTGCTTGAATTATATAATGAACTGACCAGTTGGCTCTGAAGCATTAATAATGCTAATAATAAAAATAATTGTTTTTAGTTGGGCTAGAAGTTTTTGTTCAAGCATTTGATAAGAGCGAAATGCATTTTTCCTCAAAAACTTATTATATTTTTCTTCCCTTTAGCTGCAGCTGTTCCCATGGACTGCTAACCATCACCTGCAGAAATTTTGATGGGTCGTCGATTGACTGACCCCTCATCACAACCGCAGAGATGTCCAGCAGAAGCTTCATTACCGACGGCAACGACAACAGGGGTGTCAACAACAATCTCAAAGCCATTCCAACCCTTGCAGCAAGGCAAAGCTGTGCTACTCTGCCATCAAAAGAGATGGTGTACTGGTATCTGTTCAAGTCCTACCTCTGCCACAGTCCTACATCATCCAGTCTGATAATGGACAAACCCATCATAGTTATTAACAGCACATTAAAATGGGAAGAGGTTCCCCTTGTGTTTCCTCAGCAAGACCGTCAAAAGTCCTCTAACATCTGAGGGCTTAGCAAGGTCCAAACCACTGTCTCTGGACATTCTGACAACTGAGGTGACGTCAGTTGCTGTGCAAGATTGACTTTTTGTTTTTGTAAAGGTTCAGTTATTTCAAAATTGAACTAATTTTGGCTACAACCTCTTAATAGCCCCTAAATTTTCTTTTTAGTATTAGAATTTTAAAGGTTGTCTTGAATTTTTATTCAGATCATGTGCTGTAACAATTTTGTAAATAAATATTTAAACATTATGACAAACTCTGGAAAAAGTATTTATTTAAATAAATTATTGTTTTACTCTATAAAATAGTGAATATTTGCTTCTGTATTTTGAGTGTTTTCAAGTATGTAAGTATTGCAAATAGGAAAGAAAATTTTGTCATTTATAGGTGTAATTTTTTCGTTGGAAGATATTAAGTTCTGAAGCAGGTATAGTACATTTTTGCTTTTGCTGTTAATATTCAATTGGAAAAAGTGACGTTCTATTCAATGTTTAGATTTTAATTATTAGAGAAGTATCAAAATAAAGTATAAGATACGATTATGTTGTAAAGGGAGCCAGCACCATAAAAAATATTGTATTATTAACTAACTTTTATGATAATTTTTGAATGTTAAATTTTGTCTGTCAACATTCTAATCAATTTACAGAATTTAATAAGCATTTTAAAAAAAATCGGTATATATCCAAAAAACGAATCCCTTAATTCTGGCATTGACTGGTGCTGGACGGTATTCCTCCCGCAGTATCGAATGCCTTATAAAATCGGCCAATATCCAAAAAAACGAATCCCTTAATTCTGGGATTGATTGGTGCTGGACGGTATTCCTACCGCAGTAGCGAATGCCTTATAAAATCGGCCAATATCCAAAAAAAACGAATCCCTTAATTCTGGCATTAACTGGTGCTGGACGGTATTCCTCCCGCAGTACCGAATGCCTTATAAAATCGGCCAATATCCAAAAAAACGAATCCCTTAATTCTGGCATTGATTGGTGCTGGACGGTATTCCTACCGCAGTAGCGAATGCCTTATAAAATCGGCCAATATCCGAAAAAACGAATCCCTTAATTCTGGCATTGATTGGTGCTGGACGGTATTCCTACCGCAGTAGCGAATGCCTTATAAAATCGGCCAATATCCGAAAAAACGAATCCCTTAATTCTGGCATTGATTGGTGCTGGACGGTATTCCTACCGCAGTAGCGAATGCCTTATAAAATCGGCCAATATCCAAAAAAACGAATCCCTTAATTCTGGCATTGATTGGTGCTGGACGGTATTCCTACCGCAGTAACGAATGCCTTTTAAAATCGCCCAATATCCGAAAAAACGAATCCCTTAATTCTGGCATTGATTGGCACTGGACGGTATTCCTCCCGCAGTAGCGAATGCCTTATAAAATCGCCCAATATCCGAAAAAACGAATCCCTTAATTCTGGCATTGATTGGCACTGGACGGTATTCCTCCCGCAGTAGCGAATGCCTTATAAAATCGCCCAATATCCGAAAAAACGAATCCCTTAATTCTGACATTAATTGATGCTGGACGGTATTTAATAATGTCGAATTCGTAACTGGCCGATATTTATATTTTGGCAAAGGCCGATATTGTAAGAAGAATAATGGCCAATTTTACTTGTCAATACGGTCAGATATCGAAAAAATGAACATCAGAAATCTGACATTGTCCAGTGTTATACGGTATTAGCAGGTATCAAAAACTGACATTGGCCGGTATTGCAAAGAGGGCCATTTTGGCAGTGGCCAATATCGCAAAATCGATATTGGCCGGTGTTTCTGTGCTACATGGGTAAAGACACAATTTAATCAAACATTTAAAAAAACTGAAAAGTGCTGTTTTTACATGCCACATATTTATCTCCACGAATAATCACGACATTTTCATGAATTTTTTCAGTGCGTTTTTAATTCCAATGACAAAAATACTCTAATTATGGTTTTGGGTCTATCTCCTCCATTTTTAGTTAATTTTTTAAACTTTTTTATTTTGCCTTTAGAGCCACTGTAAGTGTAAGTCTTCTCAGTGGATTTTTTTGGGTTACTTACATAGGGGTAGACCATATTTCCATGAGCCTAGGAAGCGTTGGTTCCAAATAAAAGCAGTGAAACTGACTTTTGAAACACCAGTATATATTTACTTAACCCTTAAAAATTTTTGGTCTATATTATAATCTGATTTCGTTTCATAATAAAACCTACACACATTTGTGTGGAGTAAGTCTGATTTCAGAGAATTCATTTATTCACAGAATTCATTTCTGTAAAAGTTAAATTTCTGTTCACAAAAAAACCCTTCAGTTATAATTCCTTTGAACTTTGGATTAACATACTTTTAAAACATTATATTACATAAGCATAATTAAAACATAATTACATCATATTAGTAAAGATGCTAACTTAACATAATATAATGAATCAATAATATTAGAAAATATCCTTTTACTTGATTTTTTAATTGAAAATATCCTTAAGGATATTTTCAAGTAAAAATGACTTTATTACTGTGTATTTAATACAGTCTCATTAGAATATATTTTTATTACATACCAAAGGTTAGATAAGTGGACCAGATCAAAAAATTGATTATGTACCTAACTGTCAATTACGAACAAAGGTAGATTAAAACTTTGAAATTATTATTTAAAACTTTTAAATGATATTTTACTTTAACAAGTATGATAAGTACTATGACTTTGCAAAAATTAGCTGAGATCTAAAATATATATATCCCATCACCCAATCCCTCAAAAAATGTATAAACTTGTAAACGAAAAAAAAAACACAGAATGTATCCAAGTAATTTTATCGCCAATCAGAACAAGCCTAATTTAACCGCCAAGCAAAATGTAACAACTAGAACAACCTCAGACTTCGACGCATGCGCCTGAGTCTTCGTTGGACGAAACGGTTGGGATCGGCGAAAATGCTCCTCGCAGCGGGTAATTAAAGCGGAGGTTTTTGTTCTTTTTTTCTGCTGTTTGTTCGCCGGACGTGCCCGGAATAATGAACGAGAGGGTTCTGCTGATGACACTCGGTGAAGTTCACTCGCTTCCAGTGGTGATAATAATTCGCCATCACGCGAGAGTTAACTGTGGCGTGAAAATAGTCCGCGGACCCTTTTGACTGTTATGACATCTTTTATTTTACGGTAGTGTGAGTGTCTGGTGGAGAAAACTGTTAAACCTATATCGTGGTGTGATACCGTCTAGGCTGCTCGAAATTTCTCTATTCAGGGTGTTCGGAAACACCGTGGATAAACTTTGAGGGGGGTAGAGGGTACCTAGACAAGCATATTTCGAATAGGAATGGGGGGTCGCAGATGCACCGTTAAAGAGCTAGATCCATCTAATGTAGTGCGAGGGCGTTACAAAAGGCAGTTTTCCTTAAAGCCCTGGATGAAGCTACGTTACCTAGTTACGTTATATAGCTACGTTAGTTTTCCTAAGGCCCGTTTTACGAAACAAAACATTAATAGAATGAAAAAAATTATTGCATGAGGTACAGCAGTATCCACACTACTTCCATTATAAATTTTAGCAAAATTGGACCACTTATTAACCCACTGGGTGAGTTATAAAATAATGTGCAATATTTGTTCCCTTAGTGCAGGGATGGCGAACCTTTTTCGACAAGTGTGCCATTTATATTACGGTTTATAATTTTCAGGTGTCAAGTGTGCCACTTGTTATTTTATAATAAATTATCTTTAAACCCTTGGAAAATTAAATCCTCCTTTGAGGGTCGATAGTTTAGAACAGGAGTTTCTAACTTTGGCCGTAAAGTCTGTATATAGAAATTTATTTCGGGAGGGGCCAAAAATTATTCCTTAGTCCCTCCCATGCATCTTTAATATGTTTAATGCAGATTTTTAATACATTTTAGGTAGAATTTGCATTTTCTAGCATTTAATCTATAAGAAAAAATGTTAATAATGAAGTTCCAAGTAAAGGGGGTCTGGGGGTCCTCCCCACATAATTTTTGGAAATTTGACCCTAAAAACAGGGATTTGAACAAGTTTTTGGTGCATCTAAGTCCGAATTTCGGACATTTTTAGGTAGGATTTTGATTTTCATGAGTATTATAAAAAAGTTTGAAGTAGAAAAGGGGGGTTTGGGGGCACTCCCCCAAAAAATATTTCAAAATTTTACCCCAAGAAACTGGGTTTTAACTTGTTTTGGTATACCTTGTCCGAATTTCGGAGGGGGGCAGGGCTCCTTCGCCCCCTTATATGCCCCCCTTTTTTTAGACATAGAAAAAAAAATTTTGCGTAAAGTAATCAGGCTCCTTTTGCATCCATGATTTTGTTTTTTAACGGCTTAATTAATTAGTTTCCTTACGTAATTATTATAAGGAAGGTTGGGATTTGCTTACCTTGCTGACAAAAGGGGAGGAGGGAGTCCAAAATGACCAAGAAAATGTTGTTACGTAATATTTGAACTTCCCAACGGCACCTAAGAGGTGAGTGGGGGGTTCGGGGGTCCTCCCCCGAAAATGTTTTGAATTTCAGCTAGCTAAAAAGTTTTCTGAATCTGGTTTTGGGGATCTGGTAGTACTAAAGTTTTTTTGTGTCATTTTTAGTGAATGTCGCGTGCCACCGAAATACCGGTCGCGTGCCATAGGTTTGCCATCCCTGCCTTAGTGTAACACTAAGGGAACAAGAAATAATTTAAAATAATTTTATAAAACGTTGTTTATTTAATTAGGTTGTTAAAATCTTCAAAAAATAAACAATTCAGAAAAGACTACTATTTTTCTCTCCCATGACACAAAAAAATTTTCCATGGGTATGTCAGAATCCATCTATGAAATCTGTGTTTCGATGGAATCCACCTATGGAACCCATAAAAAATATCATGGAAATAATTATTATTGACTCAAATAACTAAAAAAGCAGACATTTGGCAACATGAACTCCCACCTCTATCTTTGTCTATTATTTTCCTTAATGAAAATATTTTTGGTAAAGCAAAACTCACTACCATGTTAAAATATTGGTGCTCAGAAAAGTTTAAGAAACTCATAAATAAAACTATCATAAGTATAAATCAAATACTACTATTAAAAAATATATTGAACAGTTGCGTGTAACACAGGTCTTGCCTCAAAATGAATGGAAGAGTTCTTGGCGAATGGCCTTGGTCAAAGACACGTTATTGTTTGTCTCTCTGCGAAATCGTTCGTTTCGTAATCTTTCGTCTTTAAAAAATTTGTCTTGGTTCATCTTCTAAGTACCCGTACAAATGGATGAATGTCACAGAACAATGTACAAATGCAGTGCGTTGCTTCGCATTGTAAAATTCCTTAGGACAAGTATTTAGATGTAAAAAATCAGTTTTCATTGCATGACTATGACCTTTAAATTTAAGTCTTTAGAAACTTCATAGACAGAAAAAGCGTTTATTTACAACAAGCTAATGTATATGTTACCGTTAATGTGCATAATTTGGTATTGGTAAAGTATGAAGTATGTCATACTTTACCACCTAAGGTAATTCGCATTTTACTTTAGTTACTTCGCATATTACCAAATTATGAATTATAAAACCGAATTACACTATTTTAAAGTTCAATAGTATTATGCATTGAATTAGGTAATGCGACTCCATGTAGTATTAAAAACGTACAGATAAGATAGTATGATAGAAAAGTATTAAGCAACTTAAAAGTAATCATGTATAAAAGATAACTTTTCTATTGAAACAAGAAAAATTAAAGGAATAATAACAAACCTTACTATTTAATATTTAAATAATTAAGTCAATCAAAAAATATTCACAAAATAGTTATTAGATAATTAGTTTAAATATTAACTAGGTTGGCGTTAAGATAATAATTGATACTTTTTTCTTACATAGAGCAAACTGAAAATTCAATATTTTATCTTTTTGGAAGAACATAAATAAACTAAGAAGGATAAATATCTTAGTTATTAGATTATTATGAAAGGAATTTTAGCTAGCTTAACACCAACACTGTCAAATCGTAATTGGGATTGAAGAATCATAACTGAGCAATCTGGCCATTAATAATCTGGAAATATCTCATAATAGAGCCACAGACTTGGCATTCTAACGCTTCCTACGCCTCAATCAAACCCCAAAATTGCTCTCTTAACATTTATCAAGGCACCAGAGAGGGACATTTGTGGTGTTCGAAACGTATTACGACCACCCACTTGAAGGTTCCACAGACCACCTTGCTCAACAGCAAACAGACTTCGAATGCCCAACAGATCGTCTGCCATTTCGCAAAACGTTCAATCGGTCAATGCGAGATCCATTAGGAATGTAATTGAAGTAGCTTCGGGGTGTGCGAGCGAGCAGTGTATGCGATAGCACTAAACGACTAACGCAAATGTCCCAAGTGGAAATGATGAACATTAATATGTGTCGTTGCATAAAAATGTGATTTTTCATTGTGTCTTGTACTCAGTGACTTGGGATAGCAGTTCATTAAGGTTAGTACGGGAGTAGAAGAGAGTGGGACACCTTGGGATGGATTCCCTAGGGACACTCCACTTTTGAGACGCAACTTCATAGTTTGTATGATCTCATGCTTATAAGTACTAATAAATTACACTAAAATCTACTCTTCAACGTGTTTTAGAACCTTTGGTGCATCTGGATAATTATTTACATTAATTTTCTTGTTTTTCGAGGTGCAAAGTTACAATCACTTTTAGTGTGAAAACCATTTTTTAATAAAAGAAGCTCATTTATGTTGTTATAGTCATGTTGAGATTATAATACGCGTATCTATTAATGTTTTGGAAAAAATTTTGCGAAACCTGAAAAGTAATTAAGTTTAATATCCAAAAGCGTCGAGTGGGGCACTTTGAGACCTGTCCAAAGATGCCCCAAACCTTTTATAAGTAAAAAATGGTTTTAATTTTTAAAATATTAAATATTTTAAGAATTTAGATAATTATAATTTAGAAATTGGTGTAAAAAAGGATCTGGATTTCATAATAAGATGCACAAAGGAATATATTTAATAAATTGGCTGTGTTTGAATAAATAAAATTGTATAAAATAATGTATAACTAAAAGTTTCCCAAGGTGCACCACTGAAACGTTTTGTTGGAGCAACTTTTGCTCCTTTTTTCTTGGGGATAGGAAAAGAGAAGGAAAAATATCCTGTTGTTGTTGTTATTGCCTATTTCCCCTTGGATGCCAATCTAAAAAAAACCTTCTACTACCATATACTTAAACTAAGATTTATGCAGCAAACTGTTATTTTCGTTATTTTATGAGAAATGTTTGACTGAGCTACTGAATAATTATAAAATGTTTGTGCAAAAAAAGATAGAAAACAGTTGGTCAAGATTTCAAATACTTAAACAATCAAATCAAATAATAACTAAGATGATTTAAAGCCTCCAAAGAATTTATCATCTTAAATGGATTTATGGGAAATAATAATTTTTAGGATTGAAATTCTTTTAAATAGATTCTAGATAAATTTATTTACAGAGAACCAAAGGTGTGCAGTTTTTTTTTCAAGTATTAATATTTTAACTAACGTTTAATTATACAAATATTAATAATTTAGAATGCATAAAACTTTTTTCATTTACATTTTTTATACTTTTATTTAATTTTAAAAATAACTATCAAACAACCAGGATTTCAAGAATTAAATAGTTTTATTCTTTTTCTTTTTTTCTTATAAATACTTTACTCAAATTATATTTTGGGGAATTCTCAATGATTAAAAATCAGGGCCATACATTTAGGCATAGAGGGGATCGAAAAAAAACTTTCTTTTTCATATAATAAAAAAAACGAAATCCATGTAAAAACTTATGATATGTAATAAAAAGAAGAAACTACGCACTACGAATTATTCAAGCATAAAATGTTTGAATTTTTTATCAATTTATCAGAAAAATATAGTTTCATATTTAATAGCATTTTCTAACATATTATCTGCAGGCAAGCAAGATATGTTGATTAGTCTTCAACTCCTAATGATGTCATTTAGAATAATGACGTTTCAATAAATTCCAAAACAAAATTTTTTAGAAGAATATTATTTTAAAAGATCAATACACGTTTTATAATCATTAATTTACAAAATTAAACAGTTTTCTCTTACTTAAGCTTATTGAAATTGCTTTAAAACTAAAACTGCTTTACACAGATTTAGCAAATTTATTTTTGGGAAATAAAAATTTAATGGCAAGAAAAATTTTTTGAAGGAAGAATCAGATGAAGATTCGAATAGTAAAATCTGTGTAATCTTTTTTTACTTCTATGAAAGACGAAAAATAATCCCAAATACCATGATTCCAATTGGCATCACTGGAAATGAAAGGGGTATAGGAGTAACTAAGCAAAGTGTCAGTCTTGATATGAAGCACATGATGAGCAGTAATCACACTCCTGAATTATGCAGTAGGTTTTTATATGAATATGTATTATTTGCTAAGCACAATTATCCAGTCATAAAGACATTGGGTTATAGAGGAATTAAGTATAAGGGTGTGCAAATATTTCTCTAAGTTTGACACCTGTGGTTCTTATAGCATTGATTCCGCACTCTAATTTGTCATATGATTATTCCATCTGCTTCAAAGAAGGTGAGAAGTTTTTTGCCTAATTCTATTCACCATTCAGAGATAATAGAAGCTGGGTGTTAGATTCTGATATAATTATGTGTAATTTTTTGCTCTTTCCTCACACCGTGTATTGTTCGTTTGGTGAATACAAATTTCTAACTTCAGAAGATTCCGAATACGCCTTTACACAAAAGGAGAAAAAGTTCTGGCTGTTGAAATATTTTGTACTTTATTTCACTGAAGTGATAGTGTTTTTTGTTTTCATTATTAAAAATATTATGATATTGAGGATATAGGATATCGTAATGTCCTTTACGAATGCAGTATTTCGAATTCAACAAACGACAATGAAGCTGTAATTCATTCAATCCAACTCGGATGATAAAAAATAAATAACTATGAAGAATTAATAGTTTTAACCATAAATGCTTCCCTCGATGTTGTGACGACAGAGTTAAAATCAAACATCAAATAAACTACAGAACACTGGAAAAAGTTTTAAAATTTGGACGAGTTCTTATTAAAGACTCTTAAATCACAATTGCCTCTTTGAACATTATAAATATATTCCTGAAACTCTTTTATGTGATTTTTATGATGTGCACGTATTTTCTTAATAGAGATAATGTTTTTAGATTCTTAAAATGTATTAATTAAACCAGTGGCTCCCAACCATTTGTGGCCCATCGCCCCCTATTTAGGGGTTGACTAACACCCATCGCCCCCTTTTCATTCTCATTGTATGTCTAATTTTAATTTGAAGTAAAGTGTAAATAATAAAGCAATTTTATGTCTGGGGGGCGTCCCCCAGAAAATCTTTGGAAATAAGACTCTAAAAAACAGGTTTTTAATTAGTTATAGTACACCTCTTCCGAATTTCTGTCATATATTTTAGGTAGGATTTTGATTTTGATGAACTAATTATAAAATTTTTTTGAAAAATTAAGTTCCAAGTGCAAAAGTGGGGGTTAGGGGTCTTTCCCCAGAAAATTTTACCCTAAGAAACAGGATTTTAACTTGTGTTGGTACATTAATTCTGAATACAGTCTGTAAGTACAGTACTATTTTATGTTCCCCTTTGAATACTCATCGCCCCCCAATCGCCTCCCCCAATTATTTATCGCCCCCAAGGTAACACAAATCGCGCACCTGGGAGCGATCTTCCCCAGGTTGGGAACCACTGAATTAAACCATACCTAAACTAATATTTCTAAACTACATTATCGGTAAAATCAAATAACAAACTTTGTGATGAAAATAAGTTTTTAATGAGAAAAATCAGAACCTAATTATGGTAAAAATCAGTAGCTGTAAAAATCCATAAATCCCCAACAAATCTTATTGGTATCTGATCTCAAATTATTATAATTTAACTTTAAAAAACTTTTTATAAAATCTTTAAGAAAATACTCTTAGAATAGGTGATTCATCAATGGAAAAAAAATTTTACACGAAAAGCTATTTTCGTCGAATTATGTAATCAGCCATTGACTATTTCACACCTCAAAAAATTTTCTCTCTCTCGTCTAAAAATACTTCCCCTTCAGCAAGATTACTTCATCCTGCGTGTTTTTGCACGCTCGCCTATCATGGGGATTCGACTTTTCAACTCAATTAACGCCATAAAAAGTGCGTGTTCTCCACCGTCCATAGCCCATAATGAGTCTCCCAGCTCAGCCATTGGAACATTTATCCAGCCCATTGGGCATATCATCGAAGGAAGCATCGCCAGAGATTAATGGAGGAGAAGGTATTCCGTAAAAGCTATGCGAATCTCTTTATGTAATAGTATTGTTCAATATTGCGACATGGGCATTTATGTATAAGCTGGATTACAATGGCTTAGAAGATGTTCGCAGCGCTTATTCAGAAACAGGAATTTAACTGGTTTGATGAATATGTGATTAAGTTGGTTGGGAAAAAATCTTAACGATGTTCTTGAGGTAATGACCATTTGTGCATTGAACGCAAGGAATGTATTTTAATAATACATGCTGTGTTAAGGATTCACTGACACGAAAATATGTGCTTATGTCTGCTGGGGTTCATGGGCATAATATTCCGGTTAAAAATTATTTTTATGTTTTTGGTGGAGGGAGAATTACTTCTCCAAATCTGAATGTAATAAGTTGAGAACATTCATTACAACTAAATTCCGTGGCTTTATTTATGTATAAGAAAATATTTGCGTTTTTGTTGTACCGGGTTCTAGAATCTAGACAGTTTTCTAAGTCACTCAAAAAAAAGGTGAAGATCATCTTTCTAGAAGCCCGGGTCGCTAGTAAAGATCGTCTGATCAATTCTAAAGTCTACAATACCCCATTGATAGAAGTAAACAACTTTAGGAAAAATTCCAATGCAGAAATGTGCTGAATTTCAATAAAAGATTTTAGTATCCTTGCAGTCAATCAATAACTTAAATTTTGAATACAATTTTTGTTAACTAGGGAGCTATCGCCCACCAATCCCCGTAAACTGCTTACGCAAGACCTTTTGGATTGCTTCGAAATCCTCACAAAACCCAGCCCACAGAACTTACTCACATTATAAAATATTAACAAAATCAATTAGCAGAAGAAACGTCAACGAATATTCTACCCTATGGGGAATATTCAGGATGGAATTACCCCCTACCCTATGGGGGAATTGGGAATCTATGGGGGTAATTAGGGAACGTTTAAAACTGAGCCATTAAAAAACTCAATTTTTATCTTTTATATGTTAGGAAGTTCAATAACTTTTTGTGCTCAAAATAATCTCTAAGGCAACGGTCATCCAGAGCGCAAAATCAGGCGTATCGCAGGCGCAATCTAACTTCTCGACTTCTCCGCCCATCACACAAAAGGGAAATTCCGAGAAAACCCCTGGTTTACTTTTGCTCTTTTGTGTGATGGGCGGAGAAGTTAGATCTGCCTGAGATACGCCTGGCTCTGCGCTTGCCATGACCGTGCCCTAAGATTTGCTCAACAGTCAACACATGAGTAGAAAGAAGGGTAAATAATTACCCCCTATAGGGAGATATAGCCCCTGGAAGATGCGAAATCGATGCATTCATTGTATTTTTTCAGTGAATTTGGAATTTAAATTAATTTATCATTCAATTCTTATTCTTTGTAGTATAAACTAGTCCAAAATAAAATTTGCTTTTAATTTTAAAATGTGTTAGCTTTTTTTATCCAGGGAATGTTAGTCTCCATTCATATTCATACTCCATTGATACTGCTTTAATGATTCGTGTCAATTTCATAATAATTTTTAATTGTCTTAATCTTTCTATTCCTCACTTTTGTGTTGTGAACTAAGCAGATGTATAATTTAAATGTCAATTTAAGTGTTTTTTAAGATTTTTCTTTATTTGAAAGTTCATAAGGTTGAAAAAGGGAATTAATCCATCAACTTCTTTTTAACTGTAAAATACTTTTAAATGTACTTATATTTGTTTCGATGATTGCCCCTTTTTTCTAAATAGGGTACTTAGTTTCCAGTAAAAATTTGGTGGTTATATACAACGAAAATTCCATTATTTATACAGTTTTTTTTTCGATTTTCTCAAAACTTTATTTTTTTGACTTATTCCCTTTTTCAAGCTGACCATTCAATCATGCATGTTATGTATTTTTATCAATGATTATAATCACTGATATACAGATCTCAGCATCATAAAGGCAGCAACAAAAACTCGTGTAACAACTGTAAGTGACCATAAAAAAAGGAACATCGCAGTTTCTTTTGAGTTAACATGACTTTTAAACGGCTCCAAGTGTAAACAAGGTCCTTTATCCCGCACACGAATTACACAGAAAATTAGCACTTACACACCGCACGTGATAAACAAATCAAGCACGTTCAGGAATTCCAACAGAACACTTTTTTCTAGCCTTCCTCTAAATGTTCTCTCCATACCTAAGTGATGGATTGCTTCTAATGATCCCCGAATGTCCAAAAAAGTCCCTCTCTGTGACATTAAGGGCGTTCACGGCCTTCGAGAGCAGGCACTGAAGTTTAATTTTAAGGCAAGCCGCCGATAGCACCCAAAGAGCTTACAACTGCAGAAAGGGAAGGGGTATTTGAGCTGTAATGGCATCAGCCATCGTGACTTTGTGTGGGAAGGGGTCACAATCGTGACTATCGATTGCGAAGGGGTAGATCGATTTGGGAATATATAAATTCGAGTGATATTATTGCATCGATTTCTCGCTCTTAGCAGCTAAGATTATCGATACACTGACAGTCAAAATAATGCAAATGTGCTGGTTAGTGTCGGGGTTTGTTGAAGGGAAATGTTTGTGAATGTTTGATTGAGAACTCAAATCTAAGCACGAATTCCTCTAGGGGGTTGGTTATCAATCTGTGTTAGCGAAATAGAGATGGAAGAGATTTTAAGTGGGAGAGGATTTAGTAGGGGATTCGATTCTAAGAAAAGTTGAGCATTCTCTGTTTCTAGTTATCGCTTTCTCCTCTCTTGCTCTCTTTATAACTCTCCATATCTTTCATTAAATCTTTGTGTATCTAAATACTAAAGTGAAAATAAGACAGAAAATGGGAAATCGATTTGGTGAAATCAGTTATTTTATAGGCACAATGTTAAATACACAACTTAAAGGAGTCATCATACTTTAGCTTCAATGCGTTACAAAGAGTGTAATTATTTTCTTATTAAATCCCTGAGTGAAATCACGTTTACCGATAAATTGCAGTGATTTATTCGTATAATTTTATATTATTTGGCTTGCATACCATACCTTATTAGCATAAAACTGAAATCTGATTCCCCCTAAAATAGGTGTAAAATTTTAAAGAAAAATGTAGCAAAACGTAATAAAAACGGAAAGCGGAACATACCTACTAAAATTGTTTAGCTTTCTCTCTTTCCATTTCCTCTTCCTCTTTTTTATTCACTCGCTTTTTCTATCGGTTCTCTACTCTGCACAGCATTGCTGATTATCAGCGAATCTCTACAATAGCATTTACACTGAATGGAATATTTCCAGACTATGTTTTTTCCAATTAAATCACTCGTTGTTACATCTTACTCTGCCATAATTGTCGGGAGTGTTTTTCTCGTATCTACTAATTAAATTCTTACCGTCTTCTTCAGTAAACAATCCATACTTGCATCTAATCTTTCTATAATCCAAAAGAGACCAGTCGGTTCAATTGGCTTGTACACATCAACAGAAGCCAAGATCTTCTCCTGTATATTTCCCAGGTCATAAGTTCACCCCTGATTACACGTTTCCACGATACAAGTACGAAAGGTGTGTTTACTCATACACAAATTGGCGACTCTTTCTCATCAGAGGACCGACCAACGCATATCGGCTATGTGAGTGTACTCATGCCCAAAGGAGAGAATGGATTGGAAACCTGTTATTAGCACTGCATTCGAAGTGATAGAAAATTGTATGTTTGATGTGTGACTTGACGCATTGCCATCATTTGAGGTGTGGAAGAATGCTGGAATTAACACATTGGTGTTGCGCCGAGCCTGGGAGGACAACTACTGTGGAAGCACTTTAGTGTTGCATTTTAAGGCTGGGACCTTATACGAGCTGCATTTATAAATATCATTATATCGAGGTAAGTATACACTCCTTAAACACTTCCATCTATTAGTTGTGTGTATTAAGGGAGAAACGAAATAGTAGAGAAGGTAATTTGATCAAACAAAAACCCATTTAAATTTTTAGTCTTGGTACTGTTACTAAAGCGTCTTAACTACTGCTCTACAACTGACTACATCTGTAGATGAGTCATTGGAGCAATGATACCGAGGAACAGAGGATGCGGGCCAAATTATCCATCCTAACTTTGCCGTGGGCTGAAATATCGATATGGGCTGATCTCGCAGGCCAAAAGATCAATGAGATTGTGAGCTTTACATATGCAAATGATGATAGAGAAAAGGGGATTTCGGATAATGGACGCTCAAAGTATACCTCAAGGTTATATTTTATAATTTTAATGAAATGTCTATATTTTTTTACAAAGCTGCTTCACAACCATTATAAATGAATGAAATGAACAATTCAACATTTTTTCCTTTGTCAAATTGTTCTTCAAACCTGAATGATTTACAAAAAAATTCATCTCTTTAATCTTTTAATTAAATTTTCATAGGTATGTAGTGGTTAACTTAAAAGCTTAATATTTCAAAGTTTGAGAATTTTTTAAGATCTATTAGGCCAAAAAAATGGTACGGTTGGGAACTGTTCCATCTTGGACAGAAGAATATTTCTCTTAAAATATTCAACAAAAACACATTCGTAATTTAAATTACATCTATATCCTAAAAAAGTGAACGAACGTAAAATTTTATGTTATTTATTTTCAGAATATTAGAAGTAGGTAGACACAATAAAATTGTGGGGGGAGATTGGATCTCAGTGTAAGCAGACCTTTTTGAAAATATTGAAATTCTAAACTCAATATTGCTATTCTCTTCACTTTGATAGGACATTATAAAAAGGATATCGGCATCAATCTTGACTTAACACTAGCATCCTATCTCCTAAAACATAAAGGTCATTTTTTAGGGCGGGGGGGACAATCAAACTGCTGCCATCACCATTTTTTTTGTCGTTTCACCCGTAGAAGAGTACCTACGTTAAACAGAACTAGTTTTTCCGTCTTCTTTTGAAAATTTTGTGCAGAGCTATGTCATGAAATGCCTTAAGCAACGATATGTATTTTTATTGGAAATGATTGATTCAAATTACCATTGTTGAACCAATACAAAAACTTAAGTTGCCGATAACATACCCGAGCTATCCAAACTAAATACAAAATTTAAACACATTACATTCAGCAGTACACCTAAGGCTATCAAGGTAATTTTTTCTTCAAGAATATTTTACTTTCTCCGCCCATGTGATTTCCAAACCCCAGAAAATTACTACTTAACATCCTCTTAATTACACACTTAGAAGTCCGAAACCTATTCTAACTCCCATTCCGTTACAGATAACGTCGTTTAACGAGGCGAAAGTGCCGAGCTTTTGGAGATAGTGTAACCGATTCCACGTTCGGCGAACCTTTTCTCACAGCTACACAGAAATCCCCGCCAATTACACCTGGAAAAATAAATATGTATTGATGGAGATTCCCGATTAGCAATAAAAGAAAAAATGGCGTCCCTTTTGCATACAAAGAACATACCTTTCGGAAGGGGCGAATTCGTATAATAGCGAATTCGTAACTACCACTTGAATGAGCACAAAGATAACAAGCAACGTTAAAAACCACCTGCCCGGGCCCATCCATTCTTGTTCCGAGGGAGATTAATTTCAGATGAAAGTCATCTCAGGTATTTTCAATTCAGATGAGTTTTATCAGATGCGCCCACTTGTTACAAATGGCACCCGAGGAGCTTCGATATTACCCCCTCCCTAATGCCCCCGGTACCTAATCAGGTTTTGATCTTTTTTTATGAAGGAGATATATATTGCATTTATCGATGGTTGAAGAGAATGGGGTTACTCGGAATTCATTTCTGAAGGGCCGTGCCCATGTTGCTGATTTATGAGCTGCTCATGATGAGTTCTACGCAACGGAAAACAATCTATATAAATATAGATTGAGGGGAATTGAATAATGGAGATAGTTCGTTGTTTGGTGATGTTGCTGCAAAATAAATCTATAATCGGTAATAGATAATGGAAGGAGAATCTGGATTTTTTCCCCTGAGGAATTTTACTTGATGCTGAATATTAAAAGTATAGGTGGGGTATTAGGGCAGATAGAGTTCGGTTGTATGTATACATTACTTCCAGCCTACGCTTGTAATGAATCAGAATTATGGTACTCAAGATTTCATTTAATTATAGATCTGGGTGAGCCTTTGAGTGGGTTTAAGTCAGATAAGACGCAGCAAAATGAATTCAACTTTTGATTCAGTAATGAATTAAACCTTTTTAGAGAGGATGGCATTTTATGAGGGATAAACTTTGAAGTATCTCATTATTTTCTAAGTAAGTCTGAATCATACTTGGTTTATATTAAGCGTAATTTTAATGAAGGAAAAACATAGCAAAATTAAATAATCACCTGATTTTGAGGATATCGGAAAATACTTTTTTATTTTTAAAGATTTATTAAAATCCCATTCCCAAAGAAAATTAGCTTAGTTAAACGAAAAATCGTTAATGGCAAATCTCAAGTTGGGAGAAGTTTAATTTCATCATACACTCATTGCCATAAAAAATAGCGCACCAAGAAGAAAAAGGATATCAAAGCCAAATTCATTTCCATGATTCCCCATAGTATGAAGGTCAGTTGATAAAAAATTCAGCCTTCCTCGATGTTAGGGGGCCGAGAAAATCAGTAAAAAGTGTTGACTCCATAGGTGTCCACAACCACCGCAACAGGCCATGAAATTGGGTGAGGTGAGAGGGGCTCTAAATGGGCTTTTGGGGATTGGAGGACCATGCTGTCTCCCCACGTAGTCAAATTTCATCTGGTGCACCAGCGGACGTTGCATACCGGAACTTGCATGCTCTTCCTCAAGACCGGATTTGTTTTGTAAGCATTGATTCTAGAGAACGGGAAGGCTGAGGTAAAAATGCAACATAGGGGGTAAGAAGAAAGCTTGGACATTGCGTACAACATGTGTTTGTGTATTTTTCTCTTGAAACTTGTCCGAAGGCCAGGTCTGAAGGTAAGGACGGACAACCAGCTGCAAAACCTCAACCGTTCAGCTCTGGTTGGTCAATGTACCGGTAAATCATACTGAGGAGATGCGGCAGTGGAATGGATGTCACTTGCAGTATTGTGGATTGTTCTTATGGTTCGCATAGCTTCGTACATCTTTGTCTATAAACATGGAACTGACCATGGGCCTTTCTGTTTCCAAGAGTGTACCAAATAAGGAAATGATCATCTCAATTTCACGAAATTGTGTTTAGGAGAGAATCCCGCTTCGTTCTGAAGCACCACGATGGTTGGGTATGAGTTCGAAGAATACATGGAGAGAGCGCGCTCAGTTGTGGGTTTCCTAATCATCACACGGAGTGGTAACTCAAGATACCGGAGTGGTGGTGCATTGGATTCCATTTCTGCAACTCCTTAGTAAGATTTACCAGTACATTTACCAACCAGACCTGCACCCATTGAGATTTTGTTGCTGTTATCCGTCCTTACCTTCAGGCTTGGCCTGCGGACAAACACAAACACATGTTGCAGGCAATGTCCAAGCTTTCTTCTTACCCCCCTATGTTGCATTTTTACCACAGTCTTCCCGTTCTCTAGAACCATTGCTCAAAAACAAGTCCGGTTTTGAAGAAAAGCATACAACGTCCGATGTAACGTCCGCTGGTGCACCAGATGAAATTTGACTACGTGGGGAGACAGC
Source organism: Tetragnatha versicolor (assembly GCA_024610705.1). Lineage (NCBI taxonomy): Eukaryota > Metazoa > Arthropoda > Arachnida > Araneae > Tetragnathidae > Tetragnatha > Tetragnatha versicolor. The sequence goes on along the minus strand of JANDEH010000011.1, from coordinate 6,945,973 downwards.
ATGGTCCTCCAATTCCCAAAAGCCTATTTTGAGTCCCTCTCACCTGTGAGCATGACCTGTGGCGGTGTATATAGACACCTATGGAGTCAACACTTTTTACTGATTTTCTCGGCCCCCTATCATCGAAGAAGGCAGAATTTATCAATTAACCTTCATACTATGGGTAATTATGGAAATAAATTTGGCTTTGATATCCCTTTTTCTTCTTGGTGCTCTACTTTTTATGGCAATGAGTGTAATCGCCTTATTCCTTTATTTTTTATAGGTTTGGGCGAGGTTTTAAGGTGCAATGACAAATTTAGATCATTTTGCACCGTCCATTTTTTTATTTAATGGAAGAGGCGAATAGAATAATCAACTTTAAATCAGCATTAAGGAATTCGTTCCCCTTTGATAGATTCTTCAAACCACAAAACTAAGCCTAATGAACTTCTCAACAGATTTTCCAGGATTTCTCGATCTACCATATCCTTTGAGTCTCACCATTAACATTTCCTCAAAACAACGGATGTTTCAGATAAATAGCCATTTCAAAATCGACGAACCCGAGCTTTGTTCCCTCGTGAGTTTGGATATCCCAAGAAAAAACTTACTAGAAAATAACACACTTAAGTAGCCACCACAGCAGATGTTCCACAACCTATTGCAGCGGGACAAAGTATCATTCTTGAAAGGGGCGTCTTCTTCGAGATCGTTAGTGGACACCTTGCATTGTATCAGGTTCCCGTAGAAAAGTCGCGGGTTACTGACTTAATTTCACACGGGATGCAGGTTTCTGGGGAAAGTATCAACCTCTCTGGAGATTGCTTTTTGGTCAACGAATTGGCAAGAATGGGTTTTAGATTGTCAGGTGTCACAAAGGGACTATTAGATGAGTCATAGACTTTTCGTCAAGGTCAGGATGGAGGTCTCATTAGAAAGATATTTGAGTGGGTTAGATCCCGAAGGGTCCCTGACTGGGCGAAATAATTTCGGATTGGTGTGATGGGTTTAGAAATTAAATGAGGGTTTTTCCCCATCTGCTTAAGGTACCTTAGTATCAGTATGCTTTTGGGATGTTTGATAAGTTGATTTTTAAATTAAATTTAGGAAAAATCATTTAAGGTTGCCGATAAGTAAATACACGTATTTTCAAGACACTAGCTAATAACCAAGATTTCATCCTACCAACCAACCTATTGTTAATTAACCCTAGGTTAGTTGGTTGGCAGTGGTGGATTATTAGTTTTTTTATGGCGCAATCGGGCATAAAATGCACAAGACAACGCCTGACACGACATAGAAACACCAGGCAAAAATGCCTTTGTCGAATTATGAGCAATAGGAGTTGGGATCCATTCTACAAAAATTGGATGCGTTATAAAAAATTCTTAATCAATCTGAACTGTAATAAAAATACAGTAAAATCAGCGTACATCACAATTCCCGATTAAAATTTATAGATAGTAAGGTATTATTTTCAGGTATGAAAATCCGTAGTTGAATCGAAAGCTTATCTGGTAATAAAAGAACAGAAAAAATTAATTCAAACGATCTTCAATTTTGTTACAAATCAAAGTTATGTAGGAAATAGTTGTCCTATTAAATGTATATAACAGACAAAACAAATGTATTTGTGCAGCCCTAAAAAACTAAATCATCCAATGCGATTGAAATCTATTAGTTTCATTGTGACCCAGGATAAGGTTAGGCACCTCTGCTGACCATGATCTACTATTTGCTATCGATATAATAAAACGCATCTTAAAATTAAAAGACAGAAAATTATACATATCTAGCAAAACCAATCAATTCGACTTAAACCCAACCCTGATCATTTTCCGTTCAGCCACTATCGTGATCTATGGCTACTTATGCACTACTAAATGCTCACCTAAAATTCACGTCCGAAGCTTGATTGACATCGAAAATAATAACCTCTTTGGGTTCACCCAACACGATCGACTCCACATCTTGTTTCTTTCTCTAAAACCTTTCAAGCCTGTTCCACGTCTCACTGGGCATCAGTGGGAAAAACAATAATTCCTACTGAGCAGAAGACTTCCACAATTTTTCAATGGCAATTCAATAAAGCGTGCCACATGCAAATTATGCGTGCCGTGTTCACGTCAGCCTCGCCGCCGCAATTATGATAATCACTGTTTGTTTTGGGAATTACTGTCATGCGGAGTGACTAGAGAGTAGAGTTGGAGGTAATAGAGTGCGCGTAGGGCCCCCTTCACTTTCCCCTTCAAAGAGACTGTGTCTACGAGTCTAGTTAAATCCCAACTATCAATTGCCCGACGATTTATTTGTTCTAGATAAGTAGAATCTACATTGTTGAAATATAAGGGGGTTTAATATTTTAGGTTTGGGTCGTTGTATGAAGCTGCGTCCCAGGATCCCCAGGTATGATGAAAAAAGGGGGCTATAGCCCCAAAAATCGATGTCCTATCGTTAAAAAAGTGACATGTCATTTCAGATAGTGGATCCCATAGAAATAACCTGTCCCTGTGCGAAAGATGTCGGGCAAACGGCGGGCGGCGTCGGGAATTTTAGTTGTCAGACAAAGGAACGGATTCCGTGTACATCTGCCACACACAGTGGACTTGTAAAATCATCTTGGTGTTCATTATTTTTTAGCTTGATTACTTATCAAAAGGGTTGCTTTATCATCAAAAGGTTAATTGAAATTCCTTTATGCAGTGGAACTGGTTACAAAAGGAAAGGTTACAAAACCGAATTGCCCCCAGTTGACTCTTCTATAACTTGAGTTCAAAGAAAGCGAATAAAAATGGCGGCAGTTGAATTCGTATATAATACGATTTCATATAGCGCGAAACTTATACCGTTACACAAAAACTGTAGTGTGGGCAGGCACGGATCCTTACTTTTACCCAAAATTTCAAAATTGTAGGGGATTTTCTAAAAAGTATCACGCAAGATCTGCATGTGGTACCGTTAGGGAGTATAGGGATCCTCCCCTAGGAAAAAAAATTTAAAATTTGACATGTAAAAGTAGGGTTTAACTCATTTTGATCTGCGCCTGAGTGGTGTGGAACAGTTTTCTTTAAAAGCTACTATAGGTTATTAAGGAAAACAGCAGTGAAAAATCACCAACTTCATCACTAGTCTCAACACATCATCAAGTTTTTCTACCACGTCTATGGGACTAATCACATTTCGTATTTCACTTTACCATGCCACTTTCTTACGTTATGTTATCCTCGCAGGTTTGCAGCAGATGGGCTCTCTAGCCACAACCCCATTTATCTACTATCTTTTGGAGTGCCACACTCGGTTGACTCGATTCGGGGTCGTGACTCTTTTTCCCTCTGATGTCGCCCTCCAATTAGAAAGTGTCTGTTTGCTCTTCGATCACGAACCGGGCAATTAACGCGGGATCGCCGTAATGACGATCGTGTTCGAGCTGTAATAGTAATAATGGCCGCGGCGTGATCTCTCTTCGGGGTGTCGGGATTGGAGCGGAGGGTGCCGTGAGACTCTGGCAGTGATGAATTTTCTCGCTTTCATTCTCACCCTTACTTTCTCTCTGGTGTTCTCTCTTACCCTCATTGAATCGTCACTTTGAAAAAGGTATTTTTACAGTTGAAAAAAAAGTTGATGGACTATTCCCTTTTTCAAATTAATGAAATTTCAACTAACAAAAATTTTTAACCCACTTTAATCGACGGTTAAATTATATGACTGCTTAGTTCTCAGCACAAAAAATATAGATGGATAAAATTAAAAATTATTACGTTGAGTCATTCAGGCGCTATCAATGGAGTAAGGCTAAGCGTGCACTAGAGACTTTTGTCACGGCGACTGAGACAAAATTATCACCCAGGCTATTGCAAGAAGCTAGAGCGCGCGCACTAGGCGACGAGACTCTTGGCCGATTGCCAAGAATCTCTCCATAGAAATACATTGCTCTCGAGTGGCCTAGTGTTATAAGTCGCCGTGACAGAAGTCTAGTGCGCGCTTAGCCTAAGTATCAATGGAGACAAAATACTCAGGGGATAAAAAAAAGTGGAAACACTTTTTAATTTATTTTAAATGTTAATTTTATTTTGGCTTAGTTCTCACCACAAAGAATAATAAAAGAAAGACAAATTAACTTAAATTTCAAATTTAATAAAAAAAATACAATGAATGAGCATATTATATTTCGCTAAATTAAAGGGAGTAATCTAAGGGAACTATCTCCCTATAGGGGTAGTTATATTTTTTCCTTCTTTCCACTGACATGTAGAGCAAAGCTTAGAGATTTTTTTTAAACATAAAAAGTCAATTCTTCATTTTTTGGACTGATTCCCAATTTTAACCTAGCTATTCAATTATCCCTGTGATCCTCACATTTCGTTTATTCTTACTCTAATTCTCCCTATTTTTTTAATACTTCTTCTCTTACTCACATCCTACCTTGGGTCCAGGTGTCTGGAGACTATTTCCCTCCCCTTCAGATGCATGGCAAAATTGTGGAGGTGGGGATAGATAGTGGCAGCATCTATCATCTCATGAGGCAGAAGTCGGACTCCTGCCATATATGGGCCTCACTTTCTCAGGAGCCGCACCCCCTTTGCCTTGAATCCTTGGCACACGACAACAACAACAACAACATAATTTCGTCTATTTTCTATCCTTCTCTAAATCCTTCTATAACGTCCTTCTGTTAAAACAGTGGTTCCCAACAGGTGGTCCGCGGACCACTGGTGGTCCGTGGGGCCTTCAGAGGTGGTCCGTGAGAAGATTTTAAAATAACTTATCCAAAAAATGTGGAAAACTTTAAAAAATAGTTTTCCTAATCACACATTCCAGGAAATAGTAAAAACACTACAGATACATAACATAAGTAAACAAATAAAACATAAGTAAAAAATCATACGTCTCATAAATAAAAAATGCTACGTTTCACTTCTCTCCTATGAAACATTTGTTCATTACTATTATTCTGCAGTTTTATTCAACAGTAGTTTATTACAGAGTAGAAACGGAAATATGATGATGTGGAAAAGTATTGCATCAGATTAATTAAAACTGAGAGGCGTCGGGGTGGGGCTAATAAAGAATAGAATGATCAGATTTATACTTGGTTTGATACTACGAAGTGAAGCGTAGAAGTGTTGAAAAATACTTCAAACTGGGATGCTATGATCAGACAGAGGGGCTTCGAGAAATCGGGGTATGAAAAGAGGAAATTTCTGAAATACACGTGCTATAGGTTTTTCGAAGATATGAGAAAAATTTACGGCGCAAGTTCAGAGGTGCGGATGATTGGCGAATTTTGGCTATTTGGCGCCATATTTAGAAGCCAAATGACTCTTTTAACATTAGTTAGGGTTACCATATTAGTCATGTTTACTGCTAAAAACTTGGCGCATCCGCACCTCTGAACTTGCGCCAAATTTACTGCCGAAAATGCGAAAGTTTTTGAACACATAAATTATTTTCTATTTTAATCGCTCCTATTAAATAATTATTGACTTTTGACGCGGTTTCTTTCGGGAGACCATCAGCCTCGCTTTTCTAGTATAGCATTTCCTCTGCCACAATACTCACAGTCAGGGCATGTCCAGTTTGCTTTTTTGTGATCAACAGAATTTCTGGTTATTTCATTCGTCCTACATTTTAATTTAAAGCTAAGTACTTTCTTTCAAATTTAAATCTACTAATAATATATTACCCTATTTGTTGGTTATGAAAAAAAGAAAAATAACTATTTTATACTGTTTTTTTAAACCAGTAACTTTTGTGTAGGTGTGAACCCTTCCAGGGTTAATAGATAAAAATGCTTGATAAAAATGCTCAAATGTCTTTTATAAAAGGTATATTTTTAAACAATTAGATATAAAACTAATGTAATGTTAATTTTTCTTTTAAGTTTAATAGATTATTCGACTTTCTAAGTTCTATTTAAAAGCCTTGTAAGACTCGGTTTCCCTTACTTCAGAAAAAAAGTCACAATTTTAGACCCTCCATGAGGATTAAATGCACTGAAAAAAAGTTAAAATTTTGAAGATACAGTTAGGGATAGAGATGGTCCGCGGAGGTTCAAATTTAAGTGAAGTGGTCCGCAGACATATTTGAGTTGGGAACCACTGTGTTAAAACGACCATATATTTTGGTCACAGAAGAGGACACTCCAATCGAGGTTAACTGCATTATGTTTCTGGAGTATATTGTATGACTTTCGGTCTCAAAAGATGTCCTCTCGCTCATCCCCCAAACCTTGAAGAAATCAAAGACAGAGACCAGTAAAATTAGACCATAGATCCCAATCTCGAGAGGGATGAAGAAAGACCTCCACGTTGAATGACCATCTTTGAAGATCCATAATGAATCAGTAATGGCCAAACGATGGCCGCTGCAAAATGCGTCCCTGAAAAAGTTTCGAAAAAATTACCGAACCGTCGAGATTACGGGTGATGACGGCAGAGACAAGCCGACAAAACCCATCTGATTCCGTCGCCCTTTGAGCAGTCGCTAATGGATTTTCCGCTTTTCTTAACCCTACAGGGACGGACGCGTTTCTGGACAAAACAGGGCCATGACTGCATTCGGGAGGTTTTATCTTCTCCCTAAAGAAAACCGTTCGACCACGAAGGTAATCGCCTTGAAGACGTTGGGATCGCTCTGGAATCTTGAGGTCGCGGGAGGAAGTGATGGTTTTGGGGGATCTGCTGGTTTTGGTTTTGGAGGTGGGATTTTTTCGTCGACTCATCTGGATTGTCCGTGCGAGACTTCACGTGAAGGTGTTTCGTTTTTGAGGCGCGGAACAAAGCATTAACGATGGGGAGATGGAAAGGGTAGATAACGTTACGCGGCCGCTTCACCCAACATAGCTCTTGAGGCAAGCTGGGATAAAAATGGATCTCACAATAGAGGAAAATACAAACCGTGCCCAAGCAGTCTTATTTGGCAATTTTTCTTCCGATTTGATGAGGAATGGCATACGGCATACAACGGAGTTTAAAACCTGAGGTATTAGTTTCATTTATTCGTTTAAGAAATTTAACCCCTTATCACTGACCAGGACAACCAGCCTCAAGCGTACTGGAGAGTGAAGTCTTTAATGTGAAGTGACAATTTGTCAGCCAAAAAGGAGGAAAGGACCAGTGGCCAAGTGTGTTAGTACATTAATAAGCGCAATCGTGCTCGTGGACAGACCTCCAGTGATAACCTAATGTTAAGCATAACTGATCACTAACTAGTGACAATGATTAGATCAGTGTTTCCCAACCTTTTTCTGTCCATGCCCCACCAAAGCCTTTCTAAATTTTCCATGCCCCGGTCTCAGTGGCATATATAGAAATATATTTTGAGAGGGAGCTAAAATTATTTCTTAGCCCCTCCCCCCTATGTATATATAATAAGTCTAATGGAGCTTTTCAGAACATTTTTAGGTAGAATTCGAATGCTAAAAAACTAAATAAGTTATGAGTAATTAAGTTCTAAGTACCAAGGGGGGTCTGGGGGTCCTCCCCCAGCAAATTTTCGGAAATTTGACTCTAGGAAGCAGGTTAGTTTGGTACCCCTAAGAGGGAAATTTTGGATATAAATTTTTAGGTAAGATTTGCATTTTGATGAACCTAATGTAAAAAAAAGTTTCAAATAAGCGTTCTAAAAACAAAGATCTTGGGTCATCCCCCAGAAAAGGTTGGAAATTAGACTCTAAAAACAGGGTTGCAACTTGGTTTTAATACATACTGGTTCAGATTTCAGACATACAAATTCTCAGATAGGATATAGGATCAGATTTTGATAAACTTCTTTTTAAAAAGTTGTTTTTTAATTTTCCCCCTTTATTGGCCCCACCTGGGGGGCAATTTGGTTGAAAATTTTCCAGTTGCCCCCCTAAAAAATGATATTGCCCCCCGGTGGGGCGTGCGCCCCACGTTGGGAAACACTGGATTAGATCGTTAGCGGATCCAGCCTGGACCTAAGGGGGGGCAACCCCATTTTAAGAAGGTTGGGAGCAGGATTAGAAAAAACATGTTTTTTAAAATAAAAAACAAAAAACATGTTTTATTTGTTTTAAACGTGTTTTTTTGTTTAAAACATTTTATTTGTTTTTTTACCCTCGACAAAGAATTGCTAAGAAAACCCATGTTTTTTTAAATTTAAATTTGATTTTTGAAATTGAAATTAGATTAATAAAGCTATACTTTTAAATACACAACAAACAGTTCGTTCTTTTAAATGATTTTTGTAAGTTTTCTTCACAGCATCGAGTTCTTTATCAAGTAATGTACTGCCTATGTCATAGCGATTTGGTGGTTTGTAGCCAAGCCTTATACTTGACACCATCTTTTTAAGCTTTGAGTGATCCACACTTGAAAATGGTGAGTTCGTTGCCTAAATAAAGAGAGCAACTTGCTAAAAAATATATGTGTTTTAAACAAGGTTTTTTTGCTTTGTTTTAAACGTGTTTAAAACGAGTGTTTTAAACAAAGTGTTTTAAACGTAACAACCATGGTTGGGGGTTCTTCCCCAGAATATTTTTGTAAATTTCACCTTTAAGAGTAATCTCTCGGGGAACAATCCAGGATTTTAAACTTAACCCCTTTTTGTGAAAAAAATTAAATAGTATTTTATTTTTTGTGAAAAATTTTAAGATCTTTTTAATTTATGTGAAATTTTTATAACTATTTTTAATGGAAACTGCAAAATTAATGAAATCAGCATTAAATTAGTCATTTCTTCAGTTTTATAGCTATTTGAATACTCAATTAACTACTATAAGCAATCCACATATAATTAAAAATAATTTTTGTGAAGGTGCCGTTTTTGTTAGTACATTTTTTGTGAAGGTGCCGACAAACGGTACTAAAATTGGCCTGTATTAGTCCCTGTCACTCGTTTTTGAACATTTAAGATGGGATTGGGGAATTTTAATTAAGGTCCCATCCTCCGAGAGAGATCCTAAAGATGAGAGGTCATCTCTGCTCTAGATGGCAGTGGCGTAATTACATTTGATAGCATGTCAGCCAACAAAAGAGTAAAGGTCAAGAGTGGTCAAGAGATGGAAATGAAATATCCATTCCAAATTAAATTAATACTAAAGTAATTTATTTTTTAAAATAGTACTGCTTGTGTGATATAAGCGATTTTAGAGGCTTTTTTAAAGCCGGTTTATTTTTCTTAATCAAACAATTTAATTAACCCCTCTACTAATGCCCATGGTAGAAAATGTGCTACCACAAGTTTATCTTTAATTTTCAGCATGATGCAGAAAATTTCAGCATGTTTTTAAGAAGCTATTGCAGCAATAATAATTGCCCCTTCATCCTTCAGTTGCTAAAATTCATAAAAATAATTTTTTATCCTAAGTTATTTCTTGTAACCTTCTCAAATTATTCATCCAAAAGTAATAAGTAGCTTTTTTTCATTGGACCTCAATAAAAGTTTACAAAGTAATTTGTTGGATCTACATAAAACTACTTGCCAACCCCTGTGCTCCCCTGCGTAGAGTAGACGGACGTAGGACAAGGTGAAATCTATCGTGCTGTCCTCTAGAAGTGAAACTAAAAACTAAAGGAAAATTTTCGTAAGGGGACATCCATAAAATACGTGAGGTCAAAAAGGGGGGGAGGGGTTTGGGTTTGGAGAAATCTCACCAAGGGGGGAGGGGGGTCGATTAAAATTTCACGTCAACTTTTTAAGTTAAAAATTATACCATTTTCTTAAGTATGAAAAGGGAATAATACCCACAGATAAGATACTGTTGTGATTTTTAGGCCGAAATATGTCATTTTCCCCAACATCATTTACAATGGAAAAGTTTTAGGTGCTGTGAAGCACAAAATGCAAACAAATAGGATAGAAAATTATTTTTAAAGGTTGTAGGTAAATCTCACGTGCGGGGAGGGGGGTCCAGCAAAATCTCCCCAAATCTCACCAAGGGGGAGGGGGGTCCAGATTTTGGAAAAAACACCTCACCTAATTTATGGATGTCCCCTAAAAGCTCTTGCAAACATTTTTCCACTGACGGAGATCGTAGAATTTCTGAAATCCGGCAGTATGTCTGTTTTCCTTTCAACTTATTTTGGATATTTACGTTGTTTTTCATCAGTTTATGGGAGGAATTTTCTACGAGGCCGCAGAGTTTGGGCCGCCTCAGTGACGGATCCAGAGAGGCACTCTGGAAAGTGCCCCCCTTGGGCGAAAAAAAAAAGGAAAAGGAAGGGAAAAAAGAAAGAAAAGACATAAAAATGGGGAAAAGGGAGAAAGAAAGTACATTTTAAACGTCCGAAAAATCCTCCTTTTAAGTTTTTCAGGCCACTTTCCTGGGTTTTCTTACTTATTTTTCTGCCTATTTTCTTAACTAAAATTATTTTTGGGTTTGTTGTTTTCAATTTAGGCTTAAATGAATGCAAAAAGTGACCTCCCTTTGGGCCCAAAAAGGGGAAAATATTGAAATAAAAAGATGTAAAAAGCATTGAAAAAAGGAGACAAAGTACATCTTGATTTTTATTTTATTGAATGAACTTAAGTTTTATATTATTGAAGTAAACTTAACAAAAATAGTAAAATTTATTTCCAATTTATATTGAATCCTTACTGATGGATAACTTTACTTTACGTGTGATGCAGGAGCCTAAGATATTATCCAATTGAAAAAATATTTAACACCGTCCTTATTAGACCCAAGTGGCACCCTTTCCACGCTATTAGAACATAAATAAAAAATAAAGTGTGTTTTCGGCCCACCCTACTGACCATCTTCAATTGAGATTCGGCACCGGGTTATTATCATACAGGGAAAAAAATTTTATATCTGAATAGGTCAAGGCATTTATGAAAAAAGTAGAGGGTAACCGTTTTCAAATTCGCAAAAAAAAGGACACCCTACTGTCCATGTACTTGATTTACAAAATTAATTTTGCTTGCTTATAAATTTAAGTATTTTTATCACATAATGTTAGTATAAAATTCTAGGAAATATAAGCAAATTAGGAGAAAATATTTGTACGAGGCAGTGAACGGATTTGTTACTAGGAAGAGGGCGGTGGGCCTAAACCTATAAAGTAACCTCTGACAATGCACTAAATTTACAATACGTACAAAACGCTATAAGTCAGTGGTGGCGAACCTATAGCATGCGTGCCATATGCCACCCAGTGGCACGGGACCGGCATTTTGGTGGCACGCGGCATTCTCTAAAAATTACACACAAAAAAACTTGAGTTCTAAACCAGATTTCCTACTGCCTGAAAACTCCCCAAAACCAGCTTTAGAACACTTAAATTTTTCAGGGGAAGGCCCCCCGAACCCCCCACTCACCTCTTAATAGGTGCCGTTGGGCCGCTCAAATATTACGTAACCCCATTTTCTTAGTCATTTTTGGCCCCCTCCTCCCCTTGTTTCAGCAAAGGTACAAGTAAATCACAACCCCCCCTTATAATAATGTATAAGGAAACAGACATTCAGCCGTTAGAAAACAAAATCATGGATTCAAAGGAAGCCTGATTACTTTACGCAAGGGCGTATATAAGGGGGGTGAAGGGTCTCTGCCCCTCCAAAATTCGGACAAGATATACCAAAACAAGTTAAAACCTAATCTTTTGGGGTGAAATTTTCTGGGAGAGTGCTCCCAAAACCCCCTTTTCTACTTGAAGCTACACAACTTCTTTTATAATATGCATGAAAATCAAAATCCTACCTAAAAATGAATGTCCGAATTTTGGACTAAATGTACCAAAAACTAGTTCAAAAGCCTGTTTATAAAGGGTCAAATTTCCAAAAATTGTCTGGGGAGGACCCCCAGACCCCCTTACTAGGAACTTCATTACTGACAACTTTTCTTAGATTAAATTCTGCAAATTCTACCAAAAATGTAATAAAAAGCTGCATTAAACCTATTAAAGATGCATGGGAGGGACTGAGGAATAATTGTGTATCATAGAAAAAGAAATGACGTCTCTATAGCTCTGAGCATGCTCAAAGCCCTAAAGTAGCCATTTTTTAATCTATGACTAAGTAGATTATTAGAACAATCCATCAAACAATCTTCTGGCCAATAAAGAAGTTGCATGTGTCAGATTTTCATAAACATTCAAGTGTTTCATATGGTTTTTTGTGTGGTAAAATGAAGTATCAAGTCAATTTTTCAACAAAATGTTCAGGTAATTAATCAAATATTTTAATTTAAAAGTCGAGAAAAAACATTGACTGAAAGCATTTACTGTTTATTTAAAACGTACGATGACGTCAACAATCAATCATACTATCAACTCCGTTGCTTTCCAACAATGATCACCGTACGATGACGTCACATCCCAAACTCCGTTTTCGCGCGCTTTGAAAAAAGGGATTTTTGTTAATTTTTTTTTAATCAAAAAATTTCTCGATCGGCCTCAAATTTTGGGTAGGTTCTTATTTTTGCATGAAGAATCGATTAAAAAAATTTTAAAAAATCATGCAACTTCCTTATTAGATCTAAGAGAAGAGGTCGTTTGGAAATTGCCCCAACGAAGTGAACAATTAAATCACATGAAACTATATTTTCCTTCTATTGATATGCATCCTAAATGACAAACAAGCTTGTTAAATAATACTCATAATTTGGAAAAATTAAATAGCTCTTGCCATTGCGTCCGCCACTGTATTAGCGCGCATGTTTTCAAACAATCTTTGTTTTTGTTGACAGTTTTAAACGTTGCCATTTGAACAAAAAAGAATAATATGCACAAAAATCCCTCCGTGAAATTCAGAAATTTGGCATCTAAGTCTTTATTTTTCCCCAATTATAAAAAATGTAGGAGATAAGCATTTCAAACCAACACATAAATTAAAAGGGGACATGAAAATCATCGTTACCATCGCTTTGGCTTTTTAAAAACTTTATTCCGTAAGTGGCAATACAACTTTAACGTAAATTACAGAGAGCAGGTATTTGCAACTCAACTCAACTCAAAGCCGGTTGCTTTTTATAATTTCATGAAAAGAAAACCACGTTGTTTACGCTTTGCCTCGTGTTAAATTGCACTGTACATTGGATACATTATTTCTAACGAACTTTGCGAATAATAAGTGATTAAAAGTCTCACTCAAGATGTTGGTTCTCTTTGAGACATCATCTGGCTTTGCCATTTTCAAGGTTCTCAAAGAAAAGAAACTTCAAAAAGCCGAAAATTTGTACAAAGAATTCAAGACCCCTGAAAAAGCCAGTAAACTCCTACAGTTGAAACACTTTGAAAAGTTCGATAACATGGAAGAAGCCCTGTCTTATACATCGAACATCCTAAAAGGAAAAATGAGTAAAAAATTGAAAAAATCTCTTAAGAGTATCTATGAAGATGAAGCCGCTACTGAGGAGTTGGCCGTAGCTGATGGTAAGCTCGGAAATTGCATCTCATCAAAACTAAATATCACTTGTGTCAATAATTCAGCTGTTCAAGAATTGATGCGTTGCGTTCGTATGCACATGGACAGTCTGTTGGAGGGTCTTCCGTCACGAGATTTGAAAGCCATGGCTCTTGGAGTTGCTCATGGGCTATCCCGATACAAGTTCAAGTTTAGTCCTGATAAAATTGACAAAATGGTGATCGAAGCAGTCAACGGGCTTGATGACCTGGATAAGGAACTCAACAACTACATCATGAGATGCAAGGAATGGTACGGCTGGCACTTCCCGGAACTAGCCAAGATAGTTTCTGACAACAACCTCTACATCAAAGTCGTCTTGGCCATGGGATTTCGCGAGAATGCCTCCAAGACCGACTTTTCCGATTTCTTGAACGAGGAGATGGAGCAGCAAGTGAAGGAAATGGCGGAAATCTCCATGGGAACTGATATTTTGCAAGAGGACTTGGACAACATCCAGGGCATGTGTCAAGAGGTGGTTCACATGCAGTCCTGTCGCTCGAGCTTGCACGAATACCTGAAGAACCGAATGGCTGCCGTCGCACCGAATGTGAGTCTGATGGTCGGAGAGATGGTAGGGGCCCGTCTGATTGCCCACGCAGGATCCTTGATCAACCTAGCCAAGCAGCCTGCCTCTACTCTGCAGATCCTCGGGGCAGAAAAGGCTCTCTTCAGGGCTCTGAAAGCGCGACACGACACACCCAAGTACGGTCTAATCTACCACGCGCAGTTGGTCGGACAGAGCAAGGCTGAATCAAGAGGCAAGATGTCGCGTATGTTGGCCGCCAAAACGTCTCTCGCGGCCCGAGTGGACGCCTTCGGCGAGGAGGAGATTGACATTGGAACCGAGCACCGCGCCAGGTTGGAGAGAAATCTGAAAATGATGGAAGAAGGCAAGAGAATGAGGATAAGTGGAACCGGTAGAGCCCAGGCCAGACACGAGAAGTATGAGAATAAAAGCAAGGTGTTTAAGTACAAGGACGCTGCTGATTCCTTCTTGCCTTCTGGATCCCAAAAGCGAAAGTTTGATGAAGAGCATGGAAAAGCTAAGAAAGTCAAGGTAGAGATAAAGGAAGAAGAGGAAGAGTAGGATTAGAAAATCTTAGGAATTCATCAATGACTTGTTTTCATTCACATCATGAGGTGATAAGTCTTACCTAATCATGTATATTTTAATCGTAAATAAATGTTTTTGTTTTACTTCATTAGTATTTTCAATTTTGGAAGATTGAATCTTAGTAACTATAACTATTAGTTTTTATCTTTCTTGATAGTTAGTTCTTAAGGTTTAAAAGAGATTGAATGCTGTAGAATAAATTGTAAATTTTCTAATTGGTTTAGCTTTTGATAATTGAACCTGAATTTATACTTTCAGGTAATTATCGTACTATTTCTTTTGTGTTTAGTAGGCCTTAATTTCTTTGAAGACAATTAATTTATAAAGTAATATCAACACACACTACCTCACATTTATAAAACAATTTTAAATGATTCCCAATGACATGGGCCAATTGAAGTTATTATTACTATATTTAATATGTTGTGGAGGCCATATAGTACAAGCAAATATTAGAGGCCAGCAAGTAAATTTTGCTCGCTGGACATTCAACAGATGGACAAAATTTACTTGCTTCTCAAAATGTTGAACTTTAGCATTAAATTTCAGTTCTAAAGATATTACTACCTAAAGAATTACCAAAAGAACTAGCATTGAGATGCTAATTAGAGCTACTGTTGAGATTGTAACAGTTTAAAAAATACTTACTTGCTAATTGCAAGTCAAAACTGTGCACCCTGATCTTAGGACAGTCATACTCCCTGGACAGGGTTAAAAGTCCTTGAATTTTTTAAGGCTAAATTTAGGTACTTGAAAGTCCTTGAAAAATGTTCTAGGTCCTGGAAAAATGACTTAGGTCCTTGAATTTTCACTCAGCCACTAATCGAACATAATTTTTTTTCAGATCTTTATTTTTTTCTAGAAATTTTCTTTAAATCTACTCTTATGAACATAACTTGTGGCAAGTTTTAAAAACTGACAGTGAAGAGCAACTTCTCCTCTCGTTCAAATTGTATGCAGGAAAAATGACCTGTCTTGAAATACGACTAATTTTTAAATGTCTGCGAAAAAGGTCCTTGAAAAATTTTGTCAAGGCCCTTGAAAAGTCCTTGATTTTCAATGTTTTCAAAGAGTGGGAACCATGCTGGAGAAAAACTTGTCTCACAACATTTTGAGGCAAAGTTTTTCTCATGGTTTGCGGATGACTATTTTAGCCCTTTGACATTTAGCAGGACTGTTAAAGTTCATCTGTGCTCGCTTGGTGGTAAGCCATTCCCTCCCTAGGGTTAGATAGGTACGGAGTAGAGAGTGCCGAACTGGTTACTTCTTGCCAAGAACTATTCCACCTCCCTTCCTTCTCCAATGGGGTGCTTAAGTAGCCAAGCTAGCTTCCCTGATTTCCCGCACCCCTACTCGAACTTGGATTTCCCTGCTTCCCACCGCCAAGCGAGCAGACAACCTTTAACAGGCTCAGGCATTGTTTTACGATTCAACAGCATGGTTGAGGGGCTGATAGGTAAGTACTCTTATTATTATCCAATTTCCATCGTTTTTTTCTCAAATACATCTGTATTATATTCTAGAAATTTTTAAATATTTTACTACCTAAAACTTACCAATCAAGCATCATTTCAGAAAGGAGATATAAGCTTCTTGCAGATTTTCCTTGGATATCAATACTTACCTATTTCTTAAAAATGTTAATATTCATTTGATTCTAAGCCTCTTATTTAAAAGTAAGATTAAGGTTTTGTAAAGCTCTTTAAAATTAAAACTTAGTTCAACACTAGTGCGATTAGTTACGGGTTAAGATACAGGTAGCCAAGTTAGATGAATTGGATAAGGAACTTTCAATAGCTAGTAAAATACAAGTCTAGTTTTTAAAAACTTTCCTTAAAAACCCCTAACCTGGTTAGTTTGTACAGAGAACCTATTATCCCAATGTTGCATTTTCATTTAATTAGCTAATGAGCTCCTCTATCTTTAACCCTCCGTCGGTCGCAACTGTACTTTTCGCACACCTCATACATTTACGTTCGCCTTTCCGTTATTATGGGGGGTAGGTCGATTTCCTGATAGTCATTAAAAAGTATATCATCTGAATAATACTATGAATATCTCTTATTGTTTTTAAAACTATCATTGAAATTAAAAAGTTGAAAATTGAGATTCTTTCGATTGTGTGTTTTGGCTCATTGCGACCGAACGCATCAGTTTAGTATTGCGACCAACAGAGGGTTAAAAGTAGTTTTTTATCTCCATTTTCAACATACATAGGCATGGGCGGATTTAGATGGTGAACCCTGGGGGTGCGTACTGGAGAACTTGGGGTGCAAGCTGCCCCTGATGACTTTGAAGACATGATTTTCCCCTATAAAAATGGAATTTTCTGAAAAAGTTGGGGGTGCGTTGCACCCCCTTAAATCCGCCCATGTACAGTCGCAGAAAAAAAAGTGAGACAGTTCGTATTGTGAGCAAACTACTGGGGTAAGGATGATAATTTTTGTGTCATTTTTCATGATTTAACTTCTTGAAAATAAAATATAGTTTATGTCCTTAGGGGGCCGTCTACATATTAAACGAAGCACCAACTTTTGTTTATCCTATGGGCGACATCAAAGATAATTCCAGATTCTGAAAGAGCACCCCCCAAAACCAATTTTCATGTCATTTGGTCTACAAATAAAGCCAGGAGTTGGGGTTGAAGTTCGTCGAATTGACGTTGAATTCTCGTGCGGGGTTGATGGTTGTAAGGATCAAAATCGAGAATTCAACGTCTAGGGGCCAAAATCTATCCTAATGTTTAAAGACAAAACAAGACAGTAAAGAATTACATAACATGTTGGTTTTGGGGAAATAAAAGTGTTATTTAAAAAGGGTTTGGTGCAATTGTTCTCACACTAGGGATTTTATATTTCTCACAGCAGAGGAATCCTTTCCTAATCATTTCATGTAATTTTCTGTAAAAACCATCTCCGTATAATTAAAAAATACTGACCAAACAAAAAAAATTAAGCCTTCAAAAAGTTAATTCAGTAGAAACTTGATAGTGACCCCTTCAGGGACTAACAAGAATACTGCCGTCCTAAGCGAAAGTGCACATAAAGGCAATTTCGTTCAGATTTACTTAGAGAAAAATCTCGCCAAAAGAGTATTTGGCAGATTTTTATTCTGTGCGGCAGACCCTCCTTTCAGGAAAAAACCTTGGTAATTGGCTATGGCATTGGGTTGCATTAAGGCGGAAACAAATTGGAGCCGAGCGGCGTAGCGAACAGCCACGAACACGCTCTGCGCACGCGCAACTCGGAGGCGCTAAGAGCGGCGCTTGCGCAGAGCGTGTTTGTGGCTGTTCGCTTGCGCCGCTCGGCTCCAATTTGTTTCCGCCTTTAGAGTTCGGAATTAGGAAAGCAAATGGGGTTCGATTACAAATTTGCAGGTAATGAAAAATACGCATTTCAGCTGCAATTTCTAGCAACTCTCATATTCCAGATGTAATAATTGTACTTTCATATATTTAACACTATTACACAATGTGTTTAAACTAATCTGTTTTAGTTTAAATATTATTTTCTATTTAAATTCATAGGAATTTCAATCTAACAAGGAAGGATAAGTTTGCTTTCAATTTTGTTATTTAAGGGGTCTTTTCATGATTTTGAAAACCATTGAAACCAGTGGCTTGGAAGTAGCATGATATATTCTCGCCAATTAAGAAATACGCCTATGGGGGAAGAAGGTGAAGTTTTAAGAAAACTCGTTTTTGTGCAATTTCGCTTAGGACGGCAGAATAGTTTACAAGGAAGGCCCTAAAAATTGAGAAATATGGTTCTATAGTGAGTGTCATAAGATGTCATTATATATATATATATATATATATTAGGGTGTATCGAAAAAAACTTTTTTTCGATTTTGATGACGTAATAGCGCGGAAAAGTTGTCTAAGGTGCCAGAGAGTACCTGTGAATTTTTTCAGAATTTTTGGATAATTTCTTAATGTGCCACATTGGCCCTGAAGTTCCCCATGTTAATCCAATGGGGCGCGCCGCCAAAAAGGCCGAAAATCGGTTTTTCGCCCCTCATTTCTACCCTAATCACGCGACGAATGTCTCGTCTCGAGTTATGGACTCTATATGATGTATGCTACCCGAAAAAACTTGAAAAATAACTTAAATCTCTATATTATGTTGATTGTGGGCTCTGATTTGAACGAGGAAATACGCGATTTTCGACGAAATTTGAGCATACAAAAAAACGTAATATAGACATTTAGGCTATTATTCGAGTTTTGTCGGATAGCCTAGATCATATAGAGTCCATAACTCGAGACGAGACATTCGTCGTGTGATTAGGGTAGAAATGAGGGGCGAAAAACCGATTTTCGGCCTTTTTGGCGGCGCGCCCCATTGGATTAACATGGGGAACTTCAGGGCCAATGTGGCACATTAAGAAATTATCCAAAAATTCTGAAAAAATTCACAGGTACTCTCTGGCACCTTAGACAACTTTTCCGCACTATTACATCATCAAAATCGAAAAAAAGTTTTTTTCGATACACCCTAATATATATATATAATGACATCTTATGACACTCACTATAATTCTTAATTTTTATTCGTTTATTTCGCCAAAGAAAATTATGTGTTACTGTATTAAAATGAAATTGGAGATTATATATATATATATTAATCTCCAATTTCATTTTAAATACAGTAACACATAATTTTCTATGGCGAAATAAACGAATAAAAATTAAGAATTTTCAATGCCCGAGTTAAAAAAAAGGTTTGACTCCCATTTATTAATATTTTAAAAAGTTCAGAACAGCATAGTAGATGGTTCTTTTTTTTAAATGTGTCTGGACTAATTTTTTGATACAAGAAAAATAAGGAGCTCATCAAAATAAATAAAAAAACAATGTTTTACTGAGCAATGAACCTAAATGAAAATTCATCGGCTGATTACAGAAAGCACATGATAATAGGACAGATCTTGGACAAACTTTTGATAGCACATCATATTGAAAGTCATGAACCCATTTTTACTAACGAGAGAATTATCACCAAACCTAAGTGCTACAAATGTGAAAAAAATTAAATTTTGGTTACGGGCAAATTTGGTTAAAACAAAGACTTTTTAAAAAAAGTCTTCGATATCAGATTGGCAATTAACATAAGAGTAATTTTAAATAAAATTTAATAATTTTTAGTAAAAAGAGGTTTTCTGTATATTGAATCTGTCTTATCGAGAGTATACTATATAAGTATATTGGAAAAAATTAATTTACTCTTTTACAAAAGTCATTTTCTCAGTTGAGGTCTAATGATACAAATGATTAAATTGAATTCCTATTTATAAATTATTAAAATTCTACTCTTGACTTTACTGTTAATTGTTGCATTAAGAGGAAAAAACACTTAAAATGAATAAAGCATACTTCAGATTTTCTGATAAACTATTCAAGATGAATAAAACAGAACTACACATTACAATATTTTTTTTGGTTCTGGGATAGAATAATACAAGGCATTTGTTTACTATAAAAGCAATCAAAATTTTATTTATCATGCTATATATTTACTAAATAAAAGTTAAGTTATACTAAATCAAGTACCAGTATAAATTTTTAATTTAAAATATCTTTGTTATTTACATATGTACACAGAAAGTGCAAAATTTGTTCCCACTGATGTCATCTGTTTTGTGGACAGCCTCTTCTAGTATGACCTGAAAGAAAAACAGATTTATATAGTAACAAATGAAATAAATGGTCTTTAGAGGTCATCCATAAATGTTTATCAATCTGTGACAAGAGGGGAGGAGGTCACAAAAATTGTGACATCACACAAAAATAAACAAAAAAACTAAATAACAACAACGGTTTCTGAAAAATGTTGTAGTTTAAATGACATAATTATAAAATTCCTACAAATGATATAAGATTTAAATTTTTAAATTATAAGGAAATTGAATCGAATTTGAAATTATAAAGTGGGAGCGCTTTCATTAAAAACCATTGGTCCCAGATTCTGACAAACTTTATTCTAAACATTCAATTGTTACCAGAGCACATGTGACAAATGGGGAGAGGGGGATGGTGAAATGTGTTACTTTGTGACATAAGGTAGGGAGGGAGTAAAAAATTTAAAAAAAAAGGGAGACATCATATATGGATGGCCCCTTAACAACACAAGTTCTCTTTCCAGGTCCGTCTTTAGTAATTAATATTTAATTGCTCATTTCAAATTTATTTTAAGTATTGATAACTGTCAGAAACATTTCATTCTAAGAATTTGCATATAGCCCTGTAGTAAACTATGAACATTGTATTCATGAGAACATCTTAACCATTTAAAAATAAGCTTTGCTAGCATTACCAGGCTGGGAACATATTCCACACTTTCTTTTACTGGGAGGCCCACCAGCAGCTGAATTCGAACGCCGTCTGTTGCCATTACTGGGGCCAGCCCCCGACTGGTTAAAAGCTAAATAAAGAGAAAAAAGTTAAAGGTGAAAATTCTATTTAATGTCAAAAACTTTTTTAAATCACTTAATTTCTATGACCACTGCAAAGGTATAGCCTTTAGATTCCCAATACCAGAGCATTAATGAAATGATTAGAGCATTAATATGGGAGTGAGGAAGATCAAAACTAAACTTACTTAATATAATCATAATTTATTTTGTTTTGCATTGTTTGCAACACAGTTTTAATCAAATAGTTTCCAATACTCAATTAAAGAAAGAACATGGATTACGTATGCAAAAGTTTTTTAGCCTCATAGTGCTTGTTATAATGCATTATTACTTTTATTTGTAGAACAAATCCCAAACTTGAAACTTATACAGAGTAGGTCAAGGGATCTCAAACTTTTTGCTGCACCCTTTATTTGGCTATGACTTTTTACAGAACTGTTAGTGCAGTTCGAAAAGCTTTTAAAATTTACTTTTTAAAGTAAAGTTTTTCTGTTATTTTTACACAAAACTATAAAGTATTTTAGCCAGCACTGTATTCCAGGGGAGGATATCAAAATGTAAAATCAATCCATTCCATTTTCACCACAGAAAAGTTTTACCTTGGATATAACACTGACTGAGAACAAGGCTGTAAATTTATAATAGAATTTTTTACTCTCATCAACAAAATCTAAAGTGGTATTACTTAATTAATTCATGTTATTGAACTTTTTTTGTTCTGTTCAACATAAAAATTAAGGAATATTTCCCTTTCTCAGAATGATTGATAGAACCATATAAAAATTTCTATTTTGCATTTTTTGATGTAAGTTTTTTTTTACTAAAAACCATCAAACAGGAACCTATACTTTATTTTTCACATTTTAATTTTTGGAAGTATGCATCTATATAGCAAACATTTAGAAGTTAGTTGTTGGTTCATTTTAAGAGTGGACACCCTGTATATTTTCATGTATTATTATATTAAGGCTATGTATACTAAGGGTTCCCTTTGACAAATTTCGGGGGGGGGGGAACTGAGCCTTTGATCTTTAGGGGCCGTTCAGATATTACGTAAGCACCTAAGGGGGGAGGGGGGTTTGCTCTTTGCTTATTTTTGCTGACAAGGGGGGAGGAGGTATGAGTGATGCTTACGTAAGATGATGCATTTTCGAAAATATCTTGTTTCTTGCATAAATAATTTCAAAATTCAACCAAAAATAAATGTAACAAAAAATTGAATTAGGTAATCTGACGTAAGCACTTTTTTCTGGAGATGGACCACCCTAACATTTTGAAATTGTAACCCCGAAAAGTAATGTTTCGACTAATTTTTCAACCCTTAGGGTTACACCAAAAAAGGACAGCTCCTTGAACGAGTCATCTAATTTTCAAGGAAAAAAACAGTACTGACTAATAGGGATGTCAAAATTTCGGGGGGGGGGGGGGGGGGGTCCGGCAGTTTCTTACGTAATGAGGTATTCTCACGTTTTGAGATTAAATTTTATTAAAATAGTAGATAAAAACTATGAAGAATAATGTTTACATCAAGTATTTCCGTAGCCTAGTTTCTGAGATATAAATTTTTGAAATTTCGTTTTTTGTTTGGGCGCAAAAACACTTCCGAATCCTAAATGATGCGCTGTGAGGTCACATCCAATAGAAGCCCGTTTTCTGATCAAGTGAAAACAGAAAACACAATGGTTTTCATGCGCTGTGACGTCACATCCAATAGAAGCCCGTTTTCTGATAACGTGACTTTTCTGACGTTTTGGCAAAAATAAAATTGAATTTTAAATTATTTAAACACATTTTTGAACTTAAAAATCAGAAATTTTGGAGTTTTAGACCATAATGTATCAAAAAAGTATAAAATCAAGCAAATCCCTCACTCATGCAAATACCTCATTGTGGTGAGGGGATTGAGGTTTGCTTATCTTTGCTGACAAGGAGGGAGGGGGGGTTAAAAATGACCAAAAAAGTGCTTACATAATATTTGAACGGCCCCTTATCTAATCAAGATTTCAAAATTCTCCAGATTATAAAGAAATTGAAATTTTAGTATTTATAAGGAAAATATTTACCAAACTATTATCAGTGCAATCTACTCCTTTTTATCATATTAATGTTGCTCTGGTGACGCGAAAAAACCGTTCAATGCAAAAACCGTTCAGACGAAAACCGTTCAAAAAACAAAAAAATTCATAGCTTTACACATGTAATTAAGTTGTTTTTATTTTATTGAACGGTTTTTGCATTGAACGGTTTTTCGTATATCCTGTTGCTCTTAAATCTTTTTTGAGGATTACACTGATAAAATATTGAGAAATGTTCATTTATTCAGGGGATCTCCCTCAAAAAATTTTTGATACTGTAAGCCAGTGGTGCCCAACCTACGGCCCGCGGGCCAAATGTGGCCCGCGAGGCTGATCCATGTGGCCCGCGGACTCGTTAAATCTTAAAAACAAAACCAAATTCAGAAATCTTTCAAGAAAACCACGAAATCGTGCGAGACATTTAGTCCAGGGTAGATAATTTTTGAAACAAAAAAAAATAATAGTAGGATGAAACACATTGGAAAAGGAAGAGAATATAACAAAAAAGAAAGGAAAAATAAATTACGGCCGATCTGAGGTCGGGAAAAGGAAGGGGGGGTAAAAAGGGGGTTTTTTCGAATAAAAATCGGTTTATCTCAATTTCCGGCAAAACTACAAGTCCTATGGAAAAAAATTCAAATTGCAAAGTTGTAGGTAATAAAAAGATCTACAACCTTGCATTCACACTTTTTTCACATAACCTCAAAATTTATGTGAAAAACTCAAATAATAAAGTTTTTGGTTTTTTATTTTTATCTTTTACAAAAAAAATTTTTTTTTTCACGAAATTCGGTGAAAACGTACCTTTTGATGTCCCAAATACACCTTAATTTTTGTTACTTAAAATACTTATTTTTTCTCCTTATTTTGGCTTGATATCGAAAAAGCACCCTAATTTTCATTCGAAAAATCTCACGTCAAAATATCTGCTTTTTTAAAAAAGTTGGTGGGCTTTTTGTTCGTTGAAATCTCTACTTTCTGATGGTGTAAAGAAATATATACACCACTATGGTAAATATTCTCAGAAAATGCAAAGACATGAAAAAACCCGAATCCGAAATTTTTTTAAAATCAGTATGTACAATTTTGAGCTAGGGTAAACGCACCAGTACCAGGGCAGTTAAGGAAGATTTTGCATTCAATTTGATGTAACTCCTAGAAAATACAATCAAATGTCCGGCTACTACCACCTAATTAAATACCTAAAATTATCCTTAATAACATGTATGTTTTTAAAAATTATTTTAATAAACATTAAGCCACTAAATTTTACAATTTATGAATTTACTCCCATTGCACCAGTAGCCGTCCATGAGATGCAGAGCAGTGACCAACATCGTTCATAAAAATACACGTGCAGGCTGAGTTACTTTAAGATAATTGTGAAAAATTTACTTTTGAAAAGTGTACAATTTATTGTGAAGTTTCCTGCGGTGGTACCGTTTCCATGTGTGTTTGAATTCATCTGAAATAAATAAGAGATTGATATGTTACTTTGGATTTTTTAACAACTTGCCAAGACATCTTTCCATCAACGCTTCCTAAGAATGGACTTCCAAACTTAAAAGGTATGAACCATTCCACTAACTTTATCAACTTTAGTTTATCATTCACCATCAAAAGATTTAGTACGAGCCTGGATTATCACCAAAAACTAAACTTAAAACTGACTTCTCATTAAACTCTCTCATACTTTTGAAGCACTTATAAACCTCATTATACTTAGCAAGGTAAATACTACCTGTATTTTAATCTGTACCAATCAGCTCTAACATAATAAAAAATATTTATATATGGACGGCTACTGGTGCAATGGGAGTAAATTCATAAATTGTAAAATTTAGTGGCTTAATGTTTATTAAAATAATTTTTAAAAACATACATGTTATTAAGGATAATTTTAGGTATTTAATTAGGTGGTAGTAGCCGGACATTTGATTGTATTTTCTAGGAGTTACATCAAATTGAATGCAAAATCTTCCTTAACTGCCCTGGTACTGGTGCGTTTACCCTAGCTCAAAATTGTACATACTGATTTTAAAAAAATTTCGGATTCGGGTTTTTTCGTGTCTTTGCATTTTCTGAGAATATTTACCATAGTGGTGTATATATTTCTTTACACCATCAGAAAGTAGAGATTTCAACGAACAAAAAGCCCACCAACTTTTTTAAAAAAGCAGATATTTTGACGTGAGATTTTTCGAATGAAAATTAGGGTGCTTTTTCGATATCAAGCCAAAATAAGGAGAAAAAATAAGTATTTTAAATAAAAAAAATTAAGGTGTATTTGGGACATCAAAAAGGTACGTTTTCACCGAATTTCGTGAAAAAAAAATTTTTTTGTAAAAGATAAAAATAAAAAACCAAAAACTTTATTATTTGAGTTTTTCACATAAATTTTGAGGTTATGTGAAAAAAGTGTGAATGCAAGGTTGTAGATCTTTTTATTACCTACAACTTTGCAGTTTGAATTTTTTCCATAGGACTTGTAGTTTTGCCGGAAATCGAGATAAACCGTTTTTTATTCGAAAAAACCCCCTTTTTACCCCCCCTTCCTTTTCCTGACCTCAGATCGGCCGTAATTTATTTTTCCTTTCTTTTTTGTTATATTCTCTTCCTTTTCCAATGTGTTTCATCCTACTATTATTTTTTTTCTTTTTTCACCATTTTCAAAGGCTTCTGCACTGGTCTAATTATGGCACTTAAATCTAAAAAGATTATATAAAAAATGAATTCTTCAACATCCAGTAAACATTTTTTTTCTTTACTTCTCTGTTTTAGTTTTTTCTAGATACGGGGAATTTGGCATTGGATAAATATTTTTCAGTATCAGTTAGCCATATGAATTCAGTTTATAAGGATCTTTTTAGAACCAAACTTCGAAAAGATGTCCGATCGTAAAAAGTTGAAGATTCACTCGGAATGCAGAAACTTTCAAGAAAAGGGGATAAATTCATAGTTCTTCATTCAGCGAGAAATAAACCATTGTGTCTTATATGTAAAGAGACTGTGAACAAACTGTGTATTTGAGAACACACATTATCTGTTATGAAAAGAACAAAAACTAGTGCTCGATCTCGACTTACAGATATCATCTTAATTCAGTTTTAAGGATGTGTTACAAATTTGGAGCCGAATTTACAAGAACTAGTATCCTCCAAACTGATGCAAACTTCTCATTGAAAACGGGTAACTTTTCTTTATGTTTAGAAATATCCTTAAAAGTGTTTTTTATGTGGCCCGCGAGATAAGTTTTCATCGGCAAATTGGCCCTCGTGAAAAAAAAGGTTGGGCACCACTGCTGTAAGCTGATAGCTGAAATCCAAGAAATTGTCCACAAATTTCAATTGTAGATGAAATTGCATCTTTAATAGTAATCTTCACAACACAATCAGATCACTTAGTTAAATAAATTTGCTTTAAATTTACAAATTACTCATCTAAAAATTTTTGAATCAGAAGATTGCTAAGTCTTGGCCTGTGAGTCTCAATAATGTTATTGAATTGCCTCTGGCTGATAAAAGTTGTTCTAAACTAAAATTTCTCTAATAAAGGGATGGACCTGGAAAAAGTTGTAACCTTCCCCCGAACCTAATCAAATTCACCCAAACCTTATGTATTGCTCCTATGGAGCTGGCACGGGCTTCCCCCGAACCAGGTTCGTAGGTTCGGGCACTTTTTCCAGGTCCAGGTAAAGATATTATGGTCCATGCTTCAATATGACTTTATAGGATCATTACCCCTTAAAATGCCTTTAGTGATAAATTTTTGTCATAAAACATGCAATTCATAGTTAACCTAGTTTTGCCAGTGTACCATTAAAAAATAACAAAAATATCAAAATTTGATTTAGCTTCACAGCTTTAATATCAAACTGAATTTTTAAAAGATCCAACTTACATGAAGTATTGTTAGGGTTCTGATCAAGTTCATCTGCCCACTTGAAAACACCGCAGGCCTCATTAGCGCACTTATAAAACTGCCTTCCTTTATTTTCTCCTTCTTTGCGAACTGTTAATCTAATAAAAGGGGTTAATTTCGTAAGATAAATCTAAACTGTTATTTCATTACAGTAATAAAATAGAGTTCACTCAAATTGGGAAATGAAATTTGCTGAAATTTCCAGGTTAATTTTTAAACTTTTTAGATAAAGAAAAAACAATAAAAGCAACTCTTCATATTCTTCTTGCTCTTCTAAACTTATAATATTAAAAAAAAATTCCAGAGAATGAAATTGAAACAAACATTAAAAATTGGTCATTTTACAAAATATGTTAAGTTGAAAATCCTTCACAATCTGTATGTATTTGCTGTAGTGTAGTTACTCATAAAAAATTTGAAAATAACCATTTTTAATCACATATTTTTATAGGAGATATTCATAACACAGAAAACATAAGTAAAATTAATCAAAACTCAATTAAAAGGAATTTTGTTTATAAAATAAACAATTAAGAACTTTAAACTACAAAAGCAAATACTTACAAACGAAATTCTGTACCACAAACGCATTTTGGCACAGAGTCTGTATTTACATTTCCACCTGAACCACGATTTTGATTTGATCTTGCTTGAAACCTAAAAAGAGATATGGAGAGAAAATATGTTTATCATTTGAAAAGAGGGGAGCATAGGTGCTTATATTACTAAAATTAATATAAGCACTAATAATTGAATTGCCATTTGCAAAAATGGAATTAAGACCAAACATGGCAAAAAAACTCCTTGTGCTAAAAAAAATCTGAAATTTCCACTACTCATGCATGAGAAGAGGGGGGGACTACCACTGTAGGTAGATGTAGCCCCTTGAATTTGGATAACTCAATATAATGATCATTTTTTATTTAATTAAAAACTTAAGTTAACAGTCATAATTTTCTTATTCTTTATGTTGTAAACTAAGCTAAAGTAAAATTAGTTTTTAATTTAAAATTGTTTTTACTTTTTTTTTATCCTGTGAATGTTAGACTCCATTGCTATTCATTGCACAGGCTTAATGACACTGTTTATACGAGGGTTGTTTTTTAATTAACTTCCGTTTTACTCTTGAAAAAAAAGTAGTAGGAATTTCGAAACAATTTTGGTGCTGGTAGTTAGATACATCCTTCAGGTTCAATTTGCCACCTTACTGAATAAAATCGGACAGTTTTTCTATTTTTTATCGATTTTACAAGCGCGCTCTTCGAACTATTTTCTCGCCAACCCATAGAGAATTCGCCTTTTTTTCTCCCTTCGCTCCTTCCGCGATCACATCCCACCCATTGTTTAATGTTAATGCCTGCTCGCGGACGGAACGAAGGGAGAAAAATGCCGAATTCTCTATGGGTTGGCGGGAAAATAGTTCGAGGAGCGCGCTTGTAAAATGGATAAAAAATAGAAAAAATGTCCGATTTTATTCAGTAAGGTGGCAAATTGAACCTGAAGGATGTATCTATCTAACAGCACCAAAATTGTTTTGAAATTCCTACTACATTTTTTTCAAGAGAAAAACGGAAGTTAATTAAAAAACAACCCTCGTAATACTTTTAATTTTAGTATCGCTATCTCATGGATCTGGTCTGATCCAGACTAGAGGGATAAGGAAGAAGAAGAATTTTACTTGTCTAAATCTAATTTTTCACTTTTGTACTGTAAAGCAGAAATCAATTTAAGTGATTTTCATGTATTTTAAATAAATTCCCATCAAAACTTTATGATTATACAATGAAAAATCCATCACTTACAGTTTATTCCCCAATATTATCAAAACTTAGTTTTGGGACTTGTTCCATTTTTCAAACTGATGATTGAATTTAGACTTTTGGAAATGATGTGCAAAAATAATGATAACCATTCAGCAACATATGAACTTTCAGTGTACAAAATAATTTAATGATTTTTAATGGAATAGATAAAATAGAATTATACCAACTAAACAATAAATGCATTTTAAACACTGCTTTGGATCCAGAGTTTTAAATGTAACAACCCTAGTTAAAAGTACAGTTAGTTAGCAATAACTTAACACAGTCGTCAAACTATATATAAAATATAAATACAAAAAGAAATATCTAGATAAACAAAGGTAATGTTTATAAATTACATAAAGTCAAAATGGGGGAGAGGGTCCCTCAAAATCTCACCAAATAATAGTCAGTCAATAATAATAATTACTAAAAGGCAATGTCTTTTTATTTCAACTTGGGCGTGTATCAAAACTTTTATAATGTGTATGTTAAGTGCTATCCCAGCAAGACAAAACAAATGTGCCCAAGAACATCATATCATAAAATATTATTTATCTGAAAATTAAAAAGAAATTGTCACATAAAAATGTGAAAAGGAGGGGGGTCGAACCACACATCTCACTACATTTCATCAAGAGGGAGGAAGTGGTTCAAAATTTTGAAAAAACACCTCACATAATTTCTGGATATTCCTTAACTGCATAGTAAGCAACAAATAAAAAACAGTCAACAATGCTTAATGTAATCATGGTTAATGTTATTAAAATTTACTTGTTCCGATCACTCCTATTTAGCTTAACACCAAAGGTATTGTTTTATGAAATTAATATATTGTTTAATATCAAAATTTGTTGAAATCCCTTAAAAACCTCCTTTTCGCATTTGAAGGCCAGTTTCATTACATAAAAATACAAAATGATTTACTAATTTATTAGTGTTATATGTTCCACTCTTATATTGCTCTTTAAGAATGTTTATGTTGCAAAAAATATACTAGAAAATCATTTTAAATAGTTCAATTAGGACTACTTAGTTATGCTTCTAATGCAAACACTTCCACATTTTAGTGTCGAATCACTTATATCAATCGGACATTGTTTGTTATCCACCGAACCTTGGACAAATGTGATCATATTAAGCGAAGTCAACCGTGGTTTCAAGTTTAAAAGGTGTGAATTCTTAAAATAAAAATAATTTTCAGAGAATAAAAACATTATGTTTCAAACCTAGGAGTATTGTTGGTTTGAGCTGTTGAGTTGGAAAACCCATTAGCAGAATTCCCATCCTTCCACATGAAGAAATCGCAACGTGGATCAGGCCTTTCTGGGCACTTATAAAACACCTTTCCTGAGAAAATTATAATAACAAATTAGACATCATTCACATATCAAATATATCACACCCGTTTCAAAGAACAAAGCGCACAGGAAACTTTTAAAAGTTTTTAATCTTTTCAAGTATGTAATAATAATTTTACAAGCAACAAAAATAACTAAGAATGCCATAACCATATTATGCAATTTCATAGGGTTAAAGAAAATCACATTTCACCACATATTTGTGACTTCTTGACTACAAGTGAAATAATCTGTGAACGGCATTTTTGTCATCAAGCAAATGGAGGTTAAGCTCTTCAAAGAGAATAGTGAAAAAGGATCTTTTGCATTCCATAAGTTTTGCATGGTAAAAGGATGAAATCTGTGTGTATTGTGTTGAAAAGAGCAACAAAATGATAGGTAGATAGACAAGATGAAAGGTTGATATGTGAAAATAATGAAACACAGAAAATTGAGAATAAAAATGCAATAAAATCAGATGCCCTCTAAGGCACAGACAACTGCATCTGCCAACTATCTAGGGGAGGAAATCTCAAAAAAGTTTCAATTCAATGAGCTTGTGTTCAAGTTTGATTTGCCTAATACCAACTTAGTATATTACTGTTTGACTTTGTATCTTGTGGTCCATATGGAATCACTTTTTATGGAAGAGAAACGATCTATGAGAAACAATTTGGGTTTTCAAATTTAAAGTATAACTTTATACTTCAAATTTAAAAAAAACATAACTTGCTTTTCCAAAAATTTAGTATTCTTTCATCTGTTAAATTATAACAAGCAGTAAGCTGCATTACTGCTTCAACAACCATTTGTTTTTCAGTAAAACAATTAAAACTAAAAAAATAACAGTGATACCAAGTGAAATTGTCTCCAAAATACTAATGATACTAAAAAAACTATATACAGATTCATTCATTAGAGTACAGGCTTAAACGCAAAAGCATGTGATTAAGTTGTATTGTAAGAAACACACTAAAAGTTAACAAAAATGGAAAAATTTTGTAAGGAACCTGTACAAATTACAAGAATTGGGAATGGGTTCCATGTTTCAATAGGATGTGTTTTACTTTTTAATAAGTGCAAATAAACAACACTGATTTCTAATGAATATAGCTTTGCACGGTTAATACCTTACTTAAGTTATACTGTACCTTTGTTTTCCCCATCTTTCCTGACAGTCAACTCAACTGCTTTTTTACCACATTTGCAAACAATGTCATCATTTTGTGCATCATTTGTAGATCCACTGCTATTGATGGGCCTTAAATAAAATTAATACAATTTCAAAATTCAAAAAATAATTTGGGTGCTTTAAATTACAACCTGGTAGTACCACTTTTCTAGGAGACTTTTTTGGAACTACTTTGGCACCATAAACTACTATCAGATGTTACTATCAGATATTCATCAGGTGGTTAGAAAATAAACTATTATTATAGTTGGTAGAGCTACAACATGGTTCGTACAGAAGTTGGAAGAGTTAAATTAAGCACTTTTTAAGGGCTTTCTAAGGATTTTTGAGAAGTTTTAAGGACCTACTTGTATACATTTCAAACTGTCAATAAAATGTTTTCAATCAGTTTTCAAGAATATTTGAGTATATTTTCTCTAAAATAGGAATAACATTAATGAGCTAACTAACATTGTATAATTATTGACAGCAAAAAAGTTTTTAAAATGGTTAAAGATGACTTAAGTGTTTCAGAAACCCAATTTTTGTAATTTTCTTTTTCAATTTATAAAGGATTGAAAGAACAATTATTCGAGTTCCTTGAGTGAAGAAAGGCATTAGGGGCCATTCATTAATTACGTAAGGATGATTTTGGCAATTTTTGACCCCCCCTCCCCCCATGTAAGGGTACGTAAGATTTTTCAAACCCCTCCCTCCCTATTCTTACGTAAGATTCCATTATGTTTCTCAAAACAATAAAATGTTAGAAAAATCTTCGTTTGACGTAAATCAAAGATTTTTATTTTTCAACATATAAGTAATATTCTTGCTGTCAAGTACATATTACTATTATATTACTATCTCTTGATTAGAATAATTGGAATTTGTTTATATTAGCAAGGAAAATCTTACGTAAGAATTGGTTTAACCCCCCCACCCCCAAAGTAAGGGTTTGTAGAGATTTTTCCAACCCCCCCTCCCCCTCGGGACCCTTACGTAATTAATGAATGGCCCCTTAGTTAAAAATTGAAATTATTGAAGAAAAATTTGTAACATCACATATTTGATGAAAGCACAAGAAAATTTGACTGTTTCTGCTTACAAAGAAGCACTTTTGAATGACATATGTCTTGAGATGAAAAACTAGGAACCATAGTAAAAAAATTAAGTACTTTTTAAGCACTTTATAAGGTCCTTTTAAACCAATACAAAAAGTAAGCACTTTTTAAAGTTTTTAAGCACCATACGAACCATGTACAAAAACAAGTGGTACCTGGCTGTAGCATAAATTTTATTCTTATTTATTATTATGTCTTATTGAAGTGCCCAATAAGTGTATGTGCAGGTATATATAGGTGTACCTAAAGGTCTTTTTACATGGGTCTGGATCCGTAAGGGGCCATTCATTAATTACGTAAGGGTCCCGAGGGGGAGGGGGGTTGTAAAAATATCTACATACCCTTACTTGGGGGGTGGGGGGTCAAACCCATTCTTACGTAAGATTTTCCAAGTTAATGTAAGCAAATTCCAATTATTCTAATCAAATTACTATTGAATAACCCCAGAAAATTTTTAAAATGCTGACGATCTCGGTATATTATCAAAGCTTTAATTAACAAAAATTAAGGTATATCAGATGTATCTTTTTTATTGGAATTACATTAAGTTAAGATAAAAATAAAACTGTTGAATCCATCTTCCAGTTGTCAAAAGTCGGAACAAAACAAAAGCAAAAAGAGGGAGAAATCTTTATTAACGAAAAACGAAATGAAATCTTACGTAAGAGTAGGGGGGAGGGGTGTGAAAAATCTTACGAACCCTTACATGGGGGTAGGGGGGGGGTCAAAAATTGCCAAAATCATCCTTACGTAATTAATGAATGGCCCCTAACCTGATAAATCAATTTAACTTAAGAAATAAAACGCTACATAAAGCGTGCATCTTAAGTTTTATGGTGGCCTTGACAACGATACTTCGGGCAGTGGATATTTATCCCATCTCTTTGTCCACTTAAAGAGATGGGGGAGATATCCACTGCCCAATAAGCAATGTCGAGGCCATCATAAAAGTCTAGATGCATGCAAAAAAGCCAAAAGCAGAAATTCAAATTCAAAACATCTAGATCAGTTCACTCACTACTTACTAGATTCATATGGGCTAGCTGAGTCTTGAATTATGAAAAACATTCGATAATTTTTCCGGTTAGGATCACCACATCACATACCCAACCCAAATTTACCAACCAATAGTATAACACACTGACAAATAAGGAAAAATAAAAATGTGTTTTCATGATGTAACTGCTAGGCTGTTGGTAATTGTAAGCCTATCGTGGCAAACTTTGTTTCCATGACAAACGGATTCATCTAGGTAATAATAAATACTTTTTAGTTGATCTCCTGCACTGTTAAATTTTTCCCCCAAAGAAATTTTCGAGCCATGAAGCCCCACCGTCAACTCTGTGGAATTGGTTTGCCAGAAGTTAACTACTGCCATTGATAGTAAATGATTTCCATATCTCAGAGAAAGCCTGTATAACAAATATCTAGTCAGTTGTGGTTCATTTCACACAGAGTCAAACTGCCCACCGGATGCTTTCCGTCATAACAAATAAATAGTGTTCGGCACTAGTTAACTAGAACTAGTAGTTCAACTATTTTTGGTTTATACCAGTTCAACTATTAGGTGAACTACATTTTTAAATAATTACTAATTGAATCTACTTTCAAATTTCCAACTACTTAAAAAAATTGCATTTAAAATTTTAAAAATATTCAGTTTTGTGATAAATCTTCAAATTTGGCAACTCTTACATTTTCTTTCCACCTCAACTGTAGTAAACTATTTTTTGACCATTAATGCCGAACACTTCAAATAAATAATCAGAAATTTAAGAAACCTTTTGAAATATCAAATTCAATACCTAAATGGGGGTCTTTGAGGAGGTTGGTTTGAGTGAAAAGTTTGATTGGAGTTTCTTGGTTGTGGTGGAGCACTTGATGCAGATTGTGACCTCATCGAGTTGGAGGCACTTGAACGGGAAACTGAGTGGTTTGCAGATTCGTATCCACTATCTGAACTGGCATTTCTTGATACCGAACTACTAGATGGATTTGTGTTAGGAGCTAGATTCAGAAGCAAAAAATAACATTGATATATTAATTGATGTTAACTACACATTCAATTTAAGAAAATGTTATATGGTGGTACTTTAAGATTTAAATGAATTAAATAAACATATCCATGTGTTTATAATCTTCATTTTTTATAAGAACTTCTGAATTTTAGTCGTCACATTTCAAACTTTAAAGGTACTCATATTTTTCTTTTTAGTTGAGCAATACATTTCAGAGTTGCTTGGACATAAAAGCACTTAATGTGAATTGAATTGAATATTTTAAAAATGTATGCAAAAATTACATTTAAAACCTAAATGGTTTTATTTTTGAAAAAGACAAGAAATATTCTCACCTCTTGAAGAATTTATAGGATGTATACCTAATGTGTTCATCAACTCTGAGTCACAGCCCCCAAAGCAACCTTCAAACCTAAACATTAATTATCTCAATTAACAAAGATTAGATTACCAGGGTTGGACCAAAAAACACAACTTATTTTACTATGTTTACATGTATATTGAAAAATAGTGACTTTATCAGAAAAACAGTTGTGAATGACTTGTCTTTAACAAAATCAATATGATGCTATAAGATATAAGATATGAATCCTCAAGTTTAGCTTTCATGAGCTATGATCAAAAACTGTTTGGATTGACAAGTTAACTTTTAAGACACACTACAATTTTTATATTTGCAATGTGTTTTCCTGTCAAAGTAATATTTGTAACAAAATAAGTGAAACAGTATGAAAAATATAATTCAAAGGGCACATGAACTGATATCAGATTAAAAATCAGACTTACTCATCAGGAAAGAATGGCATCAGGGATCCAGCTTTGAATTTCAGTTTGAATTTTTTCACAACTCTAGGTGCACACTAAAAGATTTATACATTGGTAAGGAAATATTTTTAATTATCGTACATTTCAAAATCATCCAATGGACATAAATGCATTTTAAAAATATCAAATCATCACCAACCAACATATTTTTAACAAGGTATCTACCAAAATAAAATTTTTAAAATCTATGTATTTTCACAACAATGGAAATTAATTTTTCATGACTAATTTAAGCTACTTAATAATTTTTAATTTTGAAATAAACCTGTACTTCAAGGCATGTTTTTAAATAAATTCAGGAAATTTGGGATAAAAAATATTTTATATAAACATACAAAAAAGTATCACATGTTTAGCACCATGATTCCTTATTAAAAATTTTATGTTATAGTGTATATAAAAATGAATAAAACTTTTTTATTGAAATTTTCTTAAATCATACATCTGAACATTCTTCATCCAGAACAGAAATCTGCTCCAAACTGTCTGGCAACCACATGACAGCATTGCATTCAGGATATGTCATACAGGAGAGAAAAAACCTAAATTATAGTAAGAAATTTAAATACCTAGAAGATTTACTCAAACATATATCACATGGATTCACAGTACATATGAAAATACAAGTGAAGTAATAAATGAATAAAAAGTGTAAATTACATTAAAACTTATCCTGCAGCTGATTAAAAGCACAATAATACATCAACTTAATGCTAATTTAGAGTAAGCAGATACAAATTTGGAAGTAGATATGGTTGACATTCAAAACCAAAGATCCAATCAGGAATTAAAAATTGATAAATTTTGCATGAAACTAAGAAATTTGACACAACAGATGAATTGGAAATTTTATAAAGCTTTTGATGATAAAAACACTAGTTTTAAACTACTTAGAACAAATGAAAAAACAGTAGAACTAAAAATTTTATCATACATTTTCTACTAAAGTGTAGTTTCTTTAGTCACAGTTAAGTACAATTTTTATTTATTTAATTTTCTTAATGTTATGTAATGTAACTAACGCCGTTCTCCCTTGGTTCCACCTTTTGCGTAAGGGTGTTACTGTCATTCAATGTCTGTCAAAATATTACTCACCCTCTATTTTCTTTTTTAGTTCTCAACATTATGTCTCCGGACTGACATTTTGGACATTTCATAACTGGCAGTTGCCTGGGGGGTGTATTATCTAAAATAATGCGCTTATGATTTACTTAAAAGAACTGGTATAATTCTATAAGATAAAGAAATGGGGTATTCAAACACTTAATTAGAGTAGCAAGTTAAAAATATATTTAACAATTCATGAGGAGTTTTCACAGAAATTCAAATATTCAATATGGAATTAAAGTAAGTTTGAAAAAAATCTGTTTCACTATATTTGTACTAGTTTTTAAATACAATTAAGGTAATTGTAGGAAATGATTATGCAGATTTGTGCTAAAACGTAACACATATATCACGAAATTTTCAGTGAATTCAAAAGCTTTTTAAAACTACTTAAGTGTAGTCTTCATTTTAAGAAATATCTAAATAAATTATAGTAAAATATATAAAAATTATAATAAATATAGTAAACTGTAAATTCTAAATAAATTATAGTAAAAAACTTTATTTACCCTGAGCAGCTTCATTTGGAGAAACATTAAAATATGTACTCAGTGCCCCATCTAATTTGATAGCCTGAAAAATAAGAAGGTAAAGACACATCTTAACACTCTTCAAGGAGTTAAGAAAGATGGATTTTTATTCAAGCAAGAACTATTGTGTGCTTTCATTTATAAGCATATCCGCATATAAGCCAAAGATATGGTTTTTCTATGAAAAATTTACCAAAAATTCATAACCCATTGTAAAAAGAGTAAAAATTTCCCATCACCGCTCGCATGAATCACTAGCACTGTGGCATCAAAAAGCCGATTCTGCCACAAACCTTGCAAGCTGCCGGCCAGCCAAAATGCCTTTTCCCAAATTAAGCAAGCCTCTGTCAGTTTAGGGCTTCAATATATATGGTCCTTATTGGAGAATGGCAAAGGTAACTTCTTAAAATGAGAACATTGTATTGAAATGCTACAATAAACACAACCTTTAGACATCGGAGAGTTTTCCAAAATTCTCTGCAAAATTCAAAATTGTTTCTACCCTTTAAACATATCATTTTATTTAATGTACAGAATCAAATGCTATGAAGTAAAATTAAATACAGGCAGACTACATAATATTGAAATACAACACCAAATAAAAACATTCTTAAAACTTATTTTTTTAGAATGCTGATCATCTAGTTAAACAAGTAAAACTTCATTCTTGGTTTATTACAGGGAGGTTTACAGATGATGTTAATTGGAGCACTAAAAATAATTTTAAAGTTAAAGAGTAAAATTTCAATGATTGTCATAAGAAATTGCATTTTACCTGTCTAACAACTTCAATGAAATATTCTTTATACTTAGCAATTTGTTCACTGAGCACAACTAAAGAGGAAAAAAATTTAGACCACAACAAATAGCAAAAATGCAATGCAAATTAGTAAAAGAAAAAAATTAAAAGAGTTGCTCCTATTTACCAGCAGGATCCTTGGTTCCTTCAGTAATCCTATTAAATAAACATACTAATTAAAAAAACTATAAATTAAGGCATTACAGAAATATTTATACAAAAAGTAATTCAACTAATGAAGGATTTAAGAAAACCAAAATATTTACCTTTTTAAATCGGCTTCAAGTTCTGCTCTCAAATGGGGTTTAGACATTTGAAGACCCATCATATCATAACCTTTAACATATTGAGTGTATATTAATCATTTTAATGCATAACATTAAGATTTTATGTTAAGCAAAAGAATTATTTTAATGTATAAAACAACTTGAAGATTGTTATGTATTTACTATCAAATTAAACAAGTCAAACACAGAGAAAGAGCACAGCCAATATTGATGAAAAGATCTTTTGAACTTGGTATGCAGTGGTTCATTGGAATAATTTCTAATGGAATAGTTTTATCCTCAACTTAAGAGAACATCCTTAATGGTAAAACCATTGTCAATAAATGGAAAATTGCCAATGATTTTTGAAAGATAGAGAGCAAAAAAATATTAGCTTTTTTATTGAAAAAATATTGGGGTCAAAGAACTTGAACTATAAATTTGCCACAATTTTTTCTAACATTGATTTTTATCAATATGGTAAATTCCACCGTGGATGCTTTCATTATTTCATATATAAATAATAAAAGTTAATATTTAAAAGCAAAACTGTCACATCAGTGGAATTGCTATGTAATGCTCCGATTGTGGTTCTTATGCTAATTTTTGAAAGATAGAAATCCAAAATTTGTTTGCATTTTTTATTGAAAAAATCACCTTACATTTAAAGAAGTTAAACTTTAAATTTACCATGATTTTTCTACATTGTTTTATGATTAGGTTCAAAGGACCAAAGAGAGAACTTCAAACTATTCACGACTACAAACTAAAGTTGCCCAAGCTGCACTATTTTGTAATTTTACACAAACTTTGCAAGGCACATAGAATAAGTTATAATACCTTCGACTAAACCCATGCCCAATTCACCAGGTATAAAGCGTCCTCCTTCATTAACTCCAACATACAATCTTGATTTTATTGTTTCAATGTGTTCAGCATGCGTTGCATCAGTACCTAATTAGATACATAATCATACAAATACATTAATAAAAACCAATAAACTAACACATTTATCCAATGAAAAAGCTACATAAAAGAGTGCAATGACTAGAAAAGCATAAGTACTGCATAGACTACTATTACAGTATACTCCAATATGACAAACTTCCTTATATCATGAACCATATTTTCTCCAAAGTAAAAAAAAATCCCCTACACAATTTGTATTACTTTTATTAGTATTCTCATTACATCTATGTTGATTACTATTTTTATGCTGAAGACTTCTGTGAAAAACCCATGTTTTAATGAAATATTTTCGGACCCAAACATGAATTTTTCTATGTTTGTAGAACTATTTTTCCAGGTGATAATTCTTTTAGTAAGAATCATCTACACAACCAGATATTTGAGACAAAACAAAAATATTTATATCAGTTTAACAGAAATAGTCATTTGGTATACCAATTCCATGTTTTTCCATCAAGCCAATCAAGTCAGCTTCAGTTAATAAGCTCGGGGCACTAGTTTCACCTTCATCCATCTATTTAAAAAAAGGGTGCAATTTAGATGGGTTCAAAGTGTCTAGTGAAAAATCTTGTTAGTTCCTTGACTAACATGATTTACTCTTTAAAAAATATAATGTAAAAATTATACCTCAATGGAAGTTGGTTGGAAACTCTCATTCAAAGAATATTCTCCAACAATCTATAAACAGAAAAGTTACATAAATTTGAGGTGGAAGAAAATAAGAATATAAAAAATGGTAAGGATAAAATATAAAAAGTACTTTAGCATTCCATTTGTCATATGGGTAAACTTCGAGATAATTTCTGGCAACAATCATCAGTCCATTGACAGCAAACTAAAAAGTAAATATTGAAGCTTAATTTTTGCAAACATCTATATTTGAACATTTCAGACCCTGAAATGCATTCCATATACATCACCTTTATTCTAAGGGATAAAAGTATCCCATAGTCTCAGGGATTCTAATTTCTTCTCCCAAACCTTTTCTGGCTAGGTTATATTCAAGTGGCAATCAGTTTGTATGCCATGTATATGTTACAGTTAAAGTCCGGAAATCAGTTAATTTACAGATAACCTAGGTAATTCGCAGATTAACGAGGGTGATCCGTTAAAGAGCGAATTTTTTTTCAATTTCTAAGATTACCTAGGTTATCTTGAAATTACCTAGGTATTCTGCACCCTACCGACTAGACACTCGTTAATCTGCATACTACCTGTAATCAGTTATTTTACATATTAACGAGGGTGATCCGTTAAAGTACAAAATTTTATTTTATTTTATAAAAAGTTTAAGGAGGTTGGGGGGGCTGCCGCCCCCCCAAACCCCCCTGCCCTAACTATAACCAAACTCGTTTTGGGGGTAAACAGTAACAATGACGAATCAAAAAAGGGGGATCGGTATTTTTTTCATATTACACAAAACACGCAAATCCCACCAAAAATAGTAATGAAATAGCAATTTTAAAACTAGAATATAAAAACAATAATAATAGAATATTAAAGTACCAACTGAGATTTGTATCAATTGTGGTTTTCGATCTCGATTTGACAGCGTATTTCAATGAGCACTTAAACTAGCAAATCTTAATGAAAGCGCGGTGTAATCGGCTGGCAGCCTGCACTGAACTATTGCTAGGATTCGCGATCGATTACATATGTTAAACCCTTGCCCAGGTTCCAGCGATTGTTGAATTAACGTTTGTTGAAAAGATATTTCAACAGCTGGGACATTTGCTTTCGTTAAAAGAAATCTCTGTCACTCTGAAGTCGGAGCTTCAACACAATTGTTTCAAAATACCCGTTTTAGTAGTAATATACTGTACTTAATCATGTAAATTTACAGTACTTACTTGCTTGTATTATTTTGTTTTAACATTCAACATGACAACTACCAGTGCTACGCTCTAAATTTGAAATCAAAACACCAAATATGACAACAAACTACGTATTGAAACCCAACTGCGCAGGGGTAAGCGCATGGCGCAGTAAGCACCTCAACATTTTAACAGAAAGTATTGAACGAAACAAACTATTTTGAACTTTAACGATCAAGAGGCCGTTATAGTGTAGATTCCCTAGGTAAAATGCGAAAAACTCAAAAATCCGCACATTAACGACAGAAATCAGTTAATCTTAAGTTTACCTAGGTATTCTTCAGATTAACTAATTATCAACTTTAGCGGTAACATATATAAGTAGAAAATGGTAAATAAGTAATATAAATAAGTAGAAAAATCAGTTTGCTTATTCAGATATTTTTACAAGGGGGTTACTATAGTTTAGTGTTGTAATTTAAGCCATCATTTTAACCAATTTTAAGGATACATCATTTCAAATCATTACAAAGTAAAAACAAAAGAAAAAAAGAATTATTTGAACAAAAGGAATACATAGCATACCCTTTCATTGTTAACATCAATCTCAATTGTAGTTTCACGCCCTTCTGCATCTTTGGACACACAGGCTAAAAAATGTCGAACAACAAGCTCATACACAGATTTGTCCTCTCCCTATAAAATTTCAAACAAGTATGAACACATAAATTGATGAAAACTTCCACGACCTGAAGATACATTTATTTGATTTTCTGGGATAGATGGCCGTGGGGAGAGACTGAGGATGCTCTCCGAAGCTGAGAGCGAAACGTTTGGAAATTCCATTCAAACACGGCCATCTATCCCGGAAAATCAAATAAAAGTATGAACACAGCTTGCCAAGTAAAACAAAAATACATAATACCCAATTTAACTTATCTTGATCATTTTTAAACAAAGAGGGGTTTTAAGTAGAATAAAATACTGAGACTGGATCATTCCAACCAGGCAGCTAGTCTTTTAAATATTATATAATTAAGTAGGTAATACAGTAATAGTTACCATCAACAGCCTTCAAGAAAAATGTGCAAAAAATAATAATACTAACAGTGATGGTTTCAAATTAAAATACAAGGGTTAATCTGGACTAGTTTTTTTCTAAGTTTTCTAGTTAAATATAAGTAACATTATTTAAAGTGCTTTATTTGAAATTTCATGTAATGTATTTTAAATAATTTAAGATTGAAATGGATTTTAAACAGATACAATGTATATAATCTTAACAATAAAACACTATTTGTAATCAAAAAGAAGGAAACAATTATTAAATTTTACCTGCAAGGTATCAACATATTGTGTAGGGTGTATAGGAGGATGAGCATTGTCAGTTTTGTTTCCTTGCCGAGGATTGGGTCCCCATTCTAACACACGCTGTGCAAATCCTGCAAACATTTATTTTATTGTTATTGTATAATTTAGTCTACTTATCAGTTGTTATTGACTTTTTTTACGCCACAGAGGACGCCCTCCATAAAAGAGAGACAAACATATGAATTTAATGTTTCAAGGCCACATCCTACAGTCCAAGATAATGTATTAATAAATGGTAATTTACTTTAAATTGATTTTTTAAATCTTGAAGATAGTCTTGTACAAATGATTTGTCAAAGATCTAAGCTTCTTAAAAACAGGAAACGATACCACTCATTAATCTCATATCATGCAACAAATAAAAGGGGAACTACAACCCATTTGATGCAGAGAAGATTTTTCTTTCAGATACCAGATCGACTGCTTTGCTCAGTGTACATCTCTCATAAAGAGCAACAGTTCTTAAAATCCATTGTATTTTATTTTAATTTTAAAACACCACATAAAAACAATTATCTTACCTCCCCAAACAGGATTTGCACACTGATGCTCAACCAACTCAGTAAGATTAAGGTCTTTAGGGAATATTGTAGTTTCTGTTCTTGGATAACTGATGTAACCTTTAGTATATAACTTCTCAGCAATGGTCATAGCTTGTTTTGCATTTATGCGAAGTTTTCTGGAAGCAAGTTTTTCAAATTCCTAGAAAATCAAAATTGTTTGGTATCATTGAGCTTGAAACCCAGATCAAAGACAGAGGAATCTAAGAGAAAGAAAGTCAAATCTTACAACAGTATCTAAAGGTTGAGGTCTCCACTTGCTTTTATTTCTGCTTCTGACATCAACAACTTTGGCTGTTGGTTCCTTTATAATATCAAACAAAAGAAATTAATGCAAAAAGATCTTTATTAAGATTAAAGAAGAATCTTTGTTTACAAAAATATCATCACAGCTCTCCCTCAAAATTTTCATACTTTAATGGAGTTTTACAATACAGGGTTGAACCAGAAATTTTGGGATTAAAATTAAGAAAAGTTTTATTTAACATTTTTAAGGTGATAATCCAATCACTTTAAAGGAGTATTTAAGTAATCTGAAAAGGTTGAATCACATTTCAAAAACTCATCTCGTATTTATTTATCTATACATAACAATATCATAAGTTTCAGTAAGATGATAAGGCAGAATGTGTTTAAAAGTGAAACTTTAAAACTTGAATTAAGTATTTTCCCCCCTTGAAAACTGGAAATATCTATTCTTCATGAAATCTCAATTTTAAAAACTCAATTACTTATTCTTAATCTTAATACAAAGAGGGTTTTTTTACATTTTCATGCTTATACAGTGAACAAAACTATCTTTTTATGTATTCTTACCTCTTATTTATTGCATTTACACTCATAAAACATTCTGCAAACCAGTTTGTGCAAGTTATAAAATATATAGATAATGTTTTGAAGTGCAGTCCCAGCCATCAGCGTTGGTGTTAACAGCAGCTGAAGAAAAAAATTAGCTTTTCGCTGACTCTGATTGGTGGAATCCTTTTTTCACTAAGGATTTAACATCAACGCTGATGGCTGTGAATAAGGCTGAAAGAATCAACTTTGAAATAAATAATGTGTTTGAAAATAAGAGGGCCAACCCACCTCAAGGCATATTTGATACAAAACCAAGCAAGCAGTGTGATCAAACAATCTCCCTCGCTTCCAACTAAATTCAGTTGTAACTTCATCCTTAAGGTGTGTCACTGGGAAAAAAGAAGTGGAAATGGTAAATCTTACATCAAACAATAGTTGTAATGCGTTGAAAAAAAGAAGACCCAGCA
This sequence comes from Tetragnatha versicolor, assembly GCA_024610705.1. NCBI lineage: Eukaryota > Metazoa > Arthropoda > Arachnida > Araneae > Tetragnathidae > Tetragnatha > Tetragnatha versicolor. Next base: position 6,902,144 of record JANDEH010000011.1, on the reverse strand, counting down.
GTCTAAGAAACCGGGTTAGTGACATAAAAAATAACCTGCGAGACAAAAGCATATGTTCAATTTTAAATAAACTAATCTGGGCTCTAAAAAAATCTTAGTCAAGTATTAATCTACATTGTTTAATTTTAAAATCTTACCTTTAAGCTTCCAGAACTGTTCAGGTATAAATGACTCTACTTGTTTGTATCTTTCAACCACGAAGCCTAATGTTGGAAATTGACAGCTCCCATAGCTAATAAGTTGGTTGCTTAAAATAGCAGGAAACACTCTTTGGAGTCGCAAAGTTTGAAACCGGGTAAAAGCAGCTCCTAGAATATTAAGATACTGATCAGCCAATGATAGTAAAAGGGTCATGTGATTTTTACAGAATTTGCACAGCCGGTAGTTGGGTAACCTGTGATAGTTGGGGTCTTGCTTCTATATACAGTCGAATCCGCTTAATGTGATCACGGTTAATGTTATCAATCGGATAATGTTATCGAAATCGACAGGTCCCGATCATTCCTATTTAATTTAATGTAAAATACATCGTTTAATGTGATCAACTATGCATCATGATTCCGCTTAATATTATCAAAATTTGTCCATATTCCCTTTAAAACGACCGCTTTTGAATTCGAGTTTCATTTTGAAGGTCAATTTTTACAAGTAAACATCTGTCCCATGAGAGCATATATGGTGCTTCTTTTTTCTGAAACTCAGTATGAGTAAGATAAAGAAAACATTCCGCATATAGTATTGAAGGAAAATGGTTATGGGGAGGGTCCGAATCCATGCTTGTGATTGATTAAAGAAACCACCAAGATCGATGCTTTGCAGATGTCTGATAAGAGATTTGAATCTTACCTTGTGTTTATTGGAGTGGAAGGATATAATGGAGTGGGAAAAAGAGAGACCTTTCTATACAAATAAAAATAAAAAGTAAGCGATTATTTTACTTTTATTAATTGAACTACTCTTATATTTTCCATTAAAATTTTACCTAGTTTAAAAATAGTGTTTTGAATACATTTATTACGATTACATGATTTTAATGCAAACAATCTAGTTACACTGTTTGCTGCTTTTGATATGAGATCGCTTATTGTTATCGATCGGATAATGTTATCAGTTTAGTCTCGGACAATTGCGATCACATTAAGCGGACTCGACTGTACAAGCAAATGTCTTCCTCTTTTGATCAACTGCCCCTCAACTTCCACCTGTCTCCCCTCCAAAATACTAGTTTCAGCTTAGTCAAAATCATGTGACCCTTTTACTATCGTTGGTTCAGCAGTAAATACACAATAAAAATCATCTGTAGAACTTAGAAGCAGGGCTTTGCTTTTTACATCACCCATTTCTGTCTGACTTTGAACCATCTGGTATAAATTATGCACCAATATATTTACTTTTTATCTACATATGGCAAAATAATAAATAAATTTTTATATATTTGAAAAAAAAATTGGGAAATGAAATATTTAGAAAATTAAAACTAACCTATTCGAAGATCAAGTTCCCTGCGGACATTGACAGCATCACTCATTCTCTTATCAGGGGGAATAAGGTTGGCACAAGCTCGAGAGATTGCTTGCGGGGTAATTTCAGAGAAACGAGCTCTGAAGACTTTGATATTGGGTTTGACTGAAACACAATAATACACTAATTTTCCGATTTAAAACACAGGAGATGTGAAAAATGTAGAACAGCTTATATTAAAAGATTTACAAAAAGGTTACTGAGCAGGGGTCGATCCAGGTTTTAATTTTTGGGGCCTGTTTTTCATAATTTTGGTGAAAATGAAATATTTTTTTGTGAAAATGAAATTATTTTCGTGAAAATAAAGTTATTTTTGTGAAAATTGTTTTTTTGTGAAAAATATATTTTATTTTTCCATAATTCATTGCAGAGCATAGGGTTGCCGGATTGAAAACGCAAACTGCTGTTTTCGTCAATCTATGGATTGTATGGTTCTTTCCCAACCAAAGAATCGCGTTCGTTTCGGAGAATATTTGAAGGGCTTCGTTTGAAATTTGAAAGTGGTAATTTTTTGTCACTAGAAATTTTGTGAAAGGGCCGATTTTACGAAGTTTATTTTTGTGAAGGGGCCGTTCTTCCGAAGTTTATTTTTGTGAAGGGGCCGTTTTATCGAAGCTAATTATTGTGAAGGGGCCGCAAAACGGCCCCAATTTTCGCCTGGATCGACCCCTGCTGAGGTTGTACAATGATATAGTTAAAATTTAGAGTAATCAAAGTAGAGATAGACTATAGTCTGTGTAATTAGAATCGGCGGCTCGCTACAACTCATTTCCCATTGCGTTGCTATGGTGGCAACCCGCCTATTCTAATTACACTGAGTATATGAATAGGACAGGGGCGTAGCCAGAGGGGGGGATTTGGGGATATATCCCCCCCCGAAACTTGGGAAATTTTCCTTTTTGACCATAGAAAACCACAAAAAATACCCCATATCCCCTCCCGAAATATCAACATCCCCCTCCGAAATTTTTTTCTGGCTACGCCACTGGAATAGGATATTGGCCAGATGTTATAATCCAAGTGCTTACTTGCTTGACAAACTTCAATAATCTCAAATCCGATATTTTCACCTTCTCTGTCTCCATCAGTCCATATTACAAGGTATTGACAGCTTCTCACTTCAGCTTCTAGTGTGAGCTATAATTAAATGTTTTTCTTCTCAATATTATGTATTTAAGTTGATAATTTGTGATTGATAGGATTAGTTAGAAAATTCCAAACATATTTTTGGCTAGAAATAGTCCAAAATAGATTTCACTTAATCATTTTAAAGATGAAGATGGAGTGAAATTAAATTCAATCACATAAGATGTTTTAATCTCTTTGAATATACTATTGAAAAACAATAGGTGCTTACCTTAATAGGTTGGTAATCAGGTAAGCATTGGGTAATAACAGGAGCTTCAAATAGAGCCACCGGATCACACACCTGCCTGGATGATACAGATAATTTACAAACACTATATAGTACATGAAAAGGGAGTGCTTCACCACTACCTCTGGTTAGAGGAATATGTGAGAAAACTCCAGCTCTCAAGCGTCACCTCCAACCGTGGACCGGTTTCGCCCTTGTTAGGGCTCATCAGCACGGTATAGGAAGGCAACGCAAGAGAGCGGAGGGAGAGCTTTTAGTCTAGCCGACTATAACGGAAAAAGTGGTGACTATTGATTAGTCCTCCATTATCTGCCGGAATGTGTCCTGTGTCCTTTCGGGAATTAAATCTGTTCTATGGAATGCGCAGTTCATTCCGGCAGATAGTGGAGGACTAATCAATAGTCACCACTTTTTCCGTTATAGTCGGCTAGACTAAAAGCTCTCCCTCCGCTCTCTTGCATTGCCTTCCTATACCGTGCTGATGAGCCCTAACAAGGGCGAAACCGGTCCACGGTTGGAGGTGACGCTTGAGAGCTGGATTTTTCTCACTATATAGTACATATTCAGAAAAGCTATAGACATAATAAGTATTCCAATATACATCTAATGTCCAACATAGAAAATTAGCATACACAGAGGTACCGATTTTCCCTGAGTATACTTTTGAACTTTGGGACATTCCATAAAAAAGTGGACATGAGGGTTGAAATTTCAAATGGGTGTTATAACTATAAATTATACATCAAATTAAAGGTAAATATATGAACCAGATGAAATTACAGGGAGCTAAGCTTTAAAAAAATTTCTTATATACTTTTTGAGGGCTCAAAGTTAGAAAAATTTAAAAACTTTTCAAGCAAGTAAAATAGGGTATTTTCATCTTGACCTAAACAATACTAAAAGCAGCTAAATTTTCATTAAAGATGCATAATATCATTATTTGTGACCTTGTTTACCTTATAAAACCTTTAATTTTCAAAAAAAAATTTAAAACTTGATTTTTGGTGCCTTTAAATTTATGATGTCCTTCCGTCACACCCGTCACAAAAAAGATAGAAAAGTTATTCTACAAGATTCAATTTTCATCATAAATCCTTTAAACTTTCAGATGTTCTGATTGTTGCAGTTTTGAACACATGTGATGTAGTAAAAAATTTTAAAATTTTTATTTTGTGTAATTTTTAGTGTGACGGGTGTGACGAAATTCCTGTGACGGGTGTGACAACATTTAAAATTTCTTTTTAAACAGTTGAATGATTCCTAAAAGAAATAAAAAATTGTATCATTATAATTTTTAAACATATTAGGACAGTCATGGCTAGCAAAAAAATTTATTATTAAATAATAAATAATTTTATTAATTATTTTTTAAAATGCGAGTTAATCAAAATTTGATTAAACTTTTTGTGGATTTTTAAAGAAAAGACATTTGTTTGCATGACATTTAATGTACATAAGAAATAAAAAATAAACTACTTTCACATTTTCTTAACTAATCATAGCTGTTAATTGAAAAAATTTTATAGTGAAGAGTTTTATGGTTGACTTATTCAAAATTTATTAATATTAGATTGTCAGTACTTACTAATACTATAGATTCATTCTCAAATCATTATGATTCCCATTTTTATATGTTGTAGTAATCAGTGATAAATTGGAGCAAATTTTGCATTTTAAATATCCTTACAGCTAGTTGGAAAAGTTTTCTCAACTTTAAAATAACTGTTATTTGTGGGTTGAGCATCACAGTTTAAAAACAAATAAAACAAATGTCACTTAAAGTATATTCTACTTTCTCATTGGTTTTAATTTAGAATGAAATTTTACACTTTTTTTTACACATACCAAGCACTTTATGAAATTAAAGGTATTCCTAAGTCTAGACGTGCGATATTGGAAAATTATGGAAAGCAACACCAAAATTTGATATGGAAGGTTTTATATGAACCCAGGAAATAAGGGAAATATAAACATTGCTTTTTACACCACATTAAATGCTAGAAAATAAACTTATGCTGATATAAATAGATGGAAAACTCATCAAACCCAACAAAAATAATAATCAACCCTGAAAGTTTTAAAACATCATAAAATGTGGTCAGTTTTATAAATTTATGTTTGTATAGTAGCTTTAATCAAGTTAACTGCCTATATTGATCATAGTTAATTCAGTAAATAACCTTAAAATAGCATAATTCACACTGTGTCACACCCGTCACAAATCCTGTCACACCCGTCACAGCAGAAAAAAATTTCTTATAAATTAAATTACATAAATATTTTAATAAATTTTATGTATTATTCTTGATTTGAATCTCCTTTATAAGAAAAAAAATGTTTCATTCATATAACATTCATAAATTCACAGGAATTTTAACAAATGTGTAGGTAAGTGAAAACTCTTGTCCCGGGAGCGTCACACCCGTCACAGCGTTTTAAAATTTTTTTTTTTAAATTTAAGTTGTTGAAGTTTTACTTTTGCTTCTAAAATTAAGTGTAAGCATAGGACAACATACTAAAAATACTTTTTAGAGATTTAATGTTTAATAAATACCCCCAAATTTAGATACAACCTCGAAAATTTTCTCTGATTGTCACACCCGTCACCATGGAATGGCCCCTTTGTGACTTTCAGATTAGCTAATCTCAAGAGTAGTCACAACAGTAGCACCAAAAAAATCCAGCTTTGAGACATCGTTGCTCTTTGGTCTACCCCCTTTCTCATTTGAGTCATTAGAGATGATTCAGGGGGGCAGTTTTATCAATCTGCTGTTTTTAAGTTTTACAGTTTACTAAAGCATTACTGGATTTTCAATAAGTTTTTTGTCTTCATCTAAAAGTTGCAGTTACATATTTATTACATCAAAAAGCTCTCTGAGAAGCTCTTTTTCAGGTTGATTTTTTAAGAGAAAATGAAAGGCATCATAATTCACTCTAAACTTTCTGAATCAATAACCTTGAATTTTGGAGCTTTCATTTTTTACTCAGACTTAAGGGAACGTACCCATACTACGTGACCCATTCAGGGGAGGGAGGGGGGTCTTGGCATATACCACGGATGGTCACCAAGGGGGGGGAGGGGAGTCAAAAAAGGTAGAAAATGGGTCACGTAGTATGGGTACGTTCCCTAATAACAATCAGTCATCTGTGTCATGAGGGGATCAAAAGTTGCCTAAACTAAAATGAAAATACGGTGATGTTTTTTGGGAAATTTTGGATGAAACCAATGGATTTCAATTTCGTTATCTGTCCTGTTAAATTTTTAAAATCTGTTTTTACACCAACAAATATTGCTAAATTTTTATGGTTATCATTGTTTTTATCAGTTGGTTTGCATTTTTTGTGACATTTCTGTTATTTTGTGCCTTCAATAGCTTTTCCACATTTAATGGGGAAGGTTAATAGAATTATACCACACAATGTGTTCTGGGATATATTAGGACCTCTGAAACATTTTCTGCATCCCGGCCAGAGTACAAAATCAACAACTTGCAGAATTGGGTCACCAGAATGAAAAGTATTGCCATTTTTGGCACCTGACCCAAATTCTTTGAAAACATTGTTTTAAAAAGGCAGCTAAAGGGAAGAAGAAAACTTCAAATATCCACAAATACAGAATAAATTTACACAGGGATATTATTTTTCTTCTAATTTTTGCTATCTCTTAGTATTTATGGCTATTTTATTTAAATTTTGTTCTTTTTGTGTTTTGTGATTGCAAAAGAAAACTTAAGCAATAAACAATTCCATTTCTTTTAGTCCAAAATGCTAAGTCTACTTGAGTCTACTAAGTTTTACTTATGTCTAACTCTCTTGTGAGTAACCTACAGCTGTAATACTACTTTCATAAAATTATAATTATGAACCTCTCTATAATCGTTCCATGATATAAAAAAAGAGCTAAGACCAGCCACTAGCCACCAGAACTGCACATCAAGGTCAATAAATGGGTAAAAATAAAAAATTAAGCAAAAATCTTACCACTTTTTGTAAGAACCTGCAAATTCCAAATTTAAAAGATGCCCTGACACAGAAGTCATAACCATTTGACATTGCTGATTAAATAAATTGTAGTCGAACTCATAAATTTTATTGTACACAGATCTGCCATCTCGTCTTCTAAATCTTCCTTTGGACATAATATCAGCTATGTTCTTGGCTGCATCATTTTTTTCTGCGACGTTTAAAACACGCACCATTTTACTTGATTTGGAATAACATTTGTGGAAGGAGATATCATAATTCAATATCAGTTTATGACAGAATGATCTTAGTTCTACACAAGTGGATAAAATAAAACGATTTAACATTAATTGAAGTTGAGGAAACACGAAGTATATATAAAAATTGAACAACTTCTCACATTCTCTAAAAATTGTCCGAAACAGAACATTAAATTATCTTATAAAAGTAATAAATTCATTTCATGAAATCATGAAATGAATTACAAAAAAATTACAAACACCGAGTTTTGTAAACAAAACAAAATTCCGCGGGAGGATTTTAAATGTTGCCATTAAAAGAATCTTGTATTTTTTTGCAAATAAAATGAACTACATAAAAAGGATTTAAATTAATTACTTCACAGATCACTGAGCTTCAGATATAAATAAATTCATTTAAAATATAAAAAGCATTTTTCAGTTATATTTTTACTTCCTTGTATTTTAAATAAATAGGCGCTTTTAAATAAGGTTTCTAAACATGGCTAAAATAATGAATGAATAGTAAAGAAAAATATCTGGCACCGAAATTTTGGTTTACATAACAAACCAAACACAAACAGAGCAAGAGTAGAAAGCCTTCATGATTTTTATTCTCATGTGTTAAGACATATTACATAAACCTTAATCAGAACATTTTGAATTTTCAAAGGAACTATGTCATTACAGAAGACTCTACCTGTTTTGAAGAGAAACGCCTCTATTTTCCAACGATTCGTTTGGTATTCAACTTTTAATGTTTATTATTTGTGTCAAAATTTTGTTCTGTATGTAATAAATTTTATAAGTGTTATCCAATTTTGTCAATTCCCAACCAAAATACCATTAATATTCCCATTTAGAGAAATAAATCCCAATTTAATACAAAATTGAAATGCAAGGAGATACTAATTGTTTTAGATCAGGCATGGCCAACCCGCGGGCCGCATGTGGCCCTCCGGGTCATTTTGTGCGGCCCGCGAAGCTCTCTGAAAACTCTCCAAAAAGTAGCTTCAAAACACTTTTTAGCACACTAAAATTCAAAATTTTTTCGGGGGAGAACCCCCGACCTCCCATATATCTCTTAGATCAGGCTTTGCCAACCCGCGGCCCGTTTTGAAATAATTTTGTGGTCTGCAAAAATTTCTTTAGTCAAAAGTTAAAGTTTTAGGGTTAGTTAAGGCCCCCCCAAATTCGGACAAAGTGTACTGTTAATTAGAGTAGTATTTCCAAAAAATTTTCTGGGGGAGGACCCCCAGATCCCCCTTTAGTACTAGGAACTCTATTGTTCACAACTTTTTTAGGATATATTAGTTCAGTCAGGTGCAAATCCTAACTAAAAATATTTTTTAATTTATGCATTGAACCAATTAAATATGCATGGGGGCATGAGAGGAATATTTGTGTGTACATTTTCCCGATGCAAAAATCTAGCTGCAATTTTTAGAGAAAATTTGGGTCCTCCCGAAATAAATTTCTATAAACCCCACAGGCTCCTTATAGTTTCGAGTTATTCCAAGTGTTTTTAACGGCACCTGTTTAGTTCCTATGGATATACTGCAGAAGGTATTCTTGGGGTTGCTCCTTAAGGTAAATTTAAATGAATATTTTATTAAGGAATCTGTCAAACTTAGCAAAGGATCTAAGAAACTCCCTAATTGATATACCTAATTTATTCAATTTACTTTACTGTCATTCTGTGCACCTAATATCCTAAAATTTTATATGCGGCCCGCGTAAGTATTGTGGTTTTCCAAAGTGGCCCTCAACAACATTTGGGTTGGCCACCCCTGTTTTAGATAATGTTTGTAAAAGAAATAGTTAAAAACCTTATAAGACAGTCTGAACATGAATCTCGCAAAGACAAAAAAGACTTTAGGGTTGCAATGGGAAAGAGAGATCCTCTGGCGGGTTTGCGGTACTGATGTGTTATCTCCTTGGCAAGATACCTACCGTTCTCAAAATTTCAACCCAATTTATGGCATAGCTTCGATAAGGGTCTACCAGCCGTCATGTTTACCCACAGCACAAATGATGACGGACAAACAAAAAGATTTAATTATTAATATCATCATTATTAGATCCTAAAATAATAATCTACTTAATATTATTTTAGGAATAAATTAGGTCAATGAAGGAAATCCGGCCCGCAAATTTTCATTGCCAAACTTTGTGATAGCGATTCAATGTTCGGACCCCGCCAGTTTAAAATTTGCCTCAATGTTTTAGATGCTAAATATTTAGGTAAATCCAAAGAATTCAGGCCTGGGTGACATTTTTAGTGTTGCCATGGGTGCCACTCTTCAGTCTTGGGGATGGAATTCCATCTTTTTAAAAGTTTTGTGTACGGAATTCTGGCTCAAATTTTATATGAAACGAAACAAAGAATCGGCCAACTGATTGGCAGCGATTTGTACTAAATTTTGGTACTTATATCGCTCATTTTGCCAAGAAATAATCCAGTTTTATACAGATACAGCTTAAATGTATAAAATTTAAGGACCTTTTTAATTATTCAGAGAAGTTTTAAGGGTTGATCAGCAATTTTTAAAAATCCACAAATAAATAAAAAGATAACTCGTAGGGAAATGGTTAAAAAGATAGTTCAAAGTTCAGTCTTACAATTTTTGAAGAGTTGCACCCATGGGTGTTGCGAATGCTTTTTATTGGCGAGTAAGCAATTCAACTTTTATAGAACTGGGTTGCCAGAATCCACTATTTTATCGCCATTTTTTTGTTTGTTAGTTATTTAAATTTTTATGACACTGGCCATTTTTTGACGCAGATTCCAGATTCTTTGGATGAACCATTATTAAGTATTGCCAAATTTTCATTAATATGAGTGCATATTTTAATCCTTATATGGATGGCCCTTATCAGGGTATGGCAATCATGGTCCTTTGAAATGTGATTGCTGTATTGAAATGCTTCGAAAAACACGCTGTCTTCAGATTAAAAGAAAACCCATTCCATCTGCCTGTAATAAATTAATGAATGATGACCACTGCCAAAAGGATACTTGAAAAGACTCACTGAAAGCCTTAAGGCTATCTTTTTATAATCTAAAAAACTTTGTACACCAGACTATTATTCAATCATTCCTTTATAATCTTTGGTAATTTCAATTGTGAATAAAATCAAAATATGACAGAAAGAGATTTCAATATATAAAAAATACATATTGCAAAATATAGTTCTAAGATTTTATGAAAATTAACGTGAAGCTTCAATTTTTTTTCGTAAAATTTCGATAAAATGCACTCCCTAACCCTTGTTGCAAAAAGATAATTTTTTATTTTTCTGAAATGCTCTTGATACGAGGAACATGTCAGAGAAATAAAGTTATTAACACTTTCAGTCCTTGGTCGCTCAAGATTGCCATTGAATTGAAAATTGGGCTGGTAAGGACTGAAAGAATCAAAGGTTAAAGCTAAATTATTTCCAGGTCGCAAACTCGAACAGTTAAAACAGAAGCAGCAAAAAGTGAACCAAATGATGAACCAATCCAGTTCTCTACGAGCAAAGCTGCACAGTGGAAGGCCAAATACTCTACTAGTGGAGAAGAATACTTCCAGCGACCCAAAATCCAAGCTCCAGTTGTTCTCTTCAGCTTGACATGCTTCATGGTATATTTCTGCATGCTGAGAGAGGAAAATGATTTGGATGAATGGATTAAGGATTTAGAAAAGCGAGGACCACTTCAACTGGAAGAGGCTCAGCTTCGAGCTCAGATTGATCATTTTAGAAGAGCAGGGAAAGATACTAAATTTCTGGAACAGAGAATGGCTGATGTGCAAGAGGTGCAAAAGAAAATACATTCACTTAATGTCTGAATCCAGTTCATAGAAATTCATGTTTTAGAAATGCTTTTATGCATGGATCAATGCAAATGTTGCATAATAGTTATTTATTCCAATAAAGTTGTAACATACTGTTGTCTTACGTCTTTTTTTATCAATATGTTTAGCATTTCATCATTTACAGCTGTCATGAAGAATAACTCTATTACTACTGTTTACTACAATGCAGGGTTCCCACTCAATTTTAGAAATAAAATTCCTTGACATCTCTGGGTCAATTTAGATTTTTCGTTGAAAACACTAGCAATTCACTGCATTTTTTAATATTTCTTCTTATTTGAATATGTATTTTCTATAAATAATATATTTTTACTTTCTAGAGCTCAAATTGAGACACAAACATTAAAAACTAATCATTTTCCATGTGTTTCGTGAAAATGAGCAATTTTCTCTGACAGTTCCCCGACACGTGGGAACCCTGACAATAGTTCTAATTAAAAAGAGGATAGAGATGTTAACTACCAATTGTAGGTTGAGCAAGTGCAAGAAAAACACTGGCAAGGTTTTTAATTGACCATTTTGAACCAAAAACTAAGAATGGTAAAATACTTTTAAGATTAAAGAAATATTTAACTAATTACTTATCATATACTTTTAACTTCCTTCACTTAATTATGATTGATGTTATCAACACCTCTAAACCGCATTTCATTAAATTCTGCCAGTAGTTCACAAAATCACTTTCAAATTTTAAGATTTCGGAATGAAATGGACTAAAACATGAATTGGAATGGAGGCATCAATACTGTTTTTTATTTGTTCGCATGTCAAATCCTTGTCCTAGCATGTTTAGAAAACAAGCAATTAACACAACTGCTATATTATTACAGAAGAACCTCTATTCAACCCCCGATACAGCAACAAATTCTAATGCAAAAAAAATATTACTTGCTCTACTGTTTTGTTGAACTCTGCAATTAATGGAATATTTAATAAAATTTTTAATCTTATATATTAAAATAATTGGGTTTTTCTTTCGGCCGGCCGCCAGGCCGAACCCCTGAACCGATTTGGACAAACTCAGTCTCTATCGAAAGCTTTACACCCCTAGATGAGCCAATAATATAACACGTTCCCCCAAAACCTTCCATTTTAAAATTACACGTTCTTTTCACTTTTCTCTAATGTTAACTCTATGGAGAGGTTCCTTTCGGCCGGCCGCCAGGCCGAACCCCTGAACCGATTTGAACAAAATTGGTCTTGATCAAAAGCTTTCCACCCCTAGATGAGCCAATAATATTTCACGTTCCTCCAAAACTTTCTATTTTTAAATTGCACGTTCTTTTAATTTTGCTCTAATGTTAACTCTATGGAGAGGTTCCTTTCGGCCGGCCGCCAGCCCGAACCGATTTGGACAAACTCGGCCTTGATCGAAAGCTTTCCACCCCTAGATGAGCCAATAATATAACACGTTCCTCCAAAGCATTCCATTTTTGAATTTGAAATTTATTTCAATTGGCACCATTATTTTAAGTTAATATTTTTACCAACACTGGTATAACGTCTTTAAAAGAGCGTTCCGAAACCACCGATATAACCAATGCATCGCTAACTTTGAGCACTAGCATTGACGGCTATACGGCGTTTGATTTTAAAGAGCGTGAAGTAAATATACTTTGAAGTTAAACTTCAAAGATTTGACGGTTCACTAGATTTATCCCAATGGAATACTAGGCACATTTAATTCAAAAATTTTACTGCTACAGATTTGATTGAAGTATTTTTTATAATTTAAGAATGGAAGGTTTTGGGAAAATGCCACATAAACTGGGTTCATTTAGGGGTAGTAAATTTTCATTTAAAAACAAGTTTGTACAGATCCGGTTAGGTGGATTGGGCTGACAACCTGTGACAACGCCATGTGAAATCAGAGACAAAACCCCTTTCGAAGATAATGAATTAAAACAGCATATTTAATGACAGGGAATGAATAAATACGAACAGGTATGTAACGAGTGAATCTCGCTTCAGCGCCGAAGAAGGCTAGCTGTAAAACCCAGCTTCGCCGGGTTGTAACAGCTAGTTATACTTTTAAAACAATAAAATTTAATTCCAAAATAACAATTTTTAATTTTAATTTTATTCACTGGTCCGCCAGACCAGTCAAAAGAAATAAAACGCCTTTATTTGAATCAATGTTTATCAAGAGACTTTCTGGGGTGTCTAACAATTATTTACACAATAAATAGGCTTACCAAACGTCCGAGGTTACCCCGGACAGTCCGGGATTTTTGAAGCTGTCCGGGGAAACATCCTGGGACGCAAAAATGTCAAGGGTTTACATGGTTCCCACTCTTTGAAAATCAAGGACTTTCAAGAACTTTTCAAGGACCTTTTTCGCAGACATTTAAAAATTAGTCGTATTTCAAGACAAGTTATTTTTCCCGCATACAATCGGAACGAGAGAAGTCGCTCTTCACTGTCAGTTTGTAAAACTGGCCGCAAGTTATGTTAGTTCATTAGAGTAATATTAAAGAAAATTTCAAGAAAAAAACGAAGAAAGATCTGAAAAAATTAAGTTCGATTAGAGGCTGAGTGAAAATTCAAGGACCTGTCATTTTCCCAGGACTTTCAAGTACCTAAATTTGGCCTTAAAAAATTCAAGGACTTTTAAGGACCGTGGGAACCCTGGTTTAATACATTTAAGACTTGCTAGACATTTTGGTTAAAAATCCAGACTAAGCTGTTTAAAATTGCGTTCCTTTACATTTTCTAATGTCCGTATCTATTGAGGGAACTTTTTTCAGTAAATAGTGTGAAAAATTAAGTGAATCAAACAATTTTCAATAAGCCGTAATGCGATACAAAAAAATAAAATTTATATTTCTGCGCGCTTAATGCTTATTAGTTTGAATACTTTTATCCTAGTTTTTAATTTGTGGTGATTTAACATGGAACTTCAATAATTTGTCTGGGTTTTAACCCAGAAAATATGGTAAGCCTACCAATTAAGAAATATTTCTTGATTTTTGCTCCGCTTTCTGTTAAGCTTTTCCTGCAATACACGTAAACAAATATCTGCATTAAAACATTTCCCTTGACGTTCAAACTTTGTTTACCTTGACTTGACACACAGGTCATTGATAAGGGTCCACATGTGATTTGTTCACAAAATTTCAAGGGACTGTTATGGGGTTTCTTGAATTTCAGGGGACAAGGGTAGGAATAAACAGGTCCAAGTAATTTCAATGTAAAGGCAGATTCAGATAAGGACCAGCAAGATTAGTAACGCACGGGTCCGCAGAACCAGTGGATTTTTCAAGGATAAGATTGACAAATAAGCAAAAAGTCTGAAAACTACTAGGACATCATTTGATTGATACTCTTTAGGATTTAGGCCTAAATTGGTATTTGCATGTTTTATTTGTATTTGTTCGTTTTATTAGTATTAAGATCCTTTAGCTGCCTCAAATATGAAAATTTACCCTTAAGAAAGATCCTCTTAGATCAAGAACATTCAAACAATATGAAAAAGATTTTTAGTTGAAAATTCTAGTTTTAAAGCTGATTTTTTTTCCATTTAAAGTGGTCAGTTTTTCTCTAAATATTCAAAAAAGAAATCTCATCCCCGATTTTGCTTCACTTGCAAATATGCTTCACTTGCTCATCCCCGCTTCTTAAATCATTTTAGTCGGACATTAACTCAAAACGTCTATGTTCTTTTGTTTTTTAAATTACAAATGCCTCTAAGACAAACTTCGTTTTGATACATTTATTAATAAGACAGTACATAATTATTCAATGTAAGTATAAATCCACCAAACAGAAAACTCAAAAAAAAATTTACAATGAGAGTTAAGACACAACATGACATGTGTTGATGGTGATGAGAACATATTTCAGCCGAAAAAGAACGTAAAACTAAGCTCTTTCACCACGAATACGTCGTGCGAGCTGGATGTCTTTCGGCATAATGGTTACTCTCTTTGCATGAATTGCACACAAATTGGTGTCTTCAAACAAGCCAACCAAATATGCTTCACTTGCCTCCTGCAACATAAATAAGCTTTTTAGAACAATCAAATATTAATTAAACTCTTGACATTTTTTAATTATTATATTTATAGATCTTAGGCTAGGATTGCACTAAGAGTTTCGTCGTGACAACTGGAACATAACTGTCACTCTAGACAGTAATGGCTCTCTATGACAAGACTCTTGGCAATCGGCCTAGAGTCTTGTCGCCTAATGCGCGATCCTTTTCGCCATAGCCCGAGTGACAATTATATTCCAGTCGCTGCGACGAAAGCTCAGTGCACGCCTAGCCTTAATTCATGTACTAACTGTAAGGGGGACTTTTAATTTTACAAAAAAAATTATGAATAGAGAGTAGGATAAAATTAATACTTGTAGAATAAAGAATAAATAAATAATACAGATTAGAATAAAACATTCTGCTGGTAGTGAATTGCAAGAAATTTAGTAAACAATCAAATATAATTTTGTGAAAATGAAGGGTTTGTAGCACAACCACAGCATTTATATAACTTTTGGAATGGGTTAAGTTCTCAGCTTATGTGCATAAGTTCTATCTTTAGAGATTGACAAAAAAGCAAAAAGTCTGAAACCAGGTTCCTGTCTAGGTTTTTTAGGAGGTACCTATTTTTTAAGTGCTTTTTTCTCTGTTCATTTCAAACTGGTGCCCGAAAATATTTCCTTCACAGAATCAGTAACCATGGCAACTATCAACTTCAGTGACGAAGAAGGCTTACCTATTTTGCGAAGAGCGTAGCCATGGTTTCGCTTCTAGCGTGGGAGGAAGCACTATACTTCAGGTGCCAGTTCAAAATGAAGATTATAATTTATGGAAAAAAGTTTCTGAGAATTTGTGACCTTGAATTATCTGCGGTTCCAAAAGTGGTCCATATGGACCCCCAGGGGTCCACAGCGATTTCTAGGGGGTCCACGGGTATGAAAATGAAATTTGGGGGTCCACAGAGCCTTTCAGAGGTCCATGGGAAAATGTCATTAAAATGAAAATTTTGATGCGTTTCAAAAATTTTGTCTTTTTATAATCAAATTTTAGTAATATGAAAAGTTGGTTATCATCGAGTCGTCGCAACGCGAGCAGGGGCGATGGAATCCATCTCTTATTGCGGTGGTGAGAACCCTTTTTTTAAATTTCACAGAATTCCACTGAACATTTCCATTCAGATCCACATTTCTTTCCATTTCATAAATTAAAACTCAATTTCCGTAATGTATAATTTAATTTCTTTTCATAGTTGTGAACTTTTGTGAATTTTTAAATGTTTGATTTTTATAATTTCTTTAAAATTGTTGTGTAATCATTTCAATGGCAAAAATAAAAGAAAAGGTTTTTTTAAAACATGAAAAGTGTGAAATCAAATGCTCATCAATGCACGAAAAAACACTTGAAAAAATTACAATATTTATGCGTGGTTTAGAAATATCAGACATAAGATTTTTAGCTACTTTTTGAACGGTCCCTAAGACGGGGGGTCCACGGGGTACGAAAAATGTCGTTAGGGGGTCCACGGGCCAAAAAAGTTTGGGAACCCGATTTAAATCAATATTAAAAGTAAATTATTTTTAAACATTAAAAACATAAGAAAATTTAGTCTAGAATGGCTAAAAATTTAACTATTAAGAGAACATAGCTTCAGAGAACTTTTTTTTAAGGTAACTGACTGGGTTGGGAGGCCTTTTTTAAAAATATTAACTAAATAATTATTTAATTGCTATTTTCTGAGAGCTAATGTTCTAAAACAATGAAAATCATTCAAAAAAGAATTTAAAAAAAATATTTTTTAAAATATTGAGAAATTTCAATGAAAATAAGGCTAAAATTTCAACTTGCGCCAACAACTCCTGAGAATGTTCTTTTATAGGTACAAATAAAATTTTTGCAGGATTTTGAGCCTAAGACACTAATCTGTGTCACTATCTACAAAAAATCTGAAATTTTTAAAATAGAAAAGAAATACAGGAACTTGAAATCGAAAAAAGTAAAAATTCATGAAAAAAAAACGTTTAAACCAGGTTTACGCACTTTAAAAAATACCTTAATTCAAATATTTTTCTTAGATTGTAGAAGATAACATGCGTTATATTCATAGAGTTAGTACAAATATAGAGACAGCTTACTCTTCTCGGTCAGGCAACCTTGCATGTCGAAAAAGTCGGACCTGTGTGAGTGGCGGAAGTAAATTTTTAACATGGGAGCTCCCGTAGGCGGGTCAAGTGTGAGTGGCAGAACGAAACCGAGAAACCGGTCATACTTTGAACAGCGTAGAAGATGTTTAAGCTGTCTCTATATTAGTACTAACTCTATGGTTATATTATAAAGAGTGAAATAAAACAAAAAGCATCAGAATATTTTAAGTAGTTTAAGAGTAATCACTGTTACCGTGATCCAAAGTATACAAAAATGTCATTCTTCAGAAAAAGGCTTTAAAGTTTAAAATTGCATATTAATCCTCGCATTACCCGGTACTAAAAAAGCTGTAACTTATGTTCTAGATTACTCAGAGTTTAATGTAAGGTAGTTTTGGAAAGCTTATTAAACAGGCTATAAAATAAAACAATAAAACGAAATTTGATATTTTTGGCGAAAATGACGATTTCAACCCAGTCAGTTACCTTAAATGCATTTTGTGAAGGTACCTTTTTTACTAATACCTACTGAATTTGTGAAACAGCCTATTTATAAAATGGTGAAAATGAGAAGGTACCGAAAAACAGTAGCATGTCAATGAACTTAATATAAAAAACATTTGAAACAGTAAAATCCTGTTATAAAACGAACTTCAAGGGACCGTAAAATTTCTTCGCTGTAACCGTACTATTGCTAATCCAAATAAAAACAGTTGGGGACATTCTGGACTTTCGTAATAACGGGATTTTTAGTTGTATCGGTATTCCACTGTATAGAGTTCCGAGTATTAAAAAAGGGGTTAAGGGGTACTCTCCCTGAAATATTTTGGAAATTTGATCCTAAAATTCAAGGTTTTAGCTTATCTTTAAAACCTTGTCCGAATTTTTTGCAGTGGGAGGTTTGAGGAAAAAATCTGAAAATTCTCAGAAAAATCGGAAGTATCTCATACTACCTGTATCTTAGAAAAGCCTAATTTTCAAATGAGGAATTGCCTAAAAGATATCTGAACAAAGCGTAAAAAACATGTCAGTAGTATAATATAAATTTATTACCTGCAATGCACCAATGGCAGCACTCTGAAATCGGAGATCAGTCTTGAAGTCTTGTGCAATTTCTCTCACCAAACGCTGGAAGGGCAGTTTGCGGATCAGCAACTCAGTACTTTTCTGGTAACGCCTGATCTCACGAAGAGCCACAGTACCGGGCCTGTAACGATGAGGTTTCTTCACACCTCCAGTTGATGGGGCACTCTTACGAGCTGCTTTAGTGGCAAGTTGTTTCCTGGGAGCCTTGCCTCCAGTGGATTTACGAGCTGTCTGCTTAGTACGAGCCATGGCTTATGATTCAGCTAAAAAAAAATTTTAAATAAAAGAACTACATTTTAAGTCCAAATGTATACTACATCTTATATCATTCTTTTGAAAACCAAGTTTTAATATTAATACAAGATACAACATCAATTTTTAGTTAAGCACCCCTGCCCTTTAAATTTGCATTAAGATATCACGAGTCACATTGTTCACTTAAATATTGTGATATTGCTCCTTGAGCAGCAACAGGAGGGAGAAATCAATATAAATTATTCAGGGGTGGAAAATCCAAAAATGATTTTTGTATCAGCTTTAGGGCAGTTTTGTATCAAGTCAAAATGCATTTTTGTATCAGCTTTTAGTGGTTTTGTATCAAAGCAAATTTCATTTCCGTATCAGTTTACAGTGAATCTGCATCAGGCTAATCTAATAGTTAGGTTTTATATAATGCAACAGGGTTCAAACAAATTTTCAGAAATCAAAATCAAGTAGTATTGCAGGAGTTTTCAAGGAGAGTTTTTTTGTAATTCCAAGAGTACTTTTTTACATACATAACTTTAGAAAGACAATTTTACACAGATTCAAACACACACTGCATTCCTGAATCAGTTTTTAAAACCACTTTAAAAGTCAAAATGTTAAATAAAACAAAGGAAATTAGTTAACAGAATCATTATTTAAGTAAAAATTAAATTGCAAAAACGATATTGTCAAAAACTTTTAGTTAAGTAGAAAAAAGTAAGAAATTATTATTTTTGAAGGTATTTTTAGAATCTTATGAATCAGATCAGATACCTAAAACAGGTAATAATCTAACAAGATTAAAAAAACCACTGTATTATCAACTTATTAAGTTGCTATAAAGCGACCATTCATTAACATTTATAACTTAGAAAATTCTCTCAAGTTGAAAATACTAAATAAAATAGAGAAAAAATCATCTTATTAGACTTATCAGGCTGGTCTGACCAAAGTAAATTTGTTTTTTCTGCATCGCCGTTGAAGCTAACTTCAAGAGACGTCCGTAAGTCCGTAGGAAAAGCATCCCGGAAAAAACGGAACTTTCGCGAAAAGTAGCTATTTTCCCGATTTCCGGAACACCGGACTTGTTGACTTCTGACCACGGTAAAGTTGTTTTTTCTACATCGCAATAAAATGACGCAAGAAGAAGCCAACTTGAAGCAGCACCCGCGGACGTCCAAGAAAGTCGCGGAAAAACGGAACACTCCGCAAAAAAAAATTCCGAAAATTGCTATTCTTCCGGCTTCCGGAACACTAGACGGAACACCGGACTTGTTGACTTCTGACCACGGTAAAGTTGTTTTTTCTACATCGCAATAAAATGACGCAAGAAGAAGCAAACTTGAAGCAGCACCCACGGATGTCCAAGAAAGTCGCGGAAAAACGGAACACTCCGCAAAAAAATTTCCGAAAATTGCTATTCTTCCGGCTTCCGGAACACCGGACTTGTGGGCTTCTAACCACGGAAAGTTG
The DNA here is from genome assembly GCA_024610705.1 of Tetragnatha versicolor. Classification (NCBI taxonomy): domain Eukaryota; kingdom Metazoa; phylum Arthropoda; class Arachnida; order Araneae; family Tetragnathidae; genus Tetragnatha; species Tetragnatha versicolor. The sequence goes on along the minus strand of JANDEH010000011.1, from coordinate 6,882,264 downwards.
TTTTTTCTACATCGCAATAAAATGACGCAAGAAGAATCCAACTTGAAACAGCACCCGCGGCCGTCCAAGAAAGTCGCGGAAAAACGGAACACTCCGCAAAAAAAAATTCCGAAAATTGCTATTCTTCCGGCTTCCGGAACACCGGACTTGTGGGCTTCTAACCACGGTAAAGTTGTTTTTTCTACATCGCAATAATGACGCAGTAAGAAGCCAACTTGGATCGGCACCCGCGGCCGTCAATGAAAGTCGCTGAAAGAACGAAACATCCCGGCAAAAAAACACGAAACTTTCGCGAAATATCGCGATTCAGGATGAAAATCAAAGAGTTTTTAAGGAGCACAACCCAAATTCAAGGAGTGCTTGAAAATGAAATTGATTTTCAAGGAGCGTACGAAACCCTGCTTATCACCAAAAAACACTGCCAAAAATCAAATCAACGCATAACGTACTCCGTTACAATCGTCCTATTTCCACCCCGTTTCATAGCGATCCTAGCGGGAAGAGAATCGATCATAGTGGCTGAGGATTGGTTCTTTTTTTATCAGTTGGGTTTTCAGGGTTACGGATTCAGATTGAACGGATTATCGCGTTTTTGGCGCAGTTTGGCGCAAAAATGGGAATTTTGCCATTTTTGGAGCAGATTGGCGCAGGTAACCAATTTCGGCGCAGTTTGGCGCAGTTGGCACAGATTTTCCACCCCTGAATTATTATTAAAGATTTTCTGAAAAAAAACTTTAGTTTTCCATGCTCGGTGTAAACATAAGGGTTTAAGTTATCCAAGTATTAATTTTTAAATTTATTTATTTAATAAATGATCCTATTTTTACCTCACTGGAATTTTACATATATACAAACAACTGTTTTTTTTGTAAAATTTTCTCTTAACAATGATTTATTTAAGCATTAGAAAATGGTACTTCTGTATGAATTTGTTGATCCAAAGAAAATGAAAAAAGGCAATTCCGTGAAACATGGAACACAGAGTTGAAATCCTTTTTCCAAGGAAAAACCTCATGATTCAATTCTGTTAAAGGTCCGAGTAAAAAAAAGCACGTTTTTATGAGCTCCATATATTCCAATATTGAAAAATATTTCTGATTTTTATTGATAAACTTAACAGTTATTAATCCAACTTAACATTTTAATCTATTAGAATATTTTTTGATCTATGAGAAAATTTTTCCAAAATGCATGGTTTTTCTAATTTTTTCAGCAAGAATTTAGTGAAATTCAAAGCTCTGTGTAACTTATTATTAAAATATGTTTAATATTTAAACAGTTTTCAATAAATAAACGGGTAACATAATTATTTTACTGATTGTTTTAAAAAATTAGTAGAGCATTTACACAAGATAGTTTAGAAATATAACGTGAGTCACAAAACTATCTAACGAGAGTCACACATTTAATTGCAACTTGTGTTAATTATAATCATTTTACTCAATTTGTTATATTGATGATTTTTGAAAGCCCCATAAGTTCTGAATATTTTGATGTATTTAATTTTTATAATATTTTATAAGGGGAGAAAATTGAGCTTTTTTTATGATTAAAAAAACAATGTCCTTTTTTGGGTAATGTGAGTCACCTTTAAAAACACTGCTGTGCTTTTTATTACCAATTTTTTTAAACTGACGGAAGATTTATTTTGTTTAATATGGCTGATTTATTTAGTAATTTCTTTTAAATGACAGAAATTTAATATTTTCATTACATAAATAGCAATTAGGAAATCAAAACATGTGTCAGAATGTAACGCGAGTCACATGGAATTGCCAAAATATAACCAAAGCCCATTATCTGTGTTGTATTTCATTTAAAAAAAACTAGGGAACAAGTTAAATTTAATGAAGCGAATCCTGCCCGTAGATTTTCGCCGCCAAATTTGGCGATAACAATTCAATGCTCGGATACCATCAGTTTTCCACTTGGCGACAAAAAAATCGCCAAATTCAGCTTGCGGGCCGGATTTGCTAACATTTACCCAAGTTAGAAACAGGTCTACTAACTAAAAGTATAGTATCACAATCTTGGTGAAAGCTCTAATGGCTGGTTTCGATTAGTACCCTTTCCACCAGAGGTCTTTCTAATTTTTGTACTAAAATTTTACTGTTTTATTTTCACATATTTTTCACGCTACCTCACTCAAGTGAAATTGGCTTTTTAACATATTTAAGTTAAATTTATAGAAAGAAATCTGCAATGTGATCAAAGGATACACAATTTTAAAAAAGTTTAATGCCTACTTGAAATAAGAAAATTTCAATTTTACAACTAATTAATGTGGAAATAGAGATCAAAAGAAATAAAGTAAAGAATGACAAATTAGCTATTCTGAAGAAGCGGCTTCAACGCCTTATCAGGTTTGTTGAGTGTTGCATCCTAAGAATTGTGCAATATGGCACGCAGCGCGGGAAACTTGTTTACTTACGCGCACACTCATGAAAATACATGGATAGCATCCCGAAAAAAGTTTGAGTCCCTCATTAACAAGCCAATTCAAGGTGACGATCAAAATTGAAAACATTGACCTAAATTGAAGAAAACATGTTCATTCAAGCCAATCATCGAAATTTCACAATGCTTCCACAAGAAGGTTTATCTTTACTTTTAGCATGATTAATCTAGTCAAATAAACTGAAAAAGAAGGTCTTACTGTTCAGAAATTAAGATATTAACAAACAAAAATCGCAATTTCTTAAATAGGAGAGAACTCTGAAGTTAGGCTTAATAAACAAGTAAAAAAAGACCCCAACAATAAGTACCGTTAATTAAGCTAAGCCTAATTTCGAATTTCACAATCCTTTGCGATCATATTTAATACTTACAACTGAGATTTAGAGTGAAATTAAAGCATCAATAGCAAATTTTTACAAACCTACCAAAACTTTCAGATGTCCACACAAAATATTAATTATCTGCAACAGAAAAGCTCAAGGGCTAACACAGAAATGCAATGCAAACGCAATACAACCGACGCTTTTTCGTCCTATGATAACAATAATTTTGGGGTAGAGTAGAGAAACATTCAAAGCAGAAAAGCACAGAAAAAAAAATACAGCTCTTAACGTTGCCAGTTTGTATTGATGATGAAATGAGGGAAAAAAACCAAATAAAATTCAAATTTCTAACTTTCTAATTGGCCATATATTTCGGCAGAAAGAAGCAAAATAATAATAAACTAGAGAAATAATACCACTCTTCTTTCTTTTTAATCAATATTAGGACATAGAACAAGACATTTGCAAGTGGTGCAATTTGACCAATCCCAGGGAACCTGTACTAAAGGAGTTACTTGTACAAAGATTATTATTCCCATATTTTAAAAAGATGTTCACACATGCTTTCATAACTCTTTTTTACATACACACATCGCCAGAGAAAGTTCAGAGTTGCGTATGTTAGGCGAATTTTGGCTGTTTAGCGGCACATTTAGAAAGCCCGAAGTGTATATTTGGACGGCCAAAACGGCCATTGGCGCAGGCGCTGTAGGTCTCGTGATGACGTAGCAGTCTCGGCGCTTAGTGATGGAACCAATGGTACGCCTAGCCGTGGAAGTTAGAGTAGAGTTTAGTTGAAAAATGGCCGTGCAAATATACAGTGCCTTAGAAGCCAAATCATTCTTTTAACATGAGTTAGGGTTACCATATTAGTCATCTTTAACGGGCACTGTATATTTGGACGGCCTTTTTTCAACTAAACTCTACTCTAATTTCCACGGCTCGGCGTTCCATTGGTTTCATCACTAAGCGCCGAGACTGCTACGTAATCACGAGACCTACAGCGCATGCGCCACTGGCCGTTTTGGCCGTCCAAATATACACTTCGTCCTTCCTTTTCTTCTTCTTTAACGCTAAAAACTTGGCGCATACGCAAGTTTGAACTTGCGCCGATAATTTTATAAATTTAATAAAAATTTGTATTGCTCGCATTTTGTGAACACGCATTTTTTTTAATTGCGTGCGCTTCTTTTCTAGGTTCTGTCCTCCCTCGAAAAGTGTCCTCCTTTATTTATGCCTCCTTTTCAATATTTTAAAAGTTATCCATTGATTGATACGCAAGGCACAGGAGAACTAGAGGAAGAGGGGGGATAAGGGGCCGTTCAAATATTACGTAAGCACTTTTTTGGTCATTTTTAACCCCCCTCCCCCCTTGTCAGCAAATATAAGCAAACCTCAAACCCCCCCATCATAATTACGTAAGAAACTGCCGGACCCCCCCCCCCCGGAAAATTTTGACATCCCTATAAGTATGTACTGTTTTTTCCTTGAAAATTAGGTGACTCGTACAAGGAGCAGTCCTTTTTGGGTGTAACCTAAAGGTTCAAAAAATTAGTCAAAACACAAATTTTCAGGGTTACAATTTCAAAAAGTTAGGGTGGTCCATCTCCAGAAAAAAGTGCTTACGTCAGATTTCCTAATTCAATTTTTGTTACATTTATTTTTGGTTGAATTTTGAAATTATTTATGCAAGGAACAAGAGATTTTCGAAAATGCATATCTTACGTAAGCATCACTCATATCCCCCTCCCCCCTTGTCAGCAAAAATAAGTAAAGAGCAAATCCCCCTCCCCCTTAGGTGCTTTGAACGGCCCCTAAGGGGCCATTCATTAATTACGTAAGGGTCCCGAGGGGGAGGGGGGGTTGGAAAAATCTCTACATACCCTTACTTGGGGGTGGAGGGGGTCAAACAAATTCTTACGTAAGATTTTCCAAGTCAATGTAAACAAATTACAATCATTCTAATCAAGAGATAATAATATTATGGTTGTTTGTATTTGACAGTAAGAATATTTCTTATCTGTTTAAAAATAAAGTACTTGATTTACAACAAACTGAGAGTTTTAGTGTAACTAATCCTTTTCTAACTTTTTATTATTTTGAAAAACGAAATGGAATCTTACGTAAGAATAGGGGGGGAGGGGTTTGAAAAATCTTACGTACCCTTACATGGGGGTAGGGGGGGTCAAAAATTGCCAAAATCATCCTTACGTAATTAATGAATGGCCCCTAAGTTTTGAATAAGGTTTATTACTTCATCCCAAGTTACAGGGCCGTGCGGTAGATTTACCCAGTATGACTATGAGGCAAAACCTGGAAAATGCCGCCCTGGGCATGCAAATTTTTTTCAAGTTAGCAAGTCAAGCTTGTAGCTACATATTTTTCCTAGGGGGGCTGATTTGAAATTATTTCTAAATTGCCACTTTATAGATTGAATGTGGTGCTTCAAACCTTTTTGGAGAATAGTATCTTTGAACACTTAAAAAATCTTGAATCTATACTAAACTAAAAACATTTTATTTAGTGTACAATATTAGAGGTCGAAGGTTGAAGCCGCGTTGGTTAGAGGCAGGGCCGCCCATAGGGGGCAGCAACCCCGACAAATGTCGGAGGGCCCGGAGCTTTAAGGGGCCCGGGCCCACGAGTTCCACTTTGCTTTTTTAGTCAAAGTCTGTACTAGATGTTTTTTTTATTTTCCAAATAAAAATTGAACTCGCTGAATTCATATCATTTAGCATATTCAGTTCCCGAAACGGACGGGCCCGTCAAAAGTGGTCGGTCTCTTTTTCAGAAATTTCATCTCCAATCAAATTCTGAAACATGAGATAACACAACCCCTTCCCAACGTGACCACTTCCCGCACACTGGAAAAAGCTACCAATATTTCTTGCTATGGCATTTTATGCACCAAAATGAGTTAAAACCCTGTTATTTTAAGGTGAAATTTTGAAAAATTTTCTGGGGGAGAACCCCCAGACCCCCTTGGTACTTTTAACTCTATTATTACAACCTTATTTTATATTAAGTTCGTCAAAACGTGGAAATTCTACCATAAAACCTATATCCGAAATTCGGATGAGGCGCATCAAAACGAGTTGAAAAAGAGGGTTTTTTTACTTTAATTTCCAAAAAATTTTCTGGGGGAGGACCCCCAGTCCCACCTTTTAGTTGTTGGAGCAGGATAACTCCACTACCCTTTCCATATTAAAATAAAAAAGAAGATTCAATTGGACTTTGGAAATTCTTAGCCCTCTCCCAAAACCAAATCCTGGATCCGCCCCTGCAGGCAGAATTTAATGAAATTCGGTTTACAGGGGTTTTCGAGGGTGCTCTCTCCGAATCTGTAATAATAAATGAAGTTTTCAGTAGAATAAAGTAAGGTAAATGTGGGTATAGTGGACACTTTAAGGAAAATTTTTGCTTAAATTATTAATAAATACCAACCTATTTGCTTGGAAACGGTTATAATCCTATTTTTAGGTTAATTGGATCTTCTTCTTTCGATTTTACCATTAAAAATTTTAATTAGATTGGGTAAAGTATTTTTAATTAATTTTTAAAAAGTACTCCAAATTGCATCTATAGTGGCCACCTTGATGTAGTTGTTGTATCTATGGTGGACTCCTCTTGCATCAATAGTGGACACCTCTCTTTTTCGGCCTATATGAGGGGTTTATGCATGAAATTGAGGGTTTTTTTTGGTATAGTCGTTTAGTTCTAATTAAATCTCCCTTCCCAACGAAATATATTTTAGATCAAATCAAATTAGCTTTATTTTAAAAAAATACTTGATAGTTTCTGGCCCAAAGCCTACGCTGTAGCTGATTTGAGAGGAATTTAGCATGTAATTCAATGTTTTAGAAACCTTGGTTCCCAAAGCCAGAATGAAACCAAATTAATACAACACTCATTTTAAAGCGCATTCAACAGTTTATGAAGAAAAAGTGATTCAAATTACTATTATTTACGTTTCTTTTAGAAGCCATTGCAGTGGCCACTATTGGAAAATCCAAGATTATGTGTTGGTAAAGTGGCCACCCCTATAAATCTTTGTAAAGCCAAAATTTTCAAATATATTTTATTCAGTATCATTTTATATACTCTTCTTTATCTAAATATAAATTTAAAAGTCAATCAAACGGTAATAAATACAAAAAAATCAGTTCCAAAATACCCGTTTCCTTACGCGATTCAATAAGCGAAATAAAATTTCAGTCACTCGGCCGATGTTGTTATTTTCAAATATTTAAATATCCTTCCCATGCTGATCTGTGGTATCGGTGGTAATTTACCAGCTTACCTTATTGTACAATCTACTATGCCTATGAGTTTTGACGCTGTTTGATGCCTCTAACTCGTTTTATTTAAAATTAATCAGCTATGTGGCCACTATTGGTACAGTGTCCACTATACCCACATTTACCTTAGTTATAAATGCTACTCCTTCGCCGGTAAACATTGTTCTCTAGCGGACTTGGGTTATGAAAATCTTGTTGGTCATGGCATGACAGACATGCATGTAAATTTTCTACTCGACCTTTTGAGATACCCTGTATATTTTACTTAAGGGATACTTTGTGAAATGTAAATTCCTTATTATACTTTAAAAAATAAAAAAGTTAGGGGGCCCATGAAAAAATTTTGTCGGGCGGCCCTGGTTAGAGGGGTCCTGTCTCAGAAAAATTTTAGAAATTTATTCTTAAAAGCAGTTTTGAATTTATTTGGGACCCTGTTAGACATCCAAAAATGATCACTCCTACTGCACAGAATTTTGGAGGATAAAACCATAATACAGGGTGATTCAGAAATAATCATCAATACTTTGGGGGGAGGTAGAGGGGCCCTAGACAAGCATATTTCGAATAGGGATGGTGGGGCGCAGCCTTACCGTTAAAGAGCTAGGACCTAATGTAGTGCGAGCGTGTTTCAAAAGGCCGTTTTTAGAAGGCCCGTATGATGAAACAAAACATAATAAAATGAAAAAATCTATTGCATGAGGTAAGGAAGTATCCGTACTACTTACACCAAGAATTCGAAAGAATTTGAACCACTTTCTAAACCGTGGAGTGAGTTTCAGAAGTGCAATATTAATCTTTTAGTCAAAGAATGGAGTTCCCTTAATGGTATTTAGAAGAATGATGATCGGGGAAGGAATTTTCAATGATTGTAACATTGATCATTGAAACTGTTTGATCATTGAAAATTCCTTCCCCGAACATCATTTTTCTAAATACCATTAAGGGAACTCCATTCTTTGACTGAGAGATTAATATTGCACGTTTTAAATCTCGCCCCATGGTTTAGCAAGTGGTCCAATTTCTATCACATTGAGGATTTTAGTAGTCCGGATACTCCTGTACCTCATGCAATAATGTTTTTCATTTTATTATGTTTTGTTTCGTCACACAGTCCTTCCAAAAACGGCCTTGCACTACATTAGGTCCTAGCTCTTTAACGGTAAGGCTGTGCCCCACCATCCCTATTCGAAATATGCTTGTCTAGGGACCCTCTACCTCCCCCCAATTATTGATGATTATTTCTGAATCACCCTGTATAGTGGTCAACATGGGGAATTCATTCATAAAAAAATTTAAAATAATATAACTTTTATTCCTTTTATCTTTATGATACAAAATGGTGTAACCTTATTTATAGTGATTATTAATTATGCAGGCAATACAATGCAATCATTTAATATGCGGGCAATACAATGTGTCAATAACCAATAAGTAAAACATTCTTGTTTAGAGAAGAAAAAAAATTATGATAAGTTAATAAACTGTTGACATACGGAAGCATTAAATTCACTGATTTTGTGAAGAATTTTTATTTTTACACATTTAATTACACAGAATACTTGATTCATTTGCATTAAGTCATAACAGATGAATGGAGGAAAACAGATGAATGGACCCTTTGAATTGACCTCTAGTTTTAAAAAGCAGAATTGGATCATATTTTGCTACACAATATCTACACATAAACACACATTTCATAGTTAGATTATTACTACATAGGTTTTATCCCTAAATGCGATTGACCAGCAACTAACAAAAAGAGGACACAAGACCAAAAAATTAACAACCAAAACAGAGAAGGATGTAAAATAACTCAAAATGTGAGTAGAAAAAAATCTTATCAATCACATTTGCTTATGCATTTCTTAAAGTAGACATAAATCAACCATTGTTTTATGCTAATCAGCCAGTGACCCACTAAAAATTAGCTTTCCCATCCTAACTGCCACATTTGTCTTTTCTCTATTACAAAATACTAGAATAGACATAAATAATAAGTTACAAATGAGAAAATCCTTAACTTTAAAATGCACCTCTTTAGTTATTTTTAAAAACACAGCCTAACTAAAGAAAGCACATAAATAGACAAAAAAATTTTAATTTTTCAAAATAACTAAGTTAACACAGGGTGTTTCAAAAGTCCTTTTCACTGCTTTTATTTGGAACTAACATCTACTAGAGTCATGGAAGTAAGGTCTACCCCCTAGGTAATAGACCCTAGAATGTCAAAATAAAAAAGTTAATTAAAAAACTAAAGGTGATACAACAAAAACCTCGATGAGATAGTATTGCTGCCAATGTTATAAAAAACTCGCTGAAAAGAATTTCATGAATATTCGCAGAGATGTTAGCATATCAGAATAGCACTTTTTCAAGCCTCAAAAAAGAAAAGGTATGCAAGTTTTTCAGTGTTATTATGTAGTTTGTGTTATATAAGTTAAATGAAAACAAACTTTAATAAAAAACCAAAAAACTTGCACATTTGCTAACTTTCCTTTTGTAGGCTTGAAATAGTATTATCTCCTCCTAATATCTCTCAAATATTTACAATATTTTCATCAAATTCTTTCCAGTGAGCTTTTTTATAACGTTAGCAACACTTTCGTTGTGGGATTTGTTTTATCACCTTTAGTTTTTTTGATAACTTTTTTTATTTTGGCACTATAATTCACCTCAATGGATTCTCTAGGGTTACTTAACTAGGGGTAGACTTTACTTCTATGGCCATAGGAGATGTTTCTAAATAAAACCCATGAAAGGGACTTTAGAAACACCTGTAAAATAGAATAAAACTTAAAATAGTAAAACAAATAAAAGGGAATAAACAAACTATAAAAAAATAAGAGTTCTTGTACAAAATATATAAAAGATACAATCAAAAGTTCTTGGATTTTGAGGAAATAAAGAGATACAATGAAGTTGCAGGAACTTTATGTCTGCAAGTTGTAAATGCATATTAAATACAGTTTTAACAGTCAAAATCAACCAATACTCTAGACTTAACTATGTACGAGTCAATTTAGTTTTTTGTACTAAAAATACAACTCAAAGTAAAAGATTACTGAGGAAAAAATAGCAAGAACACAACACACTTTAATTTGAACATTTAGTAAAAGAAAAACCTTCCTTACTTCAATGCTATAAATTCATTTTGCGAGAGAGTAAAGGGGTTAGAGTAAAACTACTAAAAGAAAGTATTACAAAAACTTAAATTTTTAGATCACATGTTAATAAAAGGTAAAAATTGCATGACATTTTTCAAAACTTTTATAGAAAAAGTACATTCTAAAAGAATAGTGCTGATGTGATAAGCCGATAAGCATTTTACCAAAATCAAATGTTGACTAACAGTAGCTTTAGAATCAATGACATGATTAGTGGCGTAGTAGAGAACAAAAATGAAGGGGGTATTGGGCGTTTTAAGATATTTTCAAAGGTTAAAAAGAAGAAAATTTTCAGATCTTTTTGAAAGAAGGGGAATACCTTAAAATCCCTTCTTGGCAAGACCCCTTGTACATGATATTGAGTATGAATCAATTTTACAAGTTTACTTGAACATTTGAGAGAAAATCATTAAGGTAAATCTAGAGAAGGTAAAGCTTTTACCAACAGATTTTTATCTTTTTAGAGATCACTGTTTTGATATAGAGTTTGTGAGATCACTGAAATCAATGTGGAACTAAAATACTTTTAAGCAATGGTTTTGGTACATTTTGATCAATATTGCCCATTACACATAAAATATTTATTAAACCAAATAGAAAAATGCATCAGTTTTTTTTTCAAAAAGTAAATTTGATTTAAAACCAGATCAAATATTTATAAAAGAAAAAGTAACAACAACGTAATGTACAACAAAAAAGTAATGTACAACATATTTCAAAAATCAATCATGTAAGTTTTAGATTAAGTTAAGAGTCTTAGAAAAGAAGAATCCTTTCAAATGAGAAATGCTAAGAGGAAATGGGCTTTATCAATGATGAAAAATGGAAAGTAGAATACAACTCAAAAGGTAACAGGATCATTTGTTTTTAAAACTTTGACATCACTCATTACCTCCTCTACACTATGAGCACTGAAAGAAAACTCTTTATTGAATAAATACACATCATCAGTGTCAAGCGATTTAGGACTGGTACCTTTAAAATCATCAGTAATATTTGTGGAGCCTTTATAATGAAGTTTGTTTTTTAAATGCTTTTGCCCACGTAAGTGACTTTGAACAGTAGAATCGCTATTCATAAATACATTACAAGGACGACATAAATAATCATCCCCTAGTTTTTCAATACATGAATCAAACTTTAAAGAATCATTGAAGACATGGTCCGGAGAACCTATAGATATATTTCTATTAATAGAATGGTCCGAATCATTTGAACCCAAACTAGATTCAGATATGTCCAATGCAGTTGCACTATTATCATTAGGACCCTGAGAGCTATTAAGAGCTGAGACAGCTTTTATATGTTTTTGTCCTCTAACATGACTTTCAGCAGCTGATACAGTATTCATAACTACATTACATTCAATGCACTTATATTTATTCTTTCCCATTCTTTCAATGAATGTTTCCAGTTTGTTCTCACTGTGATTAAAGGTTTTAGCAGAATCAAAAACTGAGTCGGAGCGAAAGTAATCAGGTGATTGCAATGTAGTCTCCCTGTCAATGGCATTATTTTCAGAACAATTAAATTTAGAAATATTTTTTAAATGCTTTTGTCCTTTAGCATGACTGGTTGCAGTTGAAATATCATTCATTGAGGCATTACAGGCATTACAAACATAAATCAACCCTTTTTTAACAATACTCTGATCCAGTTTACCTTTAAAATCAACACAATGGGGCGATTCTAGATCCGAATCAGAACTATTCAGTCTAGAAAGTGTTTTCAAATGCTTTTGTCCTTTTAAATGACTTGAAACAATTGATACATCATTCATGGATACATTGCATGCATTACACACATATTCCAATCCCTTTTTTTCAATGTAATGGTCAAGTCCTCTTTTAAGATGAGAACGATTGGGTGGATCTACACTCATGTCAGATGTGGGGGCAGAGGAATCGGGGGAATTCAAACTACCGCTAGCTTTGATGAATGAAGCTACATTATCCTTGTAATCAATGGAATTCTCCATTTTGGCAAGAGATTTATGAACTGGGCCTTTCACATGTTTCATGGCAACTGATAAGTCATCCATAATTACAATACATGCATTACACACATACTCAGTACCCTTCTTTTCAATGAACCGGTCTAGCTTGTTTTCTAACTCTGAACTTTCAGTAGAATTAGCTACCAAATCAGAAACAGAGGAAGATGAATCAAATGAGTTATCTAAGCTCAGTGAAGCTACCCCACCCACAGAAGGATTCATTTTAGACAGAGTTTTCAAATGCTTTTGTCCTTTTAAATGACTCGATACAATAGATATATCATTCATAAATACATTGCAGGCCTTACAGATGTATTCAGTTCCACATTTTTTAATGTTTGAATCTAGTTCCAGGTTGGGTGCAGATGAACATGCTGATCCAGGAGAACTAAGTCTGGAGATTGTTTTCATATGTTTTTGTCCCTTGACATGACTAGCAGCCATTGATATATCATTCATGGAGACATTACAGACAGTACATTTAAATTCACTCCCACATTTTTGAATGTGTTCATCAATATTCAATTCTTTGTAGTTATCAATAGTTTGAAGTGAATCTCCAATCTTTAAAGAGTTTATTTTTCTCTGGTGCTTTTCAGACTGTATATGGTCCTTGTAGGGGGCCTCACCAGAAAAGATTTTGTCACAAGGCTGGCAGATGTATCCTCCATTCATTTCAATTCTGAAATATAACATTGAAAATTTTAACTAAAATATCACAAAAATTAAATAGGTACGCAGATACTTCATACTTTTCAAAGAACGAAGTCTTAAAAATGCAAATTATAAAAAAAACAGTATAGGTTTCCCAGAACTCTTTTCTTGAAAGAGAAAGGACTCCAACTGGATATCAATGCAGAAATTAGTACCTGTAGTCATCTTAAACATTAAAATAAGTAGCTTAAAAGTCTCTTAAAAAAGAAAAATCTATACTTAAAGTTATGGATTTTAAACATGATGCTTCCTAAAAAGCTTATCAAGCACAAAAATAATTAACAAGATAAAACATTACTATTTACACTATCTTTACTATTGTCTCAACAAGTAAACTAAATTAGGCTTATTGAGCTTATATTATCAGTTAATGTCCGAAATTAGGTAATGCATGGGTTCCCAACCGGTGGTACACGGGAATGTTTAAGTTGGTACGCGTGAGCCAAAGCACTAAAAGAAAGTTTTATCGATCTTACAGAAGATAGTTCCATGAAAAACTATTTAAAAGAGAAATCTTTATTTAACTTCTGGATCGGATGTCAAACCGAGTACCCTTTGATCGTCCAGCAAGCTCTGCTATTTTTGATGCCATTTGTTACGAGTTATTTGTGTGAGAGTGGATTTTCTGAACTCTTGTACATAAAAAAAAACATAGATGCAGAATAAGTGTTGAAGAGGACTTAAGATTCAAGATAAGTTCCATTACTCCTAACGTTGATATTTTAATCACAGGCAAACAACAACAAATATTGCACTAAAGACTATAAAAGTATATTTTGTATAATGATTAATTTTTTGCCGAGTTTGTACTAATTTTTTATTTGTATGTTTTTAGACCTATGGGTAATGGATATAATAAATAAAACTGTAAGTTAATACCATTTTCATCTTTTTATTTTTCCTCTATGTATAAATAATGCTTATTATAAATAATCAAATATCTAACCATTAAATATGAAGTTTTCTCAGGAATTTAATTCAAAAAGCCTTTGAACACTTTTAGAAGAGTAAATATTATATGTTTATTAAAATATTTAGGTCTGGTGGTACGCCAAAATTTCTGAAAAAGTCAAGTGGTACGCGGGTGCAAAAAGGTTGGGAACCCCTGAGGTAATGTTCAGAAAAACTAAGGTAAAATGAGAATTACCCAAGGTAAAGTACAAAATATGTCATACTTTACCAAGGTATTCCGAACATTACCAAATTATGAACATTAACTGTAACATATACACTGGCATGGCAAACCAAAATGAACACACAGAAGGAATATCAAAGCCAAATTTATTTCTGTTCTTGCACATAGCCATTAAGATTAATTAATAAAAAATACAGCTTTCCTGGATGTTAGGGGACCGAGAAAACCAGGGAGGAGTGTTGTCTCCATAGGTGTCTATTACCGCTGTCACACATCATGGTATTGAGTGAAAGGGGACCTACTGGCTTTTGAGGGATTGGAGGACTATTTTGCCTCCCAAGGTAGTCAACCAAGGTTGCCAACCCTGGGCAGGATTGGCAAAAACCCGTTTTTTTTAAACTCAACCCGATTGGGTTTTTAAAAACTGAGTTTTTTTCGGAAAAAGTGTGTTTTTTCAAAATTGAGTGGTTTTCTCCTATAAAGTAAGGGGTTTTTTTAAAAATTTAGTGAGTTCTTTCCATGTTAAATGTGTTCTGTCAAAATGATGTCAGTTTTTCCATAGTTAAGTGGGTTTTAACCCTTTCGGGACGGGCGTCTCATCCGTGAGACGGGAGTGAAGTGCTTCCACCGGCCTACCGTCTCACGGGTGAGACGCCTGCTTTGAAAGGACCAGAGGACGGGTGTCTCATATGTGATACACAGTTAAAACTTCATATTAGTGTTTTTTATTCTCACTAGATATCGCCCCATGCTTGTTACCAGGGGTGCATCCAGGATTTTTTGCCATGGGTCGTTTTTGGGAATTTTGTGAAAAACGGAATTGAATTTTGTGAAAATAATTTTTCATTCTAAAATAAGGTCCTATTTCTGTAAATATATTATTTTTCTTAATAAAATTACACTTAGCGAGTGCATATAGCTTGATTAAAGTCCGTTTTTGGGAACCGGAATTTTGTGAAAGGGCTGATTTTGAGGATCGGAATTTTAATTAAAACAACATTAAGATGATTATTTTTAATGTTTTCATAATGAAAAAATTCTGTTTATCCATGTTTATTTAACTTGGGCACCAAGATTTGCAAGTGCGGGTCTTTGCCCCATTTTGCGAGGCAAAGCCCTGCATTTTTTTTCTACTAAACTGTAAATTTCTCCTAAAATACCATCGATAAGAGTTTCAACTTGGATAGGTTT
Organism: Tetragnatha versicolor; assembly: GCA_024610705.1. Classification (NCBI taxonomy): domain Eukaryota; kingdom Metazoa; phylum Arthropoda; class Arachnida; order Araneae; family Tetragnathidae; genus Tetragnatha; species Tetragnatha versicolor. Next base: position 6,866,986 of record JANDEH010000011.1, on the reverse strand, counting down.
TGTAGGTAGGATCTCAATCTAACACCTCCAATTGAAATTTCGGAATTATCTACCCCCTTTTGACGACATTAAAATACTGAAAATTGAGTGGCTTTGCTCCCATCTACCCTATATGTAATAAAGCTTTATCTGTTATATGTTTTAAAAGTCTTAATCTGTTTAAATATTTATGTTAATTTTACTTAGTACATTATGGAAAATAAAATATTGTAAAAACAACAGTTCAGGGACTATAGCCAGGCACCAGTAAATGAAAAATTGCCAGCTTAAGTTTAAAAATTAATAAATAATATAATTTGTACTTTAAAAGCATAAATATACAGTTTTCAACCTATAATTATAACAGGAATTTTGCCAAAAATTGCTAACTAACACATTAAGTACATAAATGAAACCAGCAAATTTTAGGCGATTTAAAAATATTTGGTGTTCAAATTACTTTGGCTAGTTTTAATAGGACAGAAAACACAATTGTACCTCATAATCACGGATGTAGCTATAGCTTTTCCAAAGGGGGTCTAGAATTCACTTTACAAAGATTTTTAGTTGTTTTTTTTGGGGGGGAGGATTGACTGAACCTTATTTTAAGGTACCCCCTAATGAGTACTTTTATACATGAAGTGTCAGATCACTTAAAAGTAGTAATTTAATGACGTCGCTTATAATGTAAAAATTTTACAATGTGAGCTCTAAGTAAAAATGGGGTCCCCCCAAAATTTTTTTTAAAATTCGCCTCTTAAATACATGCTAGCTCATTTTGAGACCATTTTTGCAAAGAGAAAAAGGTCCTTGTAAACCCCACAGAATTTTCAAGGGGAAAAGTTTTAAGGGAGTGAAAATTCCTCTTCCAGAAATTTTTTTGAATAATTCCCCTTGGGTATTTCTCCTTTTCAAACTCTTTGGAGAGCACCAAAAGGGAAAAGCTTCTTGTAATTGGCATATTTTCAAGGGGAAAATACTGTATAATTGACATCAAAATTTGAGAGGGAGGTTTGGGGGTTCTCCCCCATAAAATCTTTTGAAATTTGGCTCTTAACACTAGAACTGCCGGAGCCAGTCATTTTGACTACTAGACTTTTTACAACAAAAACTATCTTTTGATCAAGAAATTGCATGTAATACTTTAAGATACCATTAATGTGATACATTATAGGTTATTTGAAAATATTCCTCCTCCTTATGCCTTGAGAAGGGAGGGGTTCTCCCTGCCAGCATTAATGATGTCTGGGAAGTCCAGTAAGTCTCTCATCTCCCATTTTATTTCTAAGGTAGATTTTAACCTGTTTTACAGTGCACAGGCACTTGAGCGCAAGATTTGAAAATATGGGTATTCAGCTAAAAAAAACCTGTTGCTTCAGGCTAAGGGGGGTCCGGACCATAGCCTTCTAGAACGAGGAGGCCTGGCCAATTCCGCGTCTCCGGCGCAATGAGTCATTCAAGGCGTCGATAGATTCGCCGTGAGCGTACGCGCGAACCTGGAATAACCGTGCTTTTCTCGTGTTTCCCGGGCTCTTTTCACACCCATATTTTGACTATGCCTAAGCATTGCTGTGTGCCTGGATGTAAGAGTAATTACACAAAAGGTGCCAGCAGTGTGAGTGTTTTTTTCCTTTCCGAAAGATGAAGAAAGAAAAGTTATGGCTTCGGAAAATACCAAGAGCTCAATTCGCTTTATTAATACACATAGTAAGACAAATATGTTTTTGTAAAGTAAAAGTTTTGGGGGTATTATCTTGCCTCCCAAAAAAACAGTTTTTTAATAGATATTAATAATTTAATTAAATGTTATGCTTATAACTTATTCGATCAGTTATTTGCGTTTCATGTTTTTACCTTTTAAAAGTTTATAAATAAGTACATTTTATTGACTGAAAATGGAAATCACATTTATCCATTTCAAATATTAGATTATTCATATATAAAGGAAAAGGTTATAAACCCCAAGGGAGATTAAAAAAAATATTAAGATAGGACATGATCTATTAGGTGTTAAAATAAAGACAGGATTTTTGTTATTATAAAACAGAAATATTTTATTTTATACGCCACCCGGTTCAGCTAGCTTCGAATCTCAACTTAACAGCAAATTTTTGAATGTTAATATTGGTTTGAATGACTCAAAAACTAATGCAATCTAACCAAAAATGTTCATTTTATAATACAAGAAGTAATTTAACTGAAATTATGCCGAATCTAATCGAATAAAGCTTGTGAAAGTCGATCGTACTCTGAGCAAGGTTTTTTTAAAATCACATCTATCAAAATATTTCCGCGGTAATGTAAACATTTTCACTCAGAATCATTAGTATTCGTTTCCTACATCACACACAGGTCTTTTTTCCCCCATCATTTGCTTATGATTTATAGCGATTTTTCCCCTCCAAAATCGACGCGTCTATGGGAACGCAATGATAGCTTTCGTCGGAAGGGATGACTCATCCTTCTTCTGTCACGGCCTCCTGGCTCTAGATGGCTATATCTGGACCCCCTAACCCCCCCTTTATATACGCCCATGCTCATAATTATGTTATAAAAAACAATATAACATAGAAAATTGAAAATACTACTATAATTACCAACTTTGGTGATACAGTAAAGACAAAATGAAGCACTTTTAACTTCTCTTGCAATTAACAAACGGCAAAGTTTTAATTATATCCAAAGATGATTTTCCAATGTAATTTCTTGAACACTTCCAAAATACAGACCTGAAATTGAAAAAAGAATACTGTAAAATCTAAATTCATAATATGTATGAAAATTAATACACTCTCAATTTGAAGTTAAAAAAGGATACTTAATATTTAATCATAAGAAAGCAGAGGATAACAATAGAGAAATGTTGGATGTAAAGAAGCTAAATCTCTGCTTTAGTTGAATTACCATGGAATGGACTGCAACTTGAAATACGTAAAATATCAAGCTCCTTTCGTTTAAAATTTTTAAGAGTTATATTTCACGCAAATCAATAAACAAACGTTAATATCTTGGCTATTCAGCGGTAAAGCAAATAACAAAAATATCAAATCCGCCATCAGTTGATCAGAAGAAGACTTATCATACAAAAGGTATTTTTCAAGTATTTGCTCAAGAAATATAGCATCCATAACACATTGTTAACCGTACCTTTGTTTGTTACTTCTACTTTGTAAAGTCAACAATTGGTAATATAACTTTTCTCTTACTTTGAATCTCTTAAAACAAGCTTACTGAAGTTCGTCCAAACATGGAGCCGCCTTCGGGCGGAGAACCTGAAGATGTTTCAATGGTCGAATCACAATCAACTAATATGTATTTCCTAACAAACAATCACAGCTTAGTAGAACAAATCGAATTAGGAGATCAAAATGGAACGCAAAACTTTATAATCATCTACAGTCCAATTAATGAGAAAATCCCAAAAAACAACCCCAAGCTAATTAAAGATTATTTCAGGGGAAAGATAACTAACTTGGAAAATGTTCAAGAAATAATACACACAAATAATGGAAAAATTCTAGCAATCACCTCACACAAGAAGACCGCCATGGAATTAGCAACAGTAAAATCCATCATATCAAAACAAGTAAATACGTCAATCCAATCAGAAAGCAATACCATCAGATTCACCCTCAACATACCCACGCACATATCTCTAAATGAATTAAAAGAAGAACTAGAATCTGATAACAGTTTGCAAATACATAACATAAGAAGATTTACAAAAAAAATCAAAAACATCCATTCCCAAGTGAAACAGTACTCGTCACCATATTTGGTCGAATCATTCCCGAATACATTAAAATATGGTTGACCAGGCATAAGGTAAAGCCATTCACAGATCGCCCAAGGCAATGTCTAAAATGCTTTCAATACAACCACCCAACAAAGTTTTGCAAAAGCGTACAAAGATGCGACCGATGCGGTGAAAATCATATAAATAATAAATGTAAAAATAAACTAAATTGTCTAACATGCAATAATAATCACTTTGCAACAAGTCAGGATTGCATAGGATATAAAAAAGAAGTGGAACTACTAAAATACAAAGCAATAAACGGATTAACCTACGGAGAAGCAAGAAGGAGATTTAGAGAAGCAGCTAAATCAACAACATACGCTAAAATCGCAAAACAAGGAAATCGGATGAAAATTACCCCAGAAGAACCTATAAAAAGAATCATGAACAGGGATAACACTGAGATGGAAAATGTAGTCACAGAAATGCTGAAAAAACAAGAACTTCAATTTATGAAGGTACTAAACGAATTCAAAACACAAATGATAACCCTAGTCAAAGAAGCAATTGGCGAATTAGGAAAACAATACAACACAATTCAGACAAAAGAAAAAGAAATTAACATTGAATTAGGTAAACTCAAGATCAACTCAAGTCAGACAAAGGAAAAAGAATCACCTAAAAGCAAAAAACCAAGAACAGACCCCAATATCAACAACGGACCACAAATTTTCACAGCAAATTTTACAAAAGAAGATTTGTTAGCTCATCCTCTTTTTAGTATAGGAAATAAACCTACAAATAACACAAGTCAATGACAAGAGGTTTAACTTGAAAAACAAAAGAGTAGGTTGTTTTTCAATAAAAAATTCAAGTTGTCGAATCGAAACTTCAAAATCATACATCTAAATAATCCTGTATTAAATTTAACACAGACTAACCACTGGTCCAATGAAGAAGTTGCATGATTTTTTTATATTTTTTTAATCGATTCCTCTTGCAAAAATAAGCAACTACCCAAAATTTGAGGCCGATCGAGAAATTTTTTGATTGTCAAAAAAATTAACAAAAATCCCCTTTTTAAAAGCGCGCAAAAACGTCAAGAGTTTGGATGTGACGTCATCTTATACTAAACATTGTTGTAAAGCAATGGAGTTGATGGTATTATTGTTGACGTCATCTTATAGTTTAAACAATAAACGTTTTCAGTCACATGTTTTTTTCTCAACTTTAAAATTAAAATATTTAATTACCTGTACATTTTTTTGAAAAACTGACTAGATATTTCATTTTACTTTTACCATACAAAAAACCATACGGAACACTTGTTTGTTTTTGAAAATCTGACACATGCAACTTCCTTATTAAAATACATAATCTTTTTAAAATAATGGCCAGGAGACTATCAAATTTTTCCATCAGGCAATGGAATTCCAGAGGAATAAGAAATAAACAACATTGGATAAGTGACCCTTTCTTTAATAACTCTGACATAATAGCATTGCAAGAAACCTTTTTAAAACACAAAGACTCACTAAAAATCAATAATAAAATAATTTACCGTCAAGATAGAGCAGACTCTAGAGGCGGCGGAATACTTTTAGCCAGGGGTCGATTTCTAAAAAAAGAGGTACCGGAACGGTAAAATTATTGGTATCAAAACTGAAAAAGCGAAACTTTTTAATACCAAAACTTAAGCATTTATTTTCAAATTTAAATTTATAAAATAAATTCAATTGTGTTAGTACTAGATTAGGAAGAGTGTTCCAACTTAATTATTAATTGTAAAGATGATGAACTCTTTATACACCTTTTTTTACAGTGGGTTATACTTTTTTTCCAACAAGGGTGACTCTTATAGGAGGTGAGATGGCTTATCATCAATGAACCATTAGTGTTGCAAATTTTTCAATTTAAAGAATATAAAGCGTAGTTCAAGTCCTTAAATGGTAGAATTTAAGATGTTGCAAATTTCCTTTGCAAATTTGCCCAGCGATATGGCAAATCTGTTTCAAACAAAAAATAATCAACACCAGGAGCGGATTGTGGTTCAAATGGGCGTTCACAATCATGTTTTAAAAGAACAATTAAGTAAAAACCTTGCAATTAAATCACAAATATTGTTATTTGCAAAAAAGCTAATAATGCATATAAAATATTTTTTTTTAATTTGAAATATGCCTTTTTTATATTTTTTGGTAGGATTTTTACTGTTATGAACTTAATCTGGAAAAAAAATCTGATAAGTTGAGTTCTAAGTACAAAAAGGGGGTCTGGGGGTTCTCCCCCCGAAAAATTTTGGAAATTTGACAATAAAAACAGGATTTTAATTCATTTTTTTCGTATATAGAAAGGTATTGGCTGGCCTGATGAATGGATCTCGTGGGCCGTAGTTAGGAGACCCCTGAAATAGAATAAATTTTTTTTTTCGAAAAAGAGGTTCCGGAACGGCGTTCCGGACCGTTCCAGCTGAAATCGAGCCCTGCTTTTAGCTATAAAAAAGGAATTAGTGTCAAGTGTAATTGATCTTTCCCACCTACCAAGAACAGAGAATGAAATACAAGCTGTCGATGTCTACATGAAGAATCAAAAATTAACTATAATCAATATCTATTCACCCAAAGGAAAATTCAATGATAAGGAATTAGACAAATTAAAAAATTCCATCTCTTCCCCCTACTTAATCGTAGGAGATTTTAATGTACAACATCCTATTTTAGGATCCAACAAACTATCCAAAGACGCTATTAAAATCATGGATTGGATTGACGACATTAATGGCATCATATGCAATATAACAAAAATAACATACAAGTCAAACACAAACACCTCCCTTCTAGATCTTACAATCTCTTCAGCTGACATGTTCAATGATATTACGATCAATATCGCAGAAGATTTGTACGAAAGTGACCATTTTCCCGTTAAAACCACATTAAACGAATCAACCTTCACAGAAGAAAGTAAAAGAAAAACAATAAATTGGAAAAACATCGAAAGAAACGTATCAAAAATTGATCTCTCAAACAAAGATACCTTCTTAAACGAATGCACAAAACTGATTGAAGACAACACTAAAGAAATACTAATAAAAAACCCTAAAACAAAATGGTGGAACTTAAAGTGTGAAGCGTTATTACAACAAAAAAGAAAACTTTTAAAACTAGCAAGACGTAACCTTTCACAAGAAACGTGGATAAAATACAAAAGAATAACAGCAAAACTAAGAAAAACAATCAAAGCATGCAAAAATAACTTTTGGGATAGGCTGTGCAAAAATGAAAATGAATCCAAAAACATATATAAAATTTTAAAAGCTCTAAATAGTAAACCTAATCAATCCTACAGCAACAATTTACTAGTTATAAGTTCTAAATCCATAAGTGATCCATTAGAACAAGCTAACGAAATAGCAAATTCCTTTCTAAAAGATAATGTACAGGATTTCATTCCTCTGGACCTCAGTTCAAATGATCAAGAGGAGTATAATCAACCCTTTCTGATTGAAGAACTAAAATAAGTAATCGCTAATTCAAAAAATTCAACACCTGGACCAGATAAAATAAATAACAAGTTCTTAAGACTTCTCAACGAAAATCATCTCAACACTCTATTAGAAATTTTCAACCAGAGTTGGGAAACCGGAATCATACCAAAGGAATGGAAAAAAGCTATCATCTTACCAATACTAAAACCCAATAAAGAAAAGAATTCAATAGAGTCATATAGACCTATTTCTTTAACTTCAGTAGTGAGTAAAACCATGGAGAAAATGATCCTAAAAAGACTAACGAAACATACCATCAATTCTTTTCATAATAATCACGCCGGTTTCATCCCATTTAAAGATGTCAACTACTGTCAATCTATCATTTATCATGATATTACCAAAGCCAGAAACGACAAAGAATTTATTCTACTAGTTGCTTTAGACATCAGTTCAGCATACGACACAGTTTTTATAGACGGTCTCATCTTCAAATTAATCAGCTTAGGCATAAAAGGTAATGCGGCCAATTGGATCTTTAACTTCTTAAAGGATCGAAATTATCAAGTTAATTGGAGAAATGTTCTTTCAAAAAAAAGAAGAAACAAATAGAGGCATAGCCCAAGGAAGTATTCTGAGCGGTTTTTTATTTACAGTATATATGTCAGATTTCCACTTTGCAAAATGTTAAATGCGTAATTTACGCCGATGACATCTTCTTATACGCCCATCATCCGAATCTCAAGAAAGCCAGCGAAAATACTCAAAAAGCGTTACACAAGATACACTTATGGTGTAATCAGCGGAAACTCACTTTACGACCCCAAAAATGCCAAGCAATCAATTTCTCAAGTAAAAAAGAACTTCCACAGGGTAACTTTACCATAAACCGTCAGGTTATACCTTGGTGTGATCACATAAAAATTTTAGGTTTATATTTTTCAAAAAATCTGTCCTTTCAACATCATTTTAATCATTTAACAAAGACCACCAATAGAAAACTCAACGCGTTAAAAGCAATAGCTGGAACGTCATGGGGTGCAAGAACCTATCATTTAATGCATATAGTAAATGCAACCATCAGAAGCAGATTAGACAAAAGCAGCCAAATTTTTTTCTCATCCTGCAAAACATTATATAATAAACTAGAAATCATATACAGGAAAGCTTTAAGAATTGCTTTAAAGTCTGCCACGTTGGACTCCCATTCCATTACTTCTCAAAGAAGCTGATCAATTATCCCTATACAAAAGACATAAAATCCTTTTTAATAAAATTAGGATTAAAACATATTTCTCACGGTGAGATATCAACATTAAAAACCATTTTTCAAAAAACTTGTCAAAAGCCACAATTAAAAAGACATCCTTCAATGCACTATAACTTTCAAGAGATCATGAGGACCTATTCCATTAATACGGAGTTAATTATAGAAGGCAAAACTAATTTCAAAAAACATATTGATCTAAAGTTGAGTTTAAATGAATATAAGCAGGGCCGTATTTAGGCACGTGCAACATGTGCTATAGCACAGGGCGGTAAAATTTTGGGGGGCGGCAGATTACAACAATTCAAAATGCTACTTTTGGAAAAAAATGTACCACACAGTTTTCTTTTCACTATGGGTGGATTCTAGTTTCTAGGGTTGAGTCATTTCCAGCATCCAACGGTCACATCCCCCCAAAATATCCAAACGATGGTCGATGGATCTTGTTTCCCGAAATGGAGAAGACACCAGATCAGATGGCATGGTCATCTTCGTTCTGTCCCGATATTGTCAGTTTGTTACCCTGCATCTCAGGGAAAGGAGCTTGTTTTTTTTGTTAAAATGGGTGGGCTTGCTCGAGTGGATCAGCGCATAGGAAAAAGGTCGGTGAGAAAAAAAGATTTTCTACTTATTCTTAATTAAATAGGATTGAATACTAATTTCACCCATTTGGGTCTAAGTGGGGGCACTCTGGACAGTGCCCATTTTCAGTGCCCCAGAGAAAATTTTTTCAATCGAATATTTCCTGACACTTTTGAGAAAATCCCCGAAATTGTGTGTCAAAAGATAAAAGTGATGGACCCAAAAAGGTTCCCAAAATTAGTTAAAGTTAAAACCTTACTTTTAAAGGTCGAATTTTTAAATTTCTTTTTGGGGAGCACCCCCATACCTCCAGCGGTACCATAAGGGGAACTTACGTGATACTTTTTTTAAAAAATCCCCATCATTTTAATATTTTGTGTCAAAAGGTAAAGACTCACCTTTAAGCAGTAGACTTTTAAAGAAACAAGGGGATATTTCCTTGAAACAGGAAATGAAATTGAGGGGGCGGCAATAAATCGATATGCACAGGGCGGCAGAAACCCTAAATACGGGCCTGAATATAAGTTTCAAACGAAAAATAACCCAGACAAATTAATACAAGATTACTTTAAAGCCTATAAAGAAGAAAATTTACAAGAAAAAATCATCATAGCGACCGATGCTTCTAAAACAGACTTATATTTAAAAGTAGCAGCAGCAATCAATATAAACACATCTGAAGTTCTAGCAGGAACTATTCCTTTTTTAAATTCAGTTTTTACAGGAGAAGCAATAGCAATAGTCATAGCCATAGAAAATTTTATAAAAGAAAACAAACTTTATGCCATCCTAACAGAAAGTTTCTCAGTAATTAGAGCCCTAAAAACCATAAATTCAAAATCTTCCAAAATAATTCTCCAACTCATGCATTGCATTAACGAAGCCCTGGGAAAAGCCAGAAGTTTAGAAATCATTTGGACACCAGGACATAAGGGCATCCCCGAAAATGAAAAAGCTGATGAAGAAGCAAGAAAGGCACCTACAACAGTTATCAGAAACATGTTATCCCCGGAAGATATTATAAAAGAACTAAGTCAAAAAATAAAAGAAGAAGCAGATAACGAGTGGAAAAAATACAACAAGTATGCAGAATATACTCACATGGATAATCTGAATTCAAAAGAAAAATTCCCAACATCGAACAGAAAAGAAGACGTCATGATATCTCGATTAAGAACAAAAACCTTTCCAACGAAAGCAAACCTTTTTAAATATAATCAAACTTCAAGTCCCAAATGCAACTTCTGCAACGAGATGGATACCAATGATCATATGTTATTACATTGCAGAAGGTACTCTAAACAAAGAAACAAACTAATGAAATCCCTCAATATTACATTACCAAGTTATACAGAAATCTTGAAAATGAACAAGATAAATGCAAGGAAGAAAACTCAAGCCATAATCTCATTCCTTAAAGAAATTTCATAATTACAAATTGTTCATTAATAACCATTGATAACAAAGAAGACGAACATTGGAAGAAGAAAACCAAGCAGCTCCATCATCAGAGTTAGCAAATGTCTCTTGTGAACCAACAAGAACAAGAACCATGGAATCGTAGAAATTTGGAAGATAGTATCCAAGTTTTTCCGATTTTGAATGCTTGCTCAATACATTAAAATAATCATAGCATTCATAAATAAATAAAATTGAAATTAAATTTGATTATTAGAAGCAATATTTCCGTTTAGTGTAAATTAAAAACCTTGCAAAATACTTGATATGCGTCATAACAAACCATACAATATTTCCCAGGCCGGAAAAAAATCCTTAAAAATTTGTTGAAAATAAAAATACAATACGAACTCAAGTAAGAAATTTTAACTTCAGTTTTCTAAGAGTGTATTTTGTCTCTTTTAAGATAGAATTAAATACAATTTACTTATTGATTTATTCTTATTTCACCATCCGGCTGAGTTCGGGTTGAGTTGATTCTCCGGTTTTGTTTGGTTTTCGGTGGTTGGTATGGAGTTGAGTTGAATGCACTAAGCTGTTGAATGGAATATCACGAAAAGTCTGAATACACACAGAGTGATAGCCCTTGACACAGAGAAAAATCCTAACAGAGGGTCCAAAACGATATATTCAAAAGTTGGATGGTTTTGAGGGCGCCACGATGAACTAAATGATTGACAGAGAGATCAAACCTGTGATTGGCTGTCCCTCCATCTTCTATTTTCGAAGGAAAAAGTTTTTCTCAACTAATCAGGCTCTTCCCTCCCGCCTCTCGTGACGTTGATGCGATCGCAGCGCCAAAATAGCCCCACACTCATCCAACTTTTCAATTTCCATTAGCGCCTATGGCGACGGACTCTCTGTTCTAGTAGTACTCTGTGGCCCTTGATAGCTCTTGAAAGGGAGCAACCACTAACCAGTGCCACTAACAGACTAAAAAACTATGGCACTGTATATTTGGACGGCCTTTTTTCAACTAAACTCTACTCTAATTTCCACGGCTCGGCGTTCCATTGGTTCCATCACTAAGCGCCGAGACTGCTACGTAATCACGAGACCTACAGCGCATGCGCCACTGGCCGTTTTGGCCGTCCAAATATACACTTCGAAAAACTATTCTTAAAAGACCAGTTGAGGGTGTCACGAAGACTTTAACTACTTTTTGTGGACACAAAATGAAAATCCACTGAGCTATAAAACAAACAAAATGAGTTTATTTTATAGCTCAGTGTGACAATCATGGAAATCCAATTGAAATGGCTGCTGAAAGTATAATTTCAATTAAATATATTCCTATTCGCATTTCCCGATAAAATACTCGTCATAGAACAATAGAAGCCCGTTTTCTGATAACGTGACTTTTCTGACGTTTTGGTTAAATTAATTTTGATATATTTAATATTGATTTGATATATTTAATATAATTTAATTTTGTTATTTAAAACACATTTTTGAACTTAAGAATCAGAAATTTGGGAGTTTTAAACCATAATGTATCAAAAATCTCTCTATATTAAAAAAAAGTTACTGTCACCGCCGCCGCCGCTGCTGCCGCCGCCGCTGTTTCAGAAAATTTAATTTTTCAACTCTTTGAACTCTCATATCGCAAAAACTAATTGATAGAAATTTATGAAATTTGAAATGTTTGTAGAGGAATATTTGGGGCACATTCTCGAACAAAAAACTAACTGATGTGATAATTAGTACTGGGGTATTTTTAAGGTCAAAGTTGAAGTTTTTCTTTTTTAGCCGCGTAATCCAGTTCAGCGAAATCTATTAGTAGCAGAACTATGTTTTTTTGCAGCCTAATACTCTGAAGTATGAAGATGTGCACTACGTCGCCCTTTTTTCGAATTTCGAATTAGGTTTAGAGTAATTAATTTTCGAAATTTTTGACACTTTTTCGTTTTTTTCTATCTAAAATGAAAACTAATCACGGTATCAATATGATTTTTTAAACACTTATATTCTTATTTTTTAGAAAGAGATTGGCGTTTAATTCTTTAAAAAATTCTAATTAGTTTTGGAATTATTAAGCATCAAAGTTTCATTTTTTTCATAGTTTTAGTAGGTCTTTATCAGACGTGTTTAATGTTTTTAAATTTTATATTTGCCTGTTGACTAGATTGTCGCGAGCACGGATATTTAAATTTAAAAGTTTTGAGGTGCACATTTTTGCTCTAAGTTTGCTAGCGATATAGTATAGACTTGGTTAATAATTATAATCTTTTAAAGATACTACGATATTTTTTGAGCTGCTAGAGAAATAAATAATTTAGCTTTTTTGAGTCACAGAATAGAGAGCTTAACAGAGATACCAAACCGCCGTTTTACTCTTAAGATCGTTAATTTAAATCAGCACGCATATTATAATTCAGTTCACTAGCAGCCAATCAGAGAACGCGAAATTTATTTGATTTGATTTTAACACTGATTATAGGCTATTTGGATTTGAGTGACAGCTTCAGTGGGCGAATGACAGAATTAGCAGGAATAGCGTGGAGGCGGGTCTTAATAGTCAGGGTGCCAACTCGAAAAGTGTGCATTGGAATGTGTATGGAATTTTATGACGGTTTCTGATAGATTTGATGGTGTAGATATCAGAACCGATTGATGCCACTCTGCAAATATTGAGCATTTTTTTATAAATCAAGATGGCATCCAAAATGGCCTCCATTGAAAACAATACTTATGAAAATAAAAATATAGCATGTGATACATCATATATGGTATTTTTGGGGTCAAAGAAACGAAATATAACAATATTTTTCTTTAATTAAGTTTGGAATAGGTTTTTTAATCAAATAAACATATTTCACTGAAAAAGCAGGATTTTAAAAAAACAGAGTTTTAAAGTGCCTAATTTTGCTTATAAACTCATATTTTGCATAAATTTAAAATTAATCGGGTTTAGAATAATTCTATTAACACATTAAAATGAATAAAATAATAATTTAAAGAATTCATTGCATTCAGAATGAACCATCTGGAGGAAATGTTCTGATTAGTTTTTAATGTAGCTTAAGAAATAAAATTTTAATTTATTTGAGAAAAAAGTAATTATCAGAGAGCCAAAAATTTAAAATTAATTAATATTTTTTATTATGATATTTTTTATTCAGTATTATTATCCATTATTGCAACATTCCGAAATAATGCTCCAATTGGCTGATATCGCACCCCGGTTGCTAAGAAACTGCGAAATATTGTAAACATTTGTAAAATACAATACTTTATTCGATTCTCAATGTTTTCTGATTCCATATGTTCTTGAAATGTCTGGTAATTATGATAAAGAATGTATTTTTAAGTGTAGAGTTCAAGGATCTGTGACCAAATTGTCACCAAAACGAATAAGATCCATCATATCTGCAAGTAAACTACAAGTTTAACCGTCTAAAAGAGCGTTTTATAAAAGAGCCTGACCTTTTAGTCTTTAGCCATAGGGTTTGTGTATCAACATACACCTCCAAAACTCATGTAAATCGGATTTTGAAGAAAACTTATCACAAACAAGATAGCAACCAAGAAAGTAATAGAAGATTATTGCGTTCAGAATGTAAGGATTTTGATATTAGACTTCACTGCATATTTTGTTCCAATCCGTGCGTTGAACGTGATGTAAAAAATCCCAGTGGATTCAGTCCTTCCCATCTTGTTCACACTGTTGACTTCCAATGGAGACTTTCGGATATGTGTGAAAAGAGAAAAGATAAGTGGGCTGAAGCGGTACGATTGAGACTTACAGGCACACACACATGCTTGCATGTAGCTGGAGCAAGGTACCACCGAAAATGTGAACTACTGTTTACAACGAACAGAAATATTTCATCTGTAAAAGAAAAAATAGATTCAGATGTTTCTAGTCAAGAGGAATTTGCTCTCTGTAGAGTAACACAAGAAATGCTAGCAGATGAAACCCAGACATGGAACAGTGTCCAGCTGCATTCCTTGTACTTTAATTTTGAAGGAACCTTAAAAAGAAGATCTTTTGTGCAAAAATTAGAGGAATACTTTGGAGAGGACTTTTGATACTTTCTTCCCCAGGAGTGGCAAGCCTCATTCTCTTCAGAAAAAACTGCACCGCAACATTAATTTCAACAGAAAACGACAAAGACGTTGTTACTAAACATATAAAGCCTCTTGTATCAATTATTAAAAAAGAAACCCTAGTTGCAGACAAATCAAAATATAATTTGAGGATCAACGTTGATTCTGTAAGTAAGGAATCCTTCTCGGGAAACTCAAAATTCCCAGTCTTGCTGCCATCACGATAGGAAGCGTTATCGCAAGTTGTTTAAAAAAGCTCCTGTTCAGCTTCAAATTGCCATTTCAAACTTGGTGAAGACCAAGTTTGATATAAATAATCTCTGCAAATCATCTCCTCCAATATCAAATAAACAAGGATCTTTTGTAATTATTTTCAAAATAAAGGTATTTCAAATCAGTTTAAAATTTTTTTGTTTAAAATAAATGTTTCCCTGTTAAAAAACAAAAAGAATGATACCCCTCATGCCATATTTTATTAAAGATAAATTGAAAATCCTATTTTGTGGCTAACATGGACGCCATCTTGAATTCCTCAAAATGCTCAACATTTACGAGGTGGCATCAATCGGTTCTTTAATCTAGACATCATAACTCACCAAAATCAGCAATAAAATTCCATACACATTCTAATACACGGTTGACCCCTTTTTTGCCATTTGGCACCCTGACTATAAGGCCGGAAGTTTTTCAATGGGAAAAGCCCTGTTAAAAAAGTTGTCATTAGCGTCTATGGAGATGAACACTCTGTTAAGCTCTATACTCTGTGTTTTGAGTGTTATTTGTGCCGATGGAAGGAAGAGGATTTTCGGGAAGTTTGTTTTACTCTGCTAAAGATCGATTGCAGATATTACAGATCGCGAAGCGATCCGTAAAGAGCTGCATAGCAGTTACGGGGGTTGGTGAGCGTAAGCGAGCTGGGGGCGGTAGCCCCCTATCCATTAAATTATTGATAATTTAAAAAGGAATATTTCAGTAATAGTTTTATTTTGATATTTTCCAGGTAATGATCCGAATTAAATTATTGAAAAGTTTGAGAGATAAAAAGTTTCGATATTAAATGATCGTTAACTATACTCTGTTCATTTAGAATTAGCACCTGAGACGTAATGTATTAGAAGGAATTATTCTAATTATCGTCGAAAAAATTTTCCTCTGCAATGACAAGGCAGCCTAAGCAGAAGTAGTTAAAATACTGTAAAAAATCGATCACTGGAGTTGTCTGATGAGCGTTATTCAGCATTATTGAGCGTTTTTGATCCTGTTTCAGGCGCCTATTCTAAATGAACAGACAATAAGCAGACAAGTTCCAGGTTGTACTGGATGGTTGAGATGAAACAAGCGAGCTCTGCTCGCTAAGATCGCGAAGCGATCTTCAAAGAACTGCGAAGCAGTTCCGGGGGTTGGTGAGCGATAGCGAGCAGGGAGCAGAGCCCCCTAGTGTATAAAATCAAGCAAATCCCTCACTCATGCAAATACCTCATTGCCCATTCCAGGGGTACTTTGGCGCCCGAGCTCTACAGCAGTCGGCTTCTCTGGGTAAAAGAACTATTCCATTGGAGTTAATGCGAAATTGGAGGAATGCATTTAGGAAATGCCTTTTAGCTTTACTGGCAGAGGAGTATTTACATGAATATATTAAGACAACAACTGAAAGGTTTGGTGGATAAAGGGGCTATATTATATAGAAATCCTATGTATATAACCCCTTCATCTCCCAAGCCCTTCAACTAAGAAAACCCACTTATATAAAACTAATATTTTTTTAATGAGTTATACTCCTTGTAATTAGAACGGGTGTATCAAAATCCCACAACTCAAACCGAAGCGTCTTAACTCCACTCCTCCTCTTTTTCATTTGTTCTTGTAATTTTTCTCTTCAAGGAAAAGGAAAAAGTTTCATTTACTCAAAAAGGTAAAACTTCTTTCTTCTGCTTCATTTTCAACAGAGGAGTGCGGTTCAGGTTCTACCGTAAATCAAAGTGTAGAAATTATTCTTTGATATGGTCTTTTAGCAACTAGCTGATCCAAAGTAAAACTTAAGATATAATTTATAAAAAATTTATTTATTAATTTATTTATTAATTTCAGGAAAATGATCTTACCTAAATTAAAAAAGGGATTTTTTAAAAAGAATTTGGATAAGTTTTTCAATCTTAAAACGCTCTTATGTATGTGTGTTGAAGCCTATTAATCGCTTATATTTTAACCATAACTTCCTAACCTTATCGAGAGTTAATACCATGTTTTAGAAAATAAAGGTTTGCAATGGTAACAATAATTTCATATTACTCAAGATAGATTATGTTGATATGAACTATTGATGGGCAAATGCCATACTAAAGGCTCATTCAGAATTAAAATTTTTTTCGTGTTCATTTTGGAAAAGTCATCCTAAGTGAAAAGTGGGAATCACCTCTTCATTTTTCCACTTCTCTGTGCATTTTGTTGTAAACTATAGATTCATAGGAGTGAATCAATCGAAAAGAACATTAAAGGAAAACAGTGTGAATGAGCCTTAAAAAGGGAATAACTGCTATTTTGATCAGAAAAGTCACGTTATCAGAAAACGGGCTTCTATTGGATGTGACGTCACAGCGCATGAAAACCATTGTGTTTTCTGTTTTCATGTGATCAGAAAACGGGTTTCTATTGGATGTGACCTCACAGCGCATGATTTGTGATTCGAAAGTGCAGGGCTCCCAGCAGACATTTGGTTTGTCTTTAGGGAAAAAAGAGACCTAATATCTTTAAAAAAGAGACCGAAATTTTAAGTCAAAATTTAACAGTGTCATGAAAAAAATAGGTCGATGAAACAAAATTTTCAGTTTTACCCTCACAAAATAGTTAATGTTATAAAATTAATGCAGAAATTAGATAAAAAGGCGATTGATTGCCAAAGATTGAGATACCAGGTGGCTATGTGAACTTGTAATTGTGTTCTTTTTTTATTTTTGGTTCAATAAAAAAAATTAAATTAAAATAATAAAAAAAAGTATATTTTCAAGGTAATTTTTAAATGTTGAAATGAAATATTGGGATAATCCTTCAAAACAGAAAGTATATTTTAAAATATTTTAGACCCTATAGTTTTGGTTTTATAATAACCAGTTGCCACTCAAGGGAGAAATTTTGATACTGTGCTTCTCATAAAAATTCTATAGTAGTTGTATCCCAATGGGGCTCAAATATGTGAGTTTACACATTACTCTTTTAATGTTTAAATAACAAAGATTTTCTATGGGAGGACCCCAAACATCCCTTTGAAACTCAGTGTGGCTTGCAAGGAAGTCTTTGGATGTAACTGAAAAGGTCTCAAAATGAGCTAAAACACTGCTTCAAAAGATTAAATTTCCAAAATTTTTCTGGTGAAGCGCCCTCAAACTTTAGACTTATTGTACACAGATTAACATCCTATCACAGTAAGCGTTTTAAAACAAAGCATGTAAAAACACTCATAAGTAAATAGTATAGAGTCAAATCCCTGAAACAAATATCTAGTTATGGGCCTGACGCCAAAAACGAGTTCGACACTGTTTTCAAGAGGCAAATTCGCAAAAAGTTTTTGAGGAGAGATCCTAATTAACACATAGAAGTTAACCTCTTAATTAACAGAGAGGAGTATAATTAAAAATGACAAACTTTTTTGGGTAACTACAGAAATGCATGCATTTTTTGGACCTCCAAAGGAAAATCCTGGCTATGCCGCTAAATAAGGATGTCATAAGGTCATAATTATCCTTCATACCCCTATAATAGACTATTTTTCACATACTATTTTTTCCATGGCTTCCGTAAAATTTTTGTATTTTACCCTAATAGATGCCTTAATTATACAGGTCTGCAACCTAAAAGTTTGTTGTTGAATAATTTTAACGAATTTCTATGTATTTTGGGGTGCTAATAACAAAATAAATTGTTTTGAAATGTACTATACATTAAGATTTGACACCAATTACAAATAATTTTCAAATTTATATTAATTGCTTTATTTCACACTTGAAACCCATAACCAGACTATTGTGGGGGGTTGGAGGGGGGAGAATTGATTCAAACTAACAGACCCTGTAAAATTTTGTTCGCAGTTTGTATACAATATGAATAACCCCTAGTATAGATACAGGGATGAGGGTTCTTCACTGGAAAGTTTGGGGAAAATTAGCCTTCAAAGTATTGTTTCAACTAATATTGTTGAACCATTGATAACACCCAAAAAGACCGATATCTTGTGTCAGAATTTTGTACGGAAAACGGATATAAAGAGACAAAAATTTTAAAGGTAGAGGGGGTCTGGGGGCGCTCCCCCAGAAAAATTTTGTAAATCTAACCCTTAAAAGTAGGGAAAAAAGGAAAAAAAGAGACCTTGATCCTAAAAAAGAGACTTTTAGGGAAAAAAGAGACCTGCTGGGAGCCCTGAAAGTGTTTTCGCGCCCAAACAAAAAACGAAATTTCAAAAATTTATATCTAAGAAACTAGGCTACGAAAATACTTGATGTAAACGTCATTCTTCATGGTTTTTTATCTACTATTTTAATAAAATTTAATCTCAAAACGTGAGAATACCTCTTTCTTAATTTTAAACTAAAATTCTAAACAGTACATTTTGTAAAGCCTAGCGTTTATAGCTGAAAGAGCATTCTCATATTCAACTAAATTTCAATAATTGGGGTTAAAAAATAGGTATTTTTTTTATTTGGACATCCTGTATTTTTGTTAAGTGAAAGAAAAAAAAAGAATCAAGACACACACACACACACATTTGAACTTAGTGATTTATTATGCTGAAACAAGATTGGAGAGCAAAATGGGATATAACCATAGTAATAACACGACCCTTTTGAGGTTGTGGTACTATTCATAATTATAATTATACACGTGCAGTTGGCTGTGGTATAGTATATACATTCTAGTTTTGAAGTATACGTGTTACCAATACGCGAAACCAGTTTTCATTTTATTGCTACAGAAAATAGAGTGTGTGAAAGTCCGATTAAGATAAAGCAGGATAATTATTTCATTTGAAACTTTTGCTGCCTAGTATAAAGCTCAATTCTACGTGTTCCATTAATTTTGTTGTTTTAAGAATAATACTGCGGGCTTAGATTTTTTAAAGCAACAAATGATAAGATAATATTTTTTTCGTAGCATTCAAAAGATTCTTGTTAAGGTTTTTTTTTTCAAATGAATTAATATCATCATGAGGGTGGTTCTTCAGTTTGAATTGTCCATAAACCTAGCTCTAAACTCCTGAAATAGCCTATAATGTTTCTTTCTTTGACCTACAAAAACAGTTAAAACAGAAATAAAAGAACAAAAAGAATTTATTACCACATCGAAGTTTTTTTTACCTTAATAAATTTTCTTATGACAAACTTTTTAAGATGTTCGAAAAAAAATGTTAACTTATTTGCATAACTATAAAGATTCCTGGAGAACTATAATAGATAAAGCTGAATTTGGATATAAGTTCAGACTTCCACACACTGTTTATACGTGGATTCTGATAATTGTAGGTTTAGAAACGATGTAATATACACTGATAGCTATAACACTCTGGATATTCACATTCAAGACTCGCAAAAACTGAATATTTTTCTGATCCAAGGCATGAAACACAGCATTAATAAGTAATGAAGGAAATTTTCTCACAAACCGAACCTCGCAAGAGTAAGCTGCATTTTCAACGCAGGTATTATTCTCTGACTCTCGCAGCGATTCCTTATACAAAGACGTACGTTACACTAACTTGCAACTATTCAGGCTGCCATTAAAATACAAGATTGAGTAAATCCCCTAAACATCAGATAAAAGTCAATGGATTCCTCAATTCAGTAAATGGAGAAAGTGATCCTATTACTGACATTGCCAAAGCCCTGCCGCAAAAACCAATCTTCATTCTTCATTAAGATTGCTGTTCATGTACTTGTCTATATCATAGACTGTTTCAAGAACCATCTTGCAAACTGTCCAGGAATGGACCACTATGGAAGTCTTCATAACGGCCACAACCAGTGGTTTCTATCAACGGTTGTGACAAAAACGATGCATTAACATTCTGCTCCAGGCGATCGTTTTCACTGCGTCAATTGGCATTGAGGTTCAGGTTCACCATGGAGAAAAGCATAGAGGCGCTTTTTTAGTATGACGACGACCGATGATGCTACCAATGGTTTTGGCCATTCTGAAGCTACCTCAATACGGTCCACGAGCTCACATCGGGTATCGATGTGTTTCAATGTTTCCAATACCCTCGTGAGTGCCGAGTTCAATACGGCCGCGACCAGTTTTGGTATCTTTATTTTCAACCACATTCTGGCTCATCTGTCGTGCTATTGAGCATCATACCTCGTATGTCTAAATTCTTCAATCTAACGAGATTATCGCATTCGAAGGCATTCCCCCCAGTCCTTTCTCTTTGCACATGGCTGGTATCGGTCCACCATGGAAAGTTCCTGAATCTTCATGCATTGTTTTCCTGGTATATGTACAAATGCCGACTTCGGAAAAGTCAAAAGACTACTGCTGCTTCTGATCTGCTTTTTATAGCATGCGTAGCAGTAGCAGGTCCGGTATAAGCGGTCTCGGCTGTGAGCGGACGGAGACGTGGATCTCTATTCGATGACCAAGCACATGGGCAGGTGTTCACGCAGGTATTCGAAGAGCTCCTCGGATGCCCCTGCGCAGTTGGTGAGTTCCAACTCGTGCAGGTCCCTCAACTGGACGAGGGATGACAGACCGCTCGATGTCAGCAATGGACAGCCTAAAAAGAAAAGAGTAATTACTATGTAGGTCAAAATAATTTTTCTGGCACGGATTTTCACCTTATCATCACATTAAACCGCAGTGATGTTGATACGAAGGCCACAATTCGTCATTTTCACTTCATATTCGTCAACAATCGCAAGCAAAAAGAGTGTTTTAGCTAACTTATTTTACCTAAATATAATAGTGACGTCTTAGTAGGGTATAATAATGCTATAACAGGTTGATTGCTTCAAAAGGTTAAAAGCAGCGTTAGAAATTGGGAAAAAAATCCACTGGTCCTGCGGACCAGTGCTTTACTAATCGTACTGGTCCGCAACAAAAGTTACTGGTCCGACAAACCAAAAAGGACAAGTTTAATTATTATTATAAAGTAACTATTGCAATGAATGTGAGTACTAAATAGTAATGTTAAAAATTAATACATATGCATTCAATAATAAGTTAACAGCTGTAAATATAAAATTTATATAAAATATTTAATAAAATGAAATTATGAGAAATAAGCAATAGCTCTAAATAATCAAATAATTTTGAAAATATCTTATTTATTTAATACTTTTCTTGATTAAATAATATTTCACTAACTGGCAAAATCCATGCAAAATCAACTGACTAATTCAAAAAATAAGAACTTTTCTTAAATACAAATTACAACAACTTCCACACAAATTAATACATAACTGGAGGGAGGGATATTTTTTCACCACTGGTCCGGCGGACCAGTGAATTTCTGATTCCACTGGTCCGAACCGTTTTTTAGTTGTCCCGGACCAGCAATCCAGTACAATTTCGAACGCTGGTTAAAAGGAACTGCCTAGTTGGGTAAGACCTCACACTTTTCTTACAAATCTTACAAAAATTAGGTATTAAGATTAATTTAAACTTGTTGCAAAGTGAAAGGCTTGTGGAAATTTGAAGGGACTAAAACTAATTTAGAATTTTAACTTTCGATCTTCAGTTTGGAAGAATGACAAGTATAATTTAACGTTCCACTCTATGTAAATGTGTGATTCTTCGGTGAGGATCACTCATGATGAACACTTAAATAGAAACAGAGTAAATGAGCCTTAAGGCTTATCCAGGCATATAAATTTTGATATTCATTTTGGAGTAATCATCCAGAGTGAAAAGTGTGAATTGGTGTTTCACTCTTAACTCAACTTTTATATGCAAAATGGTGATTCACTGGAGTGAATAACTCAGGAAGAACAGTGAAAGTGAAACAGTGTAAACGATCCTTTAAGAAGTCCCACACCGTTAAAAGACAGGTCAAGCTATTTTATAAGTGTGCACCTACTATTTAATCAAATGAGATTATTTATATTTTAATTTGAAACATATTTCTGGCCGTAATATACTTAATTTTAAAAGTCAAGGTTCACACTCTTAAAACGATTGTATCAAAATTGAGTAAAAAAGTACTCAAAAAGGCTCCGATCCAAAAATACTCAAATTTGAATACATGAATATAATCATTTCTGAAAATGTGCATACTCAAAAATGAAACATCTTGAGCTTGAACTCAAAAATGAGCTCATAATGTTTCATTTTTGAGTATGCACATTTTCGGAATGAGTATATTCATGTATTCAAATTTGAGTATTTTTGGATCGGAGCCTTTTTGAGTACTTTTTTACTCAGTTTTGATACAATCGTTTTAAGAGTGCAAATATGACTATTTCTTACCAGCTAGAGAAAGAACTTGTAAGCTGCGCATGCTACAGAGATGCTGAAGGCCGAAGTCCCTTATCTGAGTGCACCAGCGGAGGTACAGGATCCTCAGATTGACCATAGTAGAAAGGTAGCCGACGCCGATGTCTGTTACGTGAACACACCTGTCCATAGAAAAAAAAGAGTTAGAAATACCTTACCATGGAATGAGCAAGAGCATTAATAGTGCAGATTTTTATTTGTTTGAGAAATACCGAGGCCCAATTAAGGCACCTACAAAGAGACAGCAAACAAGAAAACAAGCATATTGGAAAAATAGAGGTATATAAATTAATTTTAGTGTTAAAACAAAATTAGCCACATACTCCGGTGTCCCAGTATTATTTGGAAGTCGATCCCTCTTCTCAATCGAAGAAATTTTAAAGGGTATCAATTCTACAAAGATATGCCTATTTTCATGTTCTGTAAAAGATGTTGGACAGATTATTTTTATTTTACTTAATGATAATTTTAAACCTTTCCTTACTGGAGAGAACTTAGAGCACGCTTTGAGCATTATGCACAATGTGATGAGCAACATGGTTATGGCAGCTTTAAACAATATCTAAATAGGTTCAAAATCTTCATAATTTTTTTATTATGTGACTTCAGCTTTGGTGGAGAGGAGGATTTTTATCACAATGTGTATTAGTCCTGAAAGATCTCCCCAGAAAAGAAAAATTCAAAATCATCATTCAAGAAAATAACAATCTGGCCAGCATCTTTTACAGAACTGATTTCAAACAAAAGCGTATTTACTATTTGTTCATTTCACAGAAAAAAATATGTAATCATCTCTCTTAGTTACCAACTATTTGTTTTATGTAATAAATTATATGAAAATAATAAAATGAGATGAAATGAGATAATAATTCCTCCTCTTTAAAATAGCTAATCTACAAAAATATTTATCGCGCATACCTAAAGGTTTCTGATACACTGTTAATCCGAGGTATTCAGATTTAAATCAAAATTATTCATTTTTGAATACATCATGTGAGCGAAATGGCTCCGAATCAAAACTACTTAGATATGAAAATTCGATGTGCTCATTTTTGAACTAGAGCATGTTTTTGTTTTCTAGACCCTTATGTGTTCAAAATCGATTATGCGCCTGCTCAAATTTAAGATCTTTATTTGTTTAAATTCAACACTCCAGGTACTCATTTTTAAAACCATCCTCTATTTAGAAACGACTCATCACATGCTCATTTTTAAAACCATCCACTATTTAGAAACGACTCATCACATGCTCATTTTTAAAACCATCCTCTATTTAGAAACGACTCATCACATGCTCATTTTTAAAACCATCCTCTATTTAGAAACGACTCATCACATGCTCATTTTTAAAACCATCCTCCATTTAGAAACGACTCATCACATGCTCATTTTTGAGACTACAATCTTCTTAAAATCGACTAAAATGTGTGTTTATTTCTAAAACTCCCTATTGTTTAGAAAAGACTTTAGGGCTCATTTTTTTAGACCTTTTTTACTCAATACAAAGCTTTTTGAAATATAAACATCTTTTTTAATTAACTGCAAATATTAATGCTTTCTTTCTTGGAAGAATATTAAAAGACCTCTCATTAAAGTCAAGAGCATTTTTTTAACAATCTAACAATATTGAGACCTGAGTTCTTATAATATTTGAGAAGCTATAATTTGAAATAAATGTGAAATGAACAGTTTGATCAGTTATTCATAGAACAGATACTTATAAAATTTATTTAAAACACAATAAAATGACACTTCACTTGAAATTATTTTATTAAAATAAAATAAACAGAAAAATATTACATACATGAGAATTATTCTGGAAATAAGTTTTTAACCACAGAGAAAAAAATACAAAGTTTATAAGGAATGTAGGAAAGAATAAGTTGATATCAAGACATACATAGGTAAAGAAACAATTTCAAAATTTTTTACTTGAAAGGATTAATAAAACACATATTTATGGGCCATAGAATATTAAATCCTAATGTTAAATTATGCAAAAACTTTACTGATACATCAATCATGATTTTTCAAGGGGGTTAAGTCTTGGGCATTTTAATATTTAAAATAAACTTATTTTGCAAGATCAAAGGCACACAACCCTCAAATAAATCACATATATCAACAGCTAGTTGTCAGACAATAAACCCAAATTGTTCAAAGGGCATGAACTCGATGAAACTGACAAGGAGACAGCATGACCTCGGAAGCTGATACTGGGTCCAAACTTCGTAGGACACGACGCACTAGCCATAAACTCCAAAGAAAATGCCCCCTAAAATTTTATACAACTTGAAGTATTTAAATTTTTTATATTTGTCAACAAAGTAGCAC
Source organism: Tetragnatha versicolor (assembly GCA_024610705.1). Lineage (NCBI taxonomy): Eukaryota > Metazoa > Arthropoda > Arachnida > Araneae > Tetragnathidae > Tetragnatha > Tetragnatha versicolor. The sequence continues at coordinate 6,841,615 of JANDEH010000011.1, read as the reverse complement.
ACTGTCATCTGAACGACCTGCAAATTTATATTTTTAACTTCTACCGTAACAGCAACAAATATGGAGCTATGGTTGGTTTTACCTGGTGGGACACTCAAAAACTCAAGTTCAACTATAAACAAATATTAACTAATAGTGAGCAAAACAAGTTCAACTATATATTAACTAATAGTAAGCAAAACAAGTTCTTATATATAAACTTATATATAAACAAATATTAATGAATAATTTTGTGATTTTTAATGGCGATTTTTTGCTTGCACCCAGCTAACGGAAAAGAGTCGCAATATAATTAAAGATAACAAATCTAAATCAATCAGGAACTTTAAAGTAAACAAGTTAGATAAAAGAAAACTACAAGCTGTATCCAGCTTAGTAAATTCAATATAAACAATTTTTCTAAACACGAAGCATATATATCAACAGTTAAATTGTACCATAACTTCACTGGGTGGATATACGAAAAAACCGTTCAATAAAATAAAAGCAAATTAATTACATGTGTAAAGCTATGAATTTTTTTGTTTTTTGAACGGTTTTCGTCTGAACGGTTTTTGCATTGAACGGTTTTTTCGCGTCACCCACTGGGTACAACAAAGTTTGTTTTAAAGTAACTTATGAAGTCTCATATCAGTACAAATATTTGATATCTTTATACACAATCAACTAAATTTTTATTTTTTATTATAAACTGTGCACATGTTCAATTGTTCATCGAATTCACTTGATTCAAACACGTTATTTATGTAGTATGCATTTTCATCGTGTATGCTATGAAGACGGCATAGTTGGATTACTGTGGATTTTTCAACCTGTCCCCCAGCAAGTTCCTGTGGGCAACAGCGCAAGCGTCCCTGTGGTGCTCTTCCCCAGGAGAGCGAGAGAACCCCGGCTGTCGCCATCAGGAGGCCGTGAATATCCTGGCCGCCAGTGAGGCCATGAATATCCTGGGTGTTTTTCCAGTCGCCGTTGACCGTTGACTGAGGGTGGTTTCCAGCCCGTTGACTGAGGGTGGTGTGGCGGTGGTTAGTTGGCGGTAGAAATGTCGTCGCGCCTAGCTGCGCGCCGCCGGCCCGCTGACCAACGGCGGTGAGGCTCTGAGTTCCGTGCGATCCTTTTTCCTGGCCTGGCTGCGCGCCGCCAGCCCGCTGACTGACGGCGGTGGGCCTCGTCGCTGTTGAGTGATAGTTCTCATTGCTCAAGCTGCATCTAAAATACAAATTTAGAATACTAAATACTCTAAGAATATTCTCATGATAAATTATTCTCTGTAAACTAATTTTTTTTAAAAATGCTTTTAAATATTTTCTCAACAGATAATTCTCAGGTTTTTAACATTAATAATACCTGACCAATTCATATTATCAAACATATTTACATTTATTTCCATTTATCCGGCGAAAAATAGAATATTCTCAAAAATTCCTCCGGGAACTTTCTCGCTTTACAACTCTAAGAAGCATGTTCACAAACATATATTCATAGGATGTCAAAGTTATTTCTCAGAAGGGCACCATGAGGGTTGGGGTGTTAGAACATTTGTTCCCATCAAAATTAATTTGCAAATTTTTGGACGAGTTATAAGACACTCAATATTTTAACACATTAGAGACAGTATTATTTTTCTCTTCAAAATTATAACTCCATTCTAAATTACATTCATAGATATTAAAAGAGGAGAAATAAACTGATTTTTAATAATTCACATATATTTTTAAATAAATTTTTCATGTGACCATTGGTGTGGAACCAGGGGTATCAAACCAGGGAACCTCGGGAACCAGGGCTGAAGTAGCCTGCCCCTTCCCCGAAATTTGAACTTAATGTACCAATCAAGTTAAAAACCTGTTAATAAGGCCAAATTTCCAAATATTTTCTGGGGAGGACCCAGGGGCGGTTCCAGACCAAATTTTCGGGGGGGGGCCATTTGGAAAAATACGATACTTCTCTATAAAAACATTAATTTGTATGCAAAATGAATATTTTTAATTATATCATTAGAAGAATTATATTTTTGAGGTGAAAAACAGTTAAAATATGAAATCCAATTTATCCCGTACAAGAAAAAACAATTTCAAAAAGCTTTTGAAAATTAATGGAGGAAGGAAATTTGTTATTCGAAAGCATGGACTTAAGATTTATTAATTTTAAAGTCATTTACGACTCAATATTGCATACAATAGTTAATTTGTATAACTGTTAATTACAGGGCCGTAGCTAGACTTTTTTTTCGGAGGGGGGGTTTGGCCAAAAATTTCTTGAACTTTAGTTCGATTTTGGTGTTGACCAAGGTAAGTGACAGCAGTGGATCCAGTATTTGTTTTTTTGGAGGGGGAGAAGAATTTTCACTATTAAAATCGTCTTCTAATATGCTAAAGGGGGGTTTGGGGGTTCTCCCCCATAAAATTTTTGGAAATTTAAGTCTAAAAAGCAGATTTTCAAATCGTTTTGGTACACCTAATCTGGATTTCGGACATACATTTTCAAGAATTTATTTTCAATTCGGTTGGATGTTTGCATTTCGACTAACTTTTTACAAAAACGTTGTAAATGATAGAGTTCCATGTTCCAAAGGCGGGTCTGGGAGGTCCTCCCCCAGAAAATTTGACCCTAAAAGCAGGATTTTAACTCGTTTTGGAGTCCCTCTTCCCTTTTTTTCCCTCACCGAGTTCCCACTCTTTCTCTTGTAAGTCCCAAAATTTTCAAGGAATGACTGTAATCTGTAATAATAGTTGGGGGTTCTCCCCCAAAAAATTTTTTTTTGAATTTTGAGCCTTAAAAGTAGGGGTTTTATGCATTTTAAGACTAATTTTTAAGTAAAAACAGTAAAAAATTTACATTGAAATTTCGGGGGGGGGGCGCCTTTGATAACGCCCCGATTAATTACTAAATCAAATTACCATTACTGAAGCCTGGGACTTAAAAAAATTATTTTCTTCTAATCGCAGCACTGAGATACCAACTTCTCGAGAACAAAATTACAAATAATGAACTGACCCACCTTTCCAAGTAGAAAATGTCACCCCCAGGCCAAGTAACGTGACTTAAGAGGGAAGCGAAAACAAGAAAGGGGCAATACCATTTGAAACTCCACCTGAATGAAATTGGACACTCCATTTGCAGTTATCCGCACCAAGCCCCAAGCATAAAACAAGCATTTGGTGACAAAACAGAACGGAGTTCTACCTGTTTTGGAATTTTTCTCGGGATGGAGCATGCCTAACGTGACCAGACGTCCCGTTATGAACGGGACTGTCCCTTTTTAGAGTTACGAGTCCCGGTGTCCCCGAAATGAACTCTGGGACGCAAAATTGTCCCGTTATCTGAAAATTCCCGTTTAATTGTAAATAAATATATTGACTTAATAAAGATACAGAAGTTTTTGACGAATTTTCGTTAATTTGTAACTGCATTACATCGCAGAAAGTAGCCCGAATGGAATAATCTGAGAAGACCCAGTTACAAATTTCAGTTCTAAAGGCGATGTTGATAATTAAGGCGAATATCAGGGTTCCCACTCAATTTTAGAAATAAAATTCCCTGAATTTTCCCTGATCAATTTTTTTAAATTATTCGGGTAAAAAAACTAGCAATTCATGGCATTTTTCGGATACTTCTTGTATTTTTGAACACATAATTTTAAAAAAATGGACTATTTTTTGACTTACCAGAGCCAAAATTGACACGCAAACATAAAACATTTTCTTTTTCCGGGTATTTTTCATGATTTTCCAGGTTTTAGGCCAAAATTACCATATTTCCCTGAATTTTTAGGTGAAATTTAAGCAAAAAAAACGTGCCAAGAGTTTCATTCTTACTTAAAATAATCACCAGCTATATTAAAGCAAATTTGTCCCTCTGATAATATAACTAAACGTTTCGGGTATATATATTTTTTAATTCGTAACTTTTAAGCCAACTGACTTTTTCTGAATAAATAACTTTTAAAAAGTGTTTTTTATTGACTACCTGTTAATTAACCTAAATAAACCAATGTCCCGTTTTGAGTCAGAAAATAAATGGTCACATTAAGCATGCCCCCCCCTTGCGTTGTTTTTATTCTTGACAGTCATCCCATGAATTACAATGAAATAGTTTTCCTAGTACCCGCCCATTAGAAATAAAAAAAATTTTTTTGTTGAATTTTAGCTCTGAAAAAGGGGTTTTAACTATATTTGAAATTTTCTCGGGGGTCCATGGCCCCCTCCATGGATCCATCACTGGGAGGACCCCCCACACCTGTTTTGAAATATCAAACAATCAACACAATATCAAATGCTTGATTGAAACGGGTATTGTTTTTGTGTCACCATTAAATTATTTCTTAAAAAACAATATTTTTTTTCAAAATGAGACCCATTTCTGATTTTAAGAATAACTAACAAACTTTTAAGTTTGGGAACCTTTGGGTTAGTTAGATGATAAGTGGAAGAGCAGGGGTGTAGCCAGAGGGGGGATTTGGGGATATATGCTGTAGTATAAATTACAGTAGTTATTTACGATTATTCCAATATGCAAAATGGGCTTGATTGCATAACGAAATTAAATACATCTATATTTATAATGTACAAATGTTTAATGTTCTTAGATGCACGGATGCAGAATATGTCCGATCCGGTGATCTAGGATCGAGGGAAATTTTAGCCTTTTGTGGGAAAAGAATAATATTTTTTTTTTGCATTCAACTTCAGTAAAGTAATCAAAATTTACATGGCGATTTCCTACCTCATCACAGATCTAAGGTTCGCTTTCGTTTTGAGTTTCCAATCGTTACTTGTAAACATGAATAAGAATTTGGCACAGCTGGGATATACGTCTACCAGCCGCCATGTTTACTCACAGCGCTCAAATTAGATCTATATTGGCTCAAATTAGATCCATATTGTTGCGGCATCATTTGAGCTGTGGGTAAACATGGCGGCTGGCAGACGTATATCCCAGCTGTGCCGAAAAACATTTTCTGCATCCCTGCTTAGATGGGGTATTGTAAGATATGAACGGGTTGGTTATAAAGATGTTTTTAAGATCAAAAATATACAATACTTTCAAATAAAACCATTCTTATACACAATTTGAATTGAAAATAAACGTTACTTACTTTCAAAATTCGACGTATATTATTCCAGCTCTGTGAGCGAAAAAATGGCGACGCGCCGAGGAACGAGGAACCAAATCTTTGTGTTCATCCGCAGTAGAGCTTGCTTTGATTTCGCCGCGATAGTAAATAGTTCGTTCGTTTCAATGTAAATACAAATTCCTTTTCTTTTCTTATCGTAAAATAACTTATGTTTATTATGATAAAGAGGTTTTTTTTACAAATGTTCAATTCATTGCACTCAAAATGATAAAATATTCGCCCTTTCTGTAATTGTGGGATCTTAAGCGTGTTAACTTACTCAAAACTGAGAACGCCGCTTACTCATTTTTAAGTCAAATATACTTGAAAAATCTAAGTACAAAAAAGTACTCATTTTTAAGCACATGCATTTTAACAGTGTAGGTTCCCGTTCCCTTATTAATAACAAACGTACAATTTATTTAATTAATTTTTTACCCCTAATTTTGGCTGATCCCAACCATTTCTCTCTAACTCAATATTAGATTCATAATCCATCAAAAAATAGCACTCCCCAGCAGAAACTTTCTACTTTATGCTCTGCGGTTCTATATTACCTTTCAAAAATTGATAACCCCCCTCTGTTTCTGTTCTTCGTGATGGTTATTAGATTTTGACACAACTTTCCACAGTCGGCTAGACTGTTCAGGATCATTTAGCTCAAGGTTGTAGAGCATGACCAGGGCCTGACACGCGAATGAAAACCAATCAAAGGAACGTGAGAAAATGACTGGTATTCTGGTATATAAAAATTTAACCGAGGATATTCAATGCCAGGTGGAAAGAGTCGGATATATTGGAAAAAAACCTTTAATTTTCTTCTTAAGTTAATTAAGGTATTGGTTTTATTCTTTTATCCTACATATTTTGATATTAATTAAATTAACTTTCTTATTTTAAGGATCGCTATAAGCGCAATATCAATGAATTTAGAATAATTCCTTGGATGTAGGTAAAAAAATTTTCTCTACAAGAAGTTGTATTTGATCTTTAGCCGGTAAACGAACTTTCGAAGCATCCTGCATCCTTCCTTGTTTTACAGTTAGTTTTCCTTATCCTTTCTCAAATACATTCAAATTATAGTCACTTAGCCTTTTTGAATGTAGAAAAGTTACATTGTTCTAATTTTTGTCCAAAGCAATATTTGAAAGATCTTTAAATTTTAGGACACATTAAATGACAAATAGCTTCTTTTTAAGATTTTATTAAAGATACTGTAGAAATATATTACTTGCATTTAAATGTAAAAAATCCTTTCCCCAATTTTTGAAAAAAAACCCGTCTTATTTGCATTATTAAAACGGCCATTAACTATTTCCAAAAAATAAAATATGATAGTATTAGTTTTATATTTAAAGGACTAGGGTGACATAAAAAGGAAAGGATACAGGATCCAGTTAGAAAGATTTTTGTTCATAGTTTTTTAATGAACTGTTTTATGAATTATGTATTAATTAAAGCATTAAAATTTACGATCACCCTGGATTAAATATCCCTAGGTTCCCTTCAAATCTAAACGTTAAAGGTGAAAGCTTTAAGGTACCTGCCTACCTAAAAATGCCGTTTCGGACCAAAAATTCAAGAAAAATTTTATTATCTTATTTACACATCTTTACCTTATACCTTTTACATCTTTAGCTTTCCAAATCAGTTTAAATTTTGTCTTTATCTTTCCTAGAACCAAAGTTACAGAAATTTTACTTCAAACTAAAAAGGCATTTTATTAAGGAAAAGGTAAAGAAATTCGCGTATTATAAGTGAATTTCTATGAAACTTGGGCACAATACTTGACATAATATGGTTTAAGAGCCCTACTATTTTTTTGGCTGTGGGTGTAATATTTTTTATTTTATGATTAGTACAACTTCAAACTTTACTGAAATTTGGTGAGTCTTTTTTTTATTTTTCAAGTTTAGTGCTATAACTTTTGGTATTAAAATAATTTACACATAAAAATAGTAGGCCTCCTAAAATGTGTTTTTACGAGGATAATAAAGTTTACAAAACAAAAATATCTTCATATAAATTTGAGTTATGATGTTTTGCGGAAAAGCTGTTTTTTGTGATTTTTATGCATAAATTCTTCAATATGAAAATTTAAGTTAATATGTAGGTATTTTTTATATTATTCATAGTTTTTAGACGCATTTAATTGTATAAATCACAAATTAGTTCAACATTTTAATTATTAAAAAAAGCCTCCATAGGTAGGCAAGCACCTTAAAAGTAATTTTAATTAACAACAAAAAAACGATAGTTTGTGTGATTTTAATTTATTAGAATTTTAAGTTTACCCGGATTTGTTAAAATAATCCTAAAAATAAATAAATAAAAGAGGAGCACCATCCGCGCGTGCACACTCACATTCCACTTTTAAGAAATGCTTTCAAGTTTACTTTACTGTACATTAACGTTTCAAAAGGAAAAAACACTTCTACAGATGCTGCGCACTCGCAAAAAAAAACAACTTGCAGAAAGTGGACGTTCGAGTGAATATTTTTGCAGTAAAACTGAAGGATTGAAAAAACTTTCTTTGAGACGTTTAAAACGCGAAAAGATAAACCTACGTTCATTAAAGAGTATAAAAATTTACAGCTTTATAGTTATAATACTTAAGAAAACTTCTTAAAGTGTAATTAGCATGGAATGAATTTACAAGTTTAAAGAGGTGACATTCGAAATTGTGAATACATTAGTTTTTAAAGGATTGTTTCTTGTATATTGGATGAAAAGTCATACTGATGATGCATTAAATAATAACTTCCTCAAATTTTCCTCAAATTGGGAGTTTTTTAATGTTTTGATAAATCTAAACGTTACATCAAAGCAAGTTTACATCGTTATTTTAAGTTGTTCCAACGAAGTCATTAATCTAGATCTAAGATTTAAAAATCTAACAAGGTTTTTAGTTTAGGAATACTTCAGTTTGCCTTTCTTGTTTTTTTTACTTTTGAAATGTTAAATTTCAAGTAAATACTATTATAATATAGCAAGGAAATACTATAATAGTAAGAGATATAAGAAACTTAAGTTTAGAGAAATTTGTCATTTTCCTTTATGTATAAAAGCTTTTGTTTGAACCGAGCTTACTTGACTATTGAAGGAAAGAAATTGTGGATGAGAAAGTTGCATGATTTTTTTATATTTTTTAATCGATTCTTCTTGCAAAAAATAAGCAACTACCCAAAATTAAAAGCCGATCAAGAAATTTTTTGATTGCCAAAAAACTAACAAGAATCCCCTTTTTAAAAGCACGCGAAAACGCCAAGAGTTTGAGATGTGACGTCATCGTACGATAAACATTGTTGGAAAGCAATGGAGTTGATGGTATGATTGTTGACGTCATCGTTGTTTTTAAACAATAAACGTTTTCAGTCACGTGTTTTTCTCGACTTTTAAATTAAAACATTTAATTACCTGTACATTTTTTTGAAAAATTGACTAGACATTTCATTTTACCATACAAAAAAACATACGGAACACTTGTTTGTTTTTGAAAATCTGACTCATGCAACTTCCTTATTGAAGACCTTATGTATTTTTGCCACTTCACGATGTAAGTTAATGTTTGCCTCCATATCCATAACATTAATTTTATCCGTTCAAGATCTATTTTCAAGTTTTTAAAGAAGAATGCATCTTTTAGCCTAATTAAGATTTGAATCGGCGCATTTTCTTTTATGGCTTTGAACATAATTAGGATGTCAAGTTTTTATTCTTAAGAAGTAATGTTATTGGCAAAGTGATAAACAACAATGCCCGGATTTATCAAGTTGTCTATTAGATATGTATCTACACCAGACATTCGTCTGTCCTTCCCTCTTTGACCACTTTTGTTGACAAACAAGACTAGTAAACAAAGCAACCAGCACCGGGAACCCTGACCTAGTGCGAGCCTATGTAAATTCTCGACATTCCAGACGGAGGCATGCGCTGCGAAGAGGGCCAACTATCATCCTTAACTTTTCAGAGCGGGGGACGAGAGGAGGGCGGGGAATCGATTTTGCGTTGTCATAGCAACGCAATCGATATATACAGAACGGTTGACGCGAATTTACATCGAAATCGGCGCCCGGTAGGCTGCCCGGTTCGGGCTCGCGGAGGGAACTTAGCAATTTTCTCGTCGATGTGCTATTTCCACCTCTCTAGTTTTTTTTCTTTCGGTAATGGGTTCGTTTCCCTCGACAGGTTCACTCGAAGTGCTTTATTTTTCACTTGATGAAGGGTTGTTATGGAAAATGTTTTTTGGGCCTTATTTTATTTAAAGTTTCGATTACGAGTTTTGGAAGGAACGGGACACGGATGAAATGGGTTTTATGGATTGAAGAAAGTTTTGAAGTGTAACCAGCGGCTATCAAGACAGTAAAAATGGTGCAAAGTTTTAAAACGAACTTTCTAGCTTCAGATAAAACCTATATGTAGCTTTCCATACATAATTCAGTAGGGGAGAGTGGGGCTATTTCGCACATGGGGCACATTCGGACAGACGGCATTTCCCCTAGTAATTATTAATTTTAAAATCTGAAAAAAATACCTGTAGATGGAAGCATGACTACCACCTCCTGCATGAATTTTCAAAGCTCTGAGCCATTTTTTGTATACGTACTAGACATTTGCTAGCGTTAGAAGCAGCAAAGTAAATTTTCTTGTCATTTTGTTGGCGTAAAATATTAATCAAGAATAACACTCAAGTGGACATTCAGCATTTTATTCAGTAGAGGCACTACTTAAGTAAGTTTCTAGAAAGGTTTTATTTCCCTGCTTTCATTATAAATATCTTGTTGGGACATGGTAAGCTTGAACTGGTAGATGGGGCACATTCGTACACCAAAAGATGGGGCAGATTCGGACAGTGCGAAGGAGCTTTCTGTAGGAGTTTGTTAGGAGCTTTCTGTATTAAAATATGTCAAAATTACCTAAAAAAAGTTTGTGGGAAAAGACAAACGTATTTTTGGAATCAGGAGAGAATTTAATTGAATATTTAGAATTTTAAGAGATGCTGCAATTCTCCATTCCTAAAGAATATCTAAATGAGTACTCCACTAGAATGTTCCTTTTGCGGATTCAAATGGTAGATTAAAACCCATGAATTTTCCCTCACATAAAATATTCAAGCGCATAATCATTTTCAAAAACGACCACTTTCAGCTTTGCATAACAACTCATAAAGTTAAATCTCAGACCCTCGCCTTCAACCTTTATCGACTACTTTTCCGCTCAAATCCCGCTCCTAAAGCAAGGGCACTTCCCCCAAACGACAATGACATCCGACCCCCGTAAAAACGACGTCGGAGAGAAAATCCTTTCAAGCCCCAAGAACCACGTGCACGCGGCCGTTAAACATGGCTCCATCGGAGGAGCCGAAATAAATAAGCAAAAAAGGGAAAAGCCAATAACGAGAGTTCCGCAGGTAACGGCGATGAATGGAAGCCGGCCGTTGCTATGGGAACCGATGCATCCGCGAATAGCTCCGAGTATGTCCGAAGATAGATTCGGGAGGATGAAGACTTGGGTGGTGAAAATTACTTTTGCCCCGGGCAGGAGAGGAAAGTTCTTCCGGACTTTTTCGAGTTAGGGTAATGACCACATCTCGCCTTCTAAATATGGGTAACGTCTTTCGTAATTCTGGTGATATGTTTTTCCCTTTACATGAAGTAGTTTTTGAAGTGGCATTATGTGAATGGCTGGGTTTTGCGCTTGTTTGATGCTTTGAATTGCTGTTTAGCGTTTCTGTTTGATAGTGAAGAATTGAAAAATACTAAAATAGTTTGAGTATAATGGAAAATGCATTCTTTTGAGCTGCTTCTAACAAAAGAACTCTTCACCTACATCACCTTGTTTCCAAAACAGGGGTCACCCTTCCCTTTGGCCTTAAGGTAACTTAGAGGGTCTGTGGTCACAAGGGTTGAATGAGATGAACCCCGAAACACTGAAATTCAACCTTCAGAGAGATAAGGCACGTACGGGGAGTTTTCCTAACAAATCAAGCATATAGTTTAATTGGTGTGTGCCGTGGCGCCTTCTTACTAAAATTAAAGATCCTTGCCATCAATAGTGCTCAAAAACCTTTCGCCTGTTATAGATAGCAAGTAACCTTACGGTTATCCTTCTTATTTTATTGTCATTGGGTTTCCCAAAACAAGGTATACCTAAAAACCTTTTCACAGTACTATATTAAGGTTTGCATGTCAAGGTTGTATAAACTTTTATTTAATCCTTGTTTAAAGGTTCTTCTGTTAGGTTACCCCTAACTTTATAGTTGTCAACTTAGCAAAGGTTATTTACTTTTACACCTTGTCAAAAAGTAACTGGTTGAGAACCTTACACACACAAACCTTAAATGTTTACACCGTAAGGTTTTAACAAGGTTCATGAAACCTCATACAGCTATCTGCGATGGACCTTAATGATAAATCCCTTACCTGTCAAGGACGAGCTCCTCCAGCAACGTGAGATCACAAGCAATGTACTCGAGCGCCGCGTCGGTGATCCTGGGGCACCAGGACAGGTCGAGGATACGCAGCTGGCGCAGGTTCTCCGCCAGCAGCTCCACGCCGTCGTCGGTCACTTTGGAGCAGCCGGACAGGCTCAGCACCGTCAGGTTGGGCAGCACGTGCACCAGGTTGAGCAGGCCGTGGTTGGTGAGCTCCCAGCACGAGCGCAGCCGCAGCACCTGCAGCGTGCCCCCTTGCTGCGGCCCGAAGAAGGCCAGTGCTGCGTCCGTCACGTGGTAGGCTTGCAGGTTCAGTTCGCGCAGGCTGGGTAGAAGTTGGGCTGGTGGGAAAGGAAAGTCTTCGTTATTGAGAAGTGTTAGGCAGGATGGCATTAGGAAAAAATTTAGTATCTATAGTTTTTTTGTTCATTATTAAACAGGGTGTTTCAAAGAAGGTGGAGGCCCGGTGGCGGGCCCCTTTAGGTCAGGGCCGATTCTAATTATAATAATTTTTTTTAAACTTAAGTTTCATGTAACTTATCTTTTTGTTTCGAAAATTTGTGCTTTGAAAAAGTATTACTACTTGAAATGATTTATGGCCAGAAAGACCAATTTAAAATTTTCCAGCTTGAGAGCTTTAATTAAAAAAAAGATAAATTAAAATTGTTATTATAACTAAAATTGTAAGATTCCCACCATTAAACACGGCCCAGAAAGGGGTCTAATAAAAGATTTTAAAAATGGAAAACTGAGGGCAGATCCCGGGGGAAGAAAATCACAAGCAGACTTGTGTACAGGGTGTCTCAAAATGTTGCTGCCAAACTTAACATGTAGGCCTGCCATGTCATGACAGACAAGATTTCCATAGGAACCCATGTCCGCAAATGTAAACTGTGACCGCTGGAGGAGAATGTTCACCAGCGAAGGGGCAATGTTTAATTTTTATAAAAATTTCAATTATTATTACATAATCGGAAGAAGCACCCTCGAAAACCGAGGGGTTTTTCAAGGGTGCTCTCTCCAAATATGTAATAATAATGAAGTTTTCCGTAAAACAAAAGAGTTAAACATAGCCCATTCGTCTGAGAACGTTGACCGCAAGTGGATACAGTTTACATTTGTGGACATGGGTTCATAGGAAAATCTTGGTCAGCCCTCCTATGAATTCAATGGTTGAGGGGGTGGGAGGGTCTACACATTGGTTGTACAAAGTCGAGGAGAATGGACAGCGAGGCAATACCAGCATTTCTTAAAAAACAGAACAAATGAATTTTTCTAGTAAAAGAAATATATACAGTATCTAAATTCTAAAATCGACATGAAATTTAAAAAAAAATTAGTTAAATGCTTTAAAAGCATTCGTTACGTTACACCATTAAAAGGCTACCCTTGGGATGGTTTTGAAAGGTTTGTTAATAGACAAATTAATTGCTTTTTCACGTGGTACAAAATGTTTGATAGCAAAAATATTTTTCATTTTGAAGAGGGTGGGCGCACGCGTTTTTAACTTTTTTGTGGAAAGGCGAAAAATCGTTGTTTTTTCAGCGCGCTCTAGAGGCAGAACCAGTCTTCAGAAAATTAAAGTTGCGTAGAGGGCATTTTGCAGAAAATTTTGTTTCGGTGCATAAACTAAGTAGTTAAGATTATTTTGGGGGAAACTTATAATTTTTAAATATAAGAAAAAATCGAAAAAAGATGAAAAAATTTTGCAATTTTTAATATGAAACCGACTTTCCACGTGACAGCTAACTTCATTTTCGTAATCAGCGCTCTCGAAACCGTCGTCTCATTAAACCGCCGCGTCGAAACAAAAATTCCATATTAATATTTTGAATTTTTCCATATTAATATTTTTATTTAATATTTTGAATTTTTTTTCGTAAACAAATCCTCCGTCAAAATAGGTTAAAAATTGGTTGGAATGTGTGTGTAGTTGATGAATTTCTTATCGTTAATAGATGCTACAAATGCCTTGGATATAAACATCGTGCTGCTGAATGCACAAACCCATTAGCATGCTTCAACTGTTCTGGCGAGCATAAAATGACGGATTGTCCAGATAAAAATGTAGAAGTCTGTGTAAACTGTGTACGATTTAATCATAAAACTAGCAAAAATCATAAAAAAGTAAACGTTAATCACAAACCATTTTCAGAGGGTTGTCCCAGCCACATATTTATAAAGAAGAGTATACAATCGCAAATTAACTATGGGTAAGACATCTAAAAAGGATCTGAAGTGTGTACAATAAAATCTTCACAAGTCTAAATCGGCGACGCAACAACTTATTTTAAATATGGAATTGGACGATATTGATTGTGCATTAGTTCAGGAACCTCACTGTTACAAGGGATCCCTTCCAGGTTATCCTAATACTTATAGACTTTACTATGATTATAATTCTGACATAATTAAGGCAGCCATTATAGTTCGATACCATAATCTTATAGCTTTTCTTGATTGCAAAAATACTGATTACAATATGGTTTCTTTAAACGTCTCTATTGGAACATCTGCATTTACACTTTTCTCTTATTATTTCGAACCCTCAAGAAATATTGACATAGATCTTCATAAAATTGGTCAAGCCTTTTTGAATAAAAATCTAGATAGAATGGTTTGGTGCATGGACTCTAATAGCAAATCCGAATTATGGTTTAGTCCCTATTCGGACGCCCGAGGTAATAAATTGGGAGATTTCTTTTCCTTAAATAACTTATTTATTGCTAACGAAAACTGTGGGCCTACTTTTTGTTCAACTCGAGGATCGAGTTTCATTGATGTTACAGTTATAGGATCGGATCTGCTCGAAGATATTTCGAGTTGGTGCGTTTCAGAAAAAGACTCTCTCTCTGATCACATGATGATAGAGTTTGAATTTTCCCTATTAACTAATATACCAGTCATACCTACTACGCCCTTTAAGATATTCAACACGAAGAGAGCAAACTGGTGCCGCTTTCGGAGGTTATGTCTTCCACGTGTTGCTCATATTTTTGATATTCTCGAGGAATGTAATGATGGTCTTCACTTGGATTCAATTGTGGAGGAGTTGGGTTCCGTTTTATTCCAGGCCTCCTTGTTGTCTATGCCAGTTAGAGGTCATGGTGTTCACAGGGTTCCTTGGTGGTCCCTTGAAATTAACTCTATGAGAAAAAGGCTTAACGCCTCCAGGCGTAGATTTCAGCGTGCTAAAAATCCTTTTCTCAGACAAACGTATAGAAATAAATACCTACAATATAGAAAAGATTACAACAGGATGCTTACTACTGCAAAGGTTGATTCTTGGAGGGCATTTCTCTCGACAATTGATGTTAATAATGTGTGGAAAAAAAATTATACTTATGGGGTTAAGAGACACTTTATGAAGAAAATTGAAATTAGCGGTATTCTTTTACCTAATGGTAAAACAACCAATTCTCTGAGTGAAACTATAAATGAGGTACTCCAGAAGTCCTTCCCTCCTGATCCCGAAGACGATGATAATGAACTGCATAGAGAATGTCGATGGACAGCGCGATCTCCTTACCACTCCTTCCTTGACACCGCCTTTACTAGTGATGAAGTCGACTCAGTGATCGCTAAGCTGAAACCTAATAAATCTCCTGGTCCTGATTCCATCTCAAATGAGATGGTTAAGCAGTTTCACTCCATGTTCCCCTCTTTTCTTCATAGACTTTTCAACGTTTGTCTGGGCGTTGGGACTTTTCCTCGAAATTGGAAGCAAGCCCAAGTGATACTTATACCCAAAGGTGGTGAAAGCAGGGTTCCACACTTGGACAATCTTAGATGTATAAGTTTACTACCTGTTTTGGGTAAGTGTTTGGAAAGGCTTTTTGTAAATAGAATTTACTGGCATCTGAATCAAGGTGACCTTCTCTCTTGCCACCAATACGGTTTCACACCACAGAGAGGGACTGAGGATGCACTTTTGCATCTGAATCAGGTGATTTTGAGGGGTAAAAAGAAAAATTTAAACACTATACTAATTTTCCTTGACATTAAAGGCGCCTTCGATAACGCTTGGTGGCCTAGTATCCTCAGTCTTTTGAAAAAAGCGCAATTGCCAACTAATATATTTTCCCTTTCTGCTGACTTTTTGAGTAATAGAACTGCCAATATTAACTTGGGTTCTGTCTCGGCTGTCCACCGACTTGAGAGGGGATGTCCTCAGGAATCTGTTTCGGGGCCTACGTTTTGGAACATTATCATCAACGACCTTTTGGTTGAATTGGAAGATTTTGCCTGTTGCGAGACTATTGCCTTTGCTGATGATATTCTGGTCTGTTTACAGGGTAGGGATCTTTCTTCTACGTTTTTACATGCTCAGGAGACTTTGAACTTTGTTTATAATTGGTCAAAAAATTTCAAATTAGAATTCAACCCGAACAAGACGAAAGTGATGTTCATTGAAAAAAGAAACGTTTGCTATGATCCATACCATTTGTATCTTAATGGAACTCCTTTAGCTGTTGTTAAGCAAATGAAGTATCTTGGAGTTATTCTTGACAGCAAATTTTCTTGGAAACAGCATTTGACCTACATATCAGAGAAGTGTGAAAAGCTGCAGCAGGGATTGTGTCGAATTGCTCGTAACACTTATGGTATCAATTTTAGCGTTTACTCCCTCATCTATAAGCAAGGAATTGAGCCCTTTATAATGTACGGTTCAAGAGTTTGGGGTATGATGCTAAAGAAGAAAATTAATGTTAGATACCTTAGGCGAATACAAAGACGAATATTATTGCGTGTCATACGTGGTTATCGGACTATAAGTTACGAAGCTGTTTATGTGATTTCTGGCTTTCCTCCAATTGACATTGTAATTCTTCATAACATTTCCTTCAGAGAAAGACTATCAGTTTGTTCTACCTCTAGCTACGATAGAATTTTGCCTCCTTCTGAGCTCCCTCATCCGTCCGAGAGAGATGCTATCACAATAATAAAATTTAATCTCACTGTTACTGATGGTTTCCCTTTGGTATTAATTATTCACTGATGGTAGTAAATTGGGTGGCAAGGTTGGTTTTGGATTTGCAGTTTTTGCAAACGGCTCTGAGATTGAGCATTATCAATTTAGAATCAGGGATGAATGCACTGTTTTTTTGGCGGAACTCTTGTGCTTGAAGTTTGCGATTAGGTGGATCTCGGAGCAAGATTTTCCTATTTTGAAATATCTTATTTGTACCGATTCCCTTTCATCCTTAGACGCTCTAAAAAACATAAATTCTTTTAACGATATAATCACAGACATACAACGGCAACTAAAATCTTTGAGAGATCATGGGACTCTTGTGTATTTTTCTTTCGTTCGAGGGCATACGGGCGTGTTTGGAAACGAAAGGGCAGATGTTTTGGCTAAGTCCGCAACAGATTTAAGTATTGAGTTTGAACCTGCTAATATACCGAAGTCATATTACAAAAGGATTATGAAGGAGAGCATTATAGAAACCTGGTCAGATGAATTCGTTGGTTCAGAGAAGGGTGAATTAACAAGGAAATATTTCCCGACTATTGGCCATCGTATGTCTTGTGCTCATTTCTATGCTAACTTTAAAATAACTCAATTTCTAACTGGTCATGGAGGGTTCAGGAGGTATCTTCATCGTTTTGGTTTGGCTCATTCTTCGTCTTGTGACTGTGGTTTTGGTGAAGAAGATGTCCATCATATTGTTTATGATTGCCCTAGATTTTCATCCCAAAGAAAAGTTTTGAGATTGGCCTTGAGAAAATTGTACATCAATTGGCCAGCATCTCCTTTTGCTATGATATCTAATAGAGAAACTTTTACATTATTTGTTAATTTTGTTGAAAGTGTTTTTTGATTCTGTTGTTTTGTTCTGATTATTATTTTTATTTGAGATTGTAACTTACTTCTGTAAGCCCCATGTTATACTCTGTGGAGCATGGGGAGATTTTAAATTCAATTAAAAAAAAATATTTTGAAAAACTTACCGACTGTCTGGGATAAAAAAATCTAAAACATTTAAGGTGGTTAAACACTGATAAGAATGTCTAAAGCTTTTTGTCTACTTACTTATTCTATTGCGAGTGTAAAAATGTAAAACATTTAAGGTGGTTAAACACTGATAAGAATGTCTAAAGCTTTTTGTCTACTTACTTATTCTATTGCGAGTGTAAAAATGAAGTATTGAAGAGGAGAAGCTAAGATTACAAAACATACGGGGAAATTTTTATTTCACAGCTTTTATTTCATAACAACAAATAGAGCTAGATTACTGTAACCGGTTGAGGGTTAAGTATAAAGGTACGCCTCCCATCAAAAGTTCAGCCTCTTCCGAATCTTTGCGAAGAAAGGACCCGTGTTTGGTAGTTTTATTTACTGGTGAGTAAATTGGTTCCTCTTCAGTTTTCTTAAGTGGCGAACTTTCGTGAATTGAATTGTAGCGTTCGTTGCTGATGTCAGTGTTCGAAAAAGAAGTTTGCTATATGGGGGTCCTACGCTTGTAACCATAACTAAGTTTTCTTACATTTGGAATAGTAAGTGTGGATTCTATTTTGGTGGGGTTAATTGGCCCAGCTAGATACGGTGTTAGACGGCATGTTTACTGATAGACTACATAAACTGGCGAAGAATTCAAAAAGACTAGCATTGACGACTAATCCATTCCCTCATTTTTCGGGTATGTTCACTAAAGGAAATTGGTCCGTGTTTAAAGGCTGGACCACGAGATTAACCCAAATGTGACCGAACAAGAAGTTGGGCTTCTAATTTTAACGGATGTATTTATCGTTGGTCAAATCAAGTTATGTCCATGTTGAACTATCTCACTATTAATCGTCCAATCGATCTCCCTAAACTACCGTAGCGCATGATATAAAAATATGTAAGCATCTATGAAAAATATGTGAGTTACATCTCTCAATGATATTGAGGAAACTTCTTTCCACAACTTCTTTTCGTAAAGTGCCTTATTTTTTAACAGTGCATGCATGTGTCAATGAAGGGACAGTTCAATAGGGGACAAACGGGTAATCACTGTATCACTGTACCCCAACCAAACGCATAATGTGCAAAACACACTGCGCGTCTTATAGACGCTACTGCAATAAACCTCCATAAAAAAGCATGGAGAAAGCCTAGTCTCCTAGCCTAGAGGAAGTCTAGCCTGGAGAAAGCCTAGGAGAAGTCTCAGGCTGTACTCCATGCTTTTTCGCCTCTTTGATTAATTGCAGTAGCGTCTTATGGTCGCTAGGTCTGACTTGGGCCTAAGACTCACCTATGGCAGCTACAGACTCGTCGGCGACGTTGATGCAGTCTGCGAGCGTGAGGTGCACGAGGCGCGGGTGCAGGCTGGCCCAGAGCCCGGCGTCCGTCACCTCGTTGCAGCCGGACATGTGCAGCTGCGTGACCTCGTGGAAGAACTCGAGCAGCACCTCGTGGCCCTTGTCGGTGACGTTGCAGCAGCGCAGCCGCAGGCATCGCACCTGGCGCACGTAGCCGCTCGGGAAGTTGCTCACCACGTCGTACACGTCGTCGTCCCCCGCGCCGAACAGGCACAGCGATGAGAAGCCGCGCTTCTCCAGGCTTGAGTACACCTAAAGAAGAGAATATTCGTTTAAGTCAATCAGTTCAAGTTCTAAAGATCTGGTCAGATTTTGGAGGCGAATGGAAAAATGGAGTTTGGTATTGTCATGTAGACACACTGTAAAAAACTGTTGTTTGAATATATATTCTGATATACGTTTAACAGAATATCCCAATTCTACGTTTAACACGAATTTTCACTGTTACCCTGTGCCACTCTAAAAGAATCTATATTATTTAAATGGATAGCAATGGATAACAATAATAGTTTTGACAGAAATCTCCATCGTATGGTTAACACAAATTTTCACTGTTACCCAGCGCCACTCTAAAAAATGTATGATACTTAAAAAGATATTCAATGAGGAAGTTGCATGATTTTTTTTTATTTTTTTAATCGATTCTTCTTGCAAAAATAAGCAACTACCCAAAATTTGAGGCCGATCGAGAAATTTTTTGATAGCAAAAAAAATTAACAAAAATCCCCTTTTTAAAAGCGCGCGAAAACGCCAAGAGTTTGGATGTGACGTCATCTTATACTAGGCATTGTTGAAAAGCAATGGAGTTTATGGTATTATTGTTGACGTCATCTTATAGTTTAAACAATAAACGTTTTCAGTCACGTGTTTTTTTCTCGACTTTTAAATTAAAATATTTAATTACCTGTACATTTTTTTGAAAAACTGACTAGATATTTCATTTTACCATACAAAAAACCATACGGAACACTTGTTTGTTTTTGAAAATCTGACACATGCAACTTCCTTATTATACTTTTAACTCCTTACATGAAGAAGATCTTACATCTTAAGAAGATCTCCTCTCCTCCTTTATTTACATGCTGGCGAGTTCATTCGCTGCATTAGTTCGTTCATTTATAAATCACACCACACTTTCTAGCTAATTACACTATCTCCACACTTTATACCCAATTAGTGAGTCAGAGATAACTCTCGCTCTGTCTCTTTCGCTAGTAAGGTATCTAGTAATCTCATTAAATGCTCGAAGTTCATTGAAATAAAAAATTCACGAATCTTTCTATCATAATCCGCTTATAAAGCTTCTGAGTTATTTTTTCTCACGGCTGTGCAAATTCGTATTAAACTGCACAAGCTTTTGAATCTTACTTTGCGTTTTATGGTCTCAAAATTTATTCTGAGTGAGCATTCAAGGTAGTTCGTGAGCAGTATTTTTGTTCTGTAGGTGTCAAAGTAAGTGACATAATAGTAATCCGTTTTAATCGGGGACAGGAGGGTAAGAGTACGCTCAAACATTATTTGGGGCTATAAAATTGAGAATTTACAAGCAAGATCCTCAGAAATTTACTGAACGTGTAATTGTTGACACAAATATCAACTATCACAAATTTAAGTATATTACCTTTAGCAAAAATATGGTAAAAATCACAAAGACCAAATTTATAGAGGCACAAAAATCAATAGAAATTCTCTTTATAATAAATAAATAAAGTTCTATCGCGTTGTCAATAATCACATGAATTTGCATAGTTGATGTCATGACACGAGAAAAATGCTATGATAATTCATAAATATTTCTTTTCTTTTCCTTGTTAATCTAATTTTTAGTTATTTGAACTTTTTTCTTGTTGTGCTTTGTTTTCGCTTTGTCTTTTCTGTGTGCATCTATGCAAGACCCTCTGTATTACGTGACGTCGTGATGATAGTGACGTCAAAGGTGAGTGAAATTGATGACGTTGCACGGCCGAGTTGGGAGGCCTGTATATAGATGGTCTTGATCTATGTGTCTGTCTGTGTGTGTTTATAAATTTGATTTGATTTGATTGATTTGAGGAAATAAAAAATTGAATGCGTACTTTTACCCGACGGACGTGTAAAACACACCACAATTCTGATAATTCAATTCAAATATTGCAGTTAAGTTTTAGATTGATATTAGTGATGGGCAAAATCGATAATTTTAGGTATCGAATACTTTGGTATCGAATACTCATAGGTATCGAATACTCTGGTATCGAATACTTATAGGTATCGAGTATTTTCAGGTATCGAGTACTTTTTTTCAATGTCGGGAAACGAACCTGAAGGGAAAATTTTTTTAGGGCCTATCCATAATCAGACTAATATTCAAAAAACTGAAAGCGATACATCAAAAAGCCCCGTAGCTACGGGTCTGGAGGTGGATAGAGGCGAAGGATTTGGCGGGGGAAAAACCTAGCCGCGTCAAATTTCTCTCGCGGATGATTAACGGCTTGGGTTTGAGCGTTGCAAAATGAAAACGGAAACAGGCTGCGTTTGATCTACAGTAGGTATTATAAAGATTACTTCATTGAAAAATTTAAAACGAAATATGTGAATAAAGTATCGATACTTTTGTGGGTATCGAATACACTCGATACCTGTGCCTGTGGGTATCGAATACACTCGATACCTATAGGTATCGAGTACTTAAGTATTTGGTATCGATACCTGCCCATCACTAATTGATATACTTGAATTTCATCTAGATCCTTTCAGATATTCAATTCATATAGTAATCACAAGAAATATAATTAACGTCACTATCAGTATTCCATTTTTTACTTAAAGTCCTTTTATGAATTCTTCATATCTTAAATATTAAATTTTTCTCGTAAACATTATAAGAAGCAACATTTTAAAACGTGGATATGGTTTTAGGCACGATGTTGAAAACTATTCTCTGTTCATTTAGAATTGACGCCTGCGTAATGTATTAGAGGCAGTTACTACTGTAATTAGCATCGAAAAATATTTCTTGTGCAATGAAAAGGTAGCCGAAACAGAAGTAGTTAAAATACGGTAAAATAATCGGGCACTGAAGTTTTGTGTATTAAAATTGAAGTATGTCGCTTTTTTACTATTAATTTTAGAGTAATTAATAAACTTTTATGCAGTTAGGTACAGAGACAATTTGTACTTATGACCATTTCCAGGAAAAACCCTTCTATTTCCATTAGTTTTCTTATTAATATGGGTATTTTTAATAATATAAAAGGTAAGTTATAAGTATTTGGATGTGTACCCTATTGGAAAAAAATTTTCTGGTATTCCGTAAACCAGTTTAAATGATACTGTATCCAGTATCATTTATACTGGATCCAGTATAATTCATACTGGTTTATGGAATTTTACAGCACAAGATTAGTTTGTGGATCAGTTATTGGGGATTGATAAAATGCAGCGCTAGGCACATTAATCTCCCCTATATTTTGAAAGTATCCATGAGCATTTTGCAAATCTCATACAAATTACCTAGCCTTGTAATAAGAGATTATTCTCCTGTTAAATAAAAGCAAATTTTTTTAAATGTACTTTTTTTCAAAGATCGTGTGGTTTCCTTTTATTTAGTAACAATTCAGTTCCCTCTTTTACTTTATATCCTCAGAATCAATCCATAATACAGGGTGTGGCGAGAAGCACAAAACAAGAAAAGGTTAATTGGTGTTGTGCGTGAGCTAAAGAAAGAGGAAAGCAGAGTACTTTCAAGTTACAAATGATTCTGAGAAGCCATAACAAACACTTGAATGGTCAATCTGAAAAAGGAATAAGTAAAAAAAAAGTTCTTATAAAAAACTGTATTAGTAATGGAATTTTCATTGTATAACCACCAAATTTTTAGTGGACATTCAAGGATGTACTATTAGGTTGCCAGTTGGAAAAGTAAGATCACATAAGCGATAATATTCGATTGTACAGTAATATATTTATGTATGATTATAAGAAAACTAACTCTTTATTACTACTCAAATTAACTTTTATAATATATAATTTCAAAAGTCATAGCAAAATGTAGTATTTTCAAAAACTGTATGATTTTACTTTAAAAATAACATGATTATGGTTAGGGCTGTGATTTATATGTAATTAAAAATCCAAAATATGTACACATAATATGTGTTTATTTTAGCAAAATATGTATTAAAAGTGTCAAATATGTAATAATAAAAAGAAAATGTTCATCCCTTCTCGGCGCACCTGACACGTTTCATCTGACAATCCCGACTTCACTACCTTTTAACAGTTAAATTCAGCATTGGGTGCACTAATTTGAACTTCAATTTGAATGCATATTTCATTTTATGGGTTACTTTAATTTGAAAATCGGTCATACGTGTGATTATTTTTTAAAAACTTTAAAATTGATAAATATGTAAAAGAATACGTAGTTATAGGGTTGAATATTCAAAAATATGTAGATAAACCGAATTATGTAAAAATATGTAAAATAAACATGGTCTTAATCGATTCAAAATATTTTAAAACGTATAGAATTCAAGAGCACACTTTAATATCAGATTCCTGAAGAAATATGTAATTACATATAAATCCTAGCCCTAATTTTGATTATTAGAAGTTAAGTAAGTTAGAGGATATAATAACAATTTACGGATCTGAGAAAATTATAAATTATGAAAGGTTGGTTAATGCAATTAGGTAAAAAATATCATCTTAATTTTATTTCTTATTAACTTATTTATGTAATTGAAATCTGGTAAATTTTTTGCCGTTTTTTCTTGCCTAGTAGCATAAAAGCATTTCATTACTTAACGTTATGAGGGCAAGCTGTGCAAATAAGTAGAAAATACACATGGATGAAGTAGAGGAGAGTGAGACACTTTGGGACAGGGACAATTCTTTAAAAACTGTTGTGATATTCTTGTGTAAGTTGAATTGTTAAGGATAATTTTAGGATATAAAAAGGCGGTAGTATTCAGACTTTTGTTAGTTTTTCAGAGGAGTTATTCCAAATTGAATGTAAAATTTTCTGTAACTGGCCGGTTATAGGTGCGTTTACCCTATCTAAAACAGTTGTAAACAGAGATTCACAAAAGTTTTCAAAGATGTTGACCTCTGTGAGGTTGACTATCAAAACAAGTAATTCAAGAATTGAATTGAATTATTCAGCATAGATTACTATAAAAAAGCATAACTGCGTAAAAAATTAGAAAAATAATGTAATGAAATGTGCTTCTAAATGCCCCACTATCCCCTAATCTAACTGAGATATATTTTGTGGGGTTCTAACTTATAAAAATGGTTATTTTCTGTTTTGAAAAATACATTAGAAATAATTCACAGTAAACACAAATCATTTATAAATAATCTTAAAGTTTTTACTTTAATCATCTTTGTATCTTAAAGTTTTCACAGTTTAAAATTAAATGCGTATTAGTTAAATTTTGCCACGTCGAAAAATGAGTGCTTTAAAAATGAACACTTGAGTTAAAGCCCTTACTGCAAAGATAATTTAACAGCAAGTAGATAATTTAACACCAAGATAATAGGTACAGCAAAGATAATTTAACTCTCAAGTAGTGGAGAAGGAGATTGATTAGAAAAAATGCAAAAACAAAAGAATAACGAAGTGTATATTTGGACGGCCAAAACGGCCAGTGGCGCATGCGCTGTAGGTCTCGTGATTACGTAGCAGTCTCGGAGCTTAGTGATGGAACCAATGGAACGCCGAGCCGTGGAAATTAGAGTAGAGTTTAGTTGAAAAAAAGCCGTCCAAATATACAGTGCCAAAGAAAAATTTAAAATCTAATTAAGTAATTCTTTATCAACAGATCTGGCAACAGAATTATTTTATTTAACCATTGTTAATTTTTGTTCTAAAAATAGAATATCAGGATAAGGTTTTTTACGATTGAATAAACTTTTTTTGAAGTAGGTAGCTTTTTTATACTTTGTATAAATTACTTAAGTCTATTGATCCTATTGTATATTGACTTTTCTTTAAAAATTTAAATTTCAGTTCCTTTACTTGTTATTTTAGAATTTTTCCACAACATGAAAAACACCTTTTGATTACTTATGAATACCAATTTGTTTCATACCTACTATTACTATAAATTTAATACCTTTTGTGGTATTATTTACTGGGGTGCTATCATGGAAGTAGGTGCTGTCACTAATTAATTTTATGTGTTTTTTATATTGTTTTTCATTTTCCTGATGCCAAAAATATGGTGGAATTCTTTTCTATACATATTGCTAATTTTGCACTAAATATCGTTTGAGATCCAGTTAAAAATACAGACATTTTATAACCCCTTTACAATACTTAAATTCTTCAACAGTTTTAGTTTTCTTAAATAACTAAATAGATTAAAAAATAGTTTGCTTTAAACATAAATAGATTAGTTTGCTTAAAATTCCCCCAAAAAATTTATATGGATAAAAAAGGGGTGCCAAAAGAACGGTCTACTACCATTCGGCGCGGCCGTTTCGGAGCCAAAAATAAAATTAAAGTAAATAGAACTCTTTCATAATCCTTCTAAAAATTAGAAGAAAAAATTTTTGTCTCGCGCCGAAACGGGCCAGCGCCGAATCGTCCCATTTCGCCAAAAGAAGCAAGCGACCAGCCAATTCTGTGAAGTCTGCTGCGTTTTTGTTGCTGGTCAAATAGTGAACTTAAATAGAAAGTTATTTTATTCGTAGAAATTAGTTTAGGGAAGAGTGGAGTAATATGAGACATAGAGCCTTACTCAATCAATATATTTTAGTTGCTACCACCTATGATAGTGAATGTAAAAATATTGTTTTTTTTACTAAATAACTACTCAGACTTAAGAAGTAAATTTTCAATTTTATTCTTCTTGCTAACTTATTTTTTTAGTGTTTTGTTAACTTATCAATATATCCTTTATGAATAAACAATTTAATTAAGCTTAAAAGCCTTGTGTTTTTTGTAAGAACCTATTTTTTAAAAGTGTTACTCTTGGGGGTTTGATTGGATACTATGACTTGGAGTGGGGGAAAAATAAATGTTTCTCCCTATAAGACATCAACTGTTCAAGTATTGATGAACAGAACAAAACTGATAAGTGCCTCCACCGGAAATGATGATGGCACTAGTTGGGCACAATCGAACTTTTCTTCAACCCGACCAGTTATAGAAAATTTAACATTCAATTTGGAATAGCTCCTCGGAAAAACGAACAAAAGTCTAAATACTACCGCCTTTTTATATCCTAAAATTATCCTTAATAATATGTATGCTTTCAAAAATAATTTTAAAAAACATTAAGCCATTAAATTTTATAATTTATGAATTTACTCCCATTGCACCAGTAGCCAACAACCTTACTCCAATATCCGACCAATGCATGCTCCAATATCCGACCAGATTTAAAATCAATTTTGCGTTTGCTACTTTAAAAATTATATTTTTACACAGAAAAATCCTGAATAACAATTAAAAAGTGAAACTACATACTTTTTATGAACTTTTTCAATTTAAAATAACTGAAACTTCTATCTGTCATTTTTTTCATTATATTTTTAAAAATTAATTATGGATTTTAATTTTTAAAATGACCCATCCTTCCCCGATGTTGGGGTATAGGGTTGAACACTTTTCTTGTTTATTGTTATAAGTTTATGAACATTAAATTTTAAAAACTATCACCTAGTTTATGTTTTTAAAATGCTAAAATGTTGCAAAATATATTATTCTGAAATTTTCAAATCTGTGCTATCAAAATTTAATTTAAAATATTTTTGTAAAAAATGTTCCCTTTTTCCCAGCTTTCTCCTTGTAAAGTACTTTACATACAAAAATTACTTTTCATTCTTTTATAAATTCATATTGAGAATTGCAAAGTTATAGCATAAAATAGGAAGATAAAGTTTTTTTTACTTTTTGGAATATTTTAAAATCTGAAACCTTAGAAATAATATATGAAATACAATTTTTGTATTAACTGCATTATTGCACATTTTTTTGTCTCATCTGGAAGAGCTGGGACCCCTTGGTAAGCAATAAAAGAAAGAAAGAAAAATTCTTTCCTCCTTAAGGAATAAAATTTAAAAAAAATTAAACAAAAGTTACAATATCGTTATTTTTATTTAGTCAACAGCAAATTCGATTACTACGACTTCATTTGAATAACTTCAATGCCTCTCTTTCAAGGAACATACTGTGGATAATAGATTCTTTTTTTAGTTGTTGAAAAATATTTTAATTTACTTTAAAAATCACTTTAAAAAATAAAAACACTATAACCAAACAAACACAAGTCTTCCATAATGCCTGGAACTTTTTTTAAATAAAATTTAAAGCCTGAAGAAGAAATCAAGTCAAAAGAAAGAAGAAGAAGAATCAAATCAAGTTTCAAACAGAATGTACGATTATTTACATAAAATAAAATTTTTTGCGGACAATCAATATGGTTTTATTAAAGGGCGAAATGCTGAAAGTGCACTATTGCAATTTTCAAAACTCATCTACAAGAGTATAGACAGTAATAAAAAACAGTAGCGATCTTCCTTGATATATCAAAAGCATTTGATAATGTCAATCATAATTTATTAATAAAAAAACTAGATTTTGCTGGTTTTCGTGGAAATATTCTTCATTGGTTCAAAACATATTTATCAAATAGGGAACAGCGTGTTAAAATTCAAAACAATTTCAGTAATTTTATTATTTCAAACCGTGGCGTTCCTCAAGGCTCAATTTTAGGTCCTTTGTTATTTCTTATTTTTATAAATGATTTGTGTAAACTACAGTTATATGTAACGTGACCAGACGTCCCGTTTTGAACGGGACTGTCCCTTTTTAGAGTTACGAGTCCCGGTGTCCCCGAAATGAACTCTGGGACCCAAAAATGTCCCGTTTTCTGAAACCGCGCGAAAATTTGAGTGTTTTTGACGAATTTTTGTTAACTTGTAACTTACTACATCGCAGAAAGAAACCGAATAGAATAATCTAATTGTTTCCACGAAAACTCGTTGGGTGGAAGTATTCAAACACTTTCAAGCCAACAATCTTCAGCATGAAAACTTTTCTATTTTAATTGAATATATTTTATGTTTGCCTGCTACAAATGCTCCAGTAGAAAGAGTATTTTCTCTGATGAGCAAATTGTGGCCATCTGAGAAGACCCAGTTACAAATTTCAGTTCTAAAGGCGATGTTGATAATTAAGGTGAATATAAAAAACGTGCCCAGAGTTTCATTCTTACTTAAAATCATCACCAGCTAGTATATTAAAGCAAATTTGTTCCTCTGATAAATATAAATATAACTAAACGTTTCGGGTATATTTTTTAATTCGTAACTTTTAAGCTAACTGACTTTTTCTGAATACATAACTTTTTTTAAAAAGTGTTTTTTTACTGACTACCTGTTAATAAACCTAAATAAACCAATGTCCCGTTTTGAGTCAAAAAATAAATGGTCACATTAGTTATATGGCAAAATGTTAACATATGCCGATGATTCTGTCTTGTTATATTCATGTTCTGATATTAATACACTTCTGCTACAAATAGAATCTGATCTGACTGAAATAAGAAAATGGTTTACTACAAATGATTTATGCCTAAATTTAAATAAAACAAAATATATTTATTTCAACTTAATACAGTCTGAAACAAATCTTAATATTAAATTTCATTCCTCTTATTGCAATAAAAATAATTCTTACTGTCAGTGCCCCGTTCTGAAATCCGTCTCTACAATTAAATACCTTGGTTTACATATTGACTCTAACTTAAAGTGGAAAACTCATGTAAATGAACTAAGTAAAAAATTACGTTTTATGTTAGTTAAATTTCACCACTTAAAAAATAAAATTGATGCAAATTTTTTAAAAACACTTTATTATTCTTGGTTCTACTCATTGTTAAATTATGGCATTATTATTTGGGGAGGTGATTATAAATATAATTTACTTCCACTAATTTCGATCCAGAACAAGTGTTTCAAAATTTTAAACCCCTATCATTCACATGCTTATAGTTTTAGAAATTTGAACTTACTACCTTTTAAGTATGACTTCTTATTTCGTGTAGTTCTTTTTTTGTACCGAAACAAAGCAATGTGTGAATTAAAATTAAATGTATCTCAAAGAAGACCTAATGAAATTTATAAAGTTCCGCATTTTTCTAAAGAAATATTTCGGAAGCATTTCTACTTTTAGGACCTAAAATCTATAACCATGTGCCTTATTATCTTCAAAATATAAAGACATATTCAACATTTAAACGTGAACTTTTTAATTTCATCATAAATTTGGACATAGACCGTTATTTTCAGATTTAAAACGAAGCAACTATAACTAAAATAACCAGACTTTTGCCAACTCTGTCTATTATTAAATCTATGTTATTTGCTTTTCATTTTTTTAAAATTACGCCTTCAATTATTTAATTTTTTTATTGTCTTTTATGTACGACTGTAAATTTTGTAACCTTGTTTTCAATTTTTTATATTTTTTTGGTTGTTTTTTAGTTCCTTTTGCTTTTCAGTGTGTGTGTGTGTTTTATATATATGTATCTTAAATTTATTTTCCTTAAGTTAAAGTTTATGTACATTATTTATATTCAAGTTTATCTGTCACCTGAACGGGACAAAGTCCCCTTGGTGACAAATATGTTACCTTATTTTTTGTACTTATGTTGTGTGATAATAAAGCTTATGTTATGTTAAGTCTTTCCTATATCATCACTTCACATATGCTATCCAAGTCTTTTCACTACTTGCCATTTTCTATTACAAAAGGAACCAAGGCGTTAATAGCGACTTTTTTGGATACATGTTTTGTTACCTAGTAAAAAATTTTGCTTAGTTAGCAAAAAGAAAATTAGATATAGCTCATGTCATCTTAAGTGACTATATAAGTATGGTTTAATTAAAACGCATATTGCACCTCTCAAAATAAATTTAAAATACATTTTAAGATATCTCCTTAAATTGTATAAAGTCGCATCCTTAATTCCATTTCCCCCTCTCTCGACCTCTACTTGTCAGAAAAAAATTTATGATGGTTTTACAGAAAATCTTTTAGAAACTCAAATCTATTCCAAAGGAAATGGGTGTTATCGATTTCCACAGATCAATGTTTTGGTCATGAATTTGTCTGAAAATATCTCTCGATTCAATTGTTGGATAAAGGGTTGTAAGGAAAATCAATTTTGATCATCAAAGGAAACCGTTTTCAGTAGCTAGGAATTTTAGATATTTTGAAAGTAACTAATTTGATTTACAACTAACAAATTCATTGGAAAACCTGCCTTAAGGTATTATTATTTACAGCTAAGGCTTAGCAATCCACTAACTATCACCAAATAGTTTTTCAGGAATTTACTAATTTGCAGCTTGATTCCATTGCCTTGAAGTTTTGAAAAGATTTAGTATAAAAAAACAAGCATTTTCAAAATCAAAATATATCTACATTTTTTTAATATTTATGCTTATTCTGAAGACATAATTAGATATGACAAAGTAGTATTTATGAACGAATTTTCAAACATGGACTCAGAGTTTTAAAGTATTTCATCAACAAGTATGAGGAAGTAGTTATAGGTAGAAAAACTGCTGATTAATCTTATTTCGTCAGTGAATAGGTTTATGGTCTTACTAGCTGATTTTTCCGGCCATGTACAGGTGGAGTGTTTTAATTTATTTTTCAGTTCTCTCAAGTTGCATGTCTAAGTTTCTGTATCAGCAACTGCCAATCATGCCGGTTTCCCCGGCGCATTTTTAATCCAGGTGTTTCCAGTACATTTTCATCCCGGTGTTAACGGTACCATTTTCCCTGTACCTTTTCATTCCGGTATTCTCGTTGCCTTTTTCATCCCGGTTCCAACAGTGTAAAACCCCACCAACACCCAGTTCACAGGGTGTTCGGGTGTTTCATATATGTTTCAGAACTTCTACACTTCACAGCAACATTTCCTGAACCCAGTACGTCACTACGCGGAAGGAGAAAGTGAGTTAACACATTGCAAAGCCTGTTGTGTTGATAGGAGGAACTTCGATTCGCGAATTGTGATAAAAAGACACTATTACATGGGGTTAACGAAATAATCATATTTTAAAATTGACATTCTTTGTTTCATTCGAAATTCAGACACCGCGATGGGAACTACTTTGTTAACTTTACAATTTTTTTAACTTATTTGTGATGCGTTTCTGATTTTTAGTTTTGTTGAATTTTTACCTATGGTTTTGTTATACTGTTGTACAACTAGGCGGCTGCCGCCCCCTTCTCGCTAGCTCTCGCGAGTCTAGCAGATTTGGGGGCTATATTCCTGTCTATTTAAAGGAAAGGAATGTACATACTTAAGTGGCAAAGCCAGTGGCGGCTCGTCCATAGGAGCACAGGAGCACGTGAACACCCACCGAAAAAGTAGAACAAAAGTCGAATGTAAAGATAAATAATAAATATCAAAGGAAATATACATATTCTCAATTTCTTTTTTGCTCAAAATTATGTTTCTCCCCCCCGCATCTCTACTCAATAAGAAAAATTTACTACCGGAAACGCGAACGAAATTGAAAAAAGACTGAACTCTTATTTTTCTTTCCCTTTTCGCACGTGTGAGCGAAAAAAATATGGGAATCCGAAGAAACCCCGACTGCTTGCCGGAGATCATTTGAGCTCACGGCAACGCGCAGGAGATCTCCGTTAGCACAGATTTAGTGTGCCGAGGCTTTCACTTTTGAGGCACAGCTTTCTTTTTTGACGTCTAATAGAAGTGATTTTATCGGCTTATTGGAAAGTACGAGTAAGAGCACTCCTTAAATACAATTTAAATCTTTTCATCAAAATATTTTAATACTTTTGTTATTAGAATGTTTTTTAAATGATGGCTTTAAGTAAAATTTCCGTGTTTGAGTTAAAGCATCTGTATTTTTCTCATTTGCCGCTGGAAAAAAAAGCTTAAATAAAGAACTTCAGACCAACACCTCATCTGACCATTGTCCAAGTTACAGAAGGAAAAGATGGGACTTTAAAAGAGAATTTAAAGATGACATTTATGACATAAACGGATTAAATTAATGGAAATTTTCATTTTTATATAATTGTGTGAACACCCTATTAATTAACTCACGAGCCGCCACTGGGCAAAGCACTAATGGCGTTGTCATTTCTCCTCACATCACGACCCATCATGGGATACCTTAAATGTTTCATTGGTGTCACTGAAAAAATGTTTTGTTTTTTATTATATCATCCATTCACACCTTAATTATAGCCTAAAACAGTGAAATACTGCTTATTATTGAAACGTTAAGGTTTTCTATTCATAAAACAGTGAATTTCTTATTCCATAAGTAAATAAAAAAGAAATAAACATTTTTACTCATCTTGATGTGCACAGGCAAGTAAAACGAAGCAGAGTCCTCACTTAAAACTTGCCTGCTAATTTCGGTAATTTCATCGGCAAAATTAAGAGACCAATATGTGTGGTCAACAAACTTCGCTAATCGCGGTAAAAATTAAAGCTCCATTTTCGCGTTTAAAAATGTTCCATCCGTACAAATTTTACTGTAAATAGCCCTAAAACTCCTTTTAAAATTTCAACAGTAAATTAATCAAAACAATCACTACTAGACTGTTTCAAAACCTTATGGAGAATTTTTTTTATTTCAAACTCCTATACCCCCTGATTTTTTGCCCCATGGCATTTAAATATGGTGTTCAAAATTTGAAGCAAAAATGTTAATATTAACAGACTGCTTAAGAGCCTCAAAAAATCTTGTTTTTCACATTTTGCACACAATTTACAAAATAAATGGACAAAAAGAAATAAATAAAATAAATAATCAATATCTTAAAAATTCATCCAAACTGCACTCAGAATGGAAATAAAAGGTAATAAAGTGATTTGTGAAGTTTCCGAGTTCTTAGTATGTCACAAATAAAATCGTTAACGAAAATTATCTCAATACAAAAAAAACAATTATATTAAATTTATATCAAGCAAATGGTATTTCTTTGAAAGAGAAGCAAATTGGATTCAAAATGGAACTAATAAGCGAATTGAAACGAAGCGCTAATTAAGATATCAGGGCAGTGGCGTAAGTAGACCTTCAGGGGCCCCGGAGCAGGTAGAAAAAAAGGCCCCCGAAATTTCATACATTTAATTTATTCATAAACTAATTTAATTTTTAATTAGTTTAATTACTAATTATAATTAATTCATTGATCTAATTAAAATTAATTAAATTACTACTTTAATTTCTGTAAAATTAAATAACAAATTTTAATGCAACAAGCTCCTATCAAAACGTTTATACAGATGAACAGAAAAGGGTAACAATATCTAAGACAGTAAACCAGTTAAGTGAAAAAAAAGTTATTGTTGCTGTTGTTGTTGTTGTTGTTGCTGTCGTGTGCCACTTGGAATATCCAAGCTCCATAGGGATTCAAGGCAAAGGGGGTGCGGCTCCTGAGAAAGTAAGGTCCATAAATGGCAAGAGTCCGACTTCTGCCTCATGAGTAATGATAGACCATGGCTGCCACTATCTATCGCCACCTCCATAATTTTTCCATGTATCTGAAGGGGAGAGAAATACCCGTGGTAAACTGCGCCTTGACGGACCACAGGACTTTCGGACCCACAGATTTAACGAGCACGTACTCCGCATATACTCTGAATAGTTATTGCACAATCTTTAATGCTACAG
Organism: Tetragnatha versicolor; assembly: GCA_024610705.1. Lineage (NCBI taxonomy): Eukaryota > Metazoa > Arthropoda > Arachnida > Araneae > Tetragnathidae > Tetragnatha > Tetragnatha versicolor. The sequence goes on along the minus strand of JANDEH010000011.1, from coordinate 6,808,094 downwards.
TCAGATTACCACGAGAAAAGCTATGATTAAAATCTAAATATGAAAGGTATCCTCTAATGAGCACATTTATACGATATATGTTAAAACACTTAAAACTAGTATTTATTTGAATCATATTAAAAATAATGTTCAAATATTACAACATGAACACCAAGTAAAAAATAGGGGTCTGGGGGGCTCCCCCAGGAAACTTTTGAAAAACTGCGTTTCAGCTCATTTTAAGACCCTTTGGGTTACATCCAAAGAGAACAGTTCCTTGTAAATCACAGAATTTTCAAGGGAAAAAAGTTAAAATAAACGTCAAAGTTTCAAGAGGGGCTGGGGGTCCTCCCCTAGAAATTTTTTCGTTAAATACCCCGTTAAACTAGTGTTTCGTCTCTTTTTCAAACTCTTTAGGGAGCTCAAAAGGGAAAAGCTTCTTGTAAACAGCCTAATTTTCAAGGGGGAAAACAATGTTTGACAGAGTCAAAATTTTAGAGGGGGGATGAGGGGTCTCCCCTAGAAAAATTTCTGAAAATTCCCATTTAAACTAGTGTTTTATCCCTTTTTCAAACTCTTTGGGCAGCAACAAAGGGGAAAAGCTTCTTCTGAATTTTCAAAGGGAAAAACATTGTTTTACAGAGGTCAAAGTCACAGAGGGTGGCTGGGGAAAAGGCTCAAAACTATAAAAATATTATTTTAAACTAAAACTGATGATTAATTATATATAAAAGCTTAATTTAATTTGTATAAGATCTAAGAAATACGAAATTTTATTTTTTTATTTGTTTGACACTTTTTTTTGTAAATTAGTGCAAAACGTGAAAAAATGAAAACTTTGATGCGCTTGAGCAGTCTGTGAATATAAATATATTTTTGCTTCAAATTTTGAACACCATATTTAATTGCCATCGAGCACAAATTGAGTAGGTATAGGAGAGGTGTTTATTTTTTTTCTAAACAGTCTAATCCTCACGTTTTTTCAAAAAACTGATTGTTGCCCCAACTGAGGAAAAGAAATACAGCCAAATTTGAGAGACACGTAAGAGAATTCTAATTTAGCATTTCATACGTGTCACATTGCGTTTAAAGAATAATTCCTTTATACCCTTATAGTATCAAAGTTGTTGATAAAATACATACTTAATATACTGTTGATGAAATTTCTTAAAATTTTCAAAATATTGCATAGAAATACAATGCTTTCTATTATTTTCTCCAATTCTTGTTATCGTTTAAACTCAAACAGTGCATTTCTATTCAAAAAGGTTTTCTTTAGAAAAAAAATATTATTGGACTAAGTGCTTGTTTTTATTTGGGGGGGGCATGGATGAAACCAATTTCGATCTTTAATTACTTGATTCTTGTTTAAGACGTTCAATTTCAACATTTCGCTAAACAAAAAATAGTTTTATTGTTGACTCGTTAAAGAGTTACAGCATCTTAATACAATTACATACATACAATGCAATTTTTTCACTCATCGAATGACTGTCTTTTTCTTATTAAGGGAGAAGGGGACACACATTTGAACAAAAAGTAGATTTTTGACTAGTATTTCTCCACATTTTTATTCGATTCCGTAAAACGGGGTGAACTGGAACACTAAGTTCGGTTTTTAATTCCCTTGAAAATTAGTGTAATGGTGAATTCTCCCATGTATTAATATACTTGAGGATATAACTTATTGAAATTAACCGAACAAAATGCAAGATAAGTGTTTTATAATTAGTAATTGTAATTAATTAAGTGATTTTTTTAGTGAGAACCAGAAAAATGCTGCAATGCAATGTCCTATTTACGATCTGGCTGTAGAAAATGCATTATTTTTATGAAAGTGTACACGCGTATTAAGGGCAAAATCTATAGGTTTTATACCACTAAGCGATTAATTAATTTTTCATGATTTATGAAAAGTTCTTTCACTTTTTCGATTAATCTTTACATTTCTGTAAAAGGGTGACAATAATGCATTTCTTAATAGTCCAAGAGCTGGCTACATGAAAGTTCAACCGGAAAAACGTATTTCTGAAAATTATATATTTTGAAGCACCCTTCAAGGGAAGTAAAATTCTCTGTTGGTCAGCCGGTGCAAAGCGGTTGCGTTATCGAATGGCAGTTAATCGAAAATTGAATTTTCGGCCTTTTCTCATAAATTGTGAAATAACAACCAAACGATGAGATTTTCGAATAAACATATATTAAAATGTTTTTTACTGAATAAATTGCCTACATTTTAAGCCAAAGTTTATTTGTGTAGCTCAATTAGTTGCTAAGATATTTAACTTCAAAGTTCTTGAATTTTTCAACTTTTTCTCTTTGTCCAACAATGAAATTTCCTCAAAACGCATTGTTGTAACCGAAAAAACTGGAATTTTAAAGTCGAATATTCCAAAAACTACTCAGCCGATCTAAGTAAACTTGGGCTTTAAATGTAGGTCATCTATTCAATAAAAACATGTAATTACATGCTCTAAAATCCTACCGTTTGGTTTAAATTGAACCAAGAAAATTGAATAAAAGCCGAAATTGAGCAAACATACATTGCTCCAAGCAATTTAGTAAGCAAACGGTAAAATATTCAATCACTCATTGATGTAGGCAATTTATTCAGTAAAAAACATTTTAATATATGTTTATTCGAAAATCTCATCGTTTGGTTGTTATTTCACAATTTATGAGAAAAGGCCGAATATTCGATTTTCGATTAACTGCCATTCAATAACGCAACCGCTTTGCACCGGCTGACCAACAGAATTTTACTTCCCTAGAAGAGTGCTTCAAAATATATAATTTTCAGAAATACGTTTTTCCGGTTGAACTTTCATGTAGACAGCAGTTTTTGGTTTCGAATTTTTATGGCCCACAGTTTGGTTATTTTAACAAGTTTCTGGAATGAAATCTAAAGCTTAGGGTGTGTCCTATCAGTTCATATTTTTTTCATCCTTGACCTGCAAGTATTTTTAGAAATATTCAACTTTAAAAAGAACAAAAAATTGCGGACATTTGCCCCATTTTTTGGGGCAAGTATCCGCAAGTACAAGGTTCTGACTTTAACCCTTGGGGAGAGTGAAAAAGATAAAATAAAGACCACATTTGATGGCAAAGATAGTAATCTAGATATTAAAAGTAGGATTTAAAATTTTAATCCCTGTTTCCATAATTTTTTTCTGCATGGAGCAAAGTTACTCCACAAGATAGATGCACAGTCAATCCTTTTTCCGGTTCTAATAAAGCGTAAAATCATCCAAATTGTCTGGAAAACTTATCCTTTCATGAAACCTTGTGCATTATTGATTTCATTAGGTTAGGAAAGTTTTAGGACTGTCTTTCTTTTCAACAAAAGCTTTTTCTGGAGTTTCTGAGAACATTCTACACACTTTCAACTGCGGACAATTACCCCAAAATAAATGCGGACATTTACCCCATATCATGATTACAACAACAAAGTGGCTCTGATTTTTGAAAACGAAAGTAAACATGAGTATAGTGATATAATTTCAAAGATAAATAAAGTCCCTTTCGGCAAAAAAAACAGATGGATTGAATAAATATAACTCTTCTACCATAATTAAAAGAAAAAGTGAGAAAAATACTGTAACAAGGACACTAAAAACTGACCTACCTCATTTTTTTGGACAACGGACACGCTACTCCTCTGAAGTTTTCACTGCCATTCATTTGGGGGTTGTGAAAGGAACCTACTGTATCGATGTAGTCAATATAATCGATTATTATCATCAAAAAAAAGCCGTACGGACCATTACCCCATGCGAACAATTACCCCCACCTACCCTATAAGTTACTTGATGCAAATTAAGTAAGTCTGAATCATCAACTTTAAACAATAGTTATCTTAATAAAAGGCAAATGTGTGTATTTATCTCAATTTTTTTACATTTCAATGCTTACACCTGACCTGGGTGCCTACTTAGAGGCTCGAAATTAATTCCCCTTCCGGAAAAACTCCTAGACCACGTGACTTTCCGGAGTCACGTGATTCAAAACTCAAAAAGTGCTACTTAGATGCAAAAAAATACCTCTGCCTTCCGGAATTGAGGCGGGAATTTTTTCACCCGGAAAAAACTGCGTGAAATTAATTTCACTGTGGGGAAAAGTAATGGCCGACAGTGTCAACAAATCCCGATCGGACTTCATTTCTAATTAAAATCAATAACTATATTTTTTTAACGGAAGAGGCAGCACGAGGAATTATTTTTTTAAAATAAGATTAATCAACAAGAATTCGGACTAAAGAAATGCGAATAATATAACGTGAAAGAACAGACAACAACAGGAACAGCATATTCTGTGGTGAAAGGGAAAAAAAGGTAAGCTTTTTTCTATAATAATTACCTTGTTATAAGTCACTATAATTGTTATTAATTAACTTAATATATCCGATTTACTTATTCAATAATCGGGGATTAATTGGTATAACTATTTTGCCTCGATCAATCTAACCATAATTTATTGAAACGTAAACTTTGAGATTGTCCTAATTTCGTTTTGGTAGATGTCTTGACAATTCTTCCACCTAAATATTATCATAATAATGAAGTACTTTTTAAAATAAGGTGCTGAAAATTTTTTTTGAATAACTTCCAGAAAACTGTAAGAATACCTAACTCTAAATTCTAATCATATTACCTATAAAACATACAGTGATCTTAAAAGTGCTTTGGCTTATAAATATTCAATTATATCAGTTGAAAAGTAATTATTTACTTGAAAACACAGTAGAACTCTTCATTATTATTTGATATTATGTAATTAATTGATTTATGAAATGAACTACTACAATGTTTTCAAAAATTCCAGTGGTAGTAAATTCATGTATTCCATTCTAGGTTCTATTTATAGTTGTTACCACATCCTTCCTTGATGTAATGGACCTCAGACCCCTAATAAAACTGCTGCAAAAGTAAACATGGGGTTTTCTAAGAAGGTAAAATAACCTTTTTTTGTAATGTGAGTGTTAATAAGTAGAAAAGAATGCTTTTATTAGTTGTGTACTTTGCAAGGGAAATGTTTAATTAGTTTATAGTTTTGCTGATAAATATTGTGATGATTAAATGTTATTTATGTTTCCTGTCATGCTTTAGATAAAAGGGCTTTGTTGGTTTCATTTGCATTCTTTATCTAGTCATATGTTTTTGTCAAAAAGAAAGTTTAAAACATTAAAATTATAAAATCCAAATTTTAATCAAGGATTAAACTGATTAGGTTTGTAAAATTTTAAGGCACTTGCGTGATAAGTCATTGACCAATTTGCCAACATTAGCACTGTTTCTAAAAAAAGTTTAACGCTCTACTCATCTATATAATCATTTTCTGTTTTTGGAAAGTTTTAATTTAACATTGATAAATTAAAAAGTTGACAGCTTAGTATTAAATTTGAGACCACCTACAAACAACATAAAGGACATTGTAACAAATGAAATTATTAGTGATAAACCTATCAGCATTTCTATCAGTGTCGTATCATAAGGGCCATTGTAAAGAAGTTCTAATGTACTAAATATAAATACAAGTTACTACTGATTATAATACATCTCTTTTCCTTTTTCATGACTTGGTTCCCCTTTTCTGTATGTTGTCCTAAGCTACAAGAAACTAATGTTTTTCATTTTGATGCCTGCTTGCCTTTTGTGCATAAAACTATTTAAGAATATTCAACACAACTTGTATTTAAAGCCTAAAGACTTTTTACTATGTTGAATTTAGGCACTATAACCTAATCTAAACCTATATAATCTGATTTAAATTTAAAATACAAGGTATAAATTTAAATGGCTCAATAATCCTATTTTATCTCGCCAAAATCCAATTCACCGACAAATCATTACACCGAAAGACTATTTTCCCAGCAAAACATTTCTCAAAATTGGCCATTACACAGACAGAATATTTTAAAAATTCCAGAATTTTCCATATTCTTGTACACAGGCAACAAGTTTTACTGAATTCCAAAACACTGTCAGATCATTTCATCAAATTGATTGTTTCGCCTGTCTTTTTGGCCAATGGTCAAGTCATGTTTAGGGTTATGGAATCGAGGGAAATATCTTGTCGGTGAAATGGCTTTTCATACTGGGGGTAATGTCTGTTGGTGTAATAAGGTTATTCAATAAGACAGGAATTTTTACTTTTGGGAACTGTGTTTTGCTGTGGCTTTTGGTGAGATAGGCGTGCAATAATGTTAATTTCTTAATAAAAGCTCATGTGCTTATGAACAACAGCCTCAATGTGGAGTTTGAAGTAATTGGTTAACTGCATTATTGGTCAAAACTTACCTTCTCTCCCTGAAACGGCAAAAAAATTAAAGTGAAGAGTATTCTAAAATTAAGTAAAATCTTAACCATTTCCTATAGGGGGAAATGTAAACAAAAAGGACATGGGGAGTGTATTAAGTTATTTTGAACAACTTTTATAATATTCTTTGTTTCTTTTTATACAGGCAACATCTATCCGAGTAACCATGACTGGGTAAACCCATCCTCAACAATAAAGGATTCAACGATTCATCTTTTGAATGCATGGATCTTCATATCAATATCTTTTTAAAACTATGGGACTCATTTACTGACTCTAGCATGCCACTATTGTATGGAAATAACTGTAAACTTTCACATGTCTAATTAAAAAAGTTTTACAATTGTTGATTCTGAAATGATTGATAGTTCTTAAATAAATTTTGTTATTTTTATTAAAAAATATTATTTTGTGTGTTCAATTCTTATAGCTAAGAGGAAACAGTACTCTAAGGGTTCTCTCTTATTTTCTAATATTGGTAACATTTTATGTATTCACCGTATTTCAGAAGGCAGCCTTTAGTTCCGGTTTCAACTGAAGTGATCGGGTTTGTTTACATATTTTAGTTATGATGACTGTTATTGGTTATTATGACTGTTATGAACACATGAATCCGAGATGAATCCTGCGCACGTGTAAAAGAATGGGAGAAGCACATTCCGGAAGTTGAGGAAGCCTGTGAAATGGTTTGTTTGTTTTTTTTAGAAAACTAGGTGAATAAATATAAAAAAAATTAAAAGCAACAGGGAAAGCGTCCAGGCGCACAGTCAGAGGGGAGGATTTGGGGATATATCCCCCCGAAACTCAGAAAATTTCCTTTTTGACCATAGAAAACCACCAAAATTACCCCATATCCCCTCCTGAAATTTTTTTTCTGGCTACCCCACTGAAAGCGTCATGTATTTTAAAAAACTGACAATAATTTCCAAATAGTAAAATAAATCAAAATATTATAACTGGCAGGTTGTTTAATGTTTGCAAATTAAAGTTAGTTTATTAAATTTCTCGAAACTCACCAGGCTCATCCAAGAGCAGTTTCTCAAACTGAGGGTCGCGAGAAGATTTTGAATTTTTCATAATTTTCACAGATGTGTTATTGACTTTTGAAATTTATCAAATTACCATATATAGTAAAAAGAATAAAAATAAGAAAAAATATCCTACTTGTGGTGTCGAATGCAAAAGTCAATTTATGTAAATACATATAATGTGTCACATTAATGTGCTAATAATGCAAAACTAGTCGGTTATTCAAATAAGATTTGATTATAAACGTAGAACTCTCCATCCACACCGGGGGGAGCAATGCAATTTTTAAGAATTTTTTATGAAAATAATGAAACTGCAATTTATCCCAGATAACTAAAAAAAAGTTAAGGGTCAAACTAATTAATTTTGGTACTTATGTATTATCCCGTCGACCATAGAAAGGTCAATGGGTTGTTTACCGTTTTTGGATTCAGCAGTATGGTCGACGGGATAATATGCAAGAACCTTAATTTTTAAATAAAAACTGACTAATTAATTTTTTTGAAAGTTAATTGTTCTTCTAATACGTGCATGCAGGCTTGACGAGAAGGGGGGGCGAGGGGGTACGATTGGCCCGGAACCCAAATATTTTCATATTTGAGTTCTAAGAGGGATATATTTTTGAATATTTTGGAAATTAATTTGTTTACGTAGAGGTTCAAAAATTTTCTGGGGTACCCCCAGACCCCCTTTATCGCTTGTTACTCATCGTATCAAAAGAAAACATTTTTAAGTTGAGTGAAATTCAGATCTTGTCAAGAAATATTTTAAAAATTACATTAAGCCTATGAATGCATGGGGGGTACTTTAGAAAATTTTTGCCCCCTACCTCAAAATGAGAAGTATAGATATGTCACTGGGGGCCCGCTTCCCAACCTTGTCCCCGGGGCCCGACTTGGCTCTCGGCGGCCCAGCGTGCATGCAATTTATTATCCTAACGAAATAGTTTGTGACCAAATTATTGAAATTGAAATGCAATAAGGATTGAAGCAAAGTTTTATAAAAAATGACAACTCTCAATTTTTGCAGTGTTGGCTCAATGCAAAATTAAGTTTTTAATAGCAAGGTTATAGTGTTATATTAGAAATGGTGGTTGGATCCTAGCAGAGCCCACACCCTTGCCAAAGTTGGAGATAATTCCGCTATCTTGGTAACCCTACTTTAGTACACTAGATGGCACTTGGCGCTATCTTGTCCTGGTTTGGCGCTTTATTTTGGTTTGTCGCCAAGGGTGTGGGCTCTCCTAGGATTTTACTGAAATTGTCAATTTTTATTTGGGTTGAGAGTTATAAATTGGGTCTATATATAACCAACGATTAAGCATGAGTTACAGGGAAAGCACTATGGTAAACAAATTTAAAGAAATTATTATTAGAATTAACAAAATCGTACTAGCAACTTCTAAAATCAGGAGAAACTATTATGAATAAAGCTATAAAAAACTATCACACTAATCAATCTAATATGGCAAGATCACAGTAGATTTACAGTGCTTTCCTACATAACAATTCATGCTTCGCCACTTGGTTTAACTCCACTATCTTACTCACAATTTCAATATTAAACATTCAACAAAACATAATGATCAACTGTAAATTAAAAAGGGTATAAATAAATTAAATAACGTGATGAAAATATCCTGCAAATACTTGAGGTATTTCAAATAAAAAATTAGAAACTTACTTGGTGTGTAATGGTCGTGTTTTTAAGTGATTTAAAAAATTTGGTACTCACGAACTGAAACTGAAACACAAACTGAAACCTTTTGATCCTCGCTGAGAATGAGGAACAGCAGATGCTTCTTGGCGATATGCTTTCTCGCCAAGCACTTTGTGGAATGAACATCGTAAAAGAATTTAAGCTTGCATTGTGAAGTTGGAAGAACCATTTATCGCCAAGGCCTGGATTGTTAAAATTAGCCGATGCAAGATACTGAGTGATTACGCAATAGCTCTTACAATATTTTTCACCAAATATAGTGTTACACTGGATTACATGGGGGCCAAATTCAAGAAAATTTGAAAACTGCTTAAGTTAATCTTAATAAAATAGTTACCAATACTCTTATTTTACAATCAAACACAGACCATCAATTTAATATGCCTTTTATTTTCCCTGATGGATATAAAAATGCCCTCATGAAACAAATATTATAAAAACTTGGAGTACATTTACTATGCCACCTTAATCACGATAGCGATAACAAAACAATGGAAATATTAAGAACTTCTTGTGGTTCTTATGCATTTTGCTTTTGCAAACGATGAGATAAAAAGTTAATAGCGTTAATTAATTCTTGACACTCAAATTCCTGAGGTCTTACAGCAATGCTGTATTGAATTGGCACCGAGATGATCTTCTATCAAGCTGATTCATATGGGCGGTAATGACAATTTCAAGTTTCAAATATTTCAAGTCCACTGTTGTTTCAGAGCACAATTCGAAGCCACGCAGAGGGAAGGATCGCGTTATTTAAATAAAAATTTCCTTTCATCACACACATCACGTTTATGTTTTTTGTTTACAGTCAAAAGATGCGTAAGAAATGACAACAAAAGTTGTGATTGGTCGCCGCGAAATCCGGATGGGAAATTTAAGTAGTCTCGAACCCAAATGCTCTTCTATAATTCCTAGACTGCCATCTAAGTGGCACTTTCTTGTAGTTCCGGAATCTTGGTATTGGAATTTCATAATTCCGGAAGTGGGAATTTTTCCCCGGGGAAAAATTCCGGAGGCCATCTAAGTAGGCACCCTGGTGAGGTTCCTACTTTAGTTCTGTGGGAAATTGTGATATTTTGAAAAGAAATAAACTTGGGGACTTAAAAAGAAGTGATGAAGCCAGTAGTCACTTTAGAGGCAAGCCGTTTGTTCAATTTCGGGACAGTTATTAAAGGCACGGCCAATTTTCGGGGTTGTAGAAAGATAACGGGAGTTACACTAATTCTCTCCACTTGTTGTTTGTTCCTTAAAAGTGACTTAATGCCATCAGCGGGTCCTAAATTGTGAAGATCGTAAAAAAACATTTCAAAACATTCAAAATGATTTTAAACAGGCTGCAGAGGTTAGGTCACTACAATACTTTGTAAAAAGAAATGCCCGTCTTTAATATCCTTAGTTTTGTTGCAGCAAACAAGAATAACATCACATCCTCCTAAAAAGAAGGCAGACTATCTTGGCGTTTGCAACGTCGTAACTGGAGTTAAAACAACCAGAAAGTTGTTTTATAAAGCATCGAGTTACACAAAACACTCCTCCCAGTCGATTGGGCAACCTTGAGTTTGAAAAGTGACCAAGTGAAGTCTTTTTATCGATTGCATTACACAAATCGTCTAATTCAGAGATGGTGTAATCTCGTTTGGGGGTGTTTTTCGTGGAACCCTTAACTTTTGTTAAGTTAAGTACTGATGCCAAGATGAATATTTTGGACAGTTAGATTCTTCCCAACCCCTTTCATTTCATAAAATGGACAGAAGTTACTTCTCGGAAGGCAATGCTTCCTGTCATGTTTGAGCCTCTGTCATGCAGGGGGATCAATATATACGAGGGTTGTTTTTTAATTAACTTCCGTTTTGCTCCTGTTAAAAAAGTAGTGAGAATTTCTAAACAGTTTTGGTACTGGTAGATAGGTACATTCTTAAGGATCAATTTCCCGCTTTACTGGGAAAAATCGGACATTTTTCTATTATTTATCGAATTTACAAGCGCGCTCCTCGAACTTATTTCCAGCCGGCCCATAGAGAATTTCTCTTTCTTTAAACTCTGTTCGCTTTAACAATAGACAATCGGCAGGCAGGTGATTTTTGCAGCATGCTATTGTGGATGTTTAAAACCATATGTTTTGCATCTGCCAAGTTCCAGGCATTTGGGATTCTGGAGTTACAGCCATAATAAACAAGGCAACATCGATAGATTCGCAGGCAAAGTGTGCGCTGAGGAAGAAAACGTCTGTCCGAACCGATGCGAAGCTCAATGAAAAATCAAACTTTTCATGAAGCGGGATCGAAAAACTTGTGAAAAGGTACGTTAAATGGTCTATTTCAAGGTGATTACGTTGAAAAGTTATTAAAGATGTTTGTAACCTTCCGTAATAACCTTATTTTTAAATATTCATTTGTTTTTTATATTTAAACTATCAAAAAGGGGAAATTTTCAAAAAAGAGGATTTCTCTATAGGTTGGCGGGAAATAAGTTCGAGGAGCGCGCTTGTAAATTCGATAACTAATAGAAAAAATGTCCGATTTTTCCCAGTAAAGAGGGAAATTGATCCTCAAGAATGTAGCTATCTACCAGTAGCAAAATTATTTCGAAATTCCTACTACTTTTTCTTCAGGAGCAAAACGGAAGTTAATTAAAAAACAACCCTCGTAGATTTGAAATTTTTTCTCTGACCCCTTCAGAGACCCAAAACAAACCCTAAGAAACCTTTTTGGGACAACATAACGCGACATTTAAGGAATGTGGGACCACAGTCATAATCAACAATTGAGATAGCAATATTCTCAAGGCAGAAATGGACACAAATTTTCAGAACTGAGTTTGAAAATAGTGCTGAGAGTATGCCTAGAAATGTTAATAATGATATTGCAGCACGTAGAAGTCAATCACTTCAAATTAAATCATGTGTTTTTTCAGTTGAAGCATCACACCTTGGTGCCCGGTCCATTATTGTAGGGTAGTGTAGTTTATAGTACGGCATATAATACTACTGTAGCATAATTAAAGAGAAATATTAAAGCTTCTGAACCGTATCTTTACAATAATAAATTTCAAAACTGTAAAAATATAAAAGAAAAATGGAATTTAATAAACGGTATTTGCATTATAGATAAACCTCCTAATTTACATCACAGTCCACCGAAATTTTTTTTATTGATTAATAACAGGCTCTATCTTCGTGAGTCGCTTTGTTCCTTTGAGACACCCAACTTTTCTCAGCGGAAAAATCTGGAGAGAGGTAGCTAATAAACAGCGCATTCGGGAAACATGTCGATTTGGTGATTGCAAAATATTTATTAATAACAACCTGATTTTTTTACAGTGACTAGGTAAGTATTTATAAAATTTAATGACAACAATGTCCTACAAACTAATATAAGGGGTAATTTCTCTTTAAAAGGTAAGGTAATTTCTCCGAGTCTCCTACAATAATTGATTGAAATGCAAATTTTACAATTGAGGTGACAACAACAAGGAGTAGAACCGTTTTTTATGCTACAAGGAGTAGAACCGCTTTAAGCACCTCAATTTTTTCATACATGCGATATTCGAAGTTAATCATTTGTTTTAATATGAATTTAAATCAATAAATTCAATAAGTTATTTATTCAACAATAACCAACAACATTAAAAACGGTTCTGCTCCTTGTTGTTGTAAGCACCTCAATCGTAAAATTCGTATTTCAATCAATTCTTGTAGGATTGAGAGAACCTATCCCTTAATTTGTAGGACATTGTGGCACTAAATTTTATAAATATTTACCTAAACACTAGAAAAATCAGGTTATTAATAAATACACTGGCGGAAATTAAAATCTATACACCAAGAAGGAAATGAGATATCAAAGTCAAATTTATTTCTATGATTAAACATAGTATCGACGTGAATTGATTAAAAAATCAGCCTTTTTGGATGTAAAGGGGGGGAGAAAACAAGGGAGGGGTGTTGTCTCCATAGGTGTCCATTACCGCCTTCCCACGCCATTGGTATTGAGTGAAAGGGGATCTAATTGGCTTTTGAGGGATTGGAGGACAATTTTGCCTCCCTAGGTAGTCAAAGTCTATATGGTGCACCAGCGGACGTTGCACACCGGGCTAGATAAGAAGAAAGCCTGGACATTGCGTTCATCATGTGGTTGTGCATTTTTCTCTTGAGATTTGTCCGCAGGCGAGGGCTGAAGGTAACGATAGACAGCAGGTTGCCAAACCTCAATGATGCAGCTATGGTTGGTCAATGTGTCGGTAAATCATACTGAGGAGCTGTGAGAGAGGAATGCATGTCATTTACAGTGCAGGAGACTGTCCATTTGGCCCGCATAGCTTCAGAAAATTTTCAATCTTCAACAAAGGATTTGGCATTGGCAATAATACACTAAATAATGAAATGTACAATCTCAATGATATGGTACAGAGTTTATAAGAGAATCCCAATTCGGTCTACAGCACCACGATAATTAGAGATGACATTAAGACAGCGAGAAAAGAGAGAACTCAGCTGTTGATTTTGTAATCGTCAGATTTTTTTTGTACGCAGGGTAAAAGAGTAGTGAAGCATTATATTCACCTCCCACACATCCTCAGTATGATTTACTACCAACCAGAGCTGCATCATTGAGGTTTGGAAACCTGCTGTCTATCCTTACCTTCAGCCCTCACCTGCGGACGAGTCTCAAGAGAAAGATGCATATAACCACATGATGAACGCAATGTACAAGCTTTCTTCTAATCCCCCAATGTTGCATTTTTACCCTGACTCACCTGTTCTTAAGAACCAACGCCCACAAAACATGTCCAGTGAAAGAAGAGAAATCACCTAACCCGGTATGCAACGTCCTCTTGTATACCATATGAACTTTGACTACCTGGGGAGGCAACATGGTCCTCCAATCCCTAAAAAGCCATTTAGAGCCCCTTTCACTCAATACCATGACATGTGACGGCGGTAATGGACACCTATCGAGACAACACTCCTCCCTGGTTTTCTCGGTCCCCTTACATCCAGGAAGACTGAATTTTTAATGAATTCACATTAATAATATGTGCAATCATAGAATTAAATTTGACTTTGATATCTCATTTCCTTCTTGGTGTTGGGATTTTTTTCCAGCCAGTGTATTTTGCAATCACCCAATCGACATGTTTCCCTCATGCGCAGTTTATTAGCTTCCTCTCTCCACATTTTTCCGCAGAGAAAAGTTGAACGTCTCGACGAAACAAAGGAAACGTGCGGTGGACTTTGGACTAATACTGCTCTCAAATTGGTAAAAGTTGCTTTTTATCTGGAACGTGTAAGTGGACATGTTTTGGTGGGGGGGTTTTCACACCGTGTTTGTACATACTGTATTATCCAATAAATATATTAACCTAAATGAACGCAAAGGTTATCTTGGTTAATGATCATGTTCTACATATTTTGCAATTTTTTTGCTGAGGAATAATAATAGGATCACTCACAGAACTATGGTATCAAACACAAAAACAGTATGCAAATCAAAGTTTTTAAAGAATGTTTGTGTTGTTGTCACAGTATGCCCTAATGGGGTTTTGTACCATTAAACTCTTACTAAACCAGGATGTTAGTAAACTCTGAAAGCTAGACAAAAATATTTTGACGTCTAGTTAGTGAGCGCAGAAAGCCTGGATCGCGAAGCGATCAGCTAACTGCGGAGCAGTTCGCACGGAGGTTAACAAGCGGAGAGAGCAGGGGGCGGTAGTTCCCTAGTTTTATAAATTTCCATTCGATAGTTTTTGCGTAGAGTCAGTTCAGAGTGTTCAAAAATAAAATTTTCTGAAACAGTGGCGGCGGTGACTGTTACTTTTTTAATATAGATAGATATATTTATTTATGATAGTGTTGACAAAAATAAAAAGATTGTTGCTATTTTTCTGGATTCTAAAATAACACTAAACTTTTATTCTTCAATTTACAGCAAAGTTATATTGATTTAAGTATTATAAATTTCATTCGAATTCCTGCAACTCTATTCATAATTGTAAATGCTTCGCGTTAAAACGAGAAAATACCATTAAGTGTTTAGGAATTAGCATCTATTTCAATTTAAATGGGAAAAGTCAAATAGGGAATCACTATGCAAAAACCTCGTTTTATTTTAATAAGATTATATCATTTTAAAAGAACAAGATAAATAGCTCCTTTTTAAATACAGTATATTATTCCTGGTTTTATTCTTTGCTAAATTACGGAGTTATAATTTGGTGTGGTGAATACGAAATTAATTTAAATCCATTAATTTCTCTTTAAAACAAATGCTTTAAAATTCTAAATTTAAAATCGCAACTCCCTTATAATTCTCAAGATTTAAAATTTCTACCTTTATGTCATAAAGCTTTTTTTTCCCGCGGCGCATTATTCTCTTTTTATACAATAATAAAAATATATGTGTACATAAAAACGTAATTAAGACCAAAAGAAATAGATTAAATCCCCCGTTTTAAAAAAGAAATTTTCCTTAAACATTTTTATTATTTGGCTAGTAAGTTATTCAATTCCTTAACCTTTTGATTTAGTACATAATATTCCCCTTAAGCTAAATTTCAAGAACTTATTACTTAATTTTTTTTCTTGAAATCGATTGTTTAGAAATTTCTTTTTTATTGCACGCTTGTGTTCTATCTATTTTGTATTATATTATTATTGTTGTTTTCTTTTTTCTTTGTCACTTCGTATGTTTTTAACATCAATATTTTTTGGTCATCTGAATGGGTTTTATCACCCCAGATGACTCATATATTTTCTTTCAAATGTTCTCATAATGTACCTCAGAAAATTGAAATAAAAAATACTATTATTAAACATCGATTTTCAGGAATTAAGGTAATATCGAGATTTCGGGATCTCAGCCCCTAAAACGACAAGATAAACAGAAAGACATTTACTTACAAACATGTATTGCGTGTTAGTATTCGCGTCTCATCAATATCGAGCGAACTCTCACCGAGAAAAGAGGAGGCTTGCGCGGGGCTTGCTTATGTGGGAGTTGGATCAAGATACTAGGTAATTAGATATCATCTGTTATAAAATAGGAAAACGATTCGATAAAGATAAAACTATCTGGTGACCTACATCCACATCCCGCCTCTTCTCTTGGTGAGAGTGCGCTTTTAACCCCTCTCCCAGTAGGTGCTACTGAATGTTTTCCAATAGTATCTTGAGACAATGATATCCCAAAGGTGATATATAGGTTTTAACTCAATCTTTTAACAGCGGTCAGGCTAATTAAATAAAAAACAACAAAAAATTAAGATATTTTAAATATGTTCCTTACATTAACATGGGAAAACTACTTTTGAGGTGTTTTAGGGTCAAAACTTGGCCTAGAGATCTGAAATTTTACAGGTAATAATGTTACAGTTAGTAAACACATGAAAGAAGGGCACCTAAGAAATTCTAGTAAAATTCTAGTTAAGTTTTTTACACGATGCTATTTGGCATGCTGGAGCTTTCCAGTCAATCCATGCTAGTGACTAGCACCAGAAAAAAGACTGAGAATCGTTCCAGCTACTGGATAGGCCAACAAATATAAGGATTCCTATTTACTGGGTACCGGTCATAGGAGAAATATAAAAAAACTATCTTTAATGTTTAAAAAGGGTTATTTATAGTTGCAAGTTTTTCTGAGTGAAAAGAAACAGAGTGAACTACTTAGATAGGGCAGAAGGGCAGGTAATAGATATCAATGCGCTAATGTTGAGGAATTCCCGTATTACTGCCAGAAACCCTGAGACCACTTTCATGCTTGCTGGAGCCAATTGGGTGCCAATTATTATGGCCTCCAATAGAGCTTTTCCCATCACGTGACTTGGCCCTAGCACTTATAGCAACACAAGTGTTGGAGGACAAGCTATGGCATCCATTCCATTCCATACAAAAAAAGAGGTACTATAACGAACATATTTCGATTATTTGTTGAATAAATCCATAAGGAATATATTCAAGGAAGGCTATTTGGATGGTATGTAGGTACTACTATGAAAATTTCAAATGAAAAATCACCAAACCTACCTCTTTTAGTACTGAGGGATTATCACTTAAAATTGGGAGTATGCAGGGGTATTCTTTCAAAGTGTTAAGAAATTTCACTGAAAAATTATGCTTTACACTGCATTTTATCAGAGCAACCATTTGTTTGACCTCTAAGTGACGTCATCGTGAGAAGCTCTAATATAGCATGCTTGCTTGTCAATAACTCACCCTTTTCCTGAGTTCCGAAGTGGACGACAGATCCCCGGAGGTAGCCCGGAGTTCCCGGCAGTGCAGGACCGGCAGCACTCCGTTCCAGTAGACGGGCTGGTAGAGCACGTCCCTCCAGACCCGACACACCTGCGCCAGCACGGCCCTCTCCACGGGCGGCAGGTAGAAGAAGAAGGCGGCCAGGAAGGCCGGGTCCAGCCACAGCTCGTCCGGCGAGCGGGGCCGCCCGCCCAGCAGCTCGGCCAGGCGCTCGTACGGCCTCGGCCGTCGCTTCGGCCCGCCACCGTCCGCCAGCCAGCCGGCCAGCGGCTTGGGCGCCGTCGGCGGCGGCTGCGGCGCTGCCGCCGACCGGCTGCGCACCGTCAGCCCGTTGAAGCGGCGGCTCAGCTCGGCCGCCGCGCGCTTCGTGAAGCTCACTTCGGCCGTCATCAGGATGCCATGCGGAGGAGCATTTTACAGCTAAGGTTCGAGAGAAGTCGCTGTTATAATAGTTGGAGGCTGTGCGTAATTGTCGCTATCATGAAGTATATGTTAATGAAGATGGAGGAGGCGTCCGAGAATTCGATGTTGGGAGGGAGATTGTCCTCAGAAATTATGTAGGCATATATTTTTTAAGGAATGTTAAGAATCTCCCCCAAAAAACTACGTAATATTAATATGTTAGTGCACCATTCAAATGAAAGACAATACGACGCTACATTTTACTATGCTTGTAAATGAAGATAGACAACTTGACAGGAATGAAATAGCTCTTAAGAAATGTTGATAATATTACGGTGGTATAAAGATGACGGCTCTCTTAGTAATGTTTGAGTTTATTGCTAAAGAGGTTTTTTATTTTATGCCTAGTAAGTTCCTTCGTAAGTCAAATGATATTGAGTAATAACTAAATGGTGAGTGTTACAAATGTTAAATTTTAGCCAAAGAATACAAGCTTCCAAAACTTTAGTTGCGAATTCTCAACACAAACAAATTATTATGCTGTGATCAGTAATAAGAAGCTCAAAGTATCCTTCCTATGAACAGTAAAGAACTCGATGTTATGTGGATAAAAATTAAGCTTTGTAAAGTGAGCCTCAAAGAATTAGGCTTCCAAATAAATCGTTGCAAAGCTTCTTTAGAAATGAGAAGCCATAATTACGTACACACGAGTTGAATGGCGTGCTTACTAGAAGCTTTTCTCTAATTGATAATATTCAATACTTTGAGCTTTCACAATTATGGAAGCTCTGAATTGTAGGGAATGGATTTTCTGCTGTATAAGCTGAAAGAAAAACTTTCACTTGTATGATATATCTTTAAAAGCTCTCATCAAAGAAGCAATTATCACATATAGAAATCTTGATGAGTTGATTGTTGGAAACGGTTTTCATCAGAGAGGCAATAGTTGCTATTCTTTTTAAAATCAATCCAAATATTGATGCACTCACATTTGAAAGCTTGTTACAAGCAATACCTTACCTTCATGCACGCAAACAAACTTGAAAATCTACCCTTAAAATCTGGTTTTATCAACTTAAATCTATTATTCTTTTGCAGCAATTCTTCCGACACGTCAAGATGGTTTTCCGATGAATCAGCTCAACACAAAAACACATCACTCGTAGTTTTTATCACAATTTCTTGCCTGATACCTATCAGCACAGCAAAGAATGCCACCATGGACGCCACACACCAAAATTTCTCACGATCAACACTTACGGCGATTATCCTCTCAACGTTTGCATTCACACTCGGCCCTCCAAAGCGACGTATCCAAGAGCCTCGACGCTATAGTCTCGCCCCCTTAGCACCACATCAGCGATGTCCAGTGGCATGGGCGGACCCAGGGCAGTCCCTCCCTTGTCGGGGGTCGTCAGCTGGTCCGATCAATGGCCGCTCGTGGGGACGACTGACCGCCGGGGCTGTACCGGTACGCGCCCTGGGCCTGGTTGCGCCCTCTGGTGGCATCGATCGAGCTGCCGGGGCTGGAGCGTCTCGCTTCAAAGGGTTGCTAGGAAATGGGACTATTTTTATCACGCGGTCCGTGGTGACTCGAATTAACCGCTTTTGGGGATGGACACAGTGAGGTTTAATTTAAGCTCCATTGACGAAACTTTTGTTGAGGTTGAATAGTGTTTCTACCCCACTGGGGTTAACTGATCGGAAATGTCAAAATGGGGGTGTTGTATAAGGGGTGGCTTCTCTTTCACTTTGTTTATATGGTCTATTTCCATCTCAGTAAAAAAAAGTTTCTTAAGACCAAAGTTTGTAGAAAATGAATTTTGTTTTCTTTCGTATAGTATTTCTATTAGTATTACGAATGTTATTATCACAATGCATCGACAGGTGTTGAACACAACCGTTTCATATGTACTTTAATAAAAAAAAATATTAGTAAATAATTGCTGAAAATGAAATTAAGTGCTTTAAATATCAACCATGAAAACTGATAGAACACAAAATAACTTATATTATAGGTACTACATAGCTTTTAAATTTTATTAATGCAAATAGTTAATCTTTACCTAACTGAAAACCATATAAATTATGAATTTCCAAACTTTTCTATATTAAATTATTTTTTTGTATTAAAAGTCTTCATGCATCTTTTTCACTTTACTCACAATTTTCCCCTACCAATCTACTTCTCTTTTCTCTGTATTTTAATAAAATTTTTTGAATTATTAACATCTTTAGTTAGTACCCCTTATTTTTACTTTAATATCAAAGTTAGTAAACAAAACACCTTTATAACAAAAAATTTAAGAATTCAAGTACAAAAACGAAACACAATAGGGGCTATGATTTTTCAAAATGATTCTTCAACATGAAATTCTGCAATAAAAGCCCTCATCCTATATTAAAAATTCAGTTCCTTTTGTGTGTGCGTTAATCTTATAAAACTCACTTAATCTGCACTATGTCATCCTTATTTTTTTTAGCCAACCACTTATTATATTACTACAAACCATCTTTCTCTTGAGATCCTCATAAAATGCATTAAAAAGGACCAACGTTTGACTTTTCTGAATTTATCACAACCTAACTCTATTCCAATTAGCAAATATATCCATTAAACAATATTCCACTTTCCCAAACAATTACTTGCTAAGTTCCAACTTTTTTGTACAACAATAAATTTAATTAACTTCGCTCGTATCGGAAAAAGCAAAGTATTTCGGGTAATTAGTAAAATGATCGCAAATTATACAGCTCATTTTCTTTCATTACCCCCGAGTCATCAAGTAAGTTCCACTGTTCTTACAGTTGGTTCGTAAATAGAACCCTGCGATTCAAAATACCCTTTCTTTTATTTTTAAGTTGTTCAACTGGATCGTTCTAGTGGTACCTAAAACACCTAAACGTACGCAGATCTTTTAATCATTCAATAAACGAGGAAGACAATGAGATGCTTCTTTGGCAAATGCTCTCTTCCTTCTATTGACAGTAGCGTCGAGTCTGTTGTGTAATGAAAGACGGAGTGAATAAAGGGATGCTGAAATGGCACCTCTCCAAATATCCTAGGAGAAATTTCGACCTAGAAAAAGAGAGAGAATGACCTTTTAAAAATATCCGTAGTAGCTTAATTAGAAGTATATGACTTTAAATTTTAACGTATGACCTTTCCTCGTTGGTAAGTATATTTAAATTAAAATGAATTTCAAATACTTAAGGGTGCTGGTTAAGGACGAATAATAATTTGATAATCGATATTTATGAAGTTTCAAGTACTTTTATGGATCGATTCTTTGGAAGCGAGTAGTTTTAGTGGTGAACTTGAACTGCGTACAACCCTAAATAAAGAAAGAATGGGGGGAAAATGTTCTATCATTTTTTCATAGGTAAAATCTTTCCATTTCTAATCATATCCAAAAATAATAAAAATAAATTTTCATAAGAGAGGGATTACAAATACACAAAAATAACGGTAAAAGAAGTCTTACAGTATTTCAACAAAGATTTAGAAGTTACCTTTATTGCAATACAAGTACTGCTGTTTAATATAATGATATTTATTTGCATATTCTATGTGCTGCTAAAACAGCTTTTTTTTTAAGTTAAAAATAATTTCTAATTTTTAAATTGGAAAGTATTTATTTTAACCACTAAAATTATTCCATAAATGCATAATAAAGAACGGATTACATCTGTTCATGAATTTAAATGAAATATAGATATTTGTTACGGGCAAAGTGATTAACTGAGCATTATTAATAATGCCCAGAGTGGAGGGAGCAAAGTGATAAATTTCATTGATAAATGCCATTGAATTTATCACATTGCCCTCTTCCACTTCGGGCATTATTAATAATGTACTATTTATCGCATTGCCCTCTTCCACTTCGGGCATTATTAATAATGTACTATTTATCGCATTGCCCATAACATATGTTTATATAAATTATACGGACGAGTTCACTTGTGTGATTTCAAACCAGAAATACATCTGGAACCGTCCTTATAGTATTTTAATTTATTTCTGTCATAGTTCACACATAAATTTCAATTTTTAAGTAATAGTCAAAGTAAATAGTGACATGCATATTTGTTTTTTATTAGATTGTATTATATCCATTGCTAAAAAAAGATGGATTTGTGGATTCAAGCATCAGCAGTTATATCAAAAAAGGCATCAATTTCAACTGATCAACCGGAAGCGACTAAAATAGGAATGGGTAAGTAGTTAAACTGAACCTATTAAGCAAGTAAAAATTGGTCTTAAAATTTTTTCCCTAATATGCAAATTATAAGAGTTATCACTTATAAGATTTTATGAATGCTGTTTTACAATGCGGCAAACACATTTTTTAACATTTAATCACATTTTTCTTGATTAATTTTCTAAAAATGTAAAGAAAAATGTCTCCTGGGGCAAGAGGCCTCGGTTAGTTTGAGATATAAAATCTAGGCTTTTTTATCCTTATCTAAACATTTTTTTAAACTTTTATATGAAGCATTAATTGAAATTTTTGCTGGCACAGGTTAGGAAAATAGTTTGATACTTTTTAATCTCAATATATTATGTATTTATAAACATAATCTAAACCTAATCTATTTTTTTCTCTAACCGGGGGCATTTTATTACTTTATCAATTAACGATCCCGAATAGGAAAATCAAGTGAACTTTCTTTTTCTCAACTCAATTAATTTATAATCATCAAGCATAAAGATTATGAAAAAAAAATACTATCAATTCTACTATTAAAAAGGCAAAATTATTTGATGAAAATATATCCACAGAGAACAGAGCTTACAGAGGTTTCATAAGGCACTTTTCGTCAATCTGCGGACACTAATTTAATTCTCACTAGCAGCCAATCAGAAGAAGCGAAATCAATTTGAAGACAGCTTCCAAGACCCTCTATATACATGGCCATCCAACTCCGGGTGATGACGTCAGACGTGGGTGAAAATTGCCTTGTTAAGTCTATGGAGTGACGTCAATGATGAGTGAAAGTTATGACGTTGCACGGCTGAGTTGGGAGGCCTTTATATAGAGGGTCTTGCAGCTTCCCCGGTGGAGGGACGCGGCGCGGACAAATGGGACGCGGCAGTAGGAGGCGGAGCTATGTCCGCAAATTGATTGATTGGTTTAAAAAATTACCATTAGCGTCTATGGCGATGAAACCTCTGTAAGCTCTGTTCTCTGTGAATATATCTATAACAACCCATGATGCGTGAACTGAATGAAAGAGATTAAAAAACGTTCTTGAAGATTAGAGAGGGGTTAATGGAAGAGGAATTTAATGGATTTTTAATGGCTTTCTAATCAAACATAATAGTGAAATCCTTATTCCACGATAGCTAGCCCCACATTTAGTATAGAACTAAAATACCCTATCCCTGACAACTCAACTTATCCTAATGAAATTTGTGACTAATTGTTTTTTCGCCAGAAATTCTGCAAAAAGGTGGCAATGCTGCCGACGCTGCCGTAGCGGCCATTCTAGCTGTCTCCGTCCTCCAGCCCTTGTCGTGCGGTGTCGGCGGAGATTGTCACTGCTTGTTCTTCAGAAAGTCCGACAACAGTGTGCGCTGTTTGAATGGGAGGTAATGATAACACGAATCTATATATATAAAATCCAAATACCATTCATTCATTCATTCATTCATTCATTCATAACACTCATTACGAAATCTCCAAAACTGCCGGACCGATAGGCTTGAAATTTGTTAGAGACCTTCCTTTCAGCCATTAGACGCGCACTAAGAAACGATTTTAAAATCGAACGACTCCTTCCCTGCTTTTCGGCGCTTTTTCGACTCCGTTTTACCCATTGAAATAGCATTGTGCATTGTTGAAATGCATAAATTGCAGTGTTTACTTCTCTATCTTAAGGCAACGTCTTGCCTCACTTGAATGAATATAACTGATTAACATTTATACATATTTTATTATTTACAACAAAATTTAAGAAGAAAAACAGTGTGAATATCTGTATTTAAATATTATAACAGTTATCAGAAAACCGAAGTAAATTAAAATAATTAATTTACTTTCTTTAAGATTTTAATTTCTCAAAAATAAATATATTTAAATAGCAAGAATTTAAAAGTTTCCAAGAAAACAGAGCTAAAATTTCATTGTTTCATAGGGCATGGTTTACTAGACTATAATCACTAGATTTTTATTATAACTACCAATCTGTTTTTACTTTTTCAGAGTAGCTTTTAAAGAAGTTGGTTATATTAATAAGAAGACAAGCTTACTTGATAACTTTTTATCGAGGGATTTTTGAAATTTATTTTATTTTGAAATTTATTTTTTGCGGAATTTTAAAAGGATAGCGGGAATACTTCATGAAAATTCAGTTAAAGATTTTAAACACTAGATTTAAAACAAAAAGAGATTATTTCAATTGGATTGTTTTTATCACATGGAAAGGATAAATGTTTGATGGAATGAGATATCACAGTTGGAACTGGGATGGGGAAAAGGAACCGGGAATACCGGGATTAAAATTATTGGAAACACCTGGATATGAAAATTATCGGGAACCGGGGTATGTAAAGGTATACCGGGAAAACCGGGACATGAAAAGTTACCGGGAACACCGAGATACGAAAAGTTACCGGGAAAACTAGGATACGAAAAGGTACCGGGAAAACTAGGATACGAAAAGGTACCGGGAAAACCGGGGTATGAAAAGGTACTGGGAACACCCGGATATGAAAAGTTTCCGGGAAAACATGGTTATGAAAACTATCGGGAACACCAGGATATGGAAAAAGTACTGGAGACACCGGGGTTATTGGTGATTCGAAAAATCGGACATATAACTTGTGAGAACTTAAAAAAATGAATTAATACACTCCACCCGTGCAAGGCCGGGCAAATCAGCTAGTATGTTTATAAAGTTTAGTAGTTTTTCACATTAAAGAGAGAAAGAAACATTCAAAATTGACTTCCACTAACGGCCGTATTCACCGGTAACCTGACCGGCGGTCTGGTCAGGAAACCATGGTTACAGCCTCTGATTGGTGGAAGGAAAATATTGAATTATCTTTCCACCAATCAGAGGCTGTAACCATGGTTTCCTGACCAGACCGCCGGTCAGGTTACCGGTGAATACGGCCGTAAGATTTACTTTGACAACTAGAATAAATAAGGGTAAATCACCTATTCGGTAAATATTTTTATGGGTTGAATTTTTTATTTGAGAGGACTTTCTTCCAGTAGAAATAAAGTATTTATTGCTTAAGGATTTTGAAGTTTTAAATTTTCCCAATGCAATTACCTACACTAACATAAAAGGTCGAATCAAACCTACAAAGAGATAAAGTACTGAAACCAGTTCTGTAATCTCTAGTCTATAACAGAATAAATGCTTTAATGCTTTCTTCCATGCTTTCTAAAAAATAGGTACATACACTCAACAGGTACATGACTCGAAGAAGTCATTTCTCAAATTCAATGGTGGAAAACATTGCAATATTACAAATGAATTATAAGAGAAATTTTTGAGGTAGATAGAAGAATAGGATAGAAATGACTAAAAAAAGTCTTTTTCAGTGGTAGAACAGGAAAGAACGCTACTCTAGACCAGATAAAGGCTGCAGGAATCAAAGGAATTGATGATCGGGAAACCTCGGGTCATGGAATGTGGGTTTCTGTTCCAGGAACTGTGGCTGGGATGTGCAACACATTGAAGCACTTTGGTTCTGGAAAGGTGGGAAATAAACATAGTATTTTTTTGTTATATTTTAAATTTTTTTCATTTCTTAATATTTTGGTACTGCTTATAATCAATGGTTAATTTAAATCTAAACTTCTTGCGCTTTCCTGATATAGGAGCTTTTTTCTGTAAAGTTTTTCTATTTTTTCAAACTGAAAGTATTGAAGATAAGTTTGAAGGGATAAAAAATATTCACCGATTTTAAGATTTAAAAAATATTATGGATAGTAATTAATATACGATTCAAAAGGCTTAGTTTTTTGTAAATTTAAAAACTTTTTACTTATAGTTTTCAGATACCTACCGAGACTGATCAGCATATTCACTGATAATAATTATTGACACACCGGTACAACCAGAAACAGATGTTTGAAGTTTGCTTTAGGGATATGCTTTTTCCTTTTATCTGTGGTAATAAGGAGGTTGCGTCACAATGTCACAATCTTACATTCCTTGACTGTACTCTCTTAGATGTTAGTAAAAAACGTACGATTTAGGGGAAGGCACTCTTTTCTTTTAAATGTACCGGGGCCCCTCTCGAGAATCTAGCTAAGATACTGCTGATAAATGGTGAATCTAAAATGTGTTTTTTTAGCTAAGCATGAAAGAAATCTTGGAGCCTGTGGTGAAACTAGCCGAAGAAGGTGCTCCTTTGACTTACAAACATGCTGCATTGTGGAAATGGCAAGCCAAAGTTTACAAGAACTCTCCAAACGCACAAGATCTTGACATTGGGATCAGACCACCTGGTCCGGGGGACATAATTCGAGCACCGAAGCTGGCACGCTGTTTCAAGGTAAATATTCCAAACTTATAAAAACAAAGGTTAAAAAATCATAGATAATGAAACACATTTTTATGGTGACTGCAGACCAGTAATTTAAGCAAGATGGAGCTTTCTAGATACGTCCAAAAAGTGTCCTAGTGCGATTTGTTTTTTTTCTCTTACTTCTTCTTGCTTTCTTTTTCTTTCTTTCTAAAAATATAGTATAAGAATTGAGTTAAAAAAGAAGCAAAGATTCCTTTAATGAGTTTTATACTTTGAAATACGTTTTAGTTCTTATGCATCTAGGAATCAGCTTACTTAAGATGAATTTTAACAAATGCTATCTAACGCCCACCAAAATACAACAAAAGTCCTTTTCTCTTACAGGAAATAGGCGAATTCGGACCACAGGCATTTTACATTGGCCAAAGAGCTAAGAACATTGCCAAAGCAGTTCAGCAGGCAGGAGGTGTTCTAACGGAAGAAGACCTCGCAGACCACCTTTGGAACAATTCGTCTAACGAGTCATCCACCCCTCTGAGCATAGATTTTCACGGTGTTCGCATTTGGGAAATGAGACCCAATACTATTGGAGTAGTTCCGCTTGTGGCTTTCAATATTCTGAAAGCTTATGACCTGAAAGGTAATCGTCCTCAGACTTCATATTTCAATGTATGTAGAAAATAAATTTCAAAACTTTTAAAAAACTTTCTCCCCCGAATGACTTTCCTAGTAGCACAGCTCAAATGTTTCAAGTATTTTAGTAACAGCAACTAGAAGTAAGCGGAACTTGCCATTCATGATAAAAACTGCATGGATCTTGAACGTTTGTGCTGCTTGGATTGTTTTAAAAATAACTTTTTCTAGTAAAAATGCGTTCAAAAAGATTTTATGGGGACGAAAAAATTAATTTTTTAACCAGTTCAAATTATTACTATACTTCACAGCAACATTTCCTGTGAACCCAGTACGTCACTACGCGGAAGGAGAAAGTAAGTAAACACAAAGCAAAGAATTTTGATACGCGAATTGTGATAAAAAGACACTATTTATACATGGGTTTTACGAAATAATCATATTTTAAAATTGACGTTCTTTGTTTCACTCGAAATTCAGACACTGCGATGGGAACTACTTTGTTAGTGACCAAGTAGGTTCAACTTAAGTTCCTGTCTAGCATAGAACTTTTGACCTGAGAAGAATTATTATTAAAAAATACATTAAATTTTTTTAAGGTACGCAATTTTATACTTTAGGTTAATTTTTTAATAAGAAAATTAAAAATCAACTTGGAAAAGAAAATTGTGGGCTTTTAAGAGGGGGAAAAATTACATTCATTCTTTCAAATTACATGAATTTTTCACATTTTGGTTGATTAAGTAAGTGCAACAAGCGAACTTTGCGCGAGCAATCTGTGAAGAAGTATCCTTAAATCTATAATCTTAATCCAAGTATCCTGAAATCTCTATCAAAATAAAGATATCATTTTGTTTTTCTTTAGTTGAAGGGAATTTGGGACATTTGTAATCAACAGTTGAATTAAAATAAATATCGCTAAAGTTATCAAACACTTGGCTTCTTTAATTACAACAATTTATGTTAGAAAACCTCAATATATCATTAATTTGAAAGACAATTTATAAATACTCAAATTTTAAGACTTCAAAAATAATTAGGATAACTGCTAAAGAATTTAATCAAGAAGATTTAATCTTATTACAAAACAAACAAAAGCTTTCAAATAAATCTCAAATATTTAAGACTTAAATTAATTTAGTATATCTAAGGCATCGAAATTATTTAGACCAGAATAATACTCGCCCACTTCACGAATACGATTTTTTCTCTTTGATAATGCATGGACTGAATATTTCCCGAGAATTATTCGTGACAAATCTATTTCTATTCCAGCCTAAGTACATTAATTACGTCTGACATACTTCCCTGCACGATTTTTCTTTTTCTTCGCCTTTCGAGTGAATGAATAATAAACACCGGGTCTCATATTTGGGTTTGTGAAGCTAAGTTTTTTCATTTAAAAGAATACTATTTTGACTTGATATAATGGGGGAAAGATAAAAGCTGAGAGATATGAGTAAAATAGCTTTTTTTTTCATTTTATGTGGGTTGTGGAAAAAAAAAGGTATGTTGCATTTTTTTAAGCAGCTGCTACTTTAGCACTGAACTTTCATCCCTGTTAAATGGGATATCTATTTAAAAACTTCTACAAAATGTTTAGTATAGTTTTAGTTTTTAGAAGTTTTTAGTTTGTAAAATCTAAGTGTTTAATTTTTAGTAAAAACTTCTACAAAATGTTTTTCTTGACCTCATTAATATTTTTTAAAAATTTTAATAATTAATAATTTTATTTTTTAGTTTATTTTTCTCAAAAATATTTAAAATAATCAGTCAAGCTTAAAGATATAAAGTCAATTTTAGGTAAAGTCAATTTAGGTTTCACTAACCCTTTTGAAAACTTTTAAAAATTTAAGTTAAATTAAATTTAAAAAATGTTTATCACCTTCTTTTTGAAAACCCTAAAATGTTAACTTTTCTATAATTTCCAACTTTATAATTTTTAATGAAGGAAGATTTTCAATGAAAAATTCTGAAAACAATTGAGGCTGTGAACTACTAATTAGTGAAATAGTAGACTTGTTTCCTATAATCCCTAATGATATAATAAAATATAGTCGCCTCGGGGCATAATATTTAAATTAAATGAATAACACGATTCCGATTGAACCGTCAAGTTTGAAAAAGGGAGGAACTCCAAAAACCAAGTTTAGAGAAAAGCGGAAAAAAAAATTGTAGAAGTAATGGAATTTTCATTGTATAACCTTCAAATTTGTACTGGAAATTCTTGACCATATTTGGAAAATTGAGAAATCATCGAAACAAATATAAGAAGTACTTTCAAAAATATTTTACAGTTGAAAAAAACTTAATGGACTTATTCCCTTTTCAACCTCATGAAATTTCAACAGAAGAAAAATATTAAAAACAACTTAATTTGGCATTTAAATATATAGACTAATTCAAACAAAATTCAAAATGTATTATGAAACTTAGTAAGGTGATATCAATGAAGTGAATGAATATGAATAAGAACTACAAATTAACTTTAATTCCAAATTAAATTAAAAATGCAAAGAATGGACATCGATTTCGCAAGTTCAAGCGGTTATATCTGCCTAGCGGGGTAGTTATTTCCCCCATCTTTACACTCAGCTTGGAGATATTTTTGAGCATAAAAAGTCAAATTGCCATTTTGGACAGTATTTCAAATTGGCGATTCAATTTTACTTAAAAGTTGCATTATCTTTTTTTAAATAGAAACAGACACATGTAAACAGACAAAAAAATCAGCTTTATAAACTTAAAAGCAAATCTTAATGATAAATGAAGTTTCAATTGCCAAAGGCTAAAATCCTAAACGTGGAAAAGATGATGTATGAATAATTTTATGACATTCTTTTTCTTGTAATTCAGTGCTTGGACACAATTCTGCAGAATACATCCATCTCCTTTCTGAAGCTTCAAAATATGCCTATCAAGAGTGTTGGGAGGAGTATCTCTGCGATCCAGACTGCTGCACCAAAAAGATCGAAGACTTGTTGAATGAAGAAACAGCTGAGAGATTACGCAGAAAAATTGACATTAAAAGGTAGATGTTATACCTAATATTGCTACCAAAATCCTGATTTCTGGTTCTTTGCAATCCGCCTAAACTATGGGCTTCGGCTAAAACCTAAATAATAATGAATTTAATAAAGAATTGAACATAAATAAATAGATGGGTACAAACAGAAGGTAAAAGAGGTAAATTTAGGTAAAAAAACACAATTATTAAGAACTTCTTATGATTTTTAAATCATTGAAATACGAAGATTATTGCTATACACTATTCAGTTATTTTTTATTTTCTTACCCGAGTATTATACTGGTTATACTACTATTGTTTAAAAAAGAGTGATTGTGTTGACAAGTAACATAATCCAATGACTTCTGATGACTGATTTTAACTAATTTTTTTTCTCTGCATTAGGCAATGCAAAAAAAAGGCAACCTTATTAGAATTTTATATCTGAATTGGAATAAAAAAAATATTAAGGGCTTTTCTCTTAAGCAATATTGACTAAAAAGTGGTGTAAAAATATTTTTTTAATTTCTGTGGAAAAAAATATCCTTGAATGAAATGTAGCAAGGATGAAAGATCAAGCTTTTCCCAGCTAACTTACAGTTTTTCAATGGGTTAAAAGCATTTCGAAGGATGTCTTATTTGGGTGTTATATTTAACTAACACAAAGAAAAAATAATTTGGAAAACAGCCATTATGTTGAAAAATTACAATCATTTTTGGGGGGAACCTGTACAACTGTTTTTCCTTGATGATTGGCAATATACAGAAAAACAACTTTCATATAATAATAACGCCTCCAGAACTGTTTTTCCTTCATATTAGGCCATGTGCAAGAAAAACAACATTCTAAAAATTTTCACACCTGTAGAACTATTTTTCCCTTCATGCAAGAAAACAACTTTCACAACGCCTGTAGAACTGTTTTTCCTTGATGATAGGCAATATACAGAAAAACCAACATTTACAGCCTTTTGACTCCTGTAGAACTGTTTTTCCTTGGTAATATAATTGGAGATGGGCAAAACTGATACTTTAAACTTTAAAGTATCGATTATCTAGGTATCGAGTATTTTCAGGTATCGAACACTTTTAATAATCTTTTGAAATTAAGTACCGATATGGTTTTAAAAATTCAATGAAGGGAATGTCCAAAGCCGTCAAATCTTGCTCCAAAAGAAGATTTACTGCTTTGGTTTTTAAGGTGCAAAATGAAAACAGACTGCGTTAAACTCACACAGCATATATTTTTAAGATGATTTCATTGAAAAAAGTTTTAAAATATTGTGTCTATAAAGTATCGATACTTTTATGAAGGTTACGAATACATTCGATACTATTAAGTATAGAGTACTTAAGTATTTGGTATCTATACCTGCCCATCACTAGTAATAATAGGCAGAGCACAGTAAAAAAACAACTTACACTCGAGTTATAATTCGAGGAAGCACTGAAAAAGGTAAAAAAGGCTAATGAATTAATCAATTAAATTAATACTTTTATAATCGCTAAAATAGTAGTTCGTCAATTGGACAGTGAAGCTAGAGACTGGTGCGTCTCACAGTGGCAAAGCTAGGAAAAAAACTTCTGTTAAGACATTTTTTAATTTGAGGGGATTTAGAGTGCTTTTTTCATGGCTTTTTTTAGTCGTTTTCTATGATCAAAAAAGAAGAATTTCTAGTTTTTGTTGCATGTTCTGAAAGACCGTAAACAATGCTGGCTGTGTATTAATCTGTTTCACCCAAATATACTTATGAATTGAAAAAGCATTGATTTTCCTCTTATGAAAGTATATTTCCGCAAACCGTACATCAAAATCTTTTTTGCAGATGTTCCCAAACTATGTTCTTCGCTAGTCAAGTTAGTTTCCATAAAAAAATAGTTGTTCAAAGGTTTAAGAACCCCTAAATAAAAAAAGGATAATTTCAAAGAGCTTATTTCTTACATGATCTTCTTAGGGCCTCACACACAAATGGTTTTACACCAGCAGGTGGCAACACATCGATAGTCACCGTTGTAGACGAAGAAGGAAATGGTTGCTCTCTCGTTTGCAGCGTTTCCAGATGCTTTGGAACTGGAATCATACCTGATGACTGTGGATTCGTCTTGCATGTGAGGCATTCTTAACTTTATTCAGAAGATATCCAATTAACAGGAATGGTCAGGAAATAAATGTCTCATCCCAGATAATCCATTTTATGCGCATTTAAACAATAGTATCATTCTACCATATCACCACGTTTTTCTAGTTTCTATCAGTAAATAATCTGTCGTTGTGCTATTTCGGCAATGCTTCTAACCTTATGCGCAAAAAAAATAGCTTTTTTTCTTAGGGGTATAATAATGTAAAAACACCCTTAAATCGTATGATAACAGCATAGCCATTAAAATTGTCGTGATAAATTTTATCATTTATCTACAATACGGTGAACAAATATTAATCTATATTGATTTTTTGATTTAAAAAACTTTGTTGTTTATTAATTCATGATGTTTAAATAAAAATGCTAATCCGTTAACAAGAATCAACGTGTACTAAGGGTATAAAAAATGTATAATACCTGACTTTGTTTAGAAGTTTCATTGTAAAGCCAAAAGTAAAACAGATTTTCAAATCTTTGAATGCCTTAAAAATAAAAAAAATAATCTGCCCTTTTTAATGTGTGCAGTTACCTTTCGGTCTCCAAAAGTAATTATGCCCTTCTCGCTAAAAAAAAAGTACGGTAAAAAGTTAAAAATAAAGACATTCTGGTTTCAGGATAGAGCCAGATCCCTGAACCTAAAGGAAGGGTCTTCAAATGTTTTCGGACCACGAAAGTTACCTCTCCACAGCATCCTTCCCCTTTTGATAACTGACACACGAACAGACGAATTGCTAGCAGTAATGGGAGTAATCGGAAGATACATGCAGCCGCAAGGGCATGTTCAAGTAATATAGTTTTTGTGAAATATTTTGTAAGAAATAGGTGTCAAAATTCTTCAAAAAATTCTAATTTCTATGCTTAAATCCCTCTTTTGTACTCTCAAACTGCGGTATATACATATTTGAGGAGAGCGATCTCCTTTGAAAGTAAATATCAGCAGAGTTGTATTTTTTAAAATTTTAACCTTTTAAATGTGCAAATGTAGTGAAGTTTAAAAGCAATACAGATCTTCATAATTTTTTCTGGTTCAATGCTTAATTTTTGAATTATTAATTTCAATGAAGATATCAAGGGGCTTGATTTTTTTAGGTTTTAGTCAATATGTTAATTTTTGGAATGGATCCACAAGTAGCTTTAAATCAACCAAGGTTCTTTATTGGAGATCCTAGGTACCTGGTAGAAACTTACAAGTGAGTATACATCTACTGAAAATATTTTTTCCTAATTTCCTTCCTTCTTTCCTCTAGGATTCAATAAATAAATCCCAACTATCTTGATATCTTGAAAACCATACGTCGAACCCAATAAAACTCTTTAGAAGCAACAAATTTTAAGTTAACTCTGTATTTTCAGGGACTCTCTGGA
The DNA here is from genome assembly GCA_024610705.1 of Tetragnatha versicolor. NCBI lineage: Eukaryota > Metazoa > Arthropoda > Arachnida > Araneae > Tetragnathidae > Tetragnatha > Tetragnatha versicolor. The sequence goes on along the minus strand of JANDEH010000011.1, from coordinate 6,774,768 downwards.
TGTTCTTTGTTTAGAAGGTGGCATCGACCCAACCGTTATCCCTGTGTTGGAGAGCAAAGGTCATACATGCAGGTTCGAAAGCGGTCTCAACAGGATCATTTTCGGCTATGGACATGTGATTGCTCGACCTTCACTTTTCGATCGCAATAATGTAACTACGAATAACGATGTCTGGTGGTCTGGAGCGGACCCTAGGATGGATGGTTGCGCCTTGGGTTATTGAGATTCACCATGGATTTTAAGGAGCCTATTTTTATTGAGTTTCTATTGTGGTCATTTTTGTTAAAATGTGCAAAGAAACCTATTCTGTGTATAAGTGTAATTTATATGAGATGTTAATAAAAGTGTTCTTGAGGAATAATTTTCTGATAATGCAGTTATTTAAGCAGGAATAGCAATGTCTGGTGGTCTGCAGAAGATCCTTGGACTTGGAAAATTGATATAATGCATCAATTTTATCATTAAAAATCTGAGTAATCGAAATTAATTATATCATAATATTAAAAAAGTTACTTTCACATCCTCGATCACTATTAACCAGTGACTTGTACTTGGTAATACTTGGGAAAAATAAGTTTTTTTTCCTTTCTTCTTTCCTGATTCAAGTTTTTATATTAACTAGGGTACCGTATTACCAGTATAATGTAACAAATTGGTACAGAATTTATCCCCGAATGTAAAATAAAAGAATCAAGTAAAGTAGTCCGAAAGAGAGTCTTTTGTCAATTTTCAGGACAGAATGCAAAGGCAAAAAAAATGTTTGGGTCACACGCACAAGCATAAATTAAATCAAAATACATTTGGAGAGTTTGTAAAAAAGGCGGGTACTCAATTTATAAAGTCGTCTTGAATGAAACTAGTTTTTTTCCTTCCTAGATACAAAATTTTCAATACATGTTTGTCTGAAGCAATGCTATTAAATAGGAACATAAATAACCATCAGAAATAAAATACATTTGATGTAATCACAAGTCACAATAACATTTAAAATAGCAAAAAAAATAGTAACATTTCTTTCCTCACCCTATTTAATTATTTCTTAAAATGCTTTGAAAAATTGTTTTTAAAGACAATTATTAGTAGTACCAGTTGACAAATGTCCTCATCAGAAAAATCAGCTAAACCAACAAAAAGTTGTGATGCATTGTATAGGTGAGACTTTTTTTTCATTATAATTAGATTTAATAAATATCATAACTTTTAAAAACATTTTTTAGTGTTTGGCATTAGGGTTTATTCTAAGAGTAGAGTTTCTAGAATATATAATACTATTGAAACTTTTTAACTCAAGAAATGAAATTTAAGTCAGTTTCAAAATTCCTTAACAAAACTAGATTATAAGTACAAGCAGTATGAAAATTCAGAAAAACATGTGGGCTCTTTTGATTGAGAAATATGTAAACTTTTAGATTTATTGTGGAAAATGTTTCCACGGTAGGCTTTTTCAAATAAAAATTAAAATTTGAAAAAGTCTTCTCTATTAATGTTTATTTATGTATTTTCGTATTAAAAATACATAATAAGTAGTTATAAAGAAATGAATTTTTGAGAATGTTAAACACACATTTGCTAGGTCATAAGATTGAATTTTTACACCATAATTGGTTTTTTAATAAATTTCTGGGGGATGAAGCCAATGAGGGGATTTGAGGATTTATCCCGAAAAAACTAAGAAAAATTTTTATGGCTTAAGAAAACGACTGAAACTACTTAATATCCCCCTCACCAAAAAATACAAATACCCCCTTCGAATTTTTTTCTTGTTACACCACGCCACATTGTTAGATTTTACGTGCTAATAATTAGTGTCTCTCCGCTAATTATCTCCCAACTCAAACTTCTTACAAATTTACTGAGGTGACTTAATTCGTTAAATTTAATAATAGATGTTACTAAGTTATATTAACAATGATTTTCCCAAAATTACCCCATTAATATTAATCTAATTTCAAAGACCTGATCAAAATTTGATAAGGGAGTTAGGATAAGAAATTTGAAAGATACCCCCAAAAATAGAAATAACTCATCAATTCCAAAGTTTCAAAATCCTTTTTAACGCCTACTTGCCAGCTCTACTAGCAAGGCAACTGGTATCGCGCCAGATTCTTGATTAGATGGCGCTAGTAGTCCAGCAGTGATCCACAGAGACCGGAAAAAGGAAACTGGGAATGAAATCCCGGCTGCTTGCTTTGTGCTGTTTTGTTGCGCTACTTGCGCTGATTGTCAGAGGAGAAACATGTGTTGCTGGTTTGCGCACAAAACAATTGTTTGTAAGAACATTTTCTTCTCATTCAAAGAACCAAGGAAGAAATCAATTACAGGTTAGATTGCATATTGATTTTCCTTTATTGACGAAAATTCCAGATGTATCTGTTAGGTTCTTTGATATAAACTTCATGTTCATTGAATACCTCATTGAATCACTACCTCGTTTTAAAAAAACAAGCTAGGTGCAAATTAATAATATTAAATACTAAGGATGGATCTATAATAATCCCCAAATATTCCTATTTAATATTTGTAGTATAATCTATGCGATTCACGAAATGGATTTAGTGAGAGAATTACATAACCTAAACAGCTTTACTGCATCAAATAGTTTCATTAAAAAGATCTAATAAATTTCTTTCCTTGTTATTGTTTTTTCTTTAAATTACCTTTGATAGCCTATTGGAAGTTCGATTTCGGCAGAAGGGTAAGAAATCGGTAATTTCGGATGCTTTACGTAGCTATACCATTGTGGTGGAGAGGGATTAAAGAGTAATTAAATCTGAAACTTTTTTCTTCAATTTGTATTTATTTTATGCAGAATGCACTAATTTTTGATCTTGTAGTTAAAATTTAAATTAATGAAATGCGGCTAAATGGTATCCACAAAGTTTTGGTAACTCAAAACATTTACCAAAAAACCTATATAATAATGATTCTATACCGACTGATGATGATTTCCATAAAATACAGGATCAAACTAAAACAACTATAGGTTATATATCTTTGAAACAACTTATTAAGTTTTCTTGATACACTTGAATTTTACTTTTTAATTATAGTCTTAACAAATATTTTAATTAGTAAACTAAGCTTATTTGATAGTTGTAAGCTATAAATCTTTGATCAGTTCTGATAGATACCCATTTTATTACCTTGCAAAATTATCTCTTTGGGGTTTTTTTCAGCAAAGTGAACAAAAAAAATGTGTGAAATAGAAAGAGGGCGATCAACCTGGGTTGTCACTCCCTTGATCACCCCAGTGTACCAGATAATCAAAAATTAGTTTCCAGAGTTGAGTTTAAAAAATTTTAAGTGGGAAATCTTCCGACTCCTCTTTAAAAGTAGAACTTTCAAAAATATTTACAAAAACAAATATTCATATAAAAATGTATTCCCAAGTTATGATCTTAAATTGAAATTTAACATGGTACTTTACTTAAGGACGCCTATAAATTACGTGAGGAGGGTTTTTTTCGAAATTTTAGACCCCTCCCTCCCCCTTGGTGAGATTTTGCTGGACCCCCTCCCCCCTTAAATTTTCACATGAGATTTTTCCTATTACTCTTAAATAATTTCTTTTATATGTTCTAGCTACATTTGTTTTGTCTTATCAGAATCACACTTAACATATACATTGCAAGAGCTTTAATTTTAATACAAATCCATGTTGAAATCCAAAACGTGGTTTCAACTTTAATTATCATGACTAACTGGACAGTGGCGTAACTAGAGTTGACTCATGGGGGGTGTTAATCCCACCAGTGAACCACTTCAACATATCACTCCCTTCCAAAAAAGATTTCTCATGATATATAGGTATACTATAATCAATAGCTTTAAATTAAATAAATAGTTAATAATTTTTCATTAAAATGTTTTTTTTGAAAGAGCAATCAAGAAATAGCTTTTAAATCTATTTATATAAATTATAAATTTCCAAAGGTCAAAACTACATTTAAGAGGCTGAATTTTCAAGGGCAAAGCACAGTATAAAAGACCTCAAAATTTCTGAGGGGGGGGGTTCTCCCCCAGAAACTTTTAAAAAATTTGTCTTTTAAAATAGTGTTTAAGTTCATTTTGAGGCTCTTTGGGTTCAGTCCGAAAAGAACGGTTCCTTGTAAACCGCCAAATTTTCTAGGGAAAATTTTAAGTTCTTAATGTTTTAGAACAGGGGTTTCCAACTTCTAAGTCCTTGAGGGCCACAATCAAAATTAAAAGTCAAGTGGCGGGCCCAAAGTAATCTGTGGCTCCTTTTTATCCATGATAGAATTTTCGGGGATAGAGTCTTATAGTATGGAATTTTTCCAGCAGAAGAGGGACATATTATTACTACTGTGTATTTTCAAAAATTTTTTAGGATATATAAATTTTTTACCTTATACAACTTTAACACTGAATATTACTTTAATTGGGGGTCTTCCTCAAGAAATTTCCCTAAAAATATCACCTAATTTTTGGATACCCATTTTGTCCCTCCTCGACATAAAGATTGATTTAAGCCCTTGCTATGTTCAGGGGGGGTTTCAGGTTATATTCAACCTCCCTCTTGAAATACAAATTTTTAATTTTTCACCATAGAAAACAAAGCTACTTCATAACCCAAGAGGTAAAAATAGGGGGAGGGGGTGTTCGGGGGTCCTCTCCGAATTTTTTTTGAAATTTTGCATGATTAAAAGTGTTTTGAAGCTACTTTTTGGGGGGTTTCAGGGAGCGATGCAATGGGGGAGTTACGTCCCCAATAACCCCTATGTAACTGGCTAATGATTCGCTGTTTTGACATTTTGCAAGACCCCTCCCCCTTTTTAACCTCGCTTAATTTATGGATGTCCCGTTATGTATTAGCCTGATGACTGTTTCAAAGTGCCTTTAATGTGCTATAGCTGTGCTGGTGAATCTAGTTGTCGCTGATTAGTTAACCCTTTCAGTCCTAGCCACCTTAAAGTTACCATACAGTTTAATGGCTATCTCGGGCAGTCTAGGACCGAAAGGATTAATAGGGGTAGTAAGTAAGTACTATTGAGACATTCTGTGTTGGGTAGATTAATATACCTGATCTTTTATAAGGGGAAAACTTTGCAAGACTAGATAAACTTTCCTCAGCTAAAATAGATTGGTGATTTTTTACAGGACAGATAATGGAATTGAACCCTATCCTCTTGAGATTTGAACAGAATATATCTCCACAGAATTTGTATTTCGAGACTGCCTTCAGGTATCTAAAGAGATGAAATGGTGTTATACCACCAGCTTCTTCTGTGGTTAGGGGTCCTCGAAACTCAGAAGTTTTGCTTTTTTGACTATAGAAAACGAATAAAACTACCTCATACCCCCCTCCGATATACCAACATCACCCTACCAAATTTTTTTCTGTCCACGCCACTGCCTGGGTGTTTCAGCGTGATTATTGCTTATAAGTATTATTTAAAAAGGTATTCTATTCAATGGAAGTTTTTATTTAAATAAAAAAGTTGAATTATAGAGTCACTATATTTAAAATCTGTGAATTTACTACCAATTTCTCCATATTTATATTAAAGGTAGGCATTGGTCTTATCTAGACTATTTCAGGATATTCCATTGGATAAGAGTAAAATCTTTGGTTGTCAAGTGGTGGTATCTGTGCTATGCCATTTCCTGGATTTCAGTTCTAAATCTAAGCGTATTAGTTGTCCTAGAGAAGGTGCTCAATCACTGGTTGCAAAATAGAGAGAAAAAAATATGTCTTTAATTTTTTTTAACAGTAATCATGTTCTTAAAATATTACAAGGGATTGTTACAAGTAAAAAGTTACAGCTATTTTAAATACTTAAATAAATTTTAACAATAGAGGAGGGTCAGCAAAATACTCAATCTAAATGAGGGGGTTTGTAATTTAACAACCTAGATAAGGGGGTTAAAGTTTGAGAGCCCCTACACCAGAGTATCATGATTCACAAATTCGGAACAAATAGCAAATTTAGAAATCATAGGTGGCAGCATGAATTCCAGAAACAGAATTGAATTAACTCTTTTCTATCAACACTAATGCTATTATTTTTTATGATTACCTGCGGGTTAATGTTTCCAAGGAAAATTGCTGGAATAGATTTGTCTCCACTAATTTTTACTTTTACAGAAAACTTTCACCCATGAGTAGGCTTACCATACATACAGGGTTTTTAGAGATGTCCGGGGTTTCATACATTTTAGATTTCCCAGACATCTTTAGGAAAAAAAATCCCGACCTAGCTTTTTAACGTCTGTTACACTTCAGAAAACTTACTATTAGTGAATTCTGTGATAAAAATTAAGTAAATCAAACAATTTTTGAAAAAGCATTGTTAAATGAAAGTATAAAATTTGATATTTCTGTTTAAGGTTTATTAGTTTTTATTCCTTGGTAGTATATAGCACTTATTAAGAAATTTCAAAAATATATGTCCTGGGTTGGATCCGAGAAAATATGGTAAGCCTACCCATGGGTGACAGACAGGGATTTCACTATGGTTTTTTTTATCAAAAAATACAAAAGACACTGTCAGGGACAGTTTTTGTCAGAAAAAAAAGAAAAATCTGAATATTCTAAAAATATTTGAAGGAGGTTTTAAAGAAATATTCATATTGGGTTTGTTTTTTGAATAATTTGTGTTAATTTATTTATCTCAAGCTTAAAAAACCTGCTGCATCTAATTAATTGGTCAGTTTAGCTATTTTGCTGAAGCTTTTTTTCTCCATTTGAGCCTCCATTTGGAATTTTTTCTCCATTTGGAATTTTGGTACTTTAGGATAAGCTGAGTGGAAATCTTGCAAAAAGACTAAATTAGAAACATTTTACAAATTTACACATAAAAATATTCCAAAAATTAAAAGCAAAACTGCGTTAAATGAAATAATATACTGGGTTTTCTTTTCATCATCTTTGATTTTTTGTAGCTATTTATCATAAAATCAGGAGCTTTTGCCCTGCTAATCCTAATGTACGTACAAGAATTTTTTCCCTGAATTTTAGGGATTTAGTTGTGTTTTGAGAAGAGTCTTTGATTCTTTACCAGGGAATGGGTCTCAATCCTTATTAAGATTTTGACAGTTGTATAGTAATAAATATACCTCATTCCTGGAATTTTAATTTTTTTAAATCAATAAAATGACTAAGTTCATACGCAATTAAATACTTAGATTTTTTTACAGTAAAATAATAGTGATCCATAGTTGTTTCTGGATACTTTTACTTCTCCTTACAAATATACCCCCATATCTTTGAAATAAAGCAGTGAGATGCTGGCATTAGTATTGTGCAATTTCCCTGGTTTTCTATAAAAGTTTTTGAAAGTTTCATGAAAATAAACAAAAACTTATCTAATGTTACAAAAAGTAGCAAATAAATTCATCTGGCTGGTACCACAGAAAGATTTAGGCAAAGTTGTAACCTCTTTGTATTTACAAGTAATGTTTACAAAAATTTGAATTTTCACAAATATAAATTGCACCTAAGGGTATCCCAGTCTTTTATTTCATTAATTTACTTATCTTTATTCGTGATTATTCGAAAAATTATACTATCACCAGACTGTTTGTTTATAAATATGCTCGATCGATAACCTGCTGCTATTGGTCAGTTCAAAACAACGGGAACATCACTTTGGAACATTTTAACAGTTGATAACAACTCTCAACTTTGTCTCTCAGTGAGAAGAATATTGTTTTCGGGAAGAATAATTCTATTTCTAAAGTTTAGAAATATCTAGGAGTTGTTTAAATTTGGAAAAAACGAAGCAACGTGCATGTAGCTGTTGTTTTGATGAAAATGACAGCAGATGCCACGTGATGAGAGCGAACCAATGACAATTCCTTTTCTGCCAGCGTCACCTGCGCAAAAGGAGTGCGCGCGTCGCAATACCCATCCAAAATGCCGTCTAGTTCAGAAGGGAAGTCCGTTTCGTCAACAACGCAAGCAGAGAAACCTATTCATTATACGTAAGTTTGTTGAATTGAATCCAAGTTAAGAGTTAAGCCGAAAGAAGAGTTCCCTGGTCATGTTTATGGAACTTCAAGTGGTGATATTTGCGTTTTGTTTATAGGTATTTGAAGGAATTTCGCGTGGAGCAATGTCCACTATTCCTACAGCACAAATGTACCCAACACAAGCCTTTCACGTGCTTCTATTGGCATTTTATGAATCAACGTCGTCGGAGACCTGTCAGGAGACGAGATGGCACCTTCAATTATAGTCCGGATGTTTACTGTTCGAAATACGACGAGACAACGGGAATATGCCCCGACGGAGACGAGTAAGTGCGACCGTTTGACAGCGCTTGACAACCTACTCTCTGCGCGTGCAGCCATGTTTCTGTTCAACGGGAGGGAGCGATCGTTTCGTTTTCGAATATTCCCCGCTATATTTATCGTTTGTTTTGGCTGATAAATGATTTTTATCATTCGTAAATTGTTCCCTGGTTTTTCCTGGGCCTCTCTCTATTTGTTTTATGGTGTTGACTGTGTGATAAGATATTCTCGGATTGATTATTTTCGACATGTGGACCCTTCTTTTGCTTGTAAACAAAATACGCCATATTAGTGCGTCCCGCCATATTGTGTTGCGCGCGCGCCAATGTGACGTTTTTGATGGCTAAAGAGGTGATGTAAAAATCTTTTGACAGCTGTGTGTTTACTATTGGTTACAGCTGATTGCATTTGAATAAGTTAATGAAAAAAAATTTTATTTCTTCTTATTTGTTGTAACTTGGGTATTAGTTGCCATTTTAATAGTGAAACATAAAACTTAATTTACGTCAAAATAAACATTTCATCAACATCAGGGTTGGCCGGTTTAAACTATGGTTTTTTTACCAAAAAAACCACTTGGTTTTTTTAGAAATTATAAAATATTTTCAGGATTTTTTAAAGAAAGTGTTATTAAGTATAATCTTTTGCACAAAATTAAAAGGTCGGATTTATAAAAAAATTGACATTTTAAGGTGATTAAAAATCAGAAATCTTTTAATTTAATGGTTTTAATTATTGAATTCTCTATAAACTTAACCTTAAATGCTTAAGTTAAACTTAATATATTTTGCAAGAGATAGTTCATTTATTAATTTCCTTTAAAATGAAGCATTATTTCAAAGAGTAACTAAACATACACAAAAGTTATCTGTTTTTCACTGATAAAATATGGCTTGGATTTTAATAATTAATAAAACCAATTCGTCTTATTTGTCAGTCATAAAAACCAGTTGGTTTTTTTAGTAAAATTAATAAAAACCGTTGATTTCTTTAATGATAAAAACTAAAAACCAGTTGGTTTGTTTATAAACAGATAAAAACCTGTTGGGTTTTTTTACTAAATTAATAAAACTGTTAATTTCCTTAATCGGATTACTCAATCATTTATCCAATTTCAATTAACATTAGTTGCTTACATTTCCCTTTTATTTATTAAAAAAGTTAAATTTTCTCTTACTAAAGAAATTTCTTAAGTTCATAAATAATCCATATAATTAATTTGATTATTTTACCATTTAATAATTAATCAAATTAATTATCTTTATCAATTATCCAATTTCAATTAACATTAGTTGTTTACATTTCACTTTTACTTCTCATTTAAAAAATAAAATTTTCTCTTTCTTAAGAAATTTCTTAAGATCATAAATTAATCCATATATAATTAAGATAAATAATTTGATTATTTCAACCATTTATCCAAGATAAATTAACACTGATTTTTATTTACTACAATAATATTAGATATTCAGTTGGAATATTTTAGAAACAAAAATTATTTTTAAAACAAATTAATTTAATTTTAATTAATTGAAATATGGGTCAATCCATGTGAAATCATCCAGAAAAAGAGAAAATTATTGCTCGACATTTTTGATTTTTTTCATTCTTTGCTAGTTAGTTAACCTTAATTTAGAGATACTAAAACAAGTGTTTAAAATTTTTTAAACCTTTCCAATTTTTTTTGGCGGCCATTTTTTGCCTGGTCGAAACCTGTTTTCGGTGAAAAACACACTTTACGGAAACCCTTATTACTTTCTTTCTATCCAACATATATAAATGATTTCAAAGCCATTTTATTTATTAAAGAATGAACTAATTTAATGTGTTAAGTATTTTTATGAAAATAGTTTAAAACATTTTTTTATATATTTTTGAAAATCTCATTTTTTGAGTGAAAAATTCGGTTTTTGACCTAAAAATTTTATAGGAAAAAACTGAAACTCACCTTTGCAAATTTTTTCCTCAATATATCCCTTTCTAAACAATGTTTTAAAAGTGAAATAAAACAATTCAAGCCTGTCCCCTTTTTATAAAAATTAGTCAAACTTGGCATCTCGGCTAAAAAATGCCAAAATCAAAGTTCAATATCTAAAACTGGACAGATAGGAAAATTATGAAATTTTTACAGGATAGTCTTCTAATGTATATAAACAAGTAGTAAAAATTTCATGAGTGATATCTGGGTGGTTTAAGAAATATGAAGCTTCGAAATTGCATTGAAAGACCTATATATTTACATTCATTTTTTAACAGAAACAACTTATATATTGCACAAAATATATTTTTCTCACTATTTAAAATAAATAAAAATGTATTTTTTTATTTCAAAAAAGTAATATTGTAAAATATATACAAATCACTATAAATATGACTTTATTTAGACACTTAAAGGTTCCATTAACTTTATTAAAAATAGGTTAAATTGTTGAATCAAATCAAAATCCGTGAACTAAAAGTGATGTGGTATTTGAAATTTTGGAATATCAGAAATTTAATTGATGAATAAAATGGGTTTTTCTTCTGGTTATGAAGTGTGTGAAATAAATATTAGAGATATTTCATTACAAAGTGATTCAGTAATATTATAACTGCGCCCTGTAACAGTAATTAATTTCAATGGAGTTAATGTCCCAAGTACATTGGATACTTCTACCCAAACTGTGTCATTTTTAGATAATTGAAAGGATGTTTTGGGACCATAATGGATGAATAAAGTGAATTAAAAGGTCACTGCTTTCCCCGTTTAGTTCGAGAACTTTCCAAATCCACCACTTATTGTCATAAATGCACACAATGTAGTTATTAATTTTGAAAAGTTAATGGAACCTTTAAATGTCTAAATAACCACTGAAACCTCTAATTTCACCATTCAACCCATTTTTTAAAATCCGCCTCTACATAACAAAATAGGCATGTTAGCGGTCTTGCCCTGAAGCCTTTATTTTATGCACATATATTTGACACAGATACACCTCAGTTTCCAATGAAGTATTTTAGATTTTTTGAACCCTCTTTGTTTGCTTTCTCTAGTTTTTATACATTGTGCAATTCGAATCTTAAGTCAATAATTTACCATGCAATATCAGTTTTATTTGTAGAGAAACACCTCCTCTATTGTTTTCTTCTAGTTTTTTTGCTGTGCAATACGAGTTGTCAGTCAAAAACTTGGTAAAATCAGTTTATTTTGTCAAGAAATACCTCTGCATTGTTTTCTTTTTCTTAATGTGCAATATGAGTTATTAGTCAAGAATTTATTATGCAATTTACAACAACAGTTTTTTTCATCACAAAACACAAAGATTTTCAAGGCTTCATATTTCATACTAGAATATATGGAGCAATAAGGGTGGTTCTGAGTTAAGAATTTTCTATACAGTATCAGTTGTTTTTGTCAAGAAATACAAGGACTTTCAAGGTAATTCCGAGGCTTCATATTTATAGTGATTTGTATATATTTTACAATATTAATTTTTTGAAATAAAAAAATACATCTATATTTATTTTAAGTAGTGAGAAAAATATGTTTTGTGCAATATATAAGTTATTTGTGTTAAAAAATGAATGTAAATAAATAGGTCTTTCAATGCAATTTTGAAGCTTCATATTTCTTAAACCACCCAGATATCACTCATGAAATTTTTACTACTTGTTTATATACATTAGAAGACTATCCTGTAAAAATTTCATAATTTTCCTATCTGTCCAATTTTAGATATTGAACTTTGATTTTGGCATTTTTTAGCCGAGATGCCAAGTTTGACTATTTTTTATAAAAAAGGGACAGGCTTGAATTGTTTCATTTCACTTCTAAAACAATGTTTAGAAAGGGATATATTGAGGAAAAAATTTGCGAAGGTGAGTTTCAGTTTTTTCCTATAAACATTTTAGGTCAAAAACCGAATTTTTCACTCAAAAAATTAGATTTTCAAAAATATATAAAAAAATGTTTTAAACTATTATCATAAAAATACTTAACACATTAAATTAGTTCATTCTTTAATAAATAAAATGGCTTTGAAATCATTTGAATATGTTGGAAAGAAAAAAAGTAATAAGGGTTTCCGTAAAGTGTGTTTTTCACCGAAAACAGGTTTCGACCAGGCAAAAAATGGCCGCCAAAAAAAATTGGAAAGGTTTAAAAAATTTTTAACACTTGTTTTAGTATCTCTAAAGTAAGTTTAACTAACTGGCAAAGAATGAAAAAAATCAAAAATGTCGAGCAACATGGCCTGGATGATTTCACATGGATTGACCCATATACAAATCATTTATCAATTATAAACAACCCCTGAAATAAATGTCTCATTTACAACTCAATTTCAAACATCAATGCTAAAATAACTTATTCTGATAAAAAAAATTCTAAAAAAACTTGGTTTAAACCAAATAAACCCGTTTTTTTTTTTTTAAAAAAAAACCCGGTTTTTTGCCAACCCTGATCAACATAGTTATCCCAAGTTTACTAATTTTGCTAGAATTAGAAATAGTTTAATAGTATTTATATTTTTAACTTAAAATGAAGTCTATTTTTAAGGATATGATATTTTGTCATCATATTTTACATTGAAATTTTTATACTGGATTTTTTTAGTCATTGTTCTTTTTTTTTTCAAAATAAACTTGATAGAATGTAAAATTAAACAGTATTAGTCTTATGCTATCTTTATCAACAGACTTAGTTATGCTATTATTCATTTTAAAAGGGCACTAAGTTATATCTAGGAAATTATTTTGAACTAATGTAATGTTAAATCGGGCCTGCACTGCTTTTCCTATTTAGTAAATTCTATTGACATGCTGGTTTACTTTTATTTGGATCTATGTAGTGTCTTGATATAGGCATTATTGGGAAAATTAAATATAAAATTGCATTATTACAGTAAAATCTCGTTTCAACAAAAAACCCCATTATTACAAAAGTCCTGAAAGTCCCCAACCATTTTTATTTGAACTATTGAAATACTGTTAAAACGAAGTAGGGTCATTCCATGTGAAATCAACCAATTAAAATGCAATTTTTGCAGGTGAAGTCTCAGATTTTCTTGAAATTTACAATATGTGTTGTACACACTTAGTGTTGTAAAACTGTGAAGTTTCAGATTTTTCTGATGATTTTTTCCAGAGATATGGCCTTTCAAAACTTCAAAATTTTCAGTTTTCTGGAATTTTAGGTAATTTTCAAATAGCTGTATCTCATCACCTATTCATGCTAAAGACATGAAATTTGTTTTAAATTATTCAGTATTGTATGATGTTTCATAATATATTAACCCTAACAAAGATATAGATTTTTAAAATTTAAAATTTTTTAAATTTTTCAAAAAAATTTAAATATTTAAAAATAGGTATAATTGATTTTCTTTTTAAAAATATATTATTTCAAACACACTTTCAGCAACATATGGGCCAAATTTCAAGATGGTATCTTCATGGGTTCAGAGAGAAAAAAAATGTTTTCTACCATAATGTGCTCTTAAATTTGGAAAAAAACACATATTTTGAGCTAGTAAAAAGCATTTTACCTATAAATACTACCAATTTATTTAGGAATATTGATATTAATGCATAATTTACACTTACTTTCATTTTAAAATATTTAAATTTTAAAATTTAATTTTTTTTTAAAACTTAAATTTTTTAAAAATTTAAATTTTAAAAAATAAAATTTATTTCTAATTTAAATTAGTTAATTTATAAAAAATGTTCAGCATAATACTATTACTTTAGTATCAAAGGATTGTAAGAAGTTCTAAAATTTTAAAAAGTAGAAGATTAAAGATGGGGAGAGCTCTAAATAAAATTCATTGTCAGAAATGAAACCATAAAAAGCAATTTTACAATAATTTTGTCCGAAAAATCTTATTTAATAATGTATAGGTATAAAATTACAAATTATGTACACCTATTACTACATAATTAAGTTCTTGAATTCTTATTATGAATTACACAAGTTCAGGTTTTCAAAATGTTAGGAACTTGAAATGTTCTACCCGTTGCCATTGTTGGATGTAAATTACTAATTACACAATATAAAGATTTTAGGTACAGTCAAAATATTTGGTTTTCTTGGATAAGAACTGATGGTCCACAGGGATGTAAAAAAGAAATTTCAACTTCTTCTGACTGGTCTTATGACAAAACACATCCAATCCACCATTCATTCTCACAGGCAACATACCCAACAATCGCTTCAAATGGAGCATCTTCCTCACAAGAATTTGCTTGATTCACATGTGTGTGATGTGTATCAGAAAAGGAGAACAGTCTTGTTATATTTTTTTTATTCAAAGGTATAAAAGCATGGTATTGTTGTGTTCAAACAACTGTTATGACTTTTTGAATCTTGTTTTTAATGACTTTTCTTCTTCAATATACTCGATATTGCTAACATGATGGATGGTTTTTTTTTTTTGACCATTGAAAAGAAATTAGGATTGGAGGAAACAGAAGCTGTTATAATTTTAGACTTAACTGAGAACTATTCATTTGTTTTACACAAGGCTTCGACTGGAACAATGCTATGGAAACAGTTCAATTTGTTGTCTATTTTAAAGAAATTCATTTTGCCACAGGAGATTTACTAAAAACTCCCAAAAGTTTTGTTTTCATCAGACTGTTGAAGAAGAAAAGTATTGAAGAAAAGTCGGTTCTTACGTATTATCTCGTCGACCGTACCGCTGAATCTGAAAACGGTAAACAACCCATTGACTTTTCTATGGATGTGCCGCTGAATTTGACAGTTACGTAACAGTCGATGGGATGATACGTAAGTACCAAAAAGTCATTAAAACAAGATTAAGAGAAGCCATAACAGTTGTTGGAACACAACAATACCGTGCTTTTATACTTTTGAATAAAGAATAAATACTAACAAGACTGTTCTCCTTTTCCGATACACATCACATGGGTATGTTTAATTTTTAATTTTATACCTATACATTATTAAATAAGATTTTTCAGACAAAATTATTGTATAATTGCTTTTTATGGTTTCATTTCTGACAATGAATTTTATTTAGAGCTCTCCCATCTTTAATCTTCTACTTTTTAAAATTTTAGAACTTCTTACAATCCTTTGATACTAAAGTAATAGTATTATGTTGAACATTTTCTTATAAATTAACTAATTTAAATTAGAAATAAATTTTATTTTTTAAAATTTAAATTTTTAAAAAATTTAAGTTTTAAAAAATTTAAATTTTAAAATTTAAATATTTTAAAATGAAAGTAAGTGTAAATTATGCATTAATATCAATATTCCTAAATAAATTGGTAGTATTTGTAGGTAAAATGCTTTTTACTAGCTCAAAATATGTGGTTTTTCCAAATTTAAGAGCACATTATGGTAGAAAACATTTTTTCTCTCTCTGAACCCATGAAGATACCATCTTGAAATTTGGCCCATATGTTGCTGAAAGTGTGTTTGAAATAATATATTTTTAAAAAGAAAATCAATTATACCTATTTTTAAATATTTAAATTTTTTTGAAAAATTTAAAAAATTTTAAATTTTAAAAATCTATATCTTTGTTAGGGTTAATATATTATGAAACATCATACAATACTGAATCATTTAAAACAAATTTCATGTCTTAAGCATGAATAGGTGATGAGATACAGCTATTTGAAAATTACCTAAAATTCCAGAAAACTGAAAATTTTGAAGTTTTGAAAGGCCATATCTCTGGAAAAAATCATCAGAAAAATCTGAAATTTCACTGTTTTACAACACTAAGTGTGTACAACACATATTGTAAATTTCAAGAAAATCTGAAGACATGAGGTTTTGACCATTGGTTGATTTCACATGGAATGACCCAGTAGTTTTATGGTCCCGTGAAGTTTGTTACAATGGGATTTTGCTGTATTTTTTCCAAAATTTGTTATTCATATTTTTCTGATAACACATTACTTGTTTTACAGTTGTGGGTATCTGCATCGGACAGCTGGAGACACTGAAAGACGATACCATCTTAGGTATTATAAAACTGGGGTCTGTGTTTACGATACAGATGGCAGGGGTTACTGTGTTAAAAATGGACCTCACTGTGCCTTTGCACATGGCATCCATGACTTACGCAACCCAGTGTACGATCTTAGAGAATTACAGGCCATGGATTCAAATGAAGAAGGTCCTAATGGATTGGCTGGACCCAATAACTTAGATAAAGAAAGAAATGCTTTAAATGAAGATCCCAAATGGCAAGGTATGCTTAATTTGTTAAAAATTGATTATATTCATTAATTTACTTAGCTTTGTAACATAAATTTTACTCAAGTTAAACTTAATTGTATGAGGGTTTTTAGAATACTTAATGAAATATTTAAAAATAATTGATGAAAAAAACCTTTTTAAAGAACGTTTTTAAAATGCACTAAAAAGTATAAAATTTTTTGTAACTCCTTGTAAAACAAAAAACGTGGGGATCATGCATTAGGTATTTAATCCAACTTCATTTGATCATTCATTTAAATAATTTTTAACTGTGGATATAATGGTAAATAGTGACAAGAGTAATAGCTGTAAATATCATTGCATGATCCCCACGTTTTTCGTTTTACAAGGAGTTACAAAAAATTATTTTATACTTTTTAGTGCATTTTAAAAACGTTGTTCTTTAAAAAGGTTTTTTTTTCATTAATTATTTTCTGGTTTTTAGTTTTGTTGTGGAAAGTTTAGAATTCGTGACCTGAACCCCTGAATGCCTTCCAAGAATTTGATTCCTTTCTCTTTTTAATAAAACTAAAAAGTGTTTTTTTTTCTGAACTTTAACTATAACACATGGCTTTACTCTGTTTTGTTAAAATCATTGCACAGTTTTTGCCTCTAGCTATTATTCAGTTGACGTTGGAAATTTTTGAAACACTAGTAATATAAAAAAGTGTTTTAAAAAATATATTGGTGACAAACTTTTCAGTAACTAATTAATAAAGTCAGTCCCTTAGATGTATTACAAATACAAAATTTGCATGAAGTACTGCATGTACTATGTATTACTTTTATTCTTACAAATTTTAATTTTACTAATAGTTTATACAACACTTCTAAAGCCATCATGATAACGAGAGGAGGCAAACTGCACAACAATGGTTTTTTAACAATAAGGTCCTATAGTTGAACTTCTAAACTTTAAGTCCCCCTGGGGGTTCAGGGACAGCAAATTGAACCGAACTAACGAGATAATATCGT
Organism: Tetragnatha versicolor; assembly: GCA_024610705.1. Classification (NCBI taxonomy): domain Eukaryota; kingdom Metazoa; phylum Arthropoda; class Arachnida; order Araneae; family Tetragnathidae; genus Tetragnatha; species Tetragnatha versicolor. The sequence continues at coordinate 6,757,322 of JANDEH010000011.1, read as the reverse complement.
ATTGTCATCCAGATCTGAACTATGTTCAAAATTTCAAGTCTCTAGCTCAGGGGTTTCCAACTGGCGGCCCGCAGGGTCATTTTGTGCGGCCCGCGAAGCTCTCTGAAAACCCTCCAAAAAGTAGCTTCAAAACACTTTTTAGCACACTAAATTCAAAATTTTTTCGGGGGAGAACCCCCGACCCCCCCCCCATATACCTCTTACATTATGGACTAGCTTCGATCGTTTTCTATGGTGCAAGAATTAAAAGTTTAATGTTTCGAGAGGTCGTTTGTAAAACCTGAAATTCCCCCTGAGCGTAGCAAGGGGGGATGAAGGCTTAACCTTTATCATGAGGGACAAAATGAGTATAAAAAATTAGGTAAAACAATCATCTGAGGAAAATTTACAAACATTGTCTTAAGGAAGACCTTTTATTTAAGTAATATTCAGAATATTAAATATATTCAGTATTCCTACGAGTTGTATAAGAGTAAAACAATTCATATATCCTCTAGAATTTTGGAAAATACAGTGTAGTGCATACATGCAAAATATGTAAACAACCTTCGTTCCTCTTTTGCTGGAAAAGTTTTATATTGAAGACTCTCACCCCAAAAAAATTATCATCGTTTAAAAGGAGTCAGATTACTTGCGGCCCGCCACTTGACTTGTGATTTCGATTGCGGCCCGCGAATACTTAGAAGTTGGAAACCCCTGCTCTAGCTCATGGGGAAGTATGCTTAAAATTGATTACTAAATTCCTCCCGAACAGACAGACGGACAGACAAGATTGAAAGTGACCTAATAAATACGTTGTAACTAACAAAATGAAGTTATAGTTCTTAAACTGTTATTGTGTCCTTTAAATGCACATAGTACTTATTTCCTGAAGATTGTAAAGCATTCTCTTTAAAATAAAAATGCTTTCATATAAATTTATGATAATTTTGGCTTCTCTTTATATCTGAATAACTCTTTCTTTAAAATCAGTTATGTTTTAAATCTTCTATTGTTGAAGGATGAAGTATTAATTTGGAAAATTTTCTTTCAGATACAAATTATGTTTTAGCAAATTATAAAACTGAGCAATGTAAAAGACCTCCTAGGCTATGTAGACAAGGATATGCATGTCCTTCCTTTCATAACAATAGAGACCGTAGAAGAAGCCCTAAAAAGTGTAAATATAGGTAAACATTTTCATTTTACTGCTGTTTTTTCAATGATAAAATTTTTTGGGCGACAGTCCTTGGGCAAATTTAAGGAGGGGTATTGGGGGCAATGCCCCCCCAAAGTTTTTGATAAAATTCCATTATTATAGGGGAAATCATGTTTCCAAAGCCAATCAGCTTGCTCCCCCAAGTTTTCCATTGTGTTCCCCAGGGTTTACTACCTAAATCCGCCCATGCCACTGTCAACTTCTTTGACTTATAAATTTTGTAGGTTAGATTTAAATAGGGCCTCAATGGTAAAAACAGCAATGGGTTGCTAAAAAATCGAGACTTATCATTTGGTTGCTGCTATAGTGCAGTCAAAAGAGTGGGTGACTGTTTTAGTTAGCTGTTGCCATGGAGGACCTGTTTCAAATTTGTCCTGGAATTGGATGGTAGGTAACTGTTTATTGAAGATTTTTTTAGCAAAATGCTTGGTGCATTTTGAGGTTCTTGTGTATCATTCTGTTGACCATCAGTTTCAGCAGCAGTCAAATGGTTTTGGCATTTTCATTTTCTGTGGCATAGTTGGCAGAGTATGGAAGTATCCTTTTTTGACAGCCAAGTACTTGAATACATTGCTAAAAAATCATTTTGAACCGTTAATTTTTTGGATTCCCATGCTTTTAATTTGTGTTAATTTGTAAAACATATCCTCAAAAAGTAATATTTGTGCAAAGGTAATTGAAAAGTACAGAGTACAATTATGTTTATTCCATATTAGATCTACTCCTTGTCCAAATGTTAAGCAAGCTGATGAATGGGGTGATCCTGCAAATTGTGAAAATAGTGATAATTGCCCTTACTGTCACACACGTACAGAACAGCAATTTCATCCAGAGGTAAGATGGTTACTTTGCTGAATTCTTCAAAGTTGCTATATTCTTGGATTGCCATGACAGTAATGGATAGGGTGGCTACAGAACCTGGAAATCAGGGAAAATGGGCAGGTTTTTTTAATCTGGAAAAATATGGGGAAATTTTAAAAATATGTAAATCAGGGGAATTTTCCTGGTGACAGCATTTTGAGGTACTATTTTTCTTTCTTCTGAAACCTAGTGAATGTTTTTAACTCTTCTTAATTCAACGATGAACATATTCTGTGATGTTTGCTCTGTTTAGACTCTAGTATCACTCAAGGTTAAAATAATTTTATGTATTTTTTAAAACTTTAATAACATGTAGGGATGTTTTCAAATCAAATCTTTATTATTATTAACACAACACACATACAACAAGCATACATAGAACACACAAAAAATAGTTATGTGGCACCAAAAGAGCAAATCTCGTCCTTGCTACCAAAAAAATTCATAATATGGCAACAAAGCTGGGCCGACTCTATTGTAATATTTTGAATATTGCTTCATTATCAGTTATTCCATTAATGAAATCATGAATTTTTGCATGTATCTTGTACACACATAATAGTTCTGAGTACAGAGAAAGGCTGAAAATTAATAATATTAGTTCTCCCATAGATAAGGGAAATGCTGTAAGTTAAATCAGGGAATTTTGTTTCTGAGTTTCTGTAGCCACCCTGTTGGACTTGTATGTGTCAAATTTGCATAAATTGCCCCACACTAACAATGCAAGAAGCAGACTTTAACTTGACGCCCGCGACCGTCCAAGAGAGAAGTCGCGGGAACAGAACACCCACCTAAATTAAACAAAAATCGCGATTTTTCTGACTTTTTTCCGCTATAAATCGTAATTTTTCTCAAATATAATAGAGAAAAAAATCGGGATTATCTGGAAAAATCCAAATTAGTTCGCGGGCCTCATGTCGTACATCACTACTCATTCTGATCTTTGGTATTTTTATCTTAAAAGCTGAGCTCTATTATATCATTATTTTATTCTTCAGGGTAATTATGAATGTAGTATAATGAATTTTCTATTGAAATATAGATTGAACATTATTGTAACTGATATTAGGTTTACCTGGCTAATTAATCATTAAATGGAAGAGGTGCTGAGTAGGGGGTCAGAAAAGCAGTTCTTTTTTTGCTCTAACCCTTTTGGTTCTAGCTAGCCTAAATAACCTTACAATCAAATGCTATCTTAGCAGGATTAGTTTTGTAAGGATTTACAGATTGATGTGTAATGTTGTTTTTGATTGAATTATTTCTGTTAGTTTTTATTCAGTATCCATATACTTTATTACCATGCAACTTATTACTAGTCAAAGCTTTAGTTGGTTTGCTTAATTTAATTGTAAATAAATGTTTTAGGAAAATGTATAAGTATCCACGTCTAAACAACTGATACATTATTTCCTTGTTTTTTAAATAGCCTTTTTGCATTGGAATGAAAAAAGCCTAATTTTTGTTTTAGATTTATAAATCTACTAAATGCAATGATATCTTGCAAACTGGTTACTGCCCTCGTGGACCCTTTTGTGCATTTGCTCATGTTGACAGTAAGTTTTTTTCTCCTCATTTCCCCCACATTCTGATTTTTAAGTTGTGAAACTATTTGGTATTTTTTTACATTTTAGAAGAAATTTCGGCTGTTAGAGATTTAGGACCAGACCATTCTACTGATTTAGCTGCAATTTTATCCAATGCTCTTCCAGATGTAGCAAGCAACCAAAATGAGCACACTTCTGTAAGTTGTCCTTGTCTTTTTATAAATTACTAATTTTACTAAATTAAAAAGATGTAAAGAAATCTAAATTCCATATGTTTTGTTTGCAAGCAGTTTTTTCTCTCTATTTCTTCCTCTGGATTTTAAAGTATTTTAATACTAAACCTAGCTAAAGTAGTTTTATTACTTCAACAATTCAATTTCTAGGAAAATCAAGATGATTTACTAATGCAAAAGACAAATTTTAATGAAGAAACAGATGCATCTAATGTAAATAGAGTAAACAACTCTTTACCTGAAGTTCAGGTAAGGTAACCCAATAATATTTTTATTAAGAAAATCTTTCTAAAGTAGTGAATTTCCATTTTTAATGTATATTTTTTCTGCAGCAAAATGCTTTAGACCATTATCCCATGTCAAATCACCCCTTACCAAATCCTATCAGTAGACCTCGATCGTATAGCTCTTCTACAAACCACTCTGGAGAATCAATGCCTCATTATCCTAAAGCTCCTGGTTCTGAAAGAGAAGACAGAGATGTTAGTATTAAAATTTTCTTTAAATGTAATGGATAAAAATACATTTTTGCTTTAAAAATAATTGATTTAAGATTTATTACTCATATTCCTCACTTTATAAATTATTATTTAGTGAGGTGACTGAATCCATATTGCTGAAGGTTATTTTAAATTCCCAAGGGGAAAACAATTTTTTCCAGTGGATTAGCTATTTTTATTTCTATTCCCAACTTCTACTGTTGAGAGGAACTACAGTCGAGTCCGCTTAATGTGATCGCAATTGTCCGAGACTAAACTGATAACATTATCTGATCGATAACAATAAGCGATCTCACATCAAAAGCAGCAAACAGTGTAACTAGATTGTTTGCTTTAAAATCAAAATAATGTAATCGTAATAAATGTATTCAAAACACTATTTTTAAACTAGGTAAAATTTTAAGGGTAAAATATAAGAGTAGTTTAATAAAAGTAAAATAATTGTTTACTTTGTATTTTTATTTGTATAGAAAGGTCTCTTATATCCACTCCATTATATCCTTCTACTCCAATAAACTACCTATTTAAAACAGAATCTGAATTCCAGTAAAAAAGTGAAAATTCAAATCTCTTATCAGACATCTGCAAAGCGTCGGCAATTACAAGCATGGATTCGGACCCCCCCCCATTACCGTTTTCTTACTGATACTGAGTTTCATAAAAAAAGAAGCGCCAGATGATCTCATGGGGCAGATGTTTACATGTAAAAATTGACCTTCAAAATAAAACTCGAACTCAAAAGCGGTCGTTTTAAAGGAGATATGGACAAATTTTGATAATATTAAGCGGAATGATTATTCATAGTTGATCACATTAAACGATGTATTTTACATTAAATTAAATAGGAATGATCGGGACCTGTCGATTTCGATAACATTATCCGATTGATAACATTAACCGTGATCACATTAAGCGGATTCGACTGTATTTGTAGTCTGAATATGAACAGTGTTCAAAAGTATGATTAATGTGTATTTTATTTTAAAATTATGCATTTCTTTCAGTCATGTATGAGGAGACAAATGCAGACTTTAGATGATGACCCAACATTAGATTCTCTTGAAAAATCACGTAGGAAACAAAGTATTTGTCTAGGCTTAGATCCATCACTATATCACTTGTCTAGTTCTTTAAAAACAATGTCTCCTAATGCTGTGGCATTCTATCCTGCTGCGGGCACTGTTGAATCTGTAGTTGGTAAGTTAATTAATATGCAATAGGGTGTAGCGAGAAAAGTTTGAATAATCAAAACGGGATAGTGTGGAAAAGTTTGGTGCAGTCAGAATCAAAAATTAATTCAAATTACTGATCCAAAGTGCAATTATGGCAGAATTGTTCAAAATCCAAAAGTTGAAATGATCAATGATATTGAGCATTTTATTGTTACATAAAAATGTTCCTCATTTCAGTTCATAGAAGACAGATTTTTAATCTAATATCAATGCATCCATGTCTATTAAAATCTTCCGGTTTTTGAACTAACTCAGTTGGCAGCTATGTTTATCACTTTGTAGCCCCTCTTTGATGGGGTAACTTGCTATGATAGAAGGAGCAAAATTCTGTCATTGCAAGATCTTTAAATATTTTGGCCCCTTGAGTATTTTATTTTTTTCTGCTTCGACATGTTTTTTATGATTATTCAAAACTTAACACTGTTTCAATAGTAAAAGATATTGATCAGCCTTAAATTTTTAGGAAATTGATTCTGACTACAAATGGCAACTTTTCCAGGCTATTACGATTTATTATTGAACTTGCATATCCTCTTCCCCTACAACCTTATATGCAATTCCTCTTTGACTATATTTCCCTACTTGTATTGATTCAATCTAATTTGATGTATTGCAGGTAATGCATTGGATGACTTGAATATTGATGATATTAATGTAGAAGCATCTTTGAATAGGGAACTAATTAATGAATCTAACAACTCTATATCCAGCCTAGGTGGTTCTAGTAAGTTGTCTAACCTTTAATATTTTAGTTGTGTATTAATTTTGATTTCTACTAAAATTTAACTTTGTAATATTTATCAGTTTATATCTTCTATCCTGTAATATAAATAATGCATGATAGTGATGGTATTTATCGAAGATTACATTACTGCAACAATTGAGTACTCCGTAGTTTCCATGGATGCCGTCGTTAAACTACGGATTACATCGAAAAAGCTACGGGAAATCGGAAATCTATCATAAAACGCAAGTTTTATTTCCCAATTATGCTCTATTGTTAGGATATTTTTTCTTGGACGGCCGGCGGGCGCCAAGTTGAAGTTGGCTTCTTGCGATGTGGAAAAAACAACTTTATAGTGGTTAGAAGCCGTCGTTCGGTGTTTAGGATCGCATTCTCAGAGATGCCAACCATTCCGGATTTTGCGGAATCATTCCGCATTTCGGCCCCAAATTCCGCAATTACGGATAAAGCTAGAAAAACTACGGAAACTACGCTAATTATATTTTAAAGACAATGTATTAAATTTTTCTTCTCAATTATCTGTTTTTAGCCTTAAATCCTTTAAATACATATCTTTTAAACTTAAAATTGTGAATAAAAATGCTAACGCTAGTCGTTAGTAACTGATTAGATGGGCGGAAATAAGAAGGGGTAATCAAATTGCATTTAGAATATCTGTATTAATGATTGATTTATGTGAGAAAAAAGGCCTTCTTTTCTCAAATATTTGCGTTTTCAGTACTTTTCTAAAACTTATTTCAAAAGATTGGGTAATTTTTCTACGTGCAGAAGGCGTGGCGTCGGTCGGCAAGCCACGCGTCACGCCGGAATTTTTTTTGCGGGCGGGGGCGATTACGGATGAGCATTGGCTCAGGTTGGCATCCCTGCATTCTGCGGAAAAGTCGAAAAATAGCGATTTTTCGCGCAAGTACCGTTTTTCCAGCATGTAGTTGAAGATGGCATCTTTTCACATAACTGCCAAATGTTACGGATTGTCCGTAAAATTCAAGGATTTGCACCTAAGGGCCATATTCAGATCTTCGCCGACGGCGAAAAAGTTCAGCTAAATAGTTGAGGCGATTTCGAAATATCTATTTCGCCTTGAACTTTTTCACCGTATTCAGATCTTCTTCCGAAATGACGCGGAAATCTCGGAGATTCAGCTCATTGGTTAGTTGTGTTGTTGACGTGAAACGCTTAGCGACCAATAAAATCCCTCTCTAAAAAGGCGGGAAAACATCACTGATACATTCACATGCTCCCAAAAGTGTAAACAAACTCAATCTGCACTGCAAGTCGCTTGTTTGTGTTGTTTGAGTGAACTAGAAACCAAGCTGAAGCTTTTAGCTGAGCGCACATATTAAAGAGTTGATAAAAACAATAAAAGAAAAAGAAAATATTTCATCTTTTCTTATTTCTACAACCTTTGCACCTTTTAAAGGAGCGTAACCAAGTAATTCTTGTAACTCATAACAGTAATGCTTCATTTCCCAAATTTAATTCCAAGTATGTTTTGGAAATTCATTCTTGCATGATTTTGAAAGAATGGTTATGAAAAAGAGAGATAATAGCTGGGGTAGAAAACAAAAATTCAATAGAAAAAAGTTATTTCATAAAGTATGATTACATGGAAATATCTTTTCATCAAAGGAATTAATTACTCATTAAATTCAATATAATACAAGATGTTAGGAAGTAGGAACTATAATTCATAATTCTGGTTGATAAGAGTTTAGTATAATACTCACCTTATTGGTACAGTAAACTAATCCTTAATTATCATTTCCCAATTTTAGCTGCACTTTTTAAATCTATAAACTGAAACTTTGCAAGCTTATAAAACAAAATAAATAAGTGCTTATACTATTTTCATTTCTACACAATATTTGAAAGTTCCCTTTTTTATTTTTACGATAGATTCAATAAAAGTTTAGGAATTTTGTATTAAATATTCTTCAACTTATTATATTTTAAACTGCATACTTAATTTGTTGGAGAATTTTCCGCTCAATGGAGCAAAAATTATTTTTTACAGTTAAATGTGTGAACTATTGCAGTTACTCTGTATTAAATTGAAATTTATTAGTACAACATGTAAGAAAGAATGAGGCAGATTTTACAAACAAATTTTTATTACTCCAGTTAGACTAAAGTGTAACTTGTGATAATTTCAAAGTATATTATATGAACTAAATCTTAAGAATGTAAAAACTCCTCTAATCACAAAAAATATTATTTATTATCAACAAAAAAAGTAAGCACAACACCAATTTGTTCCAACATTTATACAACCCTTTTCTCAATAATGATTCTGTTTGGTTAATTGAGTATGGATTGTCACTGTTCACAGGAGGAAATTTTTTTTCATAAATTATAAAATACAATAACTATACCTCAAAACAATTTAAATGAATAATTGATTAATTTCCATTACTATTTATCAAATATTTTTTAAAAGATAACTTTCAGTTTATATAGAAGTTTCATCCTTTTAAACTTTAATAATTTTCCCTTTTCAATACTTCTTTCTGGATTCACAGAAAACAGCATTTTAGTTGAACTGGAAAAAAATTATACTTGCATGTAAACATAAAATGAAAATATTAATTACTTACAAGAAAAAATTATTTAACAGCATAATTGATTGTTATTTAATTACTATTTTGAAATGTTTATATTCGCATTCAATGATTTTGATCTTGGTGTAATCTTCTTAATTTAATTAATACTATCCTACAATTAAAAAACACTTTTTTTGCTGAAGGAAGCTAGTTTAATGGAAAGCGATAGAATAAGAATTCTTTAAATATGTGATAGTGATATTCCAATGCAAAAAAAATGCTATAAGCTGTACATAAAAAAAATCAAGAATTACAAGTAATAACTAATGTATTCTGTGCAAAAATGATATCTTTCATGAATTTAAAACACAAACTATTTCTTATATTATTACAACTGAAATAAACATTTAAATATATCTATTTTAAAGCTTTCCATTTATAACTTTCTCTGAATAAAAAAAGTACTGAACACATCCACCTTCTTAATTTAAATCTTGAATTGGACTTCCGAGTCTATTCAGAATTCTTAATCTTAAAATATAACAATTCAAAAAGAAATTTGCCACGTCGATTTGTGTAACATTAAAAACATTATAAATTATTCCATTTTATACTAAATGAACATTTTTATCCTATTAATATTAGTAATAGTTGAAGCTATGTTTCTAATATTTGATACCAAAACAAACTTGGCGATATTTAACGGAACATAACCTAATTGATCCGAAATATTGAATAAACAAACATTTACCAATTCTGAAAGATTCCATAATGAGAAAATTAAATAAAAAAACGATTTACATACCTCAAATTTTTCTTTGCTATCGGGAGTAATCTGAAGCAGGGCAAGAAGTGTTGGTTTGGCATGGTCGACTCTTATCTCAGCTGTGCCATTTTTCTTCTGTGCTCTCTCATTCTTGTTAAATTTATCAAATATTTTAACATATCAATCCAGACATTAATGACTCTACATCTTACTAATCAAAGCATGCAAATTTCCCTAAAGATGGACGCCCGATTTTTGTTACGAAGTACAACCAAATGAAGAAAGTAAACAAACTGTTTCCAAGGTTTCAGCGCAGTTTCAGCCAATGAGAGAAGAGAAAGTCGGTAATTTTCGCCGTCAGCGATTTCGAAAAAGTTAGTCGAGAAAAAGTCAATCTAAATACCGTTTCAACTATTTAGCTCAACTTTTTCGCCGTCTGCGAAGATCTGAATATGGCCCTATATTTACGGTTTTACGGATCGACCCGAAATTTTTGCGGAATTTACGTTTTTTACATTTTTCCTCCGGGAAAACGTAAACAAATCTTGTTGCGCCAAATTAAAGTCTTGTCTGCCTTATCTAGGCGTTTGGAAACGGGGAAATAGCGGAAAAAGCCGCGATTTTTCGCGAAAGTTTCGTTTTGCTTCCGCGACTATTTTCGACGGCCGCGGACGCCAAGTTGAAGTTGGCTTCATCTCGTGTCAGTATTAGAATGCAGGAAAAACTACTTTAACGTGATCAAAGCCAACATGTCCGATGGTTCAAATCACGATCTTGAAAAGCCGAAAAATAGCGATTTTTCATGAAAGTTCCGTTTTATCCGCGATTGCTTCCTACCGGCGCCTAATTGAAGTTGGCTTCCTTTCACTATTGTATTTACATTGTAGAAAAAACAACTTTACTATCAGTGGTGTATATAAGGGGGGGGCGAAGGGGCCCTGGCCCCCCGAAACAAGTTAAAACCCTGTTTTTTAGGGTCAAATTGAAAAATATTCTGGGGAGGACCCCCCAAAAACCCCCAATTAGAGTGCTTGGAATTTTATTATTCAAAACTTTTTTAGAATAAGTTCAAAATCCTACCTGAGAATGTATGTCTGAAATTCGGAAAGTGTATCAAAACCAAGTTGAAATCCTGTTTTTAGGATCTAATCTTCAAAATTTTTCTGGGGGATGACCCCCATATCCCCTTCTGTACTTAAAACTATATTATTTATAACTTTTTCATTAAATTCATCAAATTTTACCTGAAAACTTATATCCAAAATTCTAACTAGGGGTACCAAAACTAGTTAAAAACCTGGTTTTTAGAGTAATTTCCAAACAATTTCTGGGGGAGGACACCCAGACCCCCCTTTTGTAGTTGCAACTTAATACATCATAACTTTTTAATATTAAGTTCTTTAAGTTGCAAATTTTGCCTAAGAATATACTGAAAAAAATTAAATAAATATAGGGGAAGACAAACCAACCACCTGGTTTTCAACTTTTGAATCGATCATTAACAATTAAAAATCGCGGTGCGTGGTTTTGCCTCGTGCGGGTTTTTACCCCCACCTACCCTGCATGGGAGGGGTTGGGAAACAATTTGGGGCCCCTCCCGAAATAAATTTCTATAAACGCCAGTGTTTACTATGGTCAGTACTAATTACTTAGGAGGTGAATTATCACTAGACCTAATAACCTCAAGTAAATAAAAATTGATAAGGTGTAAAAATTGGATAAGAGCTGATAAATTAATAGAGGTTTAAGTTATTTAATAGAGAGTTAAGTTATTTATGAATTAAATCTATATGCACATTATATGTGGTAATAATAATCATGGTTTTCATGTCGTACGAAAAGTTTTACTGATGCAAGTTTAAAATGTAATTAAGGGTAAATTACAAAAGCTTCCCTGCAATCGAATTGCTACAAAAGACATTTTTTTATGCTGCAAAATTTGGTTTTACCTGCTACAAAAGGCATTTTTTGTGATACAAAACTTGGTTTTACCTGATACAAAAGACATTTTTTATGATACAAAAGACATTTTTTGTGATACAAAACTTGGTTTTACCTGATACAAAAGACATTTTTTGTGATACAAAATTTGGTTTTATCTGATACAAAAATTGATACAAATATTTTAAAGTGAGTGTGAGCCCTGTTATTCCAATTAAGATCAAACCAAGATTCATTATATTTTGAAGGCAAAATTTTTAAAATACACCCGACCGTTTATGTCAATTCTGCAATCTTAAGAACTTTGAAACAGGGGAGCATGTGTTCTTCGAGTGCTCAACATATCATTTCTATCACATTAAATACCTATCATCTCTAACTCATTTCCATAATAATTTTTCTAATTTTCTCACCTACTCACATCGTAAATTTTATTTAATAGCAAACTTTATTAAATCTGCACAGGGTTTGAACAGGTTTTTATTGGAGAGTCTGTCCTTAGAAGTTTAATCTTATTTTAAAATTTTTGTTTTGAAAATGTTTTATTTATTCTTTGAAATGAAATCTTTTTTGAAAATGTTATGAAAGGAAATTTGTTGTGAAATTATTGTTTGTTACTTTTATTTGTTGATTGTAAGGATTTATATATATTTGTATTTGCCACTTTTGTTAGCGGGCTTCGGCCTGAAAACGATAAAATTTCTTCTTCTTCTAGTGATGATATTTAATAAATAAGATCTTAATTTTGGTGTACCTTGGTAAACATATTGTTTATTTTCAGGATTACTTGGTGCTTCAGCACCAGTTAATATCCCATGTAGTGGTGACATGCATAATAGAGGTAGTTTATCACCTCCTGTAACATCTCCTTTAGGCTCATTATCACATAGTTTACAAATAGGATCTTCATCATTAACTTCTGATCATTCTTTAGATAAAGTAAGTAGATTATTGGAGATTCAGAATTTATAATTATTAATTTTTTTCGAAACATCCACTTAACTTTTTTGTGCCAAAGGAGATGTTTGAGTTCATGTACTTTTCAAATTATCTTTATAACAGTTGAGTAACATGAACTGCATCCTTAAACATGCAGTGTTGACTATTTTTTTATTGAGTACTTTTTTGATGGAGTCATGCTCAGATATTGATATTTTTCCCTACAAAATTTCAGTAATTTGCAGTTAAGAAATTTTTTTGATTAAAATTAATTCAAATTAATTTTCTTAACTTCATTGGATCTTAGAAAATTTGACTTCTCTCAATAATAAGACAACTTCTTTTCCTTGAAAAAATTCTAAAGAGGATGGATGTGATGGAAAAGTTAACTTTTTACGGCAAGACAATTCTTTAGAAGCTTGTATTTTTAAAGGGTTTTATACTTTAGTACCTACTAAATTTGTTCATTTTTCAGACTGCTGCTGCATTTTATGGACATTCAGGTTCATTTACCAATTCCAAGTTCCATTATCCTGGCTCTGGCTTGTATGAATATCCTGGTCCTCAAAACATGTCCCCTTCTAACAGAATGGGAGCACAACAATCGTTGGTTCAATCTATAGGTGGCTTCAATTCTTTAGGATCTTCTAGTTTGTCAGAAATGAGGTTACGAGATGATTTTTCTTCAAATAGGTTAAAATTCCCTTGGGATGATGGTCCAATACCTGCTAGATCTGTAAGTAAATGTTTTTATTCAACCATCAGAGTAAACTAAGTTTGAACTTTGGTAAAAACAGATATTATTTTTACCTGTTGAATTATTGTTAAGCTTTGCATGGGAGTTATTTGTAGTTTTATATATTTCCACAACATTAGTTTAATTAAAGATTATTTTCCTTCATAGGTTTATCAAACTTATGAAGTATGGAAACGTGAAGCTGAAGAATCATCTAGAAGAGAACGATTAGCCGAACAGCAAAGAGATGAGGTAACGCTTTTTAGTGAAAATCTTTTATCTCTATAATGTTCATGCAGACACCTTATCTAGAAATTGCTGGAAGTGTTCGGTTTAGTTCACTATATTTTTGAGCATTATAGACACACAAAACATAGACTACTTCAGGTGCACTATATCTAATGTGCTTTGAGCAGAAATGGTTTTATAATACTAGTGTTGGAGTTGTTAAAGAATTTTAAAAAGCTAATAAAACCTAAAAAATGTGCTATTCAACTAAGAATTTTTTAATTCGAGAATTATCATAATTAGAGTTGATTACTCTTAATAGTTTTCTATCTCCTGACACCAATTTTTCTCAATCTTTGCCTTTCATAGAGAAACTTTATCCCTTTTTTACTAATTGAAGTATGTGTGGTTATTTATAATAATTTTTTACAGGCATTAGCTAAAGCAAATAGCCTACAAAAAGAATTAGATGATTTAACTGGTGGACCATTTCTTCATACATTGACTAGGATATCTGAATTAGAAACTTTACCATTAAATAAACTAAAACAATTACAAGAACAACTTAGAAAAGACTTAGAAAAAATAGAAAAGGTAATTATTGTTTCAATTATAGATGTATAGTTTAAAAGCCTTAAAAGCTATTGTGTTCCTACTTTTTTATTGTTACCTCAATGCTTTACTTTCCTCCTTTCAAGTGTTATTTATGCTTTGTAAGTTATGATTATAATGTTAATTCTGGAATTTTCTCAATTCCAGGTACTATTTTATCAAACAGCAACTAAGTGTATGATATGTGAAGAGCGAAATCGTAGTATTACAGTGGTTCCCTGCAGCCACTATGTTTTATGTAATCAATGTGCTCCACATCAAAAGAACTGCCCTTATTGTCATGAAGAAATTACTTCTTTATCTAATGCATCTTTATAAGAATTAATGTTTTTAGGTTTTTGAGATTGAAAACTTTTAACATAGTTCCCCTGCTCGCTGATCATCTTTGGAATAATTGTTGAATCTGTATGATGCAGTTTCTATGCTGCTTGTGTACAGTCTTCAATTCTTGATATTGGTAATGAAAATAACCTGGAAGCTTTAGTAAAGGCCTCATTGGATATACCGACTCTGCTAATTATTTAGAAATGATATATCAACTACAAATCAATAAACTTAATTTTTTGAGTCTGGGGAATGTAATTTGTTACTTAAAATTTTTATCAATCTTGTATAAAAATTGTTATATATCTACTATTTTCTTTGTGATAAAGGTGAAATGTGTGTTCACTAACGAACAAATTATAAAAGTTATATGCATAATTTTGGTTTGGCAGACTATCTGGTAAGAGTAGTTTTCGTAAATTTCTATGAAAAAGTTAATTATTAAATTGGCTATCTTTAAAAGCATTCAAAGTTGAGCTTTAATAATTATTTATCAAATTCTTGAAATTAACTGAGTTGTTTTAAGTGTCCCAGTGAAAATATGTGAGCTGATCTCTTCTTTAGGTATTTTTCTTTCACTCGAGCGCATATTGAGGGATTTCTTAATTAAAATTTTGTGATTCATTAAGATTGATACATACCACTGTTTTTTGTGTTGACTTTGTCCCGATTTGAAATTTGTCTTTGGTATAAAAGATAACCTAGTTTTGTTTTTGGTATTATAAGGGAGACTTATAACATTGGTTTTCATTATGCGTACTGAATTTGAACTAAATGCAATTTCCTGGCTTAACAATAGTATTTGGGAAGCATGTGCTTATTTCATATATTTTGCAGCCCAAAATGTGGTGATTTAATTAGAATTATATTTTAAAATTATATTTTATAATTTTAAAATTAATAATTATATTTTATTAAAATTAAAGGATTAGAATTTATTTTATATTGAATACCTATTTTGCTTTTGATTATGGAAAACATTCCATTATGTTCATAATATTTTTCTAGCTTTCATATATTGTGCGAGGCTCATTAAAATTGTGCTTTCAATGTTACTTTTTTTCCTCAAAATTTATTAAATTCTTATTTCTGAAAAATTAGTTATATTAGACTGTTTCTATATTCTGTTTGACATTTTTACTCGGATTTCTATTCATTGGTTAAAGTGTCTTAAAAATATCTAATTTTGTTTAATTCTATTCCGAATTTTACTCTCATATTATTTTGATTTTTATGAAAAATCTTTTTATGGAATTCTGAATAACTATCTATAAATCTAGTTATCAATGAATTTTATATGTTGAATTTCAACAAGGGGTTTTTGGGAAAAAAAGGAATTTTTATTTTCAATTTAAATTGTCTGAAGATTATTTTTGAAATCTAGTCCTCGGTTACTACATATTGTGGTATATTGTGCTATTACTTGGCACCTTAAACCTATTACTTGGACTTAATTGTAGTTCTATCGAAATTGTTTTGTAAAAATTTAAGTTCAGGTGGAATTATCAAGAAAGTTTTCATTTCTTTTTTATTGGGAATATGATTCACTGGAGCTTAAAACTGTAGATATTTTATAAGTAGCAATCTATATTATGTTAAGAAGTGCATATATTTCACAATTTATATATTTACTACATGTGCTTTTCCCAATGATATTTATCTTCTGGAGAAATAAATTTTTTATCTAATGTGATAGATTTAATAGAATATTGAAATTTGGCTCTTGTCAACCTTGGCAATGATTGTCTATCAGTATTGCAGCATTTCCATGCAAGTCTCCTTATATTGCTGTGTATTATTACCTTTCAAGATGCGAGAGTCATGGAGGCTATTTTGTTATATGTGGGAGCGAGCGGCATTTCTTAAAGAGTGAGCATTATGCGTTGTATATATTTCCATATTAAGCAAATTATTCATTAGTAGTTTGTGTTTATTATACAAGTATTTTAAACTTTAGATATATATGGAACGTGTACAGTGAATGTAGCTGTAAATGTTTCGAAACATGAATAATAGCTATAAATTTTAGAACAGAAATATTGTTGAATTTTACAGAGGGATATGCTAACAACCTACTCCAAACCAGACATTTTAAGACCACTTATGATTGTTTTCCTAAATGGTTTGACTGTTTATTATTTTCGGTTGCCTCTTTCAAAGGGATGTTGAATGTTAAGAGTTTTTTTCTACTAAAATACATTTTTCTATCAAAAATAAACTGTGAAAATACTATATGAATCAGTCTTGGTGTCATCACTCTTATACTTTGTTATCAAAATAGGATAATCTATTCATGAAATTTAAATTTAAAAAAGTACAAAGCTATACTATATGGAGTTTTTATGGTCAAGTTTTCTGAAGTTCCTCTAATGAAAACTTAGTTTTGTAGAGTTAAATTATTAATTATCTGGTTTGAAAATTCTGATTAAATTGCTGATTTTATTTGTGAATAGATGGGATAAGTGTGTGTTTTTCAGTTAAAGTGTTGGCATATTCCTGGAAACTTAAAACTTGGATTTATTATACTTTTTAACTATGACAAAATTAAATGAGTTTGAAATTTTGTACTTAATGGGAAAAGTCTTGCATTTTCTTTTTCAGTGTAAAAGTTTAAAAATTAGTAATTGTGCCTATGAGATGCATTTTGATTTGTAGATTATGTCTTAAAGGGATCACGACTCGATTTTTGTAGTATTAATATGCACAACAGGGGTCTTTATAGTTTAAGACATTGGTTTTTGTATGCTGCTTTACTTTGAAAATCAAGGATTCTTTTAAAGGAATGTAAAGAAAGTTTTTTTTATTGGGAAATATATTTTATTGGTATATATGCATTCTGTCTATCAAATTATTAATTAAATGTTATTATTCAATTATACTGAAATAGTGAAAGGGCTTCTAAAATTAGCTGTTTAAAAAATTGTGCTTTGTCCTTATATGTGTGTACTTTTTTCACTTAGAGGGAAAACTAAATATTAGTTTTTGTGGAAATTTTTTATGTCTTGTATTTTTGTCTTGCTAGCTTTTTTCCAATGTGTACTTCATCAAAGTTCTAGTTAGATAACAAAAATTAATCCCACATGCACTGGAAACTTGTGATTGCATGTAAATAACTTGTTAACTATTCTATTGAGATAGTTTATATTTGAATTTTTCTTGATGGGATATCAACTTGACTTTTTCACATTTTTGCCTCTTTTTAAAATTTCATTTAAAATGCTTTTGAGGAAAAGATATGTATGACAGTATACATAACTGCTGTCCTTTTTTTATTTACTAGTCCTAAACATTGGTCCCTTTAAGATTTAGGATTATTATATTTGCAATTATAAGTTATAGTTTATTTAGATTTTCTTTTTAGGCATTCAATTTTTTACTTTTCATATTTCAAATTACATTTTCTGTTTACTTTTTAAAGTGCTTAGTGTTTAAAATAAAAAATGTTAAAGAAAAAATGATATTTGTATTTGACCTCCTTATTACGAGTGGTTTTAATTACATAGTTTTTACACACAACTTATTGATGCTTAATTTTTAAGTATTAAATTTTTTAAAAGTATTCTACATTGATTTCACTTAATCAAGTCTTCATAATCAATATTCTTCAGTTTTGGAATACAATGAACTCAAGATCTCAGTTTTTGAAATAAGATAGTTACAGGGTGTTTCACAAAGAGCCCCCGATTTTAAAAATTAATAACAAAAAAGGGAAAAGAGATAAAAATACGCCGTCTGCGGCATCCTACTTAAAAGATCAAAGAATTTTCGTACACAAATTTTTGAAAATTCGTAGTTCTCACGTCAATTTATAGATGGAAACACTGCTTCATTTGATATTTAGGGAAAGTTTTCCTCAAAGTCCGTATTTTCGTTTGTCATAGGGAAATCGAGTTTTGGGAAAGAATCTATTCATGAATAGAATTAGAATAAAATAATTTGGAATCGATTCTTTCGAAAAATTTGATTTCCCTATGACAAACGAAAATAAGGAATTTGAGGATAGCTTTCCCTAAACATCAAATGAAGCAGTGCTTCCATCTATAAATTGACGTGAGAACTACGAATTTTCAAAAATTTGTGTACGAAAATTCTTTGATCTTTTAAGTAGGATGCTGCAGACGGCGTATTTTTATCTCTTTTCGCTTTTTTGTTATTAATTTTTAAAATCGGGGGCTCTCTGTGAAACACCCTGTATAAATAATGAAACAAACTCACTCATACAACAAATGCAATACAAAATAATTTAAAACCTAAATATTATCTAAAATAGTAAATATTGTTGGTTGTTATAAGTATGGAAAAGGTGTTCATCAATAATTTTTTTATGTACTAGTACAAATTTGTGGTGAACTTATGTTCTAAAATACAGGGTGGCCACAAAACTGGAAAACCGGGAATACCGGGAATTATCAGGGAATTTTAAAAAACCGGGAATTATCAGGGAAATATCAGGGAATTTTAGAAAAATCTAAAATATCAGGGAATTCTGAGAAAAACCTCAAGCTGCTACCGAATTTTGTTAATAGAATGAGTAAAAAAACTGCAAAAAATAAAAAGCATAATCGTGCGTAAATCTCGGGCGCATTCCTTTTCCTTTGATTCAAGCAACGGAGCCATCGAACCGCATCGAGCGCACGCAAAAGGGGGGGACTTCTCTTTTTGTTTATCGAAACCGAAACTTTGAGGTTGTTTTTTTTGCGGATGATTGACTGCAGCTGTGAGCTGTGATAAAGGATTTAGCCTTTTCGGTAAGTTATATTTTGTTTATCTTTGGTTCTCCGTTGAAGGATCATGGTTTATGGAATGTAAGTGGTGAAAATGTATAAAATGCTGAATCGTTTTCTTCAATGTTAGAAGCTATTAATTTTCAACCTCCTCCTTTTCATAGGACATGCCGTTTTTTTTTCATTCAACATTCCGCGTCACCATTGCTAAATCAGGCACAGTTAAATGTAATCAAAATAGGCAATTGACAACAGGTTTTGGCCGATAGATTTAGCTTGACTATCGTTTTTTAATTTTGTTCTAGTTTCTGTTATTTCGTTCTCTTTTAAGAAGTATCAGAAGTCGGAAATTTTGTACGACTGGGGTGCCTTTCTCCCAGATGGCTACTTTTTTTGCCGGTCCGATAATCAGGAAAATAAATTTTCAGTTTCTTTTTAAAATAATTTTTTGTGGTTCAGCAAAACAATTATTCGGGTGAAGCTTATGTCTTAAATGGAAATGCTCACACTTAATTGGTGATCGAGCAACGCCGGGCCTTATAGCGCGCGCGTTATCATAAGAATAAACTTAACTACAGAGTGTCCCAAAATTTACTGAACGATTTCAAAAGTTTATAAAAAATAAACTAGAAAGGATAGCAACATGCAGTTTGCTGCCACCTACTTTTTCCCAGTCTGGTAGGTTTTTTTTGTACAAAATTTCGTGACTAACACGGAGGATTTTAAAGAAATATGAAAACTTAAGGGAATAAAACAACAGCCCGAATACATATTTCTAAAATATCTCTGATATTTAAAATATTTTCTAGAATCGAAGAATCCTTGTGTTGAATTCTTTTTTTTGTCTAAAGGGTCTGTTTTAAAGGAATTGATTGGACAAATTAGATTTTTTAAATAAGAAGTGTTTAGAATCTTAATTTTGAAAGTTATGAAATTTTGTACAGAAAGCTCCTTGGCTGAAAGTAGTTTGCAGCTAGCCACTTGTTTTTATCTCTATTCTATTTTTTATAATTTTTTAAATTGTCCAGTACATTTTGGGGCACTGTATCCCTGTCAGTGTTCTGATTTTGATGTAAACTTTGTAGACCTTTTTATTTTAGAAAATAAATTTTAGAGGGAGAAAATTTGGTAAGAATCTAAAACACCTGGGGTGATAAAATTTTAAAATAGCTATCGAAAATAATTTAGTACATTTTAATTTTGTATTAAAATTAAATTTTTTAAAATTAATAATATATTAAATAAGATTGAGATAATGGTGTAACTTATAATCATTAAAAAATCTACTTTTTAACAGATATTTCAGCCAGTAGCGGATTTCTAAATAGGCTAGCTAGGCTATAGCCTACGGCGGCAAATTTTAGTAGGCGGCAAATTTTTGACAGCAGAATTTTTCTGAATAAAAAAGAAGAAAAAGGAAACACTAAATATAAGCTCTGGAAAGAGGGAGAACGTTCTTTCAGAAAATCAATTATGTGGTTTACAAGGAACTGTTCTCTTTGTTACCCAAAGAGTCTCAAAATGAGCCAAAACACTACTTTAAACACTCACACGCATTTTGGGAGAGACGCCATGGGGGTCGCCTGTTTGCGTCTCCAGTTGTGATGACAAAGAAGCGCGGCACGCTTTTTGTTTGGTAAATGTCCAGTCTTCGGTTGCAATGCTGTTTTAAGACACAGAAGGGGTGACAATTGACAGAGAATGGGGTAGGATGTGTGAAAGATTTATGGACCAGACGGACCAGGAAGGTTTTGTTCTGCCTGGGGCTTACTTCAAAGGGGGTGCTGTTGTGATAACAAACATTTCAGGTTTCTTGACCAAAGAATACCAGGAAAATCTTGAGTGCTCAGGGATGGAAAGAACGTTCAATTAGTTCCATTGCCACCTGCTCAAAGGGGTCATAAATAAATCGAAGATAAAGGATTCCGCTTCTTGAGCTCTTCATCAGCTATTGATGGTTCATTCTACGAAAAACCAATCCTGTGTATTCGGGGGTTGGTTTTCATCCCCTTTCATTGAATGTGTTCACGAGACCGCTTCCATATAAGCTCTGTTTAGCTTCTCAATTGGCAGTAAGAAGAGTTTAGCCTTGCAGAGAGAGACCTTCTAAATTAGTGTAATGCATAGTTGAAAAATACAAATTGGAACATCGTTTTCTAGTAAGTTCCTATTTGTTTTTTGTATTTTATTGTATTAATCTATAAATTTCATAAAAATAATTGGATATTCATACTTGTCAACTTTTAAGGTTTGTCCGTAAAATGTTCTGATTTTCGTTTAGTTTACGGTCTTACTGATGGATCGGAAATTTCTGCGGTTATTGCGTTTCTTTTCACTTCAAAATCAAATTCCTCTGCTAATCCCTGTCTATTTGATTTTCACAATTTTGGTCTTTTTATTAAATTAATTTGCATGAAACTTGTTTTCAATCAATGTTTTATGTTATTTCCCTTAGTAGTAATTGATACGAGTGATAATGAAAACATTTACTAGAAACTAGATGAAAGAAAATATTTGTTTATTTCTTAGAAACTATTGCAGATTTTTTATTATGTTTATGCAATTTTACATACTGTTTTATAATTTCAATGATTTCCTTGAGTTAAAACACTAATTTCGAGGATCAAATTTTTTGAAAAAGAAAAAAAAATTCTGGTAGAGAACCCCCAATCCCCAAAATTTGGCGTTGGTTTTAGGTAGTGTTTTTCTCATTAAAAATTCTGATGCCTAAATGAAGAGGTCTCCTTTAGGTGTTTCCCCAAAGTGTGTCGAAATAAATTATTTTCCTTTAAAATTCAGTGATTTTTAAGGTCTCAAAACGAACTAAAAACACTTTTTCCGAGACATTTTTCAAAATTTTTCTGGGGAGACCCCCCCAGATTTACTTAAGCTCACATTAAAAAATTTCGACAATTTGTGCAAAACATTCGAGAGCTTCCTTCAAATGATAATTAACGTTATAAGTACATTAACGTTAAAAACGTTGAGTCAATCCCTAACCGAAACAATAGTCTGGTTATAGCCCTAAAGTTTTTCCACATAAAAAACTGGACATAAAGGGGTGGTTTCAAAAATAAAGGGGGGCGCCGATGAGCCACCTTCGCCCCAGGCGCCGTTATACCACGGCACGGCTCTGCTCTTTCCATAGAGTTTGAAAAGTAGATAAACACAAGTTTGAGGGAAGTTTCCAAATTCATATGGGGCCGTTCAAATATTACGTAAGCACTCTTTTGGTCATTTTTAACCCCCCCTCCCCCCTTGTCAGAAAAGATAAGCAAACCCCCCCACACCATAAGCCCCCCCACACCATAATTACGTAAGAAACTCCCGGACCCCCCCCCCCGAAATTTTGACATCCCTATTAGTCAGTACTGTTTTTTCCTTGATAATTAGGTGACTCGTCCAAGGAGCTGTCCTTTTTGGGTGTAACCCTAAGGGTTTAAAAATTAGTCGAAACACTACTTTTCGGGGTTACAATTTCAAAATATTAGGATGGTCCATCTCCAGAAAAAAGTGCTTATGTCAGATTTCCTAATTCAATTTTTGTTACAATTATTTTTGGTTGAATTTTGAAATTATTTATGCAAGAAGCAAGAGATTTTCGAAAATACACCATCTTACGTAAGCATCACTCATATCCCCCTCCCCCCTTGTCAGCAAAAATAAGCAAAGAGCAAAACCCCCCTCCCCCCTTAGGTGCTTACGTAATATTTGAACGGCCCCTATCCTGGGGGAGGGCCTCCGGACCTTGTGGACGTTTTTTATAAATTTCCCCCCTAGAAAATTCTGTGGTTTTCAAGGAACTGAAGGATCTTAAAATGATCTGAAACACTACTTTAAGAGGCAAGTTTTCAAAATTTTTCTGTGGAAACCCCCCAGACCCCCCCATTCTATATGGCATTTTATGCACCAAAATGAGTCAAAAACCCTGTTATTTATTAGTCAAATTTTCAAACATTTTCTGGGGGAGGACTCCCAGACCCCCGTGGTACCTATCACTCTATAATTACAACTTTATTTTATATTAAGTTCGTCCAAATACAAAAATTCTACCATAAAATCTATATCCGAAACTCGGATGAGGCGTTCCAAAACTAGTTAAAAAATTGGGGTTTTTTAACTAAAATTTCCAAAAAATTTCTGGGGGAGAACCCCCAGACCCCCTTTTAGAAGTATTTCCCATATTAAGATCATAAAGAAGATTTAATTGAATTGTGAAAATTCATAGCCCCCCCAAAAACCAAATCCTGGATCCACCCTTGTCGCCCTCCCCCCAAAAAAATGAAAACCAAAAGTCAAGTCACGCCGTGTATACAAACCCACTTCAAATCTTTGCCCCCCTCCCAACCAAAAACTGAAATGACACCCCTGTTTAGTTTTGTAAGAGGTATTGCATATAGGCGGCAAATTTTGGTTCAGCCTATAGGCGGCACATTTGGAAATCCGCCACTGATTTCAGCAAACACGAAAAAATGAAAATTAAATTTGTCGGTGGTACATCAGGGAAAAATATCTCAAAATATCAGGGAAAACCTGGAATTATCAGGGAATTTTGAAACAAGTTTTCTGTGGCCACCCTGAAAATAGCCTTTCTAAGTTTAAAAAATAATTTTTGAGTAGTGAACAAGATAAATACTTTTAATTATTGTTTTCTTTTAATCAGTTATCTCAAAATAGTTCATCTACTTTTGCAAGAGTGATATATTTAGCTCAAAATGTCTTTTTAACTAAACTAATACTACTATAATTTGAAGAATTTTCTTGCTATTGTATTTTACAACCTTCAAAGAAAGTAAGTTATATTATCTTGGTGTCTTAAAATAAGTTTTCGATTTTGAGAGAAAATAATGATTCTTTCCAGAATTGGGGGGTCATTTCATTTTTTGGTTGGGGGCAAGGATTTTTTAAATGGGTCTGGACCATGCTATAACTAGACTTTTTTGAGATGGTTGCCTCAACTTCATTTTTAAGGTATCCCCAAATGAGCACATTTATAGTAGGTGAAGTGTTAGAACACTTAAAAGTAGTGTGTGAAGGATATTACATATAATGTTAAAATTTGACATGAACTCCAAGAAAAAAGGGGATCTCCCCTAGGAAAATTTTTAAATTTTGCCTCTTAAAGAAGTGTTTTAACTCATTTTAAGACCCTTTGGGCTGCATTCAAAGCAGGCACCGCAGCGCTCCCGTTTTTCCTATTTTTTTCACATTAGCTCCTTTTTTCCTATTTTTACGGTCCATTTTATTTTTCCTCCTTTTTTCAGCTTTTTCTTCCTTTTTTTCTTATTTTTTTAACTTTTGGGATCGAATTTCTTCTTTGTTTTGTTGTGGGTAGGGATTGATGTCAATACTATCAGTCCGTTGTCAACGCTTTGGCGTACGAAAGGGAGTGATTCGTTTCCTTCCAGCGGGACGAGGCGTGGTCGCCGCGGAGCTTCCCCTCCCGTTGAGGTAAAGCTAAACCTTGAGGTAAAGCTGTCCTCGGTTTCTTATAGAAGTTTTTTTAGAAGTTCGACGGTTTTATGTTTTTGTGGGCGCTGATTACGTATCTGAAGTTCGCTCCCACGTGGGGGGTCGGCTTCATATCGAAAATCGCAAAAAATTGATAATTTTTTGCTCTTTTTTCGATTCTTTGCATATATTTCAAAAACTATAAATTTCTCGAAGATAATTTCAATCACAAAGTTAAAGTAAACAAAATTTCCTACAAAATGCGCTAGTCAACTTTGATTTTCTGAAGAGTGGTTTTGCCGCTAGAGCACGCTGAAAACATCGATTTTTTGGCGTTTCCGCAAAAAAAGGAAAACGCGCGCTTCTACCCTCTACAAAATGAAAACTATTTAAGTTTAAAAAAAATTATACCACGTTAAAAGATAATTTACTTTTATATAAATAACGTGCTTTCCATTACCATATTTTGAGAAGGAGGGAGGGAGTGTAGCAAAGATCGATAATAAAACTATTGCGGCTCGCAGACCAAACGGACTGCAATATGCACTTTATTTCCGGTATATTACTAATAAAATGGGTTGTTTTGGATGAATTGGATTAATAAATAAAAATTTTTTTAAATAAATTTATGAAATATTGGGTGTTTTAGGCGAAATTTCACAAATTTTTTTGGTACTTTCGTATTAGCCCGTCCATCGTTTTCGCCAACTTCGCCAAATTTCGCCAAAACGCGCCAAAATACGGGATTTCATCAGAATCGCCGAAAAACACATTTTTAACATCAGAAACATCTTTATAACATCAGAAAATAAAAAATAAAAGTTTCTTGTGTTTGGGGGGGCTGCCGCCCCCCCCCAAACCCCCCTGCCCTAACTATAACCAAACTCGTTGTGGGGGTATCAGAAACAGTAAGGATTCAGATAAAAGGGAATCGGTATTCTTGGATGTACCAAAACTACGGATATCACTCGGTAAGACACTAACTTACTTGCAAAATGGTCGATCCTACCACCGGTGATCCTTCCACCGGCGTTCATACGCAAAACATTGAAAGACTCTGGGGCTCGGCAAAATGGCGCAACAAAGTTCACCGTGGAACGACACGAAAGCATTTAGTTTAGACTCCTACCTTTCAAATGCAGTCTTCGTTCTTACCTTGTAAACACTGTTGAATTTACGTTAAAAACAACCTGCGCGGTGCGCACACATTATTTCACCCATGGGCGTACCGATCCAAATTGCGCGCACTTGCGCAGCGATCGGAACTAGCGTGATTTCGCTATGTTTTTCAGGGTTACCAGAATCAACGGTAGTGTTGCGGGCTTACCAGACTTGGCGACTTATCGCCCCTGTTGGCGAATGGACGAGCTAATACGAATGTACCATTTTGGTAATTCCTGTATTAAAATCTTAAATTTTCAAAATAAAAAAATCTTAAATTTTTGCTCATTTTTCGGTTTTCATCGATTTTCTAAGCAAATATTCATTTTACGAAAAATAGCATGAAACCAAATTAAATTACGTAACATTTCCTTTAAGATGCACTTGTTCATTTTTTATTTTGCGAGGAGCGGTGTACATTTTATAGCATTTTGAAGAAAAGCAATTTTCATGTTTTTGTGTTAAGTCAGGAGACAACTCTAATTCAGCGCGCTCTAGTGTCAATACCTCTCATTATAAAATTAAAATTAAGCAGTGCATTTTGAAAAAAATTAAATGTTCTTTCTCATTTGGTATAAGCTATTTGTTGATAACTAGAATTTATTTAGAGCTGTAGCGGGGGAAATCGTTCATCACCTTTTTGTAGAAAAGCAAATAAAATATCTTAATTTCAAAACGCTGTAAAACGTACACCGCTAATTGCAAAATAAAAATGAACCAGTGCATCTTATAGGAAATTTTATGTACTTTAATTTGGTTTCATTCTATTTTTCGTAAAATTAATATTGTTTTAGAAAATCGATTAAAAACCGAAAAAAAACCCACAAAAATTTGAGATTTTTTGCAATTTTTGATGTGAAGATTACTTTCAAATAAAAATAAACTTGAAATTCGGATTTAGCGATGCAAAAAACATAAAAATTCGTTCATTAAAACGCTCCCATAATTAAATATAGGAATTTAAAATTTTTTTTGAAATTTCGCCTAAAACACCCAAAATTCCATAAATTTATTTTTAAAATTTATTTATTATTCCAATTCATCCGAAACAACCCATTTTATTGGTAATATACCGGAAATAAAGCGCATATTGCAGATTAAGAACCGCAAAAGTCGGTTCGGTCTGCGAGCCGCAATAGTTTTATTATCGATCTTTGCTTCACTCCCTCCCTCCTTCTCAAAATATGGTAATGAAAAGCACGTTTTTTATATAAAATTAAGTTCTCTTTAACGTGGTATGAAATTTTTGTTAATAACTTAAATAGTTTTCATTTTGTAGAGGGTAGAAGCGCACGTTTTCCTTTTTTTTTGCGGAAAGGTCGAAAAATCGATGTTTTTCAGCGCGCTCTAGCAGCCAAACCACTCTTCAGAAAATCAAAGTTGAATAGCGCATTTTGTATGAAATTTGGTTTACTTTAACTTTGTAATTGAAATTATCTCCTATCCTATTTTTTCTTAAATTCTCCTATTTTTCCTATTTTTTTTACGAAAAATCGGCTGCGGTGCCTGTCAAAGAGAACAGTTTCTTTTAAACCACAGAATTTTCTAGGGAAAAGAGTTGTAAATAAACGTCCAAGTTTCAAGGGGGGCTAGGGGTCCTGCCCCAGAAATTTTTTTTGAAATCCCCTTTAAACTAGTGTTTTATCTCTTATTCAAACTCTTTGGGGAGCTCCTGAAGGGAAATCTACTTGTAAGAATTCTAAAGGGAAAAACTGTATAACCAACGAAAAAATTTAAGAGGGGGCTGGGTGTCCTCCCCCAGAAATTTCCTTGAAACTACCACCTTAAACTCTGGAGAGCACTAAAAAGGAAAGGCTTCCTGTAAGAGGCAGAATTTTCAAGGGGGAAAATACTGAATAACACGTGATAATTTTCGAGGGGGGCTGGAGGTCCTCCCCCAGAAAATTTTTTGAAATTTAACCCTCAAAAGTAGTGGTTTAACTCCTTTTGAGACTTTTTGAGTTGCACCCAAAGCTCTTTGTGGAAGTTAAAGATTTTCCATTGGCGGTTAATAGATTGGCAGCTATTTTTCACATAACAGTTCAAACCTTGGGGGGGCGGTTGCCCCCCCTAAAATGACGCCCCTGCTGTCAAGCCTGTAGCGTGAATGTGATGGAATGAATGGGCCACTGATAAAATTTTAGGATATGATCTATTCAAAATCCTTTGCTCAGTTTCCTAAAGTATTTATTAAAGTTGACCTTTAAGAAGAAGCCTCACGAATGCCTTTTCCGGAGTTCTTCTAAACTTTCAATTTTGAGATATAATTCCCTTTGTGTCATTCACAATTCCTTTCAGCCTTTGAAACAGCTACAAGGTGTTTTACTTTCGTATTTGTGTCCTTTTAACTTCGTCTTTTTAATCTTTTATACATTCAATGTTGTTGACCCAATTTTTAATCGTATTTTTCATCACGCCCCTATTTTATATTGTAACGAATTACACAAAGTATTAATAATGACCAGGGGCGTCATTTAGGGGGGGCAGGGGGGGGCAACCGCCCCCCCCCAAGATTTCCACTGTAGTGTGGAAAATAGCTGCAAGTCCCTTGAAAATTCTGTAACTTCCACAAGGAGCTTTGAGTGCAAGTCAAAACTTCTCAAAAGGAGTTAAAACATTACTTTTGAGGGTTCAATTTCAAAAAATTTCTGGGGGAGGACCCCCAGCCCCCCTCTTAAATTTCCACGTCTCTTATTTAGTGTTTTCCACCTTAAAAACTATTCCTCTTACAAAAAGCATTTCTCTTTAGAAGCTCCCCAAAGAGTTTGAAAAAGAGATAAAACACTAGTTAAAAGGGGAATTAAAATTCCTGGGGGAGGACCCCTAGCCCCCCTTAAAACTTTGACGTTTATTTAAAACTCTTTTCCCTAGAAAATTATGTGGTTTACAAGAAACTGTTCTCTTTGGATGCAGCCCATAAGGTTCTCAAAACGAGCTAAAACACTACTTTAAGAGCCAAATTTTCAAAATTTTCCTGGGGGTGAACCCCCAGACCTCCCATTTTTCCTTGGAGTTTACGTTCTCAAATTTTGACATGATATTACCTTAAATTGAAGTTGAGGCAACCCCCGCCAAAAAAAAACCTAGTTACAGCAAGGTCCAGACCCATTTTTAAAAAAATTCCTTGCCCCCCCCAACGAAAAACTGAAATGACGCCCCTGATAATGACGTTTAAGAGCTCCAAAACAATGGGTGGTCTCAGAAAAATTTGGGAAACTTCACCTTCAAAAACAGGTTTTTTTCCGTTTTTCTCGTTCCATTTACTCCAAAATAAGGGAGGGACCTGGGCTGGGGCTTATTGGCTTTTGTCCCTCGGTTCTGGAGTTATCACCAGATCTTAAGAACAGCTACAGCTGCACTATTGTCATTTATAAAAGCTCCCAAAACCACAAAAAAATTCTTGAATTTTTGGACACAACATTGAACTTGAATTTTTGGATTTTTTGTAACACAACATTGTTCTCTTAAAAGAAAATTATTGCTTGAAGTAAAGGACCGATAAGCAATATCAAAAAATTTCCTTCGATTTAAAATTTACACTGTTCAAATAGGAGCAGCTAAAAAATCTATAAAGCCATAGCTGTAGTTAACAATCTGTTGAATATCTAACTTAATCAATTTTGGTCAAAATGAATCTGGCAATAATTTTTCGTGCGTAGAACTTAATGCATGCGGCAACAGCAAGCAGCAAGGTCAATAAATTTGTTTGATATCTGAGCAAGATACTCGTTAAAAATTACATATAATAATGGCCAACGTTATCAGAAAATGTTTGGTAAGTAAATAAAAATGTGGGAAAGTTTTAACATTACGTGTAAGCCATTATATTCAAGAATTTCGCCCTTTCTATGTCTTGAAAGTTCGACTTTTAAAACTCATTTTTTTGTCTTCACAACCCATTAGTTTCTCTCTTCTCTACATGATTAACCATTTCATCTTTTGCGATTATTGTTTCATAGAATAGTATTCAAAATTTAAGAAAATTTCAAAATCAAGATGTTTTTATGTTATGAGCTATCGGCATTTTAAAAACTAAAAGATAGGACAAGGAGACTATCAAGGAGAAGTTTATTAAACTCATTAAATTAATGATTGAACGGCTCATTTCTGAGTACTATGACTGGACTCTTGGAGAACAGATTGCCTTTTTGGCAAATTTTAAGAATCCGGGCCATGGTGAAATGCTTTTATGGCTATGCCTGGCGTTTGTGAGATAGCACTTCGCGGTACGAAATGGAGAACATTGTGATATAATCTAGAGTAGAGTTGCTGCTGAGAGAATCATTTATCACTAATCATATTTATGTAAATATACAGTCTTCCTCTACTGTAGAGAATTTTCTTAGAAAGAGCCTGTGTATGGTAATAAGTAAAAAAATAACTGGATTAAAGGTAGGTAGTAAGTACTTTAGGGTAAGTCAGGTGCAAATCCAGCCAATCTTACTAGTTTTGCAAATCCAGCCAATCTTACTAGTTAAGATATTTGGTTGTAGTATATTTTGTTCAATTGCGTTTACGATCCCGCTAAATATCGTTATGATGTTTATATATTATGATGTTTATATATTTATCCAAAAGAGCATGGCAATATTTAGTGGGAACGTATATATTTGTTTGATGTTTTTTAAAATTAAATTGCTATAGTTTTGATAAGGGTCCTTTATCAGTTGCCTGTGAAATAGCACTAACTTGGTGACCACTAAAAAATGGTCCCTACAGAGGACTTGCTAAAGTTGTCTTATTGATTAGTTTAAAAGTATAATTTTGAATTTTTGTCATGACACACCCATCTTTTTTATTTTTTAAAAATACTCATTGTTCATTTGAGTGCTATCATGGTTCCATGTAATCATTTGTTATTCTTGCACCATAAAAAAATAACCAAACACCAATCATTTGAGTAAAGATATAGGCAATAACTTTGTGCAAGCCTAATGTGATGATTGATGAAGAAACCACTTATAATCAGCTCAAATAAAATTAATGTGTGTGCAGATTATACATTGTTGTTTCTTCATCACACAATCATTTGAGTGTGTGGCGTGGCTACTTAGATTCAAATTGAGTAATTGCAATTTTAAATTAAAAATTTGACCAACTAAAACCTTAAGATAAGTTTAATCTTGGCATAGAAACAGATAAATTGGATTTTTTGGACAGATTTTTGGAAATTTTTCTTTAAAAGTATTCTTAAGAAATTTGTTAAAACTTAAGAAGTAGTTAAATTTAAGGCACAG
The DNA here is from genome assembly GCA_024610705.1 of Tetragnatha versicolor. Classification (NCBI taxonomy): domain Eukaryota; kingdom Metazoa; phylum Arthropoda; class Arachnida; order Araneae; family Tetragnathidae; genus Tetragnatha; species Tetragnatha versicolor. The sequence continues at coordinate 6,726,350 of JANDEH010000011.1, read as the reverse complement.
CTTTGATAAGAGTTGACCAGCTGCCATGTTTACCCACATCTCTAATTAGATCTATGTGGTTGTGTGTCATCATTTGAACTGTGGGTAAACATGGTGGCTGATCGACTCTTATTGAAGCTGTGTCTTAAATTTAAATTTGTAGGGCAGGCCTTCTCTAGGGGTATTTAAACATTAATTGGGAAAAAGATGAAAATTACTGCCTTCAAATGCAGATTGATGAGAAAAGATAATCCAGGTATTTTAGAATTAGCCTGGTGGATATCTTGCTTGATTTAGATTTTATTGGCAAACTTTTACAAGTAATGAATGAAATTGTTAACTTTGACTTCTTTCTAGTTAAAAGATTAATAAATTTTGGTGATACCAAATAAAACTCCTTTTGCTTGGGCCTGGCCAATCTTTAGAACCGATAGTTATTTAATGGGTGGTTGAGGATCTGTGAGGTTTTAGGGGTTTTTTACTGTGTCTCCCTTTGGTATGTAATAATAGCTAAAAAATAAAGTATACTTTACTCATTGTCATAGTATAACAAAACATTTCATATCCTTTTTTTACAGTTGAAACGTCATTTTTCTAACCTGAAGAATGTCCATGCATTACAGGCGTTTCGTAATCAATCAAACATGCGAACTGTGACACTTATACCTGGAGATGGTATTGGTCCTGAGATTTCAGTAGCTGTTCAGAAAATTTTTGAGGCTGCTAAAGTAAATTTCATGATTTTTTAATGTGTGATGTGTTCCACTCGCTGTTCTTTGTTATGATGATCCCTTATCCATTTCCTTGTGGGCCAAGTGTTCTTACACTGTTTTAATTTGTTAAAATTTAATATTGTTTGTTGTACTAATTGTTTTGTGCTGGGCTGCAATGGACAATATGCACTATGTCACAGTGGTTCCCAACCTTTTGTGGCCCATCGCCCCCTTTCTAGGGGTTGACTAACATCTATCGCCCTCCTTTTCTTTCTCATTGTATGTCTAATTTTAATTTCAAGTAAAGTGTAAAGAATAAAGCAATTTTATGTCCGGGGGTGTCCCCCAGAAAATTTTTGGAAATAAGACTCCAAAAAACAGGTTTTTTACTAGTTATAGTATACCTCTTTCGAATTTCAGACAAATATTTTAGGTAGGATTTTGATTTTGATGAACTAGTAATAATAAAGTTTTGAAAAATTAAGTTTCAAGTACAAAATGGGAGTTTGGGGGTCCTCCCCCCCAGAATTTTTTGAAAACTTGACCCTTAGAAACAGGGTTTTAACTTGTTTTGGTAACATTAAGTCTGAATACAGTCTGTCAGTACAGTGCTATTTTATTTTCCCCCTTTTAATACTCATCGCCCCCACTTATTTATCGCCCCCTTGATAACGCAAATCGCCCACCTGGGGGCGATCGCCCCCAGGTTGGGAACCACTGCTAAAACTTACCCAATTTACTAATTCGATCCAGAAAAACCAGAAAATTAACTTTAAAAATCGCTAAAGGTGTTAATTTAAGCGCAATAAGTGTTAAAAAAAGTTCTTAAGTCAGCTGACTCAAAACGGGGCGTAACCTTGTGTGATGTCATAATTCAGGAGATACTATTTTTAGTGCATTTAGCCATAAAAATTTACTTTCTTGACTTCTTCCGTTATGCATCTCTTTAAGACTGATGATCATTGTTCTTGAAACTCAAAAATATTTTGTTTAGAATCAAAATTTTATTCCTTTTGTACAGATTTCTTGTATTTTCATTCAGTTTTTTAGCCTTGGGACTAATTTGGATGTTAGTATAGTTTGCAAATAAATAATAAACTTCATGTAGGTTTTTCTTACAATATAAAGCTTATCTATAAAATATTAAAAAAAATCACTAGCAATATCGTATTTAAAAATATTTATAAACAAAAAAATCTTTTTGAACTGATGCAAGTAAATAGTTTATTCTGCCACATCTGTAGCTGCGGTGATGTTAATACGTAGGAAGGAACCATACTTTTTTACTGGTTTAGGATCTTCCATAGCTACCGAAATAAGACTACAGGCTACCAAAAAATCACAACATTAATAAAAATTTCATTGCTGATCAATGGATGCCTTTCGCGCATAATTTTAACTTTTAACTCCTGAATTACGACGTCATAAGCATGAATCGTCAAGTACTGCAGTTTTTTGATGATAGTGACGTCAGAGCAACTTTAGATGCGTTTTAAATCGAATTAATTTGATAGAATTGCAGTTTAATTAGCATTTTTCAACGTAATTTTTCATGCTCTTTCATTTTAAAATGAATTTGAAAATCATGCATATTGTCTATTGTCTTAACTACCTATCTTATGCATATTGTCTAACATAGTAACATTTCCTTCAATCCAAATAAAATTTCTCCCTTGTAAATAATTTTTTTGCAATTCACATATTTTTTATCAGACTTTATTCTGTGAATTTTATCAATTAAATTGTTAATTGAAATTTAATTTAAATATTTAAGCATATTTTAAAGCTGAAGCATTATTAGCTGAATAAGTTGTTAGGTTAAGTTTAAAATGTTTAGAGGATGTATTTGTAAATTTCATTTATTATTTTTCAATTGTTGGATGATATATTTGTAACTTGCATTGATAAATAGTCTCATATTAAAATTCCAATTTAAAAAGTAGAAAAAAACTAAGGACATGGTTGTATATCATATTTAGAACATTAGATTATAAATTTTCTCCAGTTTCCACACTTGTATCATGTGGCTTTACATATTTTTAACCCTTAAATAATGTATTAAAAACTAATTTAAGTTTATCATTAATGCTGTGCTGAAAATTAATTAGAGATGTCCTGCCCAAAACTTGAATTTTCTATTTGAAACTAAAAGTATTATAATAAATCTCTAAATTGCAATTTTTTAGGTGCCTATTCAATGGGAAGTTGAAGATGTCACTCCTGTCAAGGGCGCAGATGGAAAGATGGGCATTCCTCAGCGAGCAATAGACTCTATTAATAAAAATACAATAGGTTTGAAGGGACCATTGGCAACACCCATTGGTAAAGGTCACAGATCTCTCAACTTAGCCATCAGACAGTAAGTTAGATAAATATTAATCAGGTTAGGCAAATTATGCAGCAATAGTGAGCTAACTCCTACAGCTTTACTTTGGAGTTAGCTCTTTGCTGCAAGTGCTTATATTAGTTTTTACTATATTTAAAAAATATTTTATATAATTCAGTGGTATTTTTGTAAACTGCACATGGCTGATATGTTTTGAGAGCATTATTAGTTTTTTGTGAAATATGAATTGCAAAGTGTATGTATTAAAATTTTTACTTAGTCTTTTTATAGTCAACTTTAATCCCCAAATCTGCTTGTACCACTTTTTTAGGGACCATTTCTCTATTACACTGGTCAACATTCATTTTGATGGCGGGAATATTAAAGATGTTTTTGTATATATTTGACCTCCTGATTCCGAATATGACATCCGTTTTTGCTCATCAGCTCTATTTTTTAAGATATTTGAAAAATAAGTTTTTTTCACTTTTGACCTACCTTTTATACAATATGGTGCTATAAAAATGACTTAAAAATAAAAAACCTAACCACCTAAGGCTTTTCCTATTCCTTAGGCTCCCAATAGATAGTGTATAAAGTTTCAGTCCCCCAAGTTAATTTTAAGGGGTACCTATAGGGCCCTAAAGTTGAAAAAAAGTCGAAAAATTGGTCTTTTTTTTCAGAATTTTTAAAAAAATATTTTTGAGTTTTCTAATTTGATAAAACTGGCTAATATATGTTTTTTAGAACTTATTTAGACCGCTAAAAATGTTTTTACTTTAAAACTGCACCTCTTTAGAGCGATTTTTTAGTTTTAAGGCGAGAATAAGGGACATTTCGCTCAAATACTCTTGGTACCAATAATGGTGGTTGAAGCGAATAAATTTCGAATTTTTCAGAAGTAAGTCATCAAAAAAGATGTCCTTTGATATAAAACTGAAATTTCATATGATACAGATCAATGAAAAAAGCATTTTTTCCAATTTTTTCAAAATTTAGGGCTTGAAAGCTCGAGAGGTGCTTCTACTACACTGCTGGCCATCCAAAATGGTACACCAAGAAGGAAAAGAGATATCAAAGCCAAATTTATTTCTATGATTGCCCATAGTGTTAATGTGAATTGATTAAAAATTCAGCCTTCCTGGATGTTAGGGGCCGAGAAAATCAGTGAGGAGTGTTGTCTCCATAGGTGTCCATTACCGCTGTCCCACGCCATGGTATTGAGTGAAAGGGGCTCTAAATGGGCTTTGAGGGATTGGAGGACCATGTTGCCTCCCCAGGTAGTCAAAGCTTATGTGGTGCACCAGCGGACGTTGCATACCGGGAAAGGTTATTTCTCCTCTTTCACCGGGCATGTTTTGTGGGCGTTGGTTCTTTAGAACGGGTAGGTCAGGGTAAAAATGCAACCTAGGGGGATAAGAAGAAAGCTTGGACATTGCGTTCATCACGTGGTTGTGCATTTTTCTCTTGAGACTTGTCCGCAGGTGAGGGTTGAAGGTAAGGACGTGCAACAGGTTGCCAAACCTCAATGCTGCAGCTCTGGTTGGTCAATGTGCCGGTAAATCACACTGAGGAGGTGTGGGAGTGAAATGCATGCCGTTTACAGTGCAGGGGATTGCCCGTTTGGCAAGCATAGCTTCAGAAAAATTCCAATCTTCAACACCTGATTTGGCGGTGGCAATAGTGCACTAAATAATGAAATGAACATCTCAAAGTGATGGTGCAGAGTTTATGAGAGTGTCCCAGTTCGGTCTGCAGCACAACGATAATTGGAGATGACATTACGACAGCGAGAAAAGAGAACACTTAGCTGTTGATTTTGTAATCTTCAGAATTGCTCTGTGCGCAGAATTAAGGGGAAATGAAGCATTGAATTTCACTCCCCCACCTCCTCACTATGATTTACCCGCACATTGACCAATCAGAGCTGAAGAATTGAGGTTTGGTAACCTATTGTCTATCCTTACCTTCAGCCTTCGTCTGCGGACAAGTCTCAAGAGAAAAATGCACAACCACGTGATGCACCCAATGTCTAAGCTTTCTTCTTATCCCCCTAGGTTGCATTTTTACCCTGACCTACCCGTTCTAAAGAACCAACGCCCACAAAACATGCCCAGTGAAAGAGGAGAAATAACCTTTCCCGGTATGCAACGTCCGCTGGTGCACCACATAAGCTTTGACTACCTGGGGAGGCAACATGGTCCTCCAATCCCGCAAAGCCCATTTAGAGCCCCTTTCACTCAATACCATGGCGTGGGACGGCGGTAATGGACACCTATGGAGACAACACTAGTGATGGGCAGGTATCGATACCAAATACTTAAGTACTCGATACCTATAGGTATCGAGTGTATTCGATACCCACAAAAGTATCGATACTTTATTGACATATTTCGTTTTAAATTTTTCAATGAAGTAATCTTTATAATACCTACTGTAGATCAAACGCAGCCTGTTTCCGTTTTCATTTTGCAACGCTCAAACCCAAGTCGTTATCATCCGCGAGAGAAATTTGTCGCGGCTAGGTTTTTCCCCCGCCAAATCCTTCGCCTCTATCCACCTCCAGGCCCGTAGCTACGGGGCTTTTTGATGGATCGCTTTCAGTTTTTTGAATATTAGTCTGATTATGGATAGGCCCTAAAAAATTGTCCCTTCAGGTTCATTTCCCGATATTGAAAAAAAGTACTCGATACCTATAAGTATTCGATACCAAAGTATTCGATACCTATAAGTATTCGATACCAAAGTATTCGATACCTAAAATTATCGATTTTGCCCATCACTAGACAACACTCCTCACTGATTTTCTCGGCCCCCTAACATCCAGGAAGGCTGAATTTTTAATCAATTCACATTGATACTATGTGCAATCATAGAAATAAATTTGGCTTTGATATCTCTTTTCCTTTTTGGTGTACCATTTTGGATGGCCAGCAGTGTATTTTACTGATCTTTATCATGTGAAATTCAGTTTTACATCAAAGGACATCTTTTTTGAAGACTTACTTCTGAAAAATTCGAAATTTATTCGTTTCAACCACCATTATTGGTACCAAGCGTTTTTGAGCGAAATGACCCTAATTCTCGCCTTAAAACTAAAAAATCGTTCTAAAGAGGTGCAGTTTTAAAGTAAAAATATTTTTAGCAGTCTAACGGCCATATTCACCATAAAAACAAACTTGAGTTAATAACTTAGGTTATGTAACTGGAACTTGAGTTATATGACTTGAGTTAGTAACTACAGTTCAATTTCCTATTCACCAACATTTTTTCATCTCCGGTTACTTAACATAACTTCTAACTTAAGTTTCTTGACCACAGATTGCTGATCGATCCTGATTGGTCGAAACTAACACCTTGTGACCTCAATTGCTTTCGTCACACAGGCGGGAAAGGCGAAATTCCCGCAAAAAAACTTCTACTTGCATAAAACTTTATAAATAACAAAAGATAATTATCTGAAATAGTACAAATATTTAATAAATCAATATTTTTAATGTATAATAAGGTGTGTATAGGTTGTAATTACATCCAGGATTGGAGTTTATAAGAAAAAGCTAGATTAAAAATATTTTATTAACTTGAAATTTATTTTTAAATAGACATCACAATTGTCCTTGTCTTATGGGAAAACTAATTTATAGTGTAGCAGAAGTGTAAGCTCCACTACACTCTCTTGAGTTAGTCGAAATCTTTTCTGGAATTCTAGGTCAGAATATTCAATAAAACAGTCTTTTCTCTCTTTAATTTTTTTTTATTTTCTTTTATTCAATATATCAATGAGTTCAAGACGCCCAACACATGAAATTTTGCGGAGTTTTTCCATCGTTGATTACAAACGGAATGATTTGCTATGTTTGCAAAGCTATCAACACTTAAATAAAGATATTCAGGAGAAAGGAAGTAAATTTTCAATTACCTAATTACTACTAATAAAATAGCTGGTGTAATTATTTCTGTAAGAAAAAACACGTGGTTGGATATGAAAAAATTTTTTATTTACGTTTTATCATATGTAGAGAGCAAATTGGAAACAAGAAAATCAAATATAATCACATTCTAACTTCAATTTACAAACATTGCGCAGAAACATAATTTTTAAAATTTGTGGAAAACACATTTTCCAAAAACATTTCACCAAACAAAACAAAAATCTGGCTCTTAAGTTGATCCGCAAAAATCATACCTTTTAAAATTGCACAAAAAAATTTAAATTCAACCAATAATTTTTTAAAAACAATTTGTAAATTTTTTATACTTTTCACAGGATACATAAAAAATTCTTGTACATTTTTATTTGAATATTTATATCAGTGTCCCTTATGAAACACTTGATTAATCTAGACAGTAAATTTATATTCTAAATTGACAATCTTTTTAAAGAAATTTATAAAAATTTCTCTCAAAAGACAATTGATAATAACCAAAAATTACTACAACATTGAGTAGGACATATTTTACAAAGACATTACTTTTTATTTCACTAATTTAGACTTACCTGGAGTGTATTTGCCCTTGTAAGAATTCAAAAGTATATATTCAATAAATAGTTAAAGAATAAAAGAAAATATAAATTGAAATTTTAAATGAATCAACAAAATTCTTAACAATAAAGTGTATTTTCATTGCAAAAGAGTAACTTCTTTTTCAAATAACTCTATAAAATATTACCACATCTGTTCAATATGTTAACATACAAAACCTTTTAACTTCTATACATTAATAGTTGTTAGTATATACATTATACAATCACTATTAAGATTTTTTTTCATTAAAACTAAGTACACAAATCAAGTTCAACTCAAAACATACAAATCATTCATCATTTTTCCACTAGAATGGTTTTTTTCACTAATAGAAGAAAACAACTTGATAATTTTAGTGGAAGTAAAGTTAAAATGATGGACACACTGCAAAATATTATGCTTCAATTTTGTAAACATCATGTCGGCACTGAAGTTGTGTCTCCATAATTCAATTAATCTTCAATATTTCTTTCATGTAATCACAAGGAACAGCATTCTCTATAAAAAGTAAAAAAAACATGCATTAGTGATCATCACAATGCATTGTGATCACAAAATCGAGAAATAAAACCAAGCAAAAATTAAAAAGTGATTAAGATTATAATATTTATATACGAGGGTTGTTTTTTAATTAACTTCTGTTTTGCTCCTAAAACAAGTAGTAGGAATTTAGAAATAATTTTGCTACTGGTAGATAGGTACATTGGTGTGGATCAATTTCCTCCTTTTTTTTACAGGAGCAAAACGAAAGTTAATTAAAAAACAACCTAGTTATAATTACATATTATAGTATGCATTGACACTATCATAAATATAAATTCAAAATAAATACAATAATTTAATAAATACAACATATAAATATAAAAGAATATAAATTTTATAAATTCCATTTAAGTCAACTAAACAAAACGTCTATTTTGTTTCATGCAGAAGAAATTTATTTACAGAAATCACCGAGAGGAGAATAAGAATTTAAAATATTGATTTTACCTAATAACATGAAAAAGTAAAAATTTATTTGTATCAGAACAAGTAAAACAATACTAAAATCTTTGATCTCGTTAAAATTAAGAACTACCTATATAACATGAAAAATCAAAATTAAACATCTGTGCAAAAATTAATATCCCTTATACTCAATATAGAAATTAAGGCAATAGTACTTTAAAAAAGAACAATTATTAAAGATTAATATAAAAGAAAACAAAACAATTCAAATAAATATTATTTCTGAAAGAAAGCTTTCATTGAATCTTTAAATTAATATTGAGTGTATTTACCTTTTTAATTCCGAAGTCCCAGGCAGAAAACTTGAATTCTTTCACAGAATCGGAATCCTGTATCTTCTTTTTCAATTAAAAAAATAATAACAATGATTCATTGGGAAATTAATTGTCTAAAATCCGTATTCTATTACCTACAGCTTGTAAAGATATAAAATCTTCCAACAGTATGGGCAATATGCAGGAAAAACATGGCGTCGAGAAATCATTGCTTGCAAACAAAAAACGTGTTCTGAGCATGCGCGGTTAACTCTAACTGAAGATAACACAACTTTGGGCTCGGTTATTGAAATAAACTCTAACTTGAGTTAGTAAAATGAAATCTGTGGTTACTTTTCGCTGGTGAATAGGATTTTCAGAGTAAAACGACTTTTTCTTCGGTTATTAACTCAAGTTTGGGTTAGAGTTTATGGTGAATACGGCTGTAAATAAGTTCTAAAAAACATATATTAGCCAGTTTTATCGAATTAGAAAACTCAAAAATATTTTTTTAAAAATTCTGAAAAAAGACCAATTTTTCGACTTTTTTCAACTTTAGGGCCCTATAGGTACCCCTTAAAATTAACTTGGGGGGCTGAAACTTTATACACTATCTATTGGGACCGTAAGGAATAGGAAATGCCTTGGGTGGTTAGGTTTTTTATTTTTAAGTCATTTTATAGCACCATATTGTATAAAAGGTAGGTCAAAAGTGAAAAAAACTTAATTTTCGAATATCTTAAAAACTAGAGTTGATGAGCAAAAACGGATGCCATATTCGGAATAAGGAGGTCAAATATATACAAAAACAGCTTTAATATTCCTGCCATCAGAAAAAAAGTTTTTTTTGTAGACCAGTGTTATTTATGTCAAAAGAAACTAGTGCTTTGTGCTAGTAGTGGAGTAGAATTAGCCGAAAAAAGGGCTTGACCTTGAACAAATTGGAACAAAAGCAAAACCTGCGGGAAATGGTAGGTCACATGGTCCTAATCAACATACTAAACATCCGTACTAGTGGGACAAATATGGTTTTTTGGCCGCCATCTTGAAAAAACACCCAAAAATATTTTTCATCATAAAAGGTTGTGTAAGGTATCAAACTGCGGGGAATTTTGTACTGAAAGAGAATATGATTTTTGTTTTTCTTTAATTTCAATAAAAATAATATTTTTGACCAAAAATGCAATACAAATAAAATGGTTAATGGCCCTTCCTTCCGTACTATATTGAGCATAAACGCTCTAAACTTTTTTAAAAACATTATTTTGTGACAAATGGTAGGTGACATGGTTCTAATCAACATTCTAAAAATATACATCCGTACTAGTGGGACAAATATGGTTTTTTGGCCGCCATCTTGAAAAAACACCCAAAAATATTTTTCATCATAAAAGGTCGTGTAAGGTATCAAACTGCGGGGAATTTTGTACTGAAAGAGAATATGATTTTGTTTTTCTTTAATTTCAATAAAAATAATATTTTTGACCAAAAATGCAATACAAATACAATGGTTAATGGCCCTTCCTTCCGTACTATATTGAGCATAAACGCCCTAAACTTTTTTAAAAACATTATTTTGTAACAAATGGTAGGTGACATGGTCCTAATCAACATTCTAAAAATATACATCCGTACTAGTGGGACAAATATGGTTTTTTGGCCGCCATCTTGAAAAAACACCCAAAAATATTTTTCATCATAAAAGGTCGTGTAAGGTATCAAACTGCGGGGAATTTTGTACTGAAAGAGAATATGATTTTGTTTTTCTTTAATTTCAATAAAAATAATATTTTTGACCAAAAATGCAATACAAATACAATGGTTAATGGCCCTTCCTTCCGTACTATATTGAGCATAAACGCCCTAAACTTTTAAAAAACATTATCGTATGTCAACAAAAAGTATGGGAAAGTGACCATAGTGTTTGATGGGTATGAGAAACAAAACATAAAAGATATGGAGCACAGACTACGCTCAAAGCAGTCATCTGCCACTGTTATCTTTGATGAAGACTCACCAGTAATAGTAAAGAAAAATAAGTTTCTCTCAAACGCTCAAAACAAACAAAGATTTATTAATACTAGGGAGCTACCGCCCCCTGCTCGCTATCGCTCGCCAACCCCTGTAAACTGCTGACGCAGGACCTTTTGGAATTGCTTCGCAATTACCACAAATTCCAACTCGCTGAACTTAATACACTTTATAAAACAATTTACAGAAAAAACGTCAACCAACTTTCCAAAAATACTTCACCAAATCCCCTCCATGAATAGATCTCCCTTAAATGTTTGAATAAACTCGAACTTATCAAAAATTTAAACAAAATGTTTTCAAAAATATTCATCTTAATTATTTTTCATCTATGATTATAAAAATAACTAATTCTAACTGTTTATCAATATTCGGACCAAACAAAAACCCTTATTTTAAAGTAACTCGTTAGTATAATATGCCTAGTGTTTATCATTCATATTTTTTTAAAACCCAGACTTGTTAAACAATACCGTTTAGGCAATTGAAAATAATAAGAGACAAAACGTCACTCTATGTTTACAATTAATTTCGATAAAATCAGACTAAAAATTATAAATATTGGACAAAAAGTGTGAAATTTTAGTATAAAATGACGTTCATGTAAGTTTTAGAATATGTTTTTATCAGTCTTTGAGTAATATTTCATCAAAAAACATGTTTCATCTTAAAATATAGCGTCAATCGGTCGTTGTGATTGGATGCATAATAATTTGAATGACAGTACTTGATTTGTAACTGCGACCTTATCCGTTATCTAAAAAAATGGAAATATTTTAAAATTGAGAATTTTTTTGAAAAATCGAAGGGCTTACTCGGAAATCCGGAAAGAATCCGGACATTTTGATACCATATATGTGTCATTCGGTTCAGTAATTAAAAATCCTTTCTCTGGAAACCGTTCACTAAAATCTTTTTTTTAGAATAGAGAGATACTAGGGAGTTATTTACAAAGAAATGGTCATTCCGTCATTCATGCAGAAGGGGATGCAGATACTTTGATAGTAAAAAAAGCTTTAGATATAGCACAGGAGAAACCTGTCACAGTCGTAGCTGATGACACCGATGTTTTAATCTTATCACTCTATCATTCGTCTTCAAAAATTTTCATGCAGTCTGCCCTACAATCTGAAAAAGTTCGCGACATTCAAGCAATGCAAAGTGATATTGGAGAAGAGGCCTGCAAAGCTTTGCCTTTTGTCCATGCGTTAACAGGTTGTGACACCACCAGTGCATTATTTGGAAAAAGTAAATCTTCTGCTTTAAAAAATATAATTAAGTCCCAAATATTGTTCAAATATGCTTCCCATTTTGGATCTACTGAAAATATTAATAAGGAAGAGTTACTTGAAATTGGCTACAAAATTATCTTGTCATTGTATGGGGGTAACATACATACCATTGACCTAAATACTCTTCGTTATGAAGAATATATGAGGAAAATAGCTTCAGCTAAAAAAGAATTTGATATTTCACGTTTGCCCCCGACACAAAATGCTGCAAAATATCATTTACTTCGAGTAAATTTGCAATGCTTAATTTGGAAGAATCTCTCTATGTCAAGCCCTGATCCTACACTATGGGGTTGGCAGTTAATTGACGGAGAATTTCAGCCAATGTTAACAGACAGAAGTCCAGCACCAAAAGAACTTCTGGAAATGATCAAATGTGCATGCCAATCAACAACTTCTGATCCATGTAACACTATGAAATGTACATGCTGTCGATATGGACTTTCTTGCTCCGTAGTTTGCAAAAATTGCTGTGGAAAGAACTGTACAAATACAGGAGACGTAATCAATGAAGATGAAAATGATCTATAATTTGTTTTTAATTTTATACTTAAGATTAAATTTATGTTTGTTGTTAAATTTTCAAGCTTAAAATTATCTGCTTATACATACATCAAAATAGCTTCCTGTTAATTATGTAAAAATTATAAGAATACTCAATGTATCCAAGAATTTTTAAATCCTAAATCATATTAATAAAAGGATTTTTAAACTAAAAACGTGAATTAACTATTTATAATTGTCATATTTTCTTTTAGCAAATGATTTCCTGCAGCTTGATACCCTATATATTACCTTTTTTAACGAAAAAAATATTTTAATGTTTTCCAAGATGGCCGCAAAAAAATCGTAACTGTCCTACTGGAAGAGATATATGATACATACTTTTAGTATGTTTATTTGGGCCATTTCATCTACCATTGTTCACACAATATAGCTTTTAGAAAAGTTTAAGATGCTTAAGCCCCATACATTATGAAGGAAGGGCCATTAATCATTGTATTTGCTTTCAGTTTTTGGTAAAAAAATATATCTTTTTATTTAACATAAGGAAAAACAAAAATCCTATTCTCTTTCAGCACAAAATTTCCCGCAGTTTGATACCTTACATGACCTTTTATAATAAAAAAATTATTGGGTGTTTTTCAAGATGGCGGCCAATAAACCATATTTATCCCACCAGTACGGATGTATATTTTTAGAATGTTGATTAGGACCATGTAACCTACCATTTGTCACAAAATAATGTTTTTAAAAAAGTTTAGGGCGTTTATGCTCAATATAGTACGGAAGGAAGGGCCATTAACCATTGTCTTTGTATTGCATTTTTGGTCAAAAATATTATTTTTATTGAAATTAAAGAAAAACAAAAATCATATTCTCTTTCAGTACAAAATTCCCCGCAGTTTGATACCTTACATGACCATTTATGATGAAAAAAATTTTGGGGTGTTTTTTCAAGATGGCGGCCAAAAAACCATATTTGTCCCACTAGTACGGATGTATATTTTTAGTATGTTGATTAGGACCATATGACCTACCATTTCCCGCAGGTTTTGCTTTTGTTCCAATTTGTTCAAGGTCAAATGCTATTTCTACTCCACTATAGACCCAGTTAGTATTAAGTTAAAGCAATTTAACAATTATTTAATTTTTTCTACACTGATTTAAAGATGGTACTAGTATTACTCAGAAAACAAACTTATTAAATACAGCTTAAATACATGTGTATTTTCTATAGTAACAAATACAATCACATTGTGTCCTTTGTTTTATGTATACTACAAAATATTTTTTTCAGGGCTTTTCACTTGTATGCCAATGTTCGTCCTTGTCGTTCCATAGAGGGTGTGGAAACATTGTACAAAGATGTTGATGTTGTTACTATCAGAGAAAACACTGAAGGAGAATACAGTGGAATTGAGCATGAAGTAAGAAATTAAACTCTAAGCATACCCAAGTTTTCATTTCGGATTAATTTTTGAAGACATAGTGTTTTGTTAAATTTGAGCATTTTAATTTCACCTAATAAACTACCTCAATTTTATGAAGATTTTTTAGTAAAAATATTAAGTCAATTATAAAACTAAACTAAAATTATAGATTTAATAGCTAATAAATATAATTAAACTGAATTTTTCAGATTGTTCCTGGTGTCGTCCAAAGCATAAAACTGATCACAGAAAATGCATCTCTTCGGGTTGCAGAGTATGCATTTGAGTATGCAATGCAAAACAACAGGAAAACTATTACTGCTGTACATAAAGCTAATATAATGTAAGTTTCTGCAAACTATTTCTCTCTGGAAAAGAAGTTCCTTTTTAAATTCTGTAACCAACTGTAGTTTTACATACCTAAAAATTCATACTGTATTCAATTAACTGTGAGTTAATTATCTTGTGATTAAATAAAGGTAACTCCTTTTTGATTATAGGAGAATGTCTGATGGCTTGTTCCTTCAGTGCTGTCGTCAAGTTGCCGAACAACATCCTAGCATTAAATATGAAGAAATGTACCTTGACACAGTGTGCTTGAATGTAAGATTTGTCTGGATAAAAATATGTTTTGTTGCTTATTCTCATGTGACCAAATTATCCTGAACGTAAAAATAATTTAAAAACTGAGTAATTTAGATGCTTCATAGCACACACGTCATTCTTACTGATTGTATTATTTTTTTAGATGGTGCAGGATCCCTCAAAGTTTGATGTTTTAGTCATGCCTAATTTATATGGTGATATTCTTAGGTAAGTTGTTAATCTTTTCCATACTTTTGTAAATAAGTTTTGGATAAGGTACAGTACTAATTAACCACAAAATATGCGGTGTATGCTTCAATGGCAAATAAAAGATTTGTGAATTAAAATATTTTATTATTCCAATACTTTTCTTGAAAGTATGTGTTTTATTCTTTTGCATCTTATTTTTTTTGTAGAATGAAATAGTTAAGTTTTTCAATGTTAATAATTTAATTATTTTTTGTCAACAATGTGTGTCAAGTATTAAAGTATCCCCTTTGTCCAAAATGCAACTTGGACCAAGCCACTCATACCTGTATTTAAACATGCTGATTGTTAGAAGAACCATACTGGTGCTGTCAGTCTTAGTGCTGCTTTTCAGAGTTTGAAATCCCGTGGGTTCATGGACTCAGATTCTGAAGTTGCTGTTGATAAAGGGGATAAGCAACACAGTTTTTCTTGTTGTGTTAGTTTGCTTGCAGCAGAAAAAACACCAAAAGCAAAATAAGTGGATGGTTTTATTTTTGGCTCATTTTTACATATTTTAACCTTTTACTTTTCCATGTTCAATCTAGTGATTTATGTGCTGGACTAATTGGAGGATTAGGTGTCACCCCTAGTGGAAATATTGGCAAAGGGGGTGCAGTATTTGAATCAGTAAGTCATACCCCTACTTATGTAAGTTATCAGTTTGAAAGTTCCGTTTATTCCCAGTTCTTGCTTCTACATTTTCCTTTCATTTTGAAATATTTATATTTTTTGAAATATTAAAATTTCATTTAATAAAATAAAGGTTTTTACTATAGCTATTCATGAAAATTTTGTTCTTAATTAGAAAAAACTTGCTTAAGTAATTGTGAAAAGAAATAATTTTGATTTTAATGCCTCCTATCTTGAAAAAAAAATCTTTTTTCTCAACAATCATAATTTTTTTTATCTAATACATTTACTTTTACAGATGATCTCTATTTTGCAAACTAAGAAATTTTCAGACACTTAATTGTTTTCAGTATTTTTTATTTAACATTAAAAAATTTAGACAGATTTGTTAATTAATTATTTATTTCATTTAGAGACTTTACTATTATTTTTTATAATAGGTGCATGGAACTGCTCCTGACATTGCTGGTCAAGACAAAGCTAACCCTACTGCCCTTCTTTTGAGTGCAATTATGATGTTGCGCCATATGAACTTGACTTCCTATGCAGATAAAATCTCCACAGCAGTGTTTGAAGCAATGAAAGAGGGCAAGGTAAGTTATTTTACCAATATGTTACCACTTAAGTGCAGAAATCAGTTAATCAGTGACCTGTTAATGTGCTGAAAATGGTTTCATTTCTCAAATTACATAAATAATCTGTGGATTAACTAGGCTTAACTACTAGTTATTCTGAATTTTAGCTACCAGGCACTTGTTGAACTCTCATTATGTTGTGTCGAAACCTAGTCGCTAAAATGTAATTAAACAGGGATGAGTTTTTTCCGCCCTGTGGCGGAATTCCGCTTTTTTCATTTTTTTGAAAATTAAGAATTCCGCTTTTCAAGGAAATTTCCGCTTTTTGTAATCCTGAAAAAATCCGTTTTTTCGTCTCCTTCTACTTCAGAGAAAAAACTTCCGCCATCTCCCGGTACTTTGTCTTCGGCATTCCTACCTCGCACGCGCATCGGCGATAGGTTCGTATTACGCAGCCTGTAAAGATGGCTTCTTCTCGTTCGTTTACTGTATTATGGAAAAACTTTTTTTTCTTGCTGTTTCTAGCATGTAACCTAGAGATGGACGTAACCTTCGGTAAAGTCGGCTCGTATTTGGGTATTGTGGAAAAACTTGAGCCTTTTCATTGAGAGATATTTTGGATGCATAACCTGCGGCCCGCGAACTGATTTGGATTTCTTCAGATAATCCAACTTTTTAAATTTTCCAGATTTCCGAGAAATATTACGAGTTATCGCGTGAAAAAGTCGGAAAAATCGCGTTTTTTCGCGTAAGTTTCGTTTTGCTCGCGGAGTATTCCGTATCATCCCGTGACTACTTTCTTGGACGGCCGTGGTGGGCGCCAAATTGAAGTCCGTTTCTCTTGCATCTCTATTGCGATGTAGAAAAACCAACTTTACAGTGGTCAGAAGCCAAAAAGTCCGGTGTTTTGGATCATATTCTCTGAAAATGTCGAAAAATTGCGATTTTTCGCGAAAGTTCCGTTTTTCCTGTGCCTAGTTGAAGTTCGCTTTTTCTTACGTTCTAATTGCGATGCAGAAAAGCCTAATAGGAGTCAGAGGAGACTAATAAGTCTAGTGAAACATCTCAGATAATTTTTTCCCGATTTTAGTCAGCATTTCTTCAGATTTTACTTTAGGATCTAGATCTTATAAGTTGTACATTTTTAGTGGAAAATCGCTTTGAAGCAACTTTATAAGAAAATAATGGAGTGGTTTTTTTAATCCTTTTAGATCATAATCTGTTTAAAAGATCATAATATCATCAGGGGCATATATAAAGGGGCCAGGGGACCCGACCCCTCCTCTAAAAAAATTGGACTATGTGTCCAAAACAAGTTTAAACCCTGTGTTTTAGGGTCAAATTCCCAAAATTTTTCTGGGGAAAATTCCCCCAGACCCCCTTTTGTGTACATGGGACTCTATTATTCACAACTTTTTTTTATATATTGAGTTTAAGAAAATGCAAATTTTACCTAAAAATATGACCAAAACTTAACAAAATTAGGTCTTTGACACTCATGTTTAATGCCCATTAATACCTATTAAGCTCTTGCTCAGTCTAGGAATTGATCAAAGCTTTCCCAGAGGATAAATCGGTTTAATTTTCTCAATAGCTTCCTGTAAACTACATTCTTTCTTAGTTTAAAAAATTATAAATAAAAAAAATACTTGGATATTTTAAAAAACTTATGTAATACATTCGTAAATTAAATGTATTATTCTCTATAAATTCATTTCAGAAAAGATTTTTTCATTTGATTTTTATCAAGTTAATTTAATATATGGTATGAATAAAAGGAATATAAAAATACATTTTGTTTTTCAATGTTGGAAGGTCTGCCCTTAATCTTAAGAAGGTTTAATAGGTTTTTAAACAATTCACTTAAATATATGCAATCTGAGTTCTTTGCTTTAAGTTCTTTTATAAAGCAAACAAGTATTTTCAATTAATATTATCTTGTAAACATGCTTTTGTTTGTCGAGCTATTGAGAATCAGAATATATGTTCTGCTTTAAGAGGATCTAAATAAAATATTTGACTAAATTCTAATTTGAAATGCAAAATATCAAACCTAAAACAAAAAAATAAGCTACAAAATTTAAGTTTAGCTGATACAATAACTGTTACAAAATGCTTGAAGGTGTGCAACATCCCCGATATGTGTTACGCGTAAAATTTTGGATTTTTGGTTTCAGCTTTTTTGTTTTTCACCAAACTCATCCCTGAATTAAAATAAACCCAGATTCCTCACGCCTTTCCTGACTGGTCAGTGAGGTCCCGGAGCAATAAAACATGGACTTAAAACTTTGAAATAAATTTATTAAATATAAACATTAAAATTGTTATTCAACTTGAAAAAGGGCCAAAACTGAACTTCACACAAGACACATCCATTTCAAAACATTTAAATTTCAAAATACTAAAGTTAAAATAAAGAGTTCATTCTAGACATTCAAATTTCAAAATAACTCAAAGTTCCAATAAAAAGTTCACCACTTATTCAGCACCTGGCCGACTGCCTCCGCATTTGCCCCATCATCCAGCCTCACCAAACGCTCGTTCCTCCAAGTATCGTCCCCGCAGCCGAGCCGTGGCAGTGTTGTGGTCGTAGTTGTTGTTTTCAAGGCCAGCAAACGCACTTATATGAAGCCGAAACCAAAGTTGCCAACAGACAATGTAGAAGTTTCAAAAATTTGCTTAATTTAAAACCTCAATTCAGCCCCGAATTATTTTAGAATGTTGGGAATACAACAATTATGTGCACTTAAATTAAAATTTTTATAACTAAAATACAAGTCAACATATTAGTAAATAGAATCAATAGAAAAACTAATTCAGAGGTAAAATAACCATTTGCCTAATCATCTTACACTAGTAATAAATTAACTTGATAACCAATTAGTTTATTTGTTTAATTTTAATTCCCTTTAAATAAAGAAGAAATACTCCCTAAATTTATTAATTTTAAAATGCTTAAAACTTAAGTTATTTTATGTAAATTAAGGACTAAAGAAATTAAATTTCAAAAATATTAGGTATAGTTTTTTTTCTTTTGAGTAGTTTGATTAATTAGTTTGTTTACTTTATTTGAAAGTGAAAAAATATTAAGCATCAAAAATGGCCTTGCAAAGCTCTTAAAGGACGCCTATAAATTACACAAGGTTTTCCCCCCTAAACTTTGAACCCGTTAACTTTTATGTGCTCTAGCCTTTTTTTTTCATCTTAACACATGCATAGCAAAAGTTGTGATTCAAATCCATGTTGGAATCAAAAACAGCATTGCATGCTTGTAATTATTATGACTGACTAATGATTTACTGTTTTGACTAATGTGCTAATTTTTTCAAAACTTGTGCTTAAAAAAGATAAAATGAAAAATGTGTATTCTCTGGAGTTGATGCGAGTTTTTAATTGACTCTCCCTATTTAGATTTGGCGAGACTGCTGGACCCCCTTTTTAACATTATGTAATTTATGTGTTTCTACTTAACAAAATGGATAACAATATAAAATATCCTTTAGCTTTTATTGTAATATTTTTCTCTTTAATTTAGGTGAGAACAGCAGATTTAGGAGGAAAAGCTAAGTGCTCAGAATTTACTGAAGAAATTTGTACCAAGATAAGTGCATTATAAACTACTTAGATGAATTAGGAAATGTGTTTCAGTTAGTATTTAAATATATCAGGCAGCATCATGAATATTACCTTTTAGATTTGAAGAATCATATGTAGTATTAATAATCTCATAGAACAGGTAGTGTTTTTTTTTCTTTTACTCTAATATTCTTGCCACAGAGTGTACTTTTACATTTAAATGCCAAGGAAAAATTTTAAAACTTGTTTTATATTTGATACCTCATTTTGAATTGTGTGAATTCAACAACTTCAACTTGTGTTTATGAAAGAACTTTCTTTTTCCCAACATGTTGAACATGAGAGCTAACATGGAAAGTAAATTGATGTATTTGAAAAATATTGTTGTTTATGCATAAAATACTCAACAAATGTTACACAGTGTGTAAATAAGAAAAACTAAATGAGAGATCAAGCTAGTAATTTAAATTATTTGTATTATAAAGTTTGAAATTTATTGAATTGGTTAAGGATGTTTTCTTGCCAATTGTGTAATATTTGTACAAAATTTTAACTCAAAAAGAGCTTGATTTTCACATCTGAACTTATTTTAATGTAATTGGTTTGAATACTTTGAGGTGCTTGGGTGTTCTTAAGTGCTTTATGAACTAGTCATTTTATCTGATACCAGGTGGGATATTTTTCAGCCAAGTTATTGGTTTCATTTTTGTAAAAAAAGTCATCACATGGATTTTAATGTCTTATTTATGCTTCTTTTCTTCCCACACCTAGTCAGGTTGAATGACTAATAAAAATGTGTGCAAATAATTGCTAAAATCAAAACAATGTATTTAAAATTAAAACCTGTTTGCCTACTGGAATAAAG
This sequence comes from Tetragnatha versicolor, assembly GCA_024610705.1. Taxonomy (NCBI): domain Eukaryota; kingdom Metazoa; phylum Arthropoda; class Arachnida; order Araneae; family Tetragnathidae; genus Tetragnatha; species Tetragnatha versicolor. The sequence continues at coordinate 6,705,807 of JANDEH010000011.1, read as the reverse complement.
TTAGCATGGTATTCCTAATTTTTATGCATTTTGTTTTCTAAAGGTATACCAGACTTGAAAGGCATTTTAACTAAGAAATTCTGTAAAACTTAAGTTTGTGCTATTATTTTGTAGCTACTTTAGTAGTCTGATTGAACCAAATTTTTGTATTTCATCTTAATAAATGTATTCTGTGATCTGTTAATTGTGGTGTTTTTCTTTCACTAATTTGATATTATAGCATTACTTAAGGTTTAAAATAATCTTTTCATTAAATATGTGATGGTTAAGACCAGAGGTTCTCAACCTTTTTAAAGCTGCCACCCCTCCTAAGGTGCAGTGTTGCCAGACAGTTTGACGAAAAAGTCGCGGATCAAAGCTCTAAAAGTAGCGGATTTGAAAATTTTGGAGCCCAAATTTTATTTCAGTGGTAATATTGTAGTTAAACACACTTTTAACACTGCTAATAAACTATTATATACTCTAGAACTTAAAAAAATAATCTTTTAATTTTTTAAAGCTATTTTGACTTGAATAAAGCTAATTTTCCAGATTCTATTTTTAAAAAAATGATACTTTTAGAATAAAATATCATTATAACTTTTTAGATTTCAATTAGTTAGATACATTGTTAACCTAGAAACGAATTAATTGAAAGTAATTCATCTATTGCTATTCGAAAAGGAACTCTTGCATAATAACATAAATATTTCATTGTACTAAAAACCTTATAAGGATATGATTAATACTCGTTTCATAAATCGCATATCAGAAAATTCTTGCCCTTATCTCTACCCTACCCTCTTTCAACTCCCTTATTTGTGCCTATAAAATGTCCAGGGTTTCGAGGCGGGGATTGAAAAGGAGTTGGAAGAGACGCAACGCAGATGAATTACTTATGAGTTTATGACTCGCCTTTCTGCACTATAAAAGTGTGCATTTGTAATTATCATGTCCATTTTTTTCAAAACACAAAAGTCGCAGATTAAAAATGCTGTAGCCCAAATTTAATTTTTAAGTAGCCCAAAAGTAGCCTGTCGCCCAAAACGAAATTTTTGTCGCAAAGGACCTACAAAAGGAGCCCAATCCGCTACTTATAGCCCAATCTGGCAACACTGCTAAGGTGTGGAAATTTTGTATTATTTTATTAGTAGACTGACTTATGCACCTAAATTATTGAACTTAATACATCTGCCCAAGAAAGGGCTGCTGCGACACCCTTTCAATATGACAAGCAAATCAGTTTAGTGCAATAATGGTGCTTGTTTGATCTCCTGAGGACAACTGAGATGAGATATCCATTAGATCATGATGTGTTTGGAGGCTCAACAAATAATTTTTTTCTGTTCCTTGAAGTTTTCAGCAACTGGGACATTATGTTGCCTCAGTCATAATTTCAAAAACTTTCCATCCTAGCATATGTCCCGGCTGGTGCAAAAGATGTAAAGTAAAAAAAAATTATTTTTGAATTGCATATGCATACAGAAATATTTTTCTTTTCAGTAGATAAATTATTCAGTACATAGATATGTATTATCTGCATGAAATGCGATTTATTTTATTAGATCTACAGTGTTCAGTAGTCTTTTAGCTTATATGTTAATATCTCTCAACAAAATTGACTAAGTGCCAATTAGATTGTTTATTTTTTCTAAGCCTATCTATGACATGCGAAAATATGCTAGTACCAATTTTTCCAATTAAAGCTATAAACTAAATGCAATAAAGCATCAATTCGTCTATATTCGATAAAATCAAAGAACAGCAAAAATTACTTACAGTAGTGTAGCGCGAGAGGCAACCTGGGAGCATGCGCTGAAAGGAGGGGCACAACCCCTTGGTTGATTGCATTCCAGTGAAGGATGGATTCCTAGCCTGAAACAGGATTTCCACGCCATACGCTCTCGGTAAGCCTGCCCCTTTCTTCCTCAGCAGGTCCTTACATTGCTTGAGTTAATACTCGGATATAAATTTTTTTTAATGAAGATAAATTATGGTAAAACAAATAAGTATAAATAGTTTATCCACACTTTGATAATTTAAATTAGCTTTGGTTCAGAGCTAGTTTCTGGGACATTTTCAATATTTTTAGATAAAGGTGCATGCTTCTTTCCCCCCTTATTAAAGAGGGAATTTCTCCTTTTTGAAACAAAATCAGTTTTGTAGCTGGATCCTTGTTTGAAGGGAAAGCAATTCAGGTTGAAATAAGTTTTTAAAAGTAGAGTATTCAAATTCAAAAAGAGGAAAAACTATGACTAATTGGTATGTAAAATAATTGGTACTTCTCTAGAAAGCTGGCGCAAATCTCACCAAGCAGATTTTTTTGGCGACAGCTTTATTTCCGAAATTTACCGAGCTTTATTTCTGCTCAAAAAGAGGTCTGCTTACCCCATTGTTACAAAAAACAATGTAAATAACAAGTTATTAAATGAAAAACTATATATAAGTCTGTTTAAAAATCATATTAATAATCTTAAAATATATTTCAGCGAAATTTAAAATTTAGAAACTGGTAAGTATAGTTTAAAATATTTTTATTTGAATGTTTAATTTTTAAATAAAGTTTCATGGAATTGTTATTTTTTACAAGCGGTGATATTCCGTTTGGCGCTGGTTGCATCATTATTGGCTACTTAATCGCTTGTGCCGGGATTTTGGAGTAGTACCAAATAATTTTAAGAGAATTGGATTGGATCTGGTGACATACATTTTCCGGTTTGTGTGCTTGATCTCAAGGATCCGCTTGTAAACTTTAATTTTGGGAGAAATAATTTTAAATGTGTGTAAAAGGGTTTTAATTTAGTGGGGTGGCCAGACATAGAATTATTAGTGAATCCGAATTTTTAAAAAATCTGATGGTCAGGAAAATTTTGAAAATGAAGGAAGCTACAATTCAATAATTGACGAGAGTTGGTAAAATTGAGTTTTTATACTAGAACTTGACTATAAAGGTTAAAATCACCCAAACACAGTAATATAAAATTGTTAGTTTTAACATATTTATTTTGATTAACCACAGAAATATAAATAATAAAATTTCAGTCACATCAAACATATTCAAGCAGATAGAACTCTAAAGATGTATTCTAATTCACTTATTGCATCTTCTAGTAAATCAGTACAATGCACTGCATTTTTGATCTTATCAATACCATATGTTGCCCTAAGGGTGCTTGGGCGAATATTTTTAGCTATTTCAGGATCAGAGGGTCCGACAAAAGTTCTGAATTCTGAGAAGGCATTTTGTGAACCATGCCGTGTTATCTCCAGTGCAATACTTGAGCCACTCAACAACTGAGATACCATTCCTTGATATTCAGCCACAACACCCTTGTACACATCATAAAATTCTGTAGCAGTGGCCTGAGTGAAGTAGACCACTTCGAAGGCAGTTACTGAGAAACCAGCATCTATAATGTCCTGGATTACTTTCCCAGCCTTCATTTCTCTCACAATGTGCGGTTTTATTAAGCAGCACGTGGAGTGTTTATAAAGTGTAGTATTGCAGTGTACTTCTCGGGAGGAAGGAAAAAACAGTCTCAATTCTCCATCTACCGAACTGATTTCCTTAGGTGCAACACAATACTTAGCTAATCCTCCCAGTTCTACATATACAGGTTTGTCTATAGGTGTATCGGGATGAACTAGTTTCCGAACGATGTTTTTTGAGTTTATTCCTCTGACTTCAAACACCACAAACTGCTTATTTAAATATTCGTAAAGAGAACTTGAAGAAAAATCACATTTATCTAAATTCATCATTTTTCCACGGTGGATGGATAGTTCGTTTTTTTCTAGGACGCATATGATTGAACCCAAGTTTGAAAAGCCGGCATCATTAATAACCATAACACTGGATTCCAATTCTTTGGCGAATTTTCTTGCCGTGAAAAGATCACCGAAATCAACTATGGTCAATTGCCTAGATAGAACGTTAATGACACTTCCAACGAATAAATCAGAGATTTCAACCGTGTCACAAGGAATACGACGAAGAAACTGTTTTTTGCAGATCAAATCATACATTTCGATGCCTCCGTCAGATGGGTAGTAGCCCAGTAAAAATTGTCTTTTAACTTTTATTGTTGGATCGTACCAGTCAACAAGGAAACGATATCTTTCTTCGTTCATTTCTAATGTAATAAATAGGACGATATGAGAAAGGTTTTAATCCAAATGGAAGCGTTTATTTGTAAACAAAACTTGAATTGAAAACTGGCGGATTTTTTTTCTGTTGAATTTTGATAAGTTGAGATTAGTAGCGATGAGTTGTTTTAAAGTTTCTGTTTCATTTACTGATTTGAGTGTATCATAATGTAAATTATATTTCGGTCCACGAGATGGGTAAAAACATATTTGAAATCGTGAAAATTCTTCAAATGTCAAATTTTTTCACCATTTAAAATTAAAACATTACAGTTAGATTAACTGCAACTGTTTTACTCTTGTTAGATTTTTATTTATTTTTTACAAATTTTTCAATTCTTTTTTGAATGAAAACTGAAAAGGGTCTGCTAGAAAAATGTTTATAAACAAATTATTGACGATGTCCGATAAATGTTAGAAAATAACTTCTTACATTCCCTCATGCTTGTTGTATATTAAGTTGAAATGGGAACTAGAAGGTAAGACGGTTTGGCCGTGATTATTTTAATTATGACACTGCATCCGGGTGGGTTTTTAATTAAATGTTATTGTTCTTAATTATTAGCTAAAAACAGATGTTACACGAGCAATATTTGGGATATTTCTTCATTATTTAAATCATTTTAAAGTTCTTTTACAATAATAAATTACCTGGAAACGTTTATCATTAAGATAATAGAACTAAACAGGGCGGTGAAAATTAATAGGAGATTTTAAATCCGTATTTCACAATCTTAAACCTTTTTTACTAATAATTTGTCTAGTGGTTAAAGCAAACAATAAACATTAAAACATGAAATTCTTTAAATGCTTTATTTTTTTAAATTATCTTTTATTGGTTGTGCCTGCTTGCCATTCCCTCTTTTGTTAATGATGATAACATCTCACAAAAAACAAATATAACATTCTTTAAAAATTATCTGTACAATTTAACTGTTTAATACTTGTGATATTTAAGAGCACTAAGCTAAAATATTTTAAATTCTGAATTTTTAATAACTGTATTTTCATAGCATACTTTTCTGAAAAAGTACTGGTACTGATTATCTGCTTGCTATTGACATGCTAGGTGACTTTTTCAAATACATTAAGAATAAATGAAATTGCAAATAATAAGAATGCACACAATAAACAGTCTCTAATAGAACATAATTAAAGTAAAGGAAAACACTAAACACTACTTGCTTGCAGATCTGCATGCAAGTAGCAAGGTTTTTTCTTTTATTTTAATTGTGTTCTATTATAGTGTATTACCATATTATTATCTATAAAATTTAAGCACTAAAGTATTACCTGATCATGCACTATCATTGATCGTTCAACATTCTTTTATCCATTTTAAAAATTGTCAGGTTGTCAAAACAGTAAACTAGTACAATATAAATCCATTCAAATACTCAGTTTAAAAAAAAAGGAATGTTATATTCTTTTTTATAGGGAAAATAACCTTGTGATTTTTAATTTTAATTCTTAATTTTCTCCACATTCTTCAGATTCAGACAGATTTCATACCTGCCAACCGTTTCGATTAAATCGTATTTGTTCCGATTTTTCACTGTTGTTCCGAAAATACGATTTCAGTACCAAATGTTCCGTTTTTACGTCCCCCTGTCCCGCCATTTTCGACCTACTCGAATTGTGCAATAATAAGGCGTTTAGTCTTAGTGAAAGGGTGTTAAGTCTAGTTCGTAAGATCAAGACTGACTCTCAGAGTTCCATGGACTCTGATACTTTACAGGCATTGCTAGCTGTGAAAATAGTAATTTTGATCCACGCTATAATAAATCTTTCAGTGCTGACCTATTAAATAGGGCAAAATCAGCTACTTTTGTAGCACTAATAAAGATTAATTTTTCTATTTTCCAAACAATGTTTGCTTATTTCACTGTTTCATTTTATTAGTACTTACTAAGTATTTTTAAATCTTTCTGAGTTATTATGTATGAAATTCCCACTGTTTAACATCTTGAGTCATTTTTGTTATTCTATTTGCAGAAATTTAAACCCAGATAAAAGGAAAAAAATTAACTTTATTATATCCTAGTATAAATGTAGATAATTATTAGTCAGAATATAAAGGTATATAAAACACTTAGTCTTCTTAATAACCATAAGATACCTTAGATAAGAGATAAAAGTTATGAATTACAAGCTCTTTTTTAATAATACCCCTTTAACACATTCAAAATGTGTCGTGCGTGTTGTTCCTATTTCTGTTTCTGAAATGTTGGCAGGTATGAGATTTAATTCTTAAATCTGCCCATGAATAAAAAAACTTTAGAAGTAACATGCTCTTAAGCCAATATAATCAATAAGGCTGTTCCTTTTAAAGTATCTTTTCATTTAATTAGTTATTTAATTGTGCTAAACTTTTGTCTTTTTTCAGTCACAGTCGTTGGTTTCACCCTAATATTACTGGGGTGGACGCTGAAAAGATGCTCACAGATAGAGGACTAGATGGAAGCTTTTTAGCTAGGCCAAGTAAATCAAATCCTGGAGATTTTACTCTGTCTGTAAGGTAAGATTACCCTTTGATGTATTTAAGGGTCATACATGTCATTTTGTATAATCAGAATTTCAAATCCCTAAAAAATAAAAAGGATGTTGCGTTTTTTTAATAGTATATAGAGATCATGCTTACATAATTTAGTACTGGTTACCTGCTTGGATTTTTGTGATTTTTTGTTAAATATTATTTTTATCATAGGAGAAATGGAGAGGTGACACATATTAAGATTCAAAATACAGGTGATTATTATGACTTGTATGGAGGTGAAAAGTTTGCAACTTTGGCAGAACTTGTGCAATATTATATGGAAAACCAAGGCCAACTGAAGGAGAAAAATGGAGAAGTTATTGAATTAAGGTACCCACTTGTGTGTGCAGATCCCACTACTGAAAGGTAAGCCGTATGCCCATGTTTAGGATCTAAATAGTATGACACAGTTAGGTATTCTTTTTTTCTGTAATATTAAGAAATCTATGTAGATAAATTTGAAGTAATATAAAGAAAAGTTTTGTACAAAGTACAATAAACTGTTAACTATTAAATTATTACAATTATAAAAAAAGTGTTTTAACTAAAATTCTTTTGTTTATTTTTATTGGACTGAAATCAGTCAAAATGTTTTTATTAAATCATGTTTTATCAAAGTTATTAATTGAATGTTAAAAATTAGTGGAGTAGAAATAGCATTTGACCTTGAACAAATTGGAACAAAAGCAAAACCTGCGGGAAATGGTAGGTCACATGGTCCTAATCAACATACTAAAAATATACATCCGTACTAGTGGGACAAATATGGTTTTTTGGCCGCCATCTTGAAAAAACACCCCAAAATTTTTTTTCATCATAAATGGTCGTGTAAGGTATCAAACTGCGGGGAATTTTGTACTGAAAGAGAATATGATTTTTGTTTTTCTTTAATTTCAATAAAAATAATATTTTTGACCAAAAATGCAATACAAAGACAATGGTTAAAATGGCCCTTCCTTCCGTACTATATTGAGCATAAACGCCCTAAACTTTTTTTAAAACATTATTTTGTGACAAATGGTAGGTTACATGGTCCTAATCAACATTCTAAAAATATACATCCGTACTGGTGGGATAAATATGGTTTATTGGCCGCCATCTTGAAAAACACCCAATAATTTTTTTCATTATAAAAGGTCATGTGAGGTATCAAACTGCGGGAAATTTTGTGCTGAAAGAGAATAGGATTTTTGTTTTTCCTTATGTTAAATAAAAAGATATATTTTTTACCAAAAACTGAAAGCAAATACAATGATTAATGGCCCTTCCTTCATAATGTATGGGGCTTAAGCATCTTAAACTTTTCTAAAAGCTATATTGTGTGAATAATGGTAGATGAAATGGCCCAAATAAACATACTAAAAGTATGTATCATATATCTCTTCCAGTAGGACAGTTACGATTTTTTTGCGGCCATCTTGGAAAACATTAAAATTTTTTTTTGTTAAAAAAGGTAATATATAGGGTATCAAGCTGCAGGAAATCATGTGCTAAAAGAAAATATGACAATTATAAATAGTTAATACACGTTTTTAGTTTAAAAATCCTTTTATTAATATGATTTAGGATTTAAAAATTCTTGGATACATTGAGTATTCTTATAATTTTTACATAATTAACAGGAAGCTATTTTGATGTATGTTTAAGCAGATAATTTTAAGCTTGAAAATTTAACAACAAACATAAATTTAATCTTAAATAAGTATAAAATTAAAAACAAATTATAGATCATTTTCATCTTCATTGATTACGTCTCCTGTATTTGTACAGTTCTTTCCACAGCAATTTTTGCAAACTACCGAGCAAGAAAGTCCATATCGACGGCATGTACATTTCATAGTGTTACATGGATCAGAAGTTGTCGATTGGCATGCACATTTGATCATTTCCAGAAGTTCTTTTGGTGCTGGACTTCTGTCTGTTAACATTGGCTGAAATTCTCCGTCAATTAACTGCCAACCCCATAGTGTAGGATCAGGGCTTGACGTAGAGAGATTCTTCCAAATTAAGCATTGCAAATTTACTCGAAGTAAATGATATTTTGCAGCATTTTGTGTCGGGGCAAACGTGAAATATCAAATTCTTTTTTAGCTGAAGCTATTTTCCTCATATATTCTTCATAACGAAGAGTATTTAGGTCAATGGTATGTATGTTACCCCCTTACAATGACACGATAATTTTGTAGCCCATTTCAAATAACTCTTCCTTATTAATATTTTCAGTAGATCCAAAATGGGAAGCATATTTGAACAATATTTGGGACTTAATTATATTTTTTAAAGCAGAAGATTTACGTTTTCCAAATAATGCACTGGTGGTGTCACAACCTGTTAACGCATGGACAAAAGGCAAAGCTTTGCAGGCCTCTTCTCCAATATCAATTTGCATTGCTTGAATGTCGCGAACTTTTTCAGATTGTAGGGAAGACTGCATGAAAATTTTTGAAGACGAATGTTAGAGTAATAAGATTAAAACATCGGTGTCATCAGCTACGACTGTGACAGGTTTCTCCTGTGCTATATCTAAAGCTTTTTTTACTATCAAAGTATCTGCATCCCCTTCTGCATGAATGACGGAATGGCCATTTCTTTGTAAATAACTCCCTAGTATATTAATAAATCTTTGTTTGTTTTGAGAGTTTGAGAGAAACTTATTTTTCTTTACTATTACTGGTGAGTCTTCATCAAAGATAACAGTGGCAGATGACTGCTTTGAGCGTAGTCTGTGCTCCATATCTTTTATGTTTTGTTTCTCATACCCATCAAACACTATGGTCACTTTCCCATACTTTTTGTTGACATACGATAATGTTTTTAAAAAAGTTTAGGGCGTTTATGCTCAATATAGTACAGAAGGAAGGGCCATTAACCATTGTATTTGTATTGCATTTTTGGTCAAAAATATTATTTTTATTGAAATTAAAGAAAAACAAAAATCCTATTCTCTTTCAGTACAAAATTCCCCGCAGTTTGATACCTTACACGACCTTTTATGATGAAAAATATTTTTGGGTGTTTTTTCAAGATGGCGGCCAAAAAACCATATTTGTCCCACTAGTACGGATGTATATTTTTAGAATGTTGATTAGGACCATGTCACCTACCATTTGTCACAAAATAATGTTTTTAAAAAAGTTTAGGGCGTTTATGCTCAATATGGTACGGAAGGAAGGGCCATTAACCATTGTATTTGTATTGCATTTTTGGTCGAAAATATTATTTTTATTGAAGTTAAAGAAAAACAAAAATCGTATTCTCTTTCAGTACAAAATTCCCCGCAGTTTGATACCTTACACGACCTTTTATGATGAAAAATATTTTTGGGTGTTTTTTCAAGATGGCGGCCAAAAAACCATATTTGTCCCACTAGTACGGATGTATATTTTTAGAATGTTGATTAGGACCATGTCACCTACCATTTGTCACAAAATAATGTTTTTAAAAAAGTTTAGGGCGTTTATGCTCAATATAGTACGGAAGGAAGGGCCATTAACCATTGTATTTGTATTGCATTTTTGGTCAAAAATATTATTTTTATTGAAATTAAAGAAAAACAAAAATCATATTCTCTTTCAGTACAAAATTCCCCGCAGTTTGATACCTTACACGACCTTTTATGATGAAAAATATTTTTGGGTGTTTTTTCAAGATGGCGGCCAAAAAACCATATTTGTCCCTCTAGTACGGATGTATATTTTTAGTATGTTGATTAGGACCATGTGACCTACCATTTCCCGCAGGTTTTGCTTTTGTTCCAATTTGTTCAAGGTCAAGCCCTTTTTTCGGCTAATTCTACTCCACTAAATGATACCTTCCTTTTATTGATATCTTTAATGAATTTTAGATGGTTTCATGGACCACTGTCTGGAAAAGAAGCAGAAAGGATTTTGATGGATAAAGGAAAAAATGGAAGTTTTCTAGTTCGTGAAAGTCAGAGCAAACCTGGAGATTTTGTCCTCTCTGTTAGAACAGATGATAAGGTCACTCATGTCATGATTCGATACCAAGTAAGTATGATTTTTCGATACTTACATTTCTCTGGTTGCCATTTACAACACACTTGGCACCTTTTTCAAATAAATAAAACAAGAAATCATAATGTATTCAATAACATGTTTCATATTAATAAATACATAGTTAATTAGACTTTATATGAAGCTGATTATCCCTTGATTTCAGGATGGCAAGTATGATGTTGGAGGAGGTGAAAAGTTTGATAGCTTAACAGACTTAGTGGAACACTATAAAAAGAATCCTATGGTAGAAACAACTGGAACCGTTGTTCATTTGAAAATGCCGTTTAACGCCACCCGCATCACTGCATCTACGATAGAGTGTAGAGTGCAGCAACTAGCAAAAGAAAACAGCCAAAGTAGTGGCAAAGCTGGCTTTTGGGAAGAGTTTGAAGTAAAACCTTTTGTTCATCATTTCTTTAGATTTGTCATTTAAGGTTTTAACAGTTATATTTCAAAGGTGATTTAACAGGTATGATTTCGAGTTGGTAAGCCACACCTGCAAATAAGCCACACTCATGATAAAAACTTGGACAATTACTTTGTTATACTTTTCTATATTGATATAGTTTTGATACATTAACAGAAAAACTATGAATGCAAATAAAATTCGTAGAAATTTTTGATAGTTTCTGTCTGCAAAGAGTAAAATTTCATCAGATAGGCTGCATTTGATGATGAACCACAGAGGTTAATTTTCAACTTATAAACATGTATAAGTCGCGACTGATCTACCTAAAATTACATTGAAACTTTTTTTAATCTGATCATAAATACTCAGCAGTTTGTTTTCTTTTACATAGCTACCTTTTAAAATTCAGTTATAAACAGCGTTAGAAATTGGAAAAACAAAACTCACTGGTTCTGCGGGCCACTACTTTGACCTTACTGGCCCTCAACCAAAATGACTTATCCTCCAAATTAAAAAAGGACAGGTTTCAATTTTTTAAAGTAACGATTGCAATTAAAGTGAATAACAAATTTTAAAAAAGCTAGACTAAACAACTAACTAAATAAGCAAATAAGTTTGAAAATATCTTATTTGTTAAGTATTTTTCTTAATTTAATGTTAAAATTGCACTAATTGATATAAAACCTGTAATAAGTTTCGCAGCAAAAAGACTCGGAGCTCGAGAGGGGGATATATTTTCGACACTGGTCCGCCAGACCAGTGATTTTCTGACCGTAGTGGTCCGAGCCGTTTTTCAGTGATCTTAGACCACCAGACCACCTCACTTTCAAATGCTGGTTATAAGTTTAATGCCATAATAATTTAATGCATAATTGCCATTGTTATAAAATATTTTTCATTAACGTAAGAACCTTTTTCTGACAGTATCTTCAGCAACAGGAATGTAAACACTTGTATAGTAGAAAAGAAGGCCAAAAACCAGAAAATAGATCTAAAAACAGATATAAGAATATTCTTCCATGTAAGTTTACTAATTTCACAATATCAGGTTTTAAAAAATTTTGGCGTTTACTTTTTCCTGTAGTGTTATAAATATGTAATGTTTCAATATATTTTGTAAAAATATTGTATGAAATATACATAATTTTTCCTTTATGCTTCTACTGGTTATGTTATGATTTATATATTTTTGAGTACTTTCTCTCTGTTTCATTATTAACATTTTTGGTTAAAGTTATTGATCTCATTTTGCAGTTGATCATACACGAGTTATATTGAGAGATGTAGATCCTAATACCCCTGGATCTGATTATATTAATGCAAATGCAATCACAGTATGTATATCATTTAATTTATTTCAATTGAATCATTTGTACTAAAAATAAAAACATTATGCCCATAAAATTAAGGCATTTTGAAAAATGTGCTCAAAACAAATTTTATTGTGATGAAAAGTTTTATAGATTTGTAAGAATTTTATCATACTGAATTCCTAACTTCCATTTGTTGTGTTAGTAAGTGATTAGGTGCTCAGAAAGTACACAATAATAAAACTTATTACTTATCATTGGTAATTTTTATGTGTGAATTTTAAGCACTTTGATTTATCTGCCTTTCTCAATGAATGCGTCAGTAAATGGTCCTTCCCTGTTCCAAATTTTGTTAAATAGCCTAAATATTATAGTTCTAAAAACGAGCTGTGCAAATAAGCATGAATAATATGAAAACAACGTTTATTTTGCACATTTAATTTAAAAACTTTAAAACAGACATATGTTTCGAGGATACTTGGATCCTCTTCGTCAGTGTACAGATGGATGCATGTGACAATCGGTATATATATAAAATATATAGTGGTATATATAGAGCATAAAACAAAGTTACAGTGAACCACAGGAAAACGGGGTATTGAAAAAATAAAGGGGGGAATCAAGACATCCAAATTTGAGAGATAAAAGGTGCATTCGATAGATCATTCACAAGGTAATTTGAAAAATGATTAATATAATAGCTTTCATAAAAATCGAGATCAAGTGTTGAAGTACAGTTTTTAATAATAGTAGTAGAAGAAAAGTCAAACATGCTGGGCTTTGGATGATTGGTCAAATTCTTGTTTTTTTTACATAATTGCTTTTAATCTGAATAAGAGATTGTCTGGTCTGTCCAATGTATGATAAACTGCAATTACAAAAAAATTCTATAAATACCCCATGTTTTGAGGGCTGAAATATGATCTTTAAGGTTAATAAAATTAATTTTGTTTGAAGGGGGAAAACAGTAGAAAAACCAAACTTTTGAGGATAGAAATTTCGAAGTTAATTTTTGAGATATATGGAAGAACGATTAGTTTGTTGGGAATTTCTTAAGCATTTTCTGGTTAATGAAGCGAATCCGGCCCGTAGATTTTAGTCGCCAAATTTTGGCGATCGCGGTTTGTTTCTGGTCCTTCTCTCTCCTAGAGGTTCTCTCCGACCCCACCGGTTCCTCTATGGCAACCACGCTGCTCTCTTATCGCTTCTTTCTTCTAAGCCCCGCCCAGCCCCGCCTCATCCAAGCCTATCGATGCTGTGTCCTTGGGTTTGCAGTTCCTTATCAAAATTAAGTGGTTTGAAATTTAAAAATGATTGGACCCCGCTTGTTTAAATTTAATTAAGCCGTTCCCAATGCTTTTTTGCGCCTTGCCATTTCTTTTCGCTCTGGATGCCGCTGTCGGGAGGTCGCACGAATTTTGCTCTGCTGCACGGACAAAGGAGTTTGCCGTAACGGTCCATCTTCGGCATTTCAGGTACCAATTTCTTGCATTTCTCTATGATTGTTTGATTTTCTCAGCTGTGATTCCAATGTTCTCCTAGAGTTATTGCAAAAGCAAGTGTGTCTTGGTCAGCAATTTCTTTTGGTGATATCAGTCTCATGAGGACATGCTTCTGTACGAGATCTTCGGTTAAGCGATCCAAGCGATACCAACATGGTTAAGGATTAATTTGATTCTTTTCTTGCTGAGTACATTTGGATAGAGCTCCATCTCACCAGCTGAGAAAATGCTATCATTCATCGAGATGTGCTCGAAATTGTACCCGCCCCAAAAGATGGATCCTCCGGCTGCTTCTGCGTCCGTTGACCCATCCACCTCAACCTCCTCGTATTCTCCCGTAGCATCAACGTGTAATCTCCCCGGCGCGACATCAATTTAGTTTGGATTTGTATCCCCTTTCAACGAAAAAACGGATTACTTAGAAAAGGTAAGATTGCTATTTTTAGCGATTTTTTAATTTTTCCATTCTGTCACCAAGCGGAATGCTTGGCGACAAAAAAATCGCCAATTACACCTATGGGCTGGATTCGCTTCATTTACCCATTTTCTGTAGGGTCCTTTATTAAGTATCCGGTCTATCATAGTATGACAGAAACCACAATCAATTGCGGTAGCCTTGATATATTTAACCTCGGTTTTAAATGAAACTATTGGAACATATATTAACTGCTCAAAAAACAAAAGATTTAAAAGCGGCTTCTTTTTTATTATAAGGATAATTAGATTAGTGATGTGGAAGCAAGGAAACTGCAAAAGATTTACGATATGCAGTAGTAAAAAAAACGTTTTATCTGCGCATGATAAGGACATCTAAAAAGGCCAAACATTGATCATTTTCATGCTTCCATCTTTGCACTGATGAAGAGGATCCAAGTATCCTCAAAACATATGTTTAAAGTTTTTAAATTAAATGGCAAAATGAACGTTGTTTTCGTATTATTCAGCCTAGCTATTGTTTACACCTAGGTAATTTGTATGTTTAAAGACATGTTGCTTCCTTTGTGTACTACTTATAAATCAACTGTTTTTTTTATAAAAACCCTTCAGCCTGATGACGATGCATCGGGCGATGCACCTAAAAAGTGCTACATAGCCACTCAAGGATGTTTGCACAACACTGTAGCAGATTTCTGGTGGATGGTTTGGCAAGAAAGCACTCGAGTGATAGTTATGACCACAAAAGAAATGGAAAGAGGGAAAGTAAGTCATTTGATTCTTTAGTGAGAAAAAGTTTGTGAAGGTGCAATGAGGTTAGAGGGGAGGAAAACGACCAATGGCTCATTGGCTTTGATTACAAAGTTGTGGCCCTCATAAAATGTTGAATTTTTATTCTTATAAAAATATTGTTTTTAATGCTTTTATATGTTGCATTCAATATTGTTTTTGTAGTTTAATTTTATTAGTTGTAATAGATGGGACTATGAGGTTATCCTGATCTACTGTAATGTTATCCTATTATAGTGGAAAAGGGTCTATTCTAAAAATAATTTGGGCTAAGAGTTGCCTTATTGTACAGTACCTATTAATTGGATGCAGTCTGGATGGTTACAATTCGGCACACATTAGTTTCATCTTAGGTAAACCTATAAATCAATTTAAACCATTTTTAGGACAAGGCCCATTGTGTGCTAGGGGTAGTAAAGAAAGAAACAGATTCCCTCCCCATTTCTCGCACAGTATAAGGAGATACTCCTGATATTTACTATCATTATAAATTATGGTCTTTTTACTACTTTATCTGCATTGTGTCTTAAGATGGGTGTTGATAAAATACAAAACAACTTTACCCATAAAAATGTGGCTGCTGGTTTGTAAGTTAAAAAAGGTTTCAGTGGATCCAGTTTCTTAAATTTGAAGCTTGATATTTTTGCGTTTTAGAACAAATGTGCTCGTTACTGGCCTGATGAAGATCAAGTGAAAGAAGTAGGAAAGTTTGTCATCAAGAATTTGTCTGAGTCTTCAACCACTGACTATATTTTAAGAGAGTTTTTGTTGAAAAAGGAGGGTTGTGTAAGTCAATTCAAACTTTTCTGACATTTTTTATTTCTGTTATGACTATTGAAATTCATGATTAAAGTTTGTAAAACTGTTTAAAGTTGTAAAACTTGCTAGGTATTGCGATTGCTCCTTGTAATTTTTAAATTTTGGAGACTAATTTTAAAAAAATATCCATTCATATTACTGCTTTTAAACTTAAAAATTTTTTAACAAATTCAGTGGGATTGAATAGAGTGCAATTCACTTTAGTTTGGTATTCTTAAAAAGTAACTTTAGTAGTTGATTACAAGAACTAAGTTATAATATGTATAAGTCAAGTTCAATCAATAATATATTTAAAGTTCTTGTGTTTCCATGCACATTTAATGTTTTTTTAAACTGTTTCTCTCTCTCTAAGATGTGTATAAAAAGGCTAATAAAGTCAAGTTTAAAAATTGAATACCCTCTTCATTTTTTATGCGTAATACTGATATTCTTTTAGTTTTTATGTTGAACTTACAAACCTGTATTAAAAATTTGAACCATCTCTTTAGTTTTTATCTTACATTTAAAGAAAACTTGTTTCCAGCCTGAATCTCGATCAATCTATCACTACCACTTCACTGCTTGGCCTGATCATGGAGTTCCCTCTGACCCAGGATGTGTTCTGAATTTCCTTCACGATGTCAACCATCGCCAAGAATCTGTAGCAGGAGCTGGGGCCATAGTTGTTCATTGCAGGTTAGAATTTTGAATATAATTTTTTAAAGTGCTTGGTTGATTTAGTTGAAAAGTTAAGGTGTGATTTAGTTCCTATTGCTTATTTAACTATCCTAAATGAAATCCAAATGAACATTTCTTATGAATTAAGTTACCCTTTTTTAGTAGAAGTTTTGTCATAATCATTTTGTCTTAATAATCTTGTTTTCAATAGTTGCTTACAGGGTTGGCAAAAAACCGGGTTTTTTTAAAAAAACCAAAAAAACCGGGTTTATTTGGTTTTTTTTGGTTTAAACCAGGTTTTTTTGGTTTAAACCAAGTTTTTTTAGAATTTTTTTTATCAGATTAAGTTATTTTAGCATTGATGTTTGAAATTGAGTTGTAAATGAGACATTTATTTCAGAGGTTGTTTATAATTGATAAATGATTTGTATATTTCAATTAATTAATTAAAATTAAATTAATTTGTTTTAAAAATAATTTTTGTTTCTAAAATATTCCAATTTGAATATCTAATATTATTGTAGTGAATAAAAATCAGTGTTAATTTATCTTGGATAAATGGTTGAAATAATCAAATTATTTATCTTAATTATATATGGATTAATTTATGAACTTAAGAAATTTCTTTAGAAAGAGAAAATTTTATTTTTTAAATGAGAAGTAAAAGTGAAATGTAAACAACTAATGTTAATTGAAATTGGATAATTGATAAAGATAATTAATTTGATTAATTATTAAATGGTAAAATAATCAAATTAATTATATGGATTATTTATGAACTTAAGAAATTTCTTTAGAAAGAGAAAATTTAACTTTTTTAATAAATAAAAGGGAAATGTAAGCAACTAATGTTAATTGAAATTGGATAAATGATTGAGATAATTAATCTGATTAAGGAAATTAATGGTTTTTATTAATTTAGTAAAAAACCCAACTGGTTTTTATCTGTTTATAAACAAACCAACTGGTTTTTAGTTTTTATCATTATAGAAATCAATGGTTTTTATTAATTTACTAAAAAACCAACTGGTTTTTATGACTGACAAATAAGACAAATTGGTATTAAAAATTAATTAAAATCCAAGCCATATTTTATCAGTGAAAAACAGATAACTTTTGTGTATGTTTAGTTACTCTTTGAAATAATGCTTCATTTTAAAGGAAATTAATAAAAGAACTATCTCTTTCAAAATATAATAAGTTTAACTTAAGCATTTAAGGTTAAGTTTAGAGAGAATTCAATAATTAAAACCATTAAATTAAAAGATTTCTGATTTTTAATCACCTTAAAATGTCAAGTTTTTTATAAATGTGACCTTTTAATTTTGTGCAAAAGATTATACTTAATAACACTTTCTTTAAAAAATCCTAAAAAATATTTTATAATTTCTAAAAAAACCAAAAAAACCAAGTGGTTTTTTTTGGTAAAAAAACCATGGTAAAAAAACCATGGTTTAAACCAATGGTTTAAACCAAATGGTTTAAACCGGCCAACCCTGGTTGCTTAGAATCAGGAAAGTAACCAAGATCACTTAGCTGCTAATTTTTTTTATTTATTTAAGTATTATATATTTTAAGTAATTTTTTGTTTGAATGCTTATTTATTTACATTTATGACATAAAGTTATTGTAATCAGGATCTTCCAATCAACAAATTGCATTTAACTTAACCTATTTTTCAGTGCTGGTATTGGTCGTACTGGAACTTTTATTGTTATTGATATGCTTGTTGATCTGATCAAAAGACAAGGTAAGAAAAATTGAATGGTTTTCTTTATAGTTGCATTTTTTTCATAAAGTTAGAAAATAAATTATGATATATTAGAAAATAAATTATGAGGAAACATGGAAAAGCTATTAATATTTATTTTTAATTATAAGTGTTTTTTTTGGTAAAATCATTCTGGTTGTCTATTAAGTTACAGAAGCTAAGTGCAATACTGCCGTCCTAAGCTAGAACGTCCTAAGTCCATTTTTTCACTTTTTTAGATAAGGACGTGGTCTTGTAGATCTCGGTCACGCGCCTCTTTTAAGCTAGTCTAGAAAGTCCTATGTGCATGAGGAAGCCATAAAAATTTACTTTGTAATATGTCCATTTCATTAAATTTGCTGGCTGCATTGTTATAAAAACTCGATTATCTCAAAACTTGAAAAATGGACTTAGGACGTTCTAGCTTAGGACGGCAGAATAGTAAGATTTAGTTGTGTTTAATTCCATAAGAAAATGTTTCTCTATTATATCTGTAACTCAGTTTACAAAGAAGTAATTTTAGTAGGAAATAGTCATTTATCAATACTGATAAATTTGCCTTGTAAACAGACTTCCAACCAATATCGTAACAATACCAACATGTCTATGAATAAATTTATTTCCAATAATGTAGTTACAAACATTAACGATGTTGTGACTAAATTGTTTGCAACACTTGGTTGTCACAAGAATTTCTTATGTTAGCTCTTTGTTTTCTTCCTTAGATATTCCTTTCATTATGGTTAAAAAATTGCTGGATCAAACCTATTTAAATCTTTTTCAGGTCTTGATTGTGAAATAGATATACAAAGAAGCATACAAATGGTTCGATCCCAAAGATCTGGTATGGTTCAAACTGAAGCCCAATATAAATTTGTTTACTTAGCTGTACAGCACTATATTGATACCCTACAACAGAGGATACAAGCTGAACAAGTGTGTATAATTCCAAATTTAGTTTTTACTGTTAGTGAGACTCCTATTTTTTGAAAGTAAACCTTAAGATAAGTTAAATGAGTAAATTTAAAAATTTCAGAATAAGTACCGAAATTGTACAATGTACATACTTGTTATTAAATAATATCAATGTCAGGGTCAGGGAATGCCTGGAAAATCTGGAAAAGTAAGGTAATATAAATTTAAAAAAAATCAGGGAATAGTCGGGAAAATTGCTAACTTTTGCCCTAAACCTGGAAAATCATTCAAAAAACCTGGAAAAGGATAATTTTTTAATGTCTGCGTCTCATATTTGGATCTAGAAAGAAAAAAATGTAATATTTATCTTCATAAAAGCAAGAAATATCTGAAAAAATACTGTTTATTACTTGTTTTTTTACCAAAAAATCTTCAAAATTAACCTGGAAAAGTCAGATAATTTTGTTTCTAAAATTGAATGGGAACCATGTTTGATGCATTGTTAATATTCATTGTTAATTTTTTGACTTTTAAAAAAGTAATCTGGACTTTATCCGATTTGTCGTTTTGCTATTTCAACCAACATTTCGTGATGGCCATTAGTGTCCTTTACTTTTCCAAAAATGTTTACTTGTTTTCAATTATTTCCCATTTTGATTAGACTCCTCCATTTGACACTAATGGTGTAAATCAGTCGTGTTTACCTCAAACGGGAAACATCCCATTTCTGTTTCTTTAGAAAAGCATTCAGCTGGGCAGAGAATACACCAACATCAAGTACACAGCAGAGGCCGCAGGTGCAACTGAGCCTTTGAAAGTTCTGTCCAATGCCATACCCTGTGTGGTGACCCTGAGCCCACCCACTCCGACCATGCCTCCAATTATGACCCGAGCGTCTTGCGAGACTGTAAAGCCGCCCGTGCCTCCAAGAATCAGTCCTGATGGGGTTGTGCCTAGGTAGGTTTTTTGATTTTTACAAAAACAGGAAGAATTTTTTTGCAGCCGTGTTTAGGGTCATGAGATATTTTAACTAAAAACTCCTTATATTGTGTTAAGGATAAAGGACAGTTTACTTTTTTTATTAGCAGCTATTTATATTTTTCTATGATTTTTCCTTTTCTTTTCAAGTTTTGCTAATCAATGTTATTTTTTAATATCTTCAGTTTTTCAGGGTTAATATACTACTTTATTTTTTGGGTTCTATGTTTTGTGTCAACCCTGTAATTGCTTCTCAGTGTTAGTTTCACATTCGCTTGGTACTTTTTTTTATTTATCTTGCATTTTATGTTAAATTCTGTTCCAATTGATTGACTTATATTAAAGTTATCACCAGGGTCAAAGATTTGAATATCCTAGCTATCATTTAATCAAACTGTGGGAACTCCCTAGTATTCCTGCAATTCTAGTATTCCTGTAATTGATGAATTGTTAAGAATACTGCTGAATTTTGTTTCTGCTATCGGTCTTCTTTAAGACATAACTGGGGAATAGTATAATAGACCAATGGAAGGAATGCAGTGGAAGGCTCTAACAGCCACATCACCACAAATCATTCATTCATATTATTACAAAAAATAATTAGTTTTCAAAATCCAAGTATTCAATAGTGTTTTTCCATTGCATTTTTAATTAGTATTCTTATTTAATTTTTATTGTACTAATACAATAATATATTTTCCCAAAAAGAGTATGAACATGAAAATTAAGACTTTTCCTTCGTTCCACAAATTTGGTCAAATCAATTTTCAATTCAGCCAATTAACCAACAAATCAATTGGAACTGAATTTCTTTTGGCTTTTTATGTAATTTGTGCATGTGTTTCTGTTTATTTTGGCTGACTGAAAGGCTATTTTTTAGACCACCAGATGAGCCATTGCAATTGTATGAAAATATACCACTTAAAGATAAACCTTTAATTCCTTTATCCACATCCTTTAATATTGGACCACCACCAACTATTGCTCCACCCCCTCCGCCACGGAAGTCGTGACAGTTCACCTTTCAGGTAGGATCAGCATCCGAGTTGTTTTGTTTCTACAATTTGATCTTAACTTCATTGCCATATTAAGGGCAATACAAAACTCATGGGCAAAAATGGAAAAAAAACGGTGTAAACTGCTCAAAGTCAATTCAGAATTACCCATTAAAGGTGCTTGAGAGTGGATTATAGTTGCCAGAAGCAGTGAATGATGGGATTATGTCATACAAAATTATCAATAGTTAATATACTGGTTGTACTTGTGTCCAGGTATGGAATTAATCAATTTTCTGACCATGGTGCTATTAATGTATATCTTTATTGAAAATTACTATGTGATTTAGTTTGGGCTTAATTAAAATAAAAAAAAATATTTATTGGATACATTCTTATCACTTCATATTAAAATACTGGTTTAATTTTAAAACATGAATTTTTTTATGAATTCCATCTGGGAGACTTTTAACTAATGTTAAACTTGAAAAGATTATTTAATGTAAAACCTCTGATTGAAATGATAAAGTAAGTATATTTAGGTTGATATTAATTACAGTCCCCTTCTTTTATATAAGCATTTCCAAGACAGGGCAGCGTAAATTGTTTGTGCCGAATTCTAAAATATTTTTATTTGTCCAGCTCAATTAATAATGTAATTCTATTTATTATGATTTTTTAATTGCATTTGTAGTTTGTATTTTTCATTTGAAGCATAATTTTTCAGATTCCAAGAGAACTGAAGCTGCCGTTTATCTGCACTTGGCAGAAAATGTCCAAAAGCTGAATGAGTGGAATTAACTTTCAATGCTGAGCAGCACCTCTGTTTCACAATACATGTGCGTTATTCAACTCTGCTTTAGATTCTAACGGCTCATAATATTATGGTGAGAAATGGACTTATTCCTTAATCAATCAAACGTCATGGACTATGATCACTTTGAAAATTTGCTGTAAGGGGCAAATTATGTGATGAAAAGCATTTCTATTTTGATACATATGGCAAAAAATATGACAAAATCTGTTTGGGCATGTCTTTGAAAGGATATGTTGTGATTTTTTGTGCAAGTGAACATGGCTTGAAGTGCCTAACCTTACCTAGGTAATTAGAGCTTTATAGAGCGGCATTTATATCCTTTCTTTCCAGTGGTGCACTGTTTCCGGATCAAATGTGTTAGGAAAGCAATCATGTTGTGACAAGATAATTACTAAGGGAAAGTATTTGCAAAACATATTGAACCTTTGATGAATTGTTTAAATTGAATATTTGATGAATTGTTAAATTTAATTGATGAATTGTCTAGAATAAGTATGTTGTATCAAAACACAAGCAAGAATTGGTGCTAATGATGCGTGTTATATGATGAATTGGAAAACAATATATGTGAATCAGAATTTCCCCCCAAAAACACAATAAGTGTACATAGATTTTGTCTCTTGCTAATGACTAATAAGCTTTCATTGTCAGTTTAAATTCATGTTTTAGTATAAACTTAGACATTTTTATTAGAATTAAAAAAGTTTTTGGACTCCATGTTAACACTATCTCTGATTATTCAGTATCACAAAAAAAGATGCCAAATATTACAGTTTTTGTTGACTTCTCTGGAGTAAACAATTTTATCATGGTGTTTTTGTGAAATTGACCAATGATTTATTAGTTCATATTTATGTGACATGCTTTAAAAGTGAAATATAAAAACAATTATATCCTTATATTCAGACATAAGTTTATGAACTACTATTAATCAAATTATGCATGTTTATAAATACTACATAAGGAGATGAAAGATTGGTAGAAATTGCTACTATTTACAAAATAAGATATAAAAGTATGTTTTTGTAATTGCTTTAAATCAGTGGTTCCCAACTCAAATATGTCTGCGGACCACTTCACTTAAATTTGAACCTCCGCGGACCATCTCTATCCCTAACTGTATCTTCAAAATTTTAACTTTTTTTCCAATGCATTCATTCCTCATGGAGGGTTTTTTCTGAAGTAAGGGAAACCGAGTCTTACAATGTTTCTAAATAGAACTCAGAAAATTAAATAATCTATTGAACTTAAAAGAAAAATTTATATTACATTAATTTTATATCTAATTATTTAAAAATATACCTTTTATGTAGGACCATTTACCATTTTTTTCAAGCCTTTTTATCTACTAACCCTGTAAGGGTTCACAGCTACACAAAAGTTACAGATTAAAAAAAAAACAGTATAAAATAGTTATTTTTCTTCTTTTTCATAACCAACAAAAATAAGGTAATATATTATTTAGCTTTAAATTTGAAAGAAAGTACTCATAACTTTAAACTTAAACTGCAGGACGAATGAGATAACCAGAATTATGTTGATCACAAAAAAAGCAAACTGGACATGCACTAACTGTGAGTTGTGGCAGAGGAAATTCTATAGGCGAGGTAGCCCAGGCTGATGTTCTCCCGAAAGAAACCGCGTCAAAAGTCAATAATTATTTCAAAGGAGCGATTAAACAGAAAATAATTTGTGTTTCAAAACTTTCGCATTTTCGGCAATAAATGTTTTTCATATCTTCGAACAAACCTATTTCGCGGGTATCTCAGAAATTTCCTCTTTTCATACCACGATTTCTCGAAGACCCTCTGTCTGACCATAGCATCCCAGTTTGAAGTATCTTTCAACACTTACACGCTTCGCTTCATATTAAACCAAGTATATAAGTCCGATCATTCGATTCTTTATTAGCCCCACCCCGACGCCTCTCAGTTTTAATTAATCTGATGCAAAATACTTTTCCACATCATCACATTCCGTTTCTACTCTCTGCCTGTAATAAACTACTGTTGAATAAAACTGTGCAAAATAATAGAAATGAACAAATAATTCATAGGAGAGAAAGAGAACCTAACCTTTTTTTATTTATGAGACACAATTTTTTACTTATGTTTTTGTATCTGTTGTGTTTTTACTATTTCCTGGAATGTGTGATTAGGAAAACTATTTTTAAATCATTCCATACATTTTTTGGATAAGTTATTTAAAAATCTTCTCACGGACCACCTCTGAAGGCCTCACGGACCACCAGTGGTCCGCGGACCACCTGTTGGGAACCACTGCTTTAAATGAAGAAAAATGAAGCAGTTAGAAAAAGTTTTCTATATAAAAGCCATACAAAAATCATGGAAATTGATATTTTTGAAAACCTACAAGCATAATTTTATAGGAGCCAAAAATGCTTAACCGTTAAGTTTTGCTAACCATTAACTAGACCAGGGGTTTCCAACTTCTAAGCACTCGCGGGCCGCAATCGAAATCACAAGTCAAGTGGCGGGCCGCAAAGTAATCTGGCTCCTTTTAAACGATGGTAATTTTTTTGGGGTGAGAGTCTTCAATATAAAACTTTTCCAGCAAAAGAGGGACGATTCCAGAGGATATATGAATTTTTTTGGGTGAGAGTCTTCAATATAAAACTTTTCCAGCAAAAGACGGACGATTCCAGAGGATATATGAATTTTTTTGGGGTGAGAGTCTTCAATATAAAACTTTTCCAGCAAAAGAGGGACGATTCCAGAGGATATATGATTTTTTTTGGATGAGAGTCTTCAATATAAAACTTTTCCAGCAAAAGAGGGACGATTCCAGAGGATATATGAATTTTTTTGGGGTGAGATCTTCAATATAAAACTTTTCCAGCAAAAGAGGGACGATTCCAGAGGATATATGAATTTTTTTACTCTTATACAACTCGTAGGAATACTGAATATATTTAATATTCTGAATATTTCTTGAATGAAAAGGTCTTCCTCAAGAAAATATTTGTAAATTTTCCTTAGATGATTGTTTTACCGAATTTTTGGATTCTCCATTTTGTCCCTCCTCATGATAAGGGTTATAAAAGCCTTCATACTCCCTTGCTACGCTCAGGGGGATTTTCAGGTTTTACAAACGACCTCTCGAAACTTCAAACTTTTAATTCTTGCACCATAGAAAACGATCTAAGCTAGTCCATAATCTAAGAGGTATATGGGGGGTCGGGGGTTCTCCCCCGAAAAAAATTTGAATTTTAGTGTGCTAAAAAGTGTTTTGAAGCTACTTTTTGGAGGGTTTTCAGAGAGCTTCGCGGGCCGCACAAAATGACCCGGCGGGCCGCCAGTTGGAAACCCCTGAACTAGACCCTTAACTAGTCATGCTGGTAAACTTAGTTCACCATTTTAGTTTTAAACAGTGGCGGCTCGTCCATAGGGGCTGCGGGGCTGCAGCACCCCCAATCAAAATTTCCCGAAATTCCAATTTTTATTTGCTTTACAATATTGAAAAAATTATATATTTCACCCTTTAATCTTTGTCCTTTATAATCCTTTTTTAATTAATAATTCTCTGCTATGCCGTCTTGCCAACATATTTCTTTCTGGGTCGATCAGCCCCCTCAGATGTACCTATTGTGGTATAAAACTATCTCTATCATATCAAATGAAAATATCAAGAATTTAGCATGCGAATCTGTTAGGGGAAAAGGGGCTGCTTTTCAGCAGCCCCGACCAAAAGAATGATATATTTTTCTCTTGAGAGAGCTGTAAAAAAATTGAGGGAAGAAGAAAAATATACGATTTCTTCTACTAATAAATCACATTGGCTTTTTAGCTTATTTCTCACTCCAACACTGGTTTAATATTTATTAATAGCTTCTTTTTTTCTTTTCAACAGAGGGAAAAATCTTTTCTGATGTTTCGGCAAGTCAATAAAGATTTATGTTTACTTTTTTGTAGACGCGTTTTTATTTCTTTTTATAATGAACAAATTGAATTCGAAATGTGGATTTTAGTTCATATTCTCTTGATGACCTGATCTTTGTAATAATCAGCTCAGGTAAGTGACAGTTTTTGAATACTTAATTATTAAGTGGGAAATCGAAATTTTATATTGTTCCCATATTTTCTATTTGATTTTTTTCATGTTTTTGTTTAAAAGAAATATAATTTGGCATTATATTGCTTAAAATACGTTGCCAACTTGGTACCGCCGGAGCAGCACCCCTTATAATTTTACCTTCGAGCCGCCACTGGTTTTAAACACTGCTGTTTTATTTCTGCTTCACGCTTGAAGGTTTCCTTCCATCTAACCTATTAGTAACTAAAGCTGAATGATTTGTGATAATTTTGTTAATTTTAATTTAATTGTTGGAGGGAAGTTTTTGTATCATTAGGGGTTTCTAGTAAACAGAATGCGTGACACGAGAATTTCAGTTTTTTGTCATCTGCAGTTTGTTATAACATAAAATGACTAAAATAGATTGTTGAGAATTGAACATTGTCTTGGGGTAAAATTTTATAGTGGTGGCTGATGAGAGGAATCAAACAGGCGTAAAATATAAAGAAGTTTATTTTAACTACATTTAAAAATCATAAGAGTTTATATACTACTCGAAGATGCAGCTCCGCAGAAAGGAGAAGAGTTGAGTTGCCCTTTAATTTCATGAATAAGTTTGAATTTTTCTTTTGAAAAAAATGAATGAAGAAACCAAAACTGGTGAATGAGTTCTTAGATATTTCGTAAATTAATTATTTAGGATTAAAGTTATTAAATCAGAAAGGGTTTCTCGGTAGCCAAAGCTTGAATTAAGATTTTCTGGCGCTTTTACAGGCGAAATCTTAATTCGAAAGTTATTAAATACCAATTTTAAGTTATAATTTAGTTGTAGTAACTCATAGTTTTTGTATTTGACTCAAAACTAACCATATATAACCTTAATCTTGAAATCAATATGGTATGCTAAGTTCACTGTGCAACTGGTTAAGGGTTTATGATAAATGCTTGATTACAGAGTTTCTTTCAAATTCATCAATAATTTGACTACATTTAAGTGATATGAATGATAAACACATTAATTTGGGTGGGGAATATAACGAATCAAACCATGGCCTAGAACAAAGTAAAGCTCTCTGATATTGAACTTGTTTTTTTAATATAACAGGTTGAATGAAATTCAAGCACATTTTTAAGATATTAGGAAGGCTGGCAGTATTATTTCAGGTTCCTCAGCCTGTACAATAGATTAGAAATCATGTCAAAGAATTTTTTTACAAACGTTTTGAGTTGGTGTCCTGTTTTACCGTTTTTAAACCACTAGCACTTGGTTAAACATAAAAATTTATTTCCTAAAAACCTTAAGAGACCATCTCATTCTATTTCTCTATTATCAGTCACCCTCAAAGATTAAATTAATAAGGAACTTGCATGTGTCAGATTTTCATAAACTTTCAAGTGTTCCGTTTGGTTTTTTGTAAAATAAAATGAAATATTTTGTCAATTTTTCAAAAAAGTGTACAAGTAATTAAATATTTTAATTTAAAAGTCGAGAAAAAAACGTGACTGAAAACGCGAAGTGTGTTTGCATGCACAGTGACGTAGAATTCCATCAGGACAAATTGCAATCAAAATTGAATTTCTTTGTTTTAGTTGACGATTTCTTTTTTCTGAAGTGTCCGATATGAGTGTTTTAATAAATATTTACCTTCTAGACACTTCTGGTGACGGTCAGAAATCCAACGCAAACATTTTAGTCAAAGCCAGGGCCGCCCATAGGGGGCAGCAACCCCGACAAATGTCGGAGGGCCCGGAGCTTTAAGGGGCCCGGGCCCACGAGTTCCACTTTGTTTTTTTAGTCAAAGTCTGTACTAGACGTTTTTTTTTATTTTCCAAATAAAAATTGAACTCGCTGAATTCATATAATTTAGCATATTCAGTTCCCGAAACGGACGGGCCCGTCAAAAGTGGTCGGTCTCTTTTTCAGAAGTTTCATCTCCAATCAAATTCTGAAACATGAGATAACACAACCCCTTCCCAACGTGACCACTTCCCACACACTGGAAAAAGCTACCAATATTTCTTGCTCTGGCATTTTATGCACCAAAATGAGTTAAAACCCTGTTATTTTAAGGTAAAATTTTGAAAAATTTTCTGGGGGAGAACCCCCAGACGCCCTTGGTACTTGTAACTCTATTATTACAACCTTATTTTATATTAAGTTCGTCAAAACGCGGAAATTCTACCATAAAACATATCCGAAATTCGGATGAGGCGTATCAAAACGAGTTGAAAAAGATGTTTTTTTATTTAAATTTCCAAAAATTTTCTGGGGGAGGACCCCCAGTCCCCCCTTTTAGTAGTTGGAGCAGAATAATTCCACTACCCTTATTGAAATCAAAAAGAAGATTCAATTGGACTTTGGAAATTCTTAGCCCTCCCCCAAAACCAAATCTTGGATCCGCCCCTGCAGGCAGAATTTAATGAAATTTGGTTTACAGGGGTTTTAGAGGGTGCTCTCTCCGAATCTGTAATAATAAATGAAGTTTTCAGTAGAATAAAGTAGTTATAAATGCTACTCCTTCGCCGGCAAACATTGTCCTCTAGCGGACTTGGGTTCCTATGAAAATCTTGGCCATGGCATGACAGACATGCATGCTAATTTTCTACTCGACCTTTTGAGATACCCTGTATATTTTACTTAAGGGATACTTTGTGATATGTAAATTCCTTATTATACTTCAAAAACTTAAAAAGTTAGGGGGCCCAGTAGAGTTATGGGCGGCCCTGGTCAAAGCCCATATATTGTGACGTCACTGCATGCAATTAAGCGTTTTCAGGTGCTTCGGAAAAGACGATTTTTGATAATTTTTTTTGCAATCAAAAAATTTCTCAATCGGCCTCAAATTTTGTGCAGTGGCTTATTTTTGCGTGAAGAATAGATTAAAAAATAAAAACAAATCATGCAAGTTCCTTATTGATAACCCCTTTAAAGACACATTTTATCCAAGTGTATGAAATATTCTATATGTCTTAATATATAAATGAGTTTGTGCTAGTTAATATTTTTTTCGCCTTTTGATTAGACACTTACAAAATTTGCTTCTTTTAAACTTTTAAAATACCACTTATAATTTACAATATTGAATTTTAATATGTTTGTTACTTACAATGCAAAGAATGACAATTTTAATAGACATCCAATGATAAGGTCTTTCTTTACTTAATTTTTGTAATTAAATATGTATTTAATGGGCACTATTGAATTTTAAACTTGTTAGTAATTTTGTTTATTCATGAAGGTTATTTGTTCAGTATTAAGATAGACTAAAATCCATATATGTGATTTGTATAACACTGATTATTTATTCACCATGTTGTTAATGTTGGTTTTATAAATTTGATCTATTATTTGACTACAGTTTGGTGACTGAAAATTTCATAATTTGGCTTGATGTATGTGTATGAAAATGAATTATAATTGTTCATCCATGTAGTTATGAACAGATAATTTAAAGGTTGGCTTGGCTAAAGCATTTTGATGTGTGATGTTAATATGTTGGTTCTGTGTTAATGCTGTTGCTAGTTTTTATTTTTATAAATGACTTTTGATATTTTATGAACTGTTAATGACTCTAGTACAAATCTTGATTTGCCTATACAATTTGTCCATATGTGTATGTTATGAAGTAACTAATTAAAGACAGGTAATTATTACAATTACTTTGCAAAAACAAATTATCATTGAAATTTAAGCAATCAACACTAACAAATCATCTTCAATTAAATGACTTCAAAACTTTTAAAGTTTATATGTTTAATTAATTCATATTTTATAAAATTTAATTTTCTTAATTCACCTATAATGCACACAAATCTTTCCTTCAATCAACGATTAAGTATATTTTATTCCAAACTTTCATATCTGGTTTGTTTCAACTTTTCAAAGAGAAATAAATTTTAACTATAATTAAGGCACTTTATTCCTCTATGTAGCACTTATGGATTTAAAACTTGTGAATTAAAATGTAATTTTTTAAAATAGTAGATTCATTCTAGTTTTCTGCTCTAAAAGTGAATTAGACTTGGTTCTACTTTTTACTAATAGACATAACTGTTAAGAATACAGATTATTTGTGTTAGATTGATGACTGTTGACTCCTAGTGAAAAAAAGTTTTAAGTAAAACTAAGCACAATAATTAGATACCTTTAGACTTAATAACTTGCTTATTTGGATGTTCTAATTTTTACATATTTTATTAACTTAACACTATTTAAAAATCACAATTGTGTAAATAAAAGTTAATTAGCAAATGTCTCGTGAACTCACAGTTTCTAAAAATAACTTATATTCTTTCTAATTACATTTTTCCTTAACTTTGTTTAAATTAATTTCAAGTCTTATATTCACTTCTTTAATTAAGTT
Source organism: Tetragnatha versicolor (assembly GCA_024610705.1). Taxonomy (NCBI): domain Eukaryota; kingdom Metazoa; phylum Arthropoda; class Arachnida; order Araneae; family Tetragnathidae; genus Tetragnatha; species Tetragnatha versicolor. The sequence goes on along the minus strand of JANDEH010000011.1, from coordinate 6,675,358 downwards.
TTGTATTTTTTAAAATTACTCTTAGACTATCAAGAACTTAAAGCTTACTTTGTGAGGTATTTTAAAACTATTGTTAGAAAAAATGAAATTTTCTGAAAAACGATTTTTTCTGGGTCGTAATATCATTTAAAACTATTTCTTTTATATGTAACTATGTATGTATTAAAGATTTAGTTTGGGATATAATTTTCACAAACTTTTATTTCAGATATAACACAAAACAATTTTTTTAGATTGCCTGTCTTCAGGGGGTGCAGAATATGTCCGAACGAGGTTCAGGGCAAATTCAAGCAGCTGTGGGGGAAATTTTTACTTAAAAATCCTATTGTCAATAGCTGAGAAACTAATATTTTTGTTAGTGACACCATCATATCCTCTAACTTTTTCGGAAATTAGATGAAAACTATGGATTTCTACCCTTTAAAACAAATAAGTTTTCCAACCGTGAGTTGAATAACTGAAATTCCTTGCTTTTTGATCGATATGCAGGAAAAACAATGTATTGGTAATAGGAAGGGTAATTTCTTCACTAAAAATCGCGTTGATGTTTAATTACATTGATGTTCTTGAGTTAATATTAGTTTATTAATAATGCCCGGGCAATGTGATAAATTCAACGAAATTTATGAATGAAATTTATCACTTTGGCCCACTTCCACTCTGGGCATTAATAATAATGCCCAATTAATCACTTTGCCCGTGACAAACTATTCTGTTCTAGGAAAATTTAAGACCCTGAAACCTTTTCTGCATCCCTGCCTCTTTGTAAAAAGTCAATAATAAGTACTTGAAATGTGATATATGACTGCAATATATTCCTCATATTTAAAAGTTTAATCATATTATGTGTTAATGAGTTTTTTTCACTAACCATACTCTAAGTTTACTTTTTGCATAATAAGTTAACAAAATATTGTAGTGTTATTAAAAATTTAAACCTTTTCTTCACCTTTAAAACTTCTTACAGCTTACTTTACAGCTTACAGTACTATTCAATTCAAATGTTATTTTTTGTTCAACTCTTTTTCCCTGAACTTACTATACAAAAATTTTTTGTTAGAGGTACAAATCAAACATTCTATTAAATAACACATGTTTAATAACAAGTTCTATGTACATTATGAATGAAGAAATGATAAATGCTTCAAGACAAATGTTCTTCACTTCTGATATATTCACCAATGTCAGCTTGATGAAAAGCAATCACATGCAATGGATCTGCTGTACGGATATCATCTGCAGATTTTGCTGCAACTCCAAAACCCTGTTGAAAAATTAAATTTGATATAGATTAATATTCTTGCAACTCAATTATTAACTTATTATTAAAAAAATTTAAATTCCACAAAATACTCAGACTACATAACATTTTCCCACTTAAACTGGAAATGTGTGTGTTACAGGAGTGGATAACTAAGATTGTAAAAAACCTGGAAAATTATCATTGATATATAACTGATTCAGAACATAAAATAAAGGTGTTAGCACAATCAAAATTCAGAAAGCTGACTTTACAACTAAGCACACCTGATGTAAGTTTGGGTGAAGGCAAGTATATCATAAAAAAATTGTATATTGGTTAGTCCAGTAACTAGGTAGTTTTTGTAGGAAAAAAATACAGTAGTTTTTTTCTCAACGGTTTTACATGTTTTCGAGGGTGCTGAATCCGAATCTGAACTTTGCATACAAAATTTCTAAGTGCATTTTAAGAAAATTCGAAAAAACCCTAAAATTTCATCTCATTTTTACAACGTTTTTATTAGGTCGCTTTCAATCTTGTCTGTCCGTCCGTCCGTCTATCTGTCTGTTCGGGAGGAATTTAGTAATCAATTTTAAACATACTTCCCCATGAGCTAGAGACTTGAAATTTTGAACATAGTTCAGATCTGGATGACAATACGATATTATCTCGTTAGTTCGGTTCAATTTACTGTCCCTGAACCCCCAGGGGGACTTAAAGTTTAGAAGTTCAACTATAGGACCTTATTGTTAAAAAATCATTGTTGTGCAGTTTGCCTCCTCTTGTTATCAAGATGGCTTTAGAAGTGTTTGTATAAAATATTAGTAAAATGAAAATTTGTAAGAATAAAAGTAATACACAGTACATGCAGTACTTCATGCAAGTTTTGTATTTGTAATACATCTAAGGGACTGACTTTATTAATTAGTTACCGACAAGTTTCTCACCAATATATTTTTAAAACACTTTTTTTATATTACTAGTGTTTCAAAAATTTCCAACGTCATATGAATAATAGCTAGAGGCAAAAACTATGCAATGATTTTAACAAAACAGAGTAAAGCCATGTGTTATAGTTTAAGTTCAGAAAAAAACACTTTTTAGTTTTATTAAAAAGAGAAAAGAATCAAATTCTTGGAAGGCGTTCAGGTCGCGAATTCTAAACTTTACACAACAAAACTAAAAACCAGAAAATAATTAATGAAAAAAAAAACCTTTTTAAAGAACAACGTTTTTAAAATGCACTAAAAAGTATAAAATAATTTTTTGCAACTCCTTGTAAAACGAAAAACATGGGGATCATGCATTAGGTATTTAATCCAACTTAATTTCATCATTAATTTAAATAATTATTAACTGTGGATATAATGGTAAATAGAGTGACAAGAGTAGTGGCTGCAAATATTATTGCATGATCCGCACGTTTTTCGTTTTACAAGGAGTTGCAAAAAATAATTTTATACTTTTTAGTGCATTTTAAAAACGTTGTTCTTTAAAAAGGTTTTTTTTCATTAATTATTTTGGTTTTTTGTTTGTAGAACAGAAAGTACGGGTTTCTCATGAAAATGTTAAGCACCAAAAATAAAGAAGATAAAACAAGCTATAAAATTGTCAATTACAACCTTTTTGTCAGACCAATAGTTTTGCCGCTAAAGTGCCCTAAAAAACAGTGATTTTTTGGCCTTGTTATTTTTTTAAATTTGTTTATTAAAACACTATCATAATTAAATAAATGAATTTAAAAAAATTAACAAGGCCAAAAAATCACTGTTTTTCAGCGCACTCTAGCGGCAAAACTATTAGTCTGAGAAAATAGTTGCAATTGACAATTTTATAGCTTGTTTTATCATCTTTATTTTTTGTACTTAACATTTTCATGAGAAACCCGTACTTTCTGTTCTACAAACAAAAAACCAAAAAAATGAGAGGAAATTTTAGGGTTTTTTCGAATTTTCTTAAAATGCACTTCAAAATTTTGTATGCAAAGTTCAAATTCGGATTCAGCACCCTCGAAAACATATAAAACTGTTGAGAAAAAAACTACAGTGTTTTTTTCCTGAAACACCCCTTTTTTGACACCAAGTTACTAGACTAGGTAGTATATGCCAACAATGCATATTTTAGTATTTATTTAACCCATTAGCGCCCAGTGATCTATTTCTAGATCACTAAACATAGTGTCATAAATGCTCTATTAAATTAGCTTTAATTCACCCAACAGTAACGAAACTGCACATATGGCAAGAGAAAACATCCGTCAATCCTAATACTCTGCGTTTGCTTAATTTATTTTGTAATAGGGATGGGCTAAAGTTTGTCTCGGTGTTTCATTTTGCAGTTTTTTCATCTTCATTCGCATTTTTCAAGAAAACAGTAAAGGTACACAACTTAAGGAATTATTTTTCAGTTTTATTTTACCTTTATAGATGTAGCTTTTGGGATATAATGCAGAGTTTTGACAAAATTAATTTATTTAGTGAAAAATCAAGTCCAAATAATGCTGATCTAAAAATAGATCACTGGGCGTTCGGGTGTTAATTTTTTCTGTGTTGCTTACAGTACGATCATTTAGTTTTTCCACTAAAAACTGATAAAAATGAGTCTGAGAATACTCAGTAATGTTCAAGATGAAGTCAGCTATTGATTTTCTTAAGAAATATAACATTATATTATTGCTAATTAAATTTTATAATATATTCTGGTAAATAAATGGAGGATAGGCCATTATGTTTAATTACCAATAAAATACAGCATTGCAACTAGCGGTATAAGATTATTGGTGTTTATTCACATAAACTTATTTTATACAACACAAGTCAATACAAGTAGTTTTAAAATACTTCATGAGGGAAAGTTATCAAGGAGCTATGAAAATCTCAAATTGAGAATTGCAATTTTTTCTTGAAATTCTCCCTTATCCTACCTTAGTTACCTTAAAATTGACGTTATGGCAGAGTAAGTAGTTTATTGGAATAGGGTCGGTGAAAATCTCAAACAAGCAGCAATTTTTAATGTTGCCATGTAAGATAAAGTTACATTTTATTTCGTGAATATTATTAATTTATGGTAAAACCAATCCACAAAATTTTCAAAAAATTAGCCCAATGCATTTTATTTTACTTATTAGTAAAAATTTTATGTCATGTCATATGTTTTCTATAATATACTTATATAAATTTAGAGTTTTTGGTTAAATTTCCCTTTTTCCCCTATAATTACTTTCAACATAGGCTATTTGTGTATTTAATTGTGGGTAAATTACTTAAATTTTATTACTTTTTAATTATTTTCCCTCAAATATTTATGAATAAATACGCGTTTTAAAAGATAAATACTAATATTTCTATTTATTTCATATTTTTTAGGATGTTTTGAAGTTCAACTAATACTTAGCTCTTTGGGGTCATCCATAAATTACGTGAGGTCAAAAAGGGGGGGGGAGGGGTTTGGAAAAATCTCACCAAGGGGGGAGGGGGGGTCGATTAAAATCTCACATCAACTTTTTTTAACTTAATTAGGTGCTTTATGAAGCACAAAATGCAAATAATTTTAAAAAGTTGTAGGCAAATCTCACGTGGGGGGGAGGGGGGTCAAGAAAAATCTCACTAAATCTCACCAAGGGGGTAGGGGGGGTCCAGATTTCGGAAAAAACACCTCACGTAATTTATGGATGACCCCTTTGACAAAAAATATCCTCCGAACGCCCAGTGATCTATGTTTAGATCAGCATTTTTTAGAGAAACTAATGACTGTTTTGACAAAATTTGTTCATAATATTCATATTGAAGGCAAAATACACCAGATTCATGATTTTTATCCAATTCGCCCTCCCAAAAAATAATTTGGGCGTTAATGGGTTAAAAGTAAGTTCTAGTACACAATCATTCCAGCTAAGATTAGATCAGACCTGTTAAAACAAGGTTATTTAGATAAATATTTAACCTTTGTTTGAGGGCTCTGGCTTTCTACCCCTTTCCCTGTAAATCTAAATTTAGATCAAGGTTTCTCAAACTTTTTTACTTTACTTTTGGAATCCTTGATTTAGAGAGATTAATATTTTTATTAATGTATTTATTACCTAGACATAACACAGTGTAAGAAAGATCCATACACATAATTTAATTCAAAGAGGAAAATGGAATAAGGTTAGTTTTTTTAAATATAAATTAATAATTTTGCAGTTTTTCAATTATACTTACTAATGGTATATCTGACATAGAGTAGATAACTATGCCTTGATACTGCAAAGTGTTTTCAGATATTCTTGCAAGTCCTGCTTTGAATACATTATTCCCATACAGGAACTGTTGCTCAGCATTGGGTTTCAACCATAATTTATGCTGTAAGAAATGTTTTCAATTAGAGGTATACCCACATAATTTGTTTTATAAATCCAATCAAGATTTAACATATTTTAAGCCTTGGAAACTTGCTTAAATATTAAATGTTTACAGTTCATTTTATTAACTTTACTTTCAGTTCATTATGTTTTATTTCCTTCTTCTAAGCATTTGATAACAAAGAAATCAACATTAAACCCAGTTAAATACCAAGGATGTAATACTAGCATTTAAAAAACATTTGTCCCATTACAAAACAAAATATTTGTAATTCAGTTTTTTCATAAATTGAACAATTTTCCCTAATTGATTTTGCTAATTTAAAATATACAGTTAATTTTAGGTTAACCCGACCAGTTAGAACACTAAAATTTGTTTTGGATAACTAAGTATTTACATGAAAAAACTCTTGGATACATGTTTTATATTTTCCTCGCTATTCAACTTGGGAAAGTATATTCTTTTAATTTTAACAATTCATTACTTAAAATAAGTACAAACCTTTGCATATGGGGCCAGAAAATCAAGTGCAGTTATATGAAGTTTAAACTTATTGGACTTTGAAAACTTTCCAAAACAGGTTCCTAAACTCATAAGGTCTTCTCTTGGTATGTTGCATGCGAGTTTCATAGTTTTTTCACTACATAAACAGAAGAAACTTTCAGAAAATCATTTAAATAAACAATGAGAGAAAAGGTTTCACAAGGGTTTTCTGGAAAGGTGAATAGATTAAAAAAATAAAAAAAAATATGCAACTTCCTCATTGTATTAATCTTAATTTTTATATATATTTAGTAGATTTATCTCACAGGTCAATCTTACATTAATTAACATATATTCAAATGGACATTTTAGACAGGGTTGGCAAAAAACCGGGTTTTTTAAAAAAAAACCAAAAAAACCGGGTTTATTTGGTTTTTTTGGTTTAAACCAGGTTTTTTTGGTTTAAACCAAGTTTTTTTAGAATTTTTTTTATCAGAATAACTTATTTCAGCATTGATGTTTGAAATTGAGTTGTAAATGAGACATTTATTTCAGGGGTTGTTTATAATTGATAAATGATTTGTATATTACAATTAATTAATTAAAATTAAATTAATTTGTTTTAAAAATAATTTTTGTTTCTAAAATATTCCAATTTGAATATCTAATATTATTGTAGTGAATAAAAATCAGTGTTAATTTATCTTGGATAAATGGTTGAAATAATCAAATTATTTATCTTAATTATATATGGATTAATTTATGAACTTAAGAAATTTCTTTATAGAAAGAGTAAATTTTATTTTTTAAATGAGAAGTAAAAGTGAAATGTAAACAACTAATGTTAATTGAAATTGGATAATTGATAAAGATAATTAATTATTAAATGGCAAAATAATCAAATTAATTATATGGATTATTTATGAACTGAAGAAATTTCTTTAGAAAGAGAAAATTTAACTTTTTTAATAAATAAAAGGGAAATGTAAGCAACTAATGTTAATTGAAATTGGATAAATGATTGAGATAATTAATCCAATTAAGGAAATTAACGGTTTTTATTAATTTAGTAAAAAACCCAACTGGTTTTTATCTGTTTATAAACAAACCAACTGGTTTTTAGTTTTTATCATTAAAGAAATCAACGGTTTTTATTAATTTACTAAAAAAACCAACTGGTTTTTATGACTGACAAATAAGACAAATTGGTTTTATTAATTAATTAAAATCCAAGCCATATTTTATCAGTGAAAAACAGATAACTTTTGTGTATGTTTAGTTACTCTTTGAAATAATGCTTCATTTTAAAGGAAATTAATAAATGAACTATCTCTTGCAAAATATAATAAGTTTAACTTAAGCATTTAAGGTTAAGTTTAGAGAGAACTCAATATAATTAAAACCATTAAATTAAAAGATTTCTGATTTTTAATCACCTTAAAATGTAAATTTTTTTATAAATCTGACCTTTTAATTTTGTGCAAAAGATTATACTTAATAACACTTTCTTTAAAAAATCCTGAAAATATTTTATAATTTCTAAAAAAACCAAGTGGTTTTTTTGGTAAAAAAACCATGGTTTAAACCAAATGGTTTTAACCGGCCAACCCTGATTTTAGATACCTTTAAAATATAGCTATGCAAAATACCATACCTCATGTAGAAAACTCTGTTTTTATGCAGTCTAAAGCAAAAAATTCCATCAGGTCTGTCTATAAGTAATTTAACATTTTCTCCAATGCTAGAAAAAATTTGCTTTTTATAATGCTACAAGTATCAAATAGGCTAAAGAGGTTCAATACAGTGATAGAGTAATGCAATTTTAACCCGAGAGCAGTCGCACCTATCAAACGAACGCGGGTAGTCGCGGGTGGGTATGATATACCCAGGAATGAAATCTCGCATTTCAACACTCGACCTGCTTGGTTTTACGAATAATATTACTCAAAATCAGACATAAAACAATAAATAAGCATGAATGTACTTTAAATAAAAATAATTTTCTCTTATTTATTGTGCAATCCTTACAAATTGGAGTTATGTGTTCCATACAAATATATTTGTGACACAGTTCAGAACAGTGTTGTATTTTCAGGTCTTTTTTTGCTACCACAAACCTCACATATTTTCGAATCCCGTTTTTATTCTTTTGACTATGTTTTCTTCTTATGGGGTAGTTTTTTTGATGTATCAAAGACATTTTTTGAATGTATCTTTGTAGGTGCTCGAGACTCATTTGTATTTTTTAGAGATTGTAGTCATAATATTTTTCACCACCAGTCTGGCATTGGTTCTAAACTTGTCTTTCATTCATTTCATTCCACTTTTACCCAGGTAATATTCTCCATTTTCCGCAGAATTAAGGCTTTCTGAATTTTCCTCATCAATTTTATCTTTTTCACCCACTTCTATTGTTTCCCCATCATATTGACCATCATAAACTCCAATATCTTCTTAATATTCACTAAAATAATAATCAACATCCTTAGAAACCGTCTCAATCAAAGAACGAAGCCGTATTTCTTTTCATCCTAACTCAGGTACCGCTCCATGCCTGCCGAATGAAAGGAATCCACAGCCAAAACTGACACATCTACGGGCACGCAGTGATAGCAGCATGCTCAAGAAAAAATACAGGATTTTCTTCAAAAAAATATAGGACATTAAAATAAAACTAATTTTTTTATTTTATCATAATGTCCTGAGAAGCTATAAACAAGCTCATTTCTAGATATTTGACTATCAAGAAAACTGACAAGGGAAAACGGTAAAAGAAGTAAAACCACTCCTCAAAAATTATTTTTTAAAGGTTTTAATTAAATTTCAGAACATTTAATCAGAAAATAATTAAAAATATAGTTCCAAAATCTATCCAAAAATTATTTTTCAGAAAGCTCTCCATAAAGAAATGAAATTTTAGCTTTGAAAGTAAATATAGCAAAAAAAATTGAAATGTTATTTTTTTTACTATTTACAGCTTTAATTCTTGCCTAAAATCTACAAAATACACCAAAGTTAAATAATGTCCAGTTATAGCCATAGTTTAACGCGTAATCCAAACGATTGCGGCGCAAGATGCACGCACAAAAAAATCATTTTCTCCAAAAAGACAAAAATTACGTCTCCCAAATTTTTTACAAATGAAGTTAACATCTTAACTAACATTTAAACAAAAAATTTTTTCAATCTAAATATTTCAGATTTGCCGGTCTGATTAGTGGGTTGATTTTTGGTGAAAATTTGAAAAAAAATCGGAGGACCCAACCCAACCACCTTGGTCGATTTCCGCTGGAATGGCACACTTTCTTCGTAGTAAATGATCGGTTTCGCTCCTTTGGCATCGGCATGTCTGGCGTAAACGCCACTCAGATCGAAAGCTATCATTGAATTTCCCGATTTTTAAAAAATAATAGCGTCGTTTTTCAAACGATTTAAATTTTTGAACACAGAAAATAAGGAAAATATAGGACAAACTGTCATTTTTAAAAATATAGGACATTTTTCTGGGTTTTCTCTAAAATATAGGAATCATAGGACGGCTGCTATCACTGGGCACGCACGCGGGTATATCATACCCAAAAGCCTCGTTTCCCGGAAACCACGCATTCCTAAATTTTTATCTAACCTTGCAACTTGAAGAATGTGACCTTGAACTCAGCTACACGAGGGGACACACATTTCGGAAAAAAGGGGGGAGCGCTATGCAACTTAAAATGCCTGCCTGGGTATGAGATACCCAGTGCGACTGCTCCCGGGTTAAAGGAAATGAAACAATTTTAAAGATGGAAAAATATTAAGGTTAATTTTAATAATCTGGGTCAATTGCAAAGGCATGGCGAAAGTTAGGCTGTAAATGATTCTCCTTAGTGTATAATGCTTATTGCAGTAACCTTAGATTCTAGTACGATGTTAGCCTCCCTTTTTTAATACTGCGAAGTGCTTTCTCGCTGGTTCCAGGCATTGGCACGAAAGCATTTTGCCAAGAAGTCGCCATGGCCTGGATTCTAAAAATTTACAAAATATTCGCTTCAAATATACAAAATATTCCGGATTCGCTTCATTAACCTAATTGTGTTATTTAACATTAAATCATGTTATTTAAAAAATAATTATAGGTCGAGTTAGATTGTCAGTAGTAATTTGCTTTAGTTATTTCTGTCTGAGATTCAGATCCATACTTGACACTCAAATCAAGTCGGAATGGGATGATAGAATACTGAAACACTAATCATAATAAAATTTACTACTACTTTATATCGAGGAAAACCAATATGTTCGGTTTCTTCTTTCAAGAGCAGTTACTATTTCGATCGTGCTAAGGAAACAAATAATCGGACACTTACTACTTAGCTAACTTCTCGAAAACTGCCTTTGTTTCTTCGTCAGTAAGTGGTCGCATTTTGTCTAGATTTTATTCCGTAGGGAAACAAATATTTTTGTAAATGTACTGAATCCACGTGATTTCAAGGAATTGATCGCGCTTGACCGACCCACAAAAAGACCTCTCTATTTCCAAACAAAGCATTGATGATGCCACAAATTTTTTAATATTTTCAACGAAGTGATGCCATTTTTAAATTTACCGAATCTAAATTTTCGTGAAATAAAATCTTTAATTTTTAAATTATATTTTTAAAGAACACTCTTAAGTAGAACATTTTTCTTCTTTAAATATTTAATTTTGTTTCCTGTCATAAAAATGTTCTGCTTCAAATTTTACGAAATCGATGAATCGCCAAAGCCGGTCGTTGTTTGTTTACCTTTTCATTACAGTTTCCTACCCGATGATTTGCCGATGACGTTCCAAGATTCCCTTTCAATTCCTTGGATTTGAAATTTGAATTGAATGGCACTTGAATTTTAACTTGTTTTCATTGTTGACAGCTAAAGGATTAGGCAAACAGGAAACCGGATCCGCCTTTTACACATCGGATGTTCTAATTTGTTTTTTGCAAAATCATCTTTTAAAGGAAACAGGAACCAAAGTTGTCATTTTATTGTTTAAATAAATAGAACTTTTGGTGCTTTTAGACAACTGACACGTTTAGTCCTCGTTCTGTTGTATTTTATTGTATGTATAATGATCTTGATCTCTTATTTTTCTTATCATTTAACTCGTTACAAGATTCTTTGGTGGAGCTTTATAGAGTCATGTTTACCCACTGCTCAAATTATGACTGAAAGCCATTGAGATACAATTATGAATATTATTATTAAATCCTATGGTACAGCTTTAGGGTATGTGCATAGTGCCAACGATTTTCAGATTCCTAGAGGCAGCGCAAATCTGAAACCGGAATGAATATTTCCATCCGACAAAATATCTGAGTCAGAAGATCAGTGGAGCCTTGCCCGTGCTGCCAATATGAGCAGTGAGCACTCTCCACTAAATATGTTAGGTAATTCCGGTTTTAGTTTTGTGCTGGCTCTCGGAATCTGAAAATCGGCAGCACTATGCGCATACCCTTAAAAGAGTCCTCCAGCTGCCATATTTACCCACAGCTCAAATGATGACTGACAATGACAACCATAGAGATTTAATTACTAATATTAATGTTACTATTATTAGATCCTAAAAAATAGTAATTAGTAGATTAATATTTTAGAATATAATTTAATAATAACAATTATAATCAGATCTCATGATTATCAGTCATCATTTGAGCTGTGCATAAACATGGCAACTGGAGGACTCTTTCTGAAGCTGTTCCGATATAATCATTATTAATCATATTATTAGATACTAAAATAATAGTAATTAGTAGATTATTGACCCAATAGTTGTATATTATATTTTTATGCCGATAACCGTAAATCATGTTGCTGTCGTTACACATGGCAACTGGAGGACTCTTTCCAAACCTGTTCAGAAATTTGAATAATTTATTTTAAGTTACTTTTTAGATTTTTCATTTGTTAATTTCTTGTAATTTGTTAATTTCTTCTCCATCCTTAAACTATTCACATTAACCCAGACAACTCTAAAAAAATTTAAATCAATATCATTACCTAATATTGGGTTTGAAAACTTATCATTTCAGAAATATTCTTATCATATCAGAAATATTATAAATAGGGGGGACCAGGCAGGGATGGAACACTGGGTGGGATGGGATACCTTCATCCTTCAATAAATCTTATAATTAAAAATAAAATTAGTTTTTGAGTGTTCCACCAGGTAAAGCCACCATGGCTTCATACTTGTTGCTGTTTACTATTTTAGTTGCAAGCTCCTACAAGTTTCTGAATGAAAAATAAACTAGCGGATCCAGGGGGGCTAGGGGGCTCAAGCCCCCCGAAACGAAAAGTTTTACTCTATATAATATGACATTTTATGCACCAAAATGAGTTAAAACCATGTTACTTTAATGTCAAATTTAAAAAAATTTCTGGAGGAGGACCCCCAGACCCCCTTGGCACTTGTAACTCTGTTATTACAACTATATTTTACTAAGTTTGTGTCAAAACGCAAAAAATCTATATCCGAAATTCGGATGAGGCGTACCAAAACGAGTTGAAAAAGTGGGGTGTTTGACTTAAATTTCCAAAAATTTTCAGGGGGAGGACCCCCAGACCCCCCTTTTGGTAGTTGGAGCAGGATAATTCACTGCCTTTTACGTATTATCATTAACAAGAAGATTCAGTTGGATTATGATAATTCTTAGCCCCCCAAAACTAAATCCTGGATCCGCCACTGAAAAAGATGGTTTCACTAGCAAAAGTAACTAAGTATTACACTTTTCAAAGTGAATTTTCAATCTGATTCTTGGTTGCTTTCTTTATGGTTTATATTTTTTTCTAAACAGAATAATGTATTCTTTATGAATAAATAATTGAGTTAAGCCTAAAAGCTACAGTTCTTTTGAAAGAACCTATTTTTTAAAACTGATGCTACCGGGGTGGGATGGGACACCATGACTTGGGGTGGGATGATACATGCCCAATTCCTCTCAATACCTAAATACAAACTATTGCATACAATTCTTTAGAAACCTTTGTATTGGAACTGTTTAGTGTTGCAGTTGAAAAATTTTTTTGAATTAAAGAAGAATTTTAACTATTTTGTAATTTTCACTTTAAGTTAGATTTTCCGAAGTAAATATAGGGTAAAATAACCGTTGTTTTTCTAATAAATCTCTAAAATGTGTAAAATACTTCCATCTGTGTGGTTTTTAATCATATATTTAATAAAAAGTAATCATAAATTTTAGTTTTCATTGTATAAATTTGAAACTTTCAAACTAACATCTTGGAACATTTTAACATGTTTAAAAAATATATCCAAAGTGATAGCAAACAAAACTTAGGATTTAGGAACGAATTGAAGTAACCTCTAAAAGTGTCCTATCCCACCCCGGGCCAGGGTGGGATGGGACATATCTTTTTAAATTAAAATTTATGATTACTTTTTAAATATATGATTAAAAACCACAAAGATGGAAGTATTTTACTCATTTTAAAGATTGATTACTAAAACATCAGTTATTTTTCCTTATAGTATTTACTTCAAAAAATCTAACTGAAGTGAAAAATACAAAATAGTTAAAATTCCTTTTTAATCCAAAAAATATGTTTTCAACTGCAATACTAAACAGTTCCAAAACAAAGTTATCTAAAGAATTGTATGTAATAGCTTGTATTTAGGTATTGAGAGGAATAAGGAAGTTGCATGCGTCAGATTTTCAAAAACAAACAAGTGTTCCGTATGGTTTTTTGTATGGTAAAATGAAATATCTAGTCAGTTTTTCAAAAAAATGTACAGGTAATTAAATATTTTAATTTAAAAGTCGAGAAAAAAACACGTGACTGAAAACGTTTATTGTTTAAACTATAAGATGACGTCAACAATAATGCCATCAACTCCATTGCTTTACAACAATGTTTAGTATAAGATGACGTCACATCCAAACTCTTGGCGTTTTCGCGCGCTTTTAAAAAAGGGATTTTTGTTAATTTTTTTGACAATCAAAAAATTTCTCGATCGGCCTCAAATTTTGGGTAGTTGCTTATTTTTGCAAGAGGAATCGATTAAAAAAATAAAAAAAAATCATGCAACTTCCTCATTGGGCATGGTGTCCCATCCCACCCCGGTAGCAACAGTTTTAAAAAATAGGTTCTTTCAAAAGAACTGTAGCTTTTAGGCTTAACTCAACTATATATTCATAAAGAATACATTATTATGTTTAGAAAACAATATAAACCATTAAGAAAGCAACCAAGAATCAGATTGAAAATTCACATTGAAAAGTGTAATATACTTAGTTACTTTTGCTATAGTGAAACCATCTTTTTCATTCAGAATCTTTTAGGAGCTTGCAACTAAAATAGTAAACAGCAACAAGTATGAAGCCATGGTGTCTTTACCTGGTGGAGCACTCAAAAACTAATTTCATTTATAATTTTAAGATTTATTGAAGGTGTCCCATCCTACACAGTGTCCCATCCATCCCTGGTCTCCCCTATTTTTTTTAAATAAAATTACACTTAGGGAGTGCATATAGCTTGATTAAAGACCGTTTTTGGGAACCGGAATTTTGTGAAGGGGCTGTTTTTGAGGATCGGAATTTTGTGAAGGGGCCGTTTTCGGCCCCAATTTCTTTCTAGATGCACCCCTGGTTTTAGACTTTTAATTCGTTTATAAATCTTAAGTTTTATTTGCTATCACATTGGTTATATTTTTTAAACAAACTAAATTGTTTCAAGATGTTGTTTTGAAAGTTTCAAATTTATACAAGGAAAACTGAATTTTTAAAAAATATTCTTGTAAAAAGTGTCCCATCCCTCCCCGGTCTCCCCTATACATATATTATCTCTATTAACTTTGTAAGAACTTAAATAAAAAAACTCATGTAGGTAAGATATTTTAATATTTAATAAATTAAAAAATTCTGTTTTGTTTTGTTAAGTATTCCATTAAAATTTTTATGATATATCAGAGAACTGTAAGTAAAGTAATTAATCTCAGGGTGAAAGTTTTCTGTTTAAAGCTGAAAATATATCCTAGAAGTGTTTTACTAGATGGAAAGGTATGAAAAAAATTACTCTACAGTAGATTATCAAGATTTACTGTATAAAAGTATTCCAAATTCAAAGCATAGCAGGGGAATTCCACGGGTAACTGACTGACATTTTTAAAGAAAAACACTTGGTATTTTGTAATTTTCCTTCCAAAAATAAATTATAAAAACATCTTCCACCCAGTTTATTGCTTTCTTGTTAGCTAAATCTAATGACCTAATTAAATTTTCAAAATATGTTTTTATTTATTTTTGAAAATTTTAAACAACATGGTAACTAACTGACATAAACGTTTCATAAATGTCATTCAGTTACCCATGGAATTGCCCAGCAATAATTTCAAGTATTTCTGTTTAGATGGAAAACCGTGAGAATCCAGAATTAGAATCCCTATGCTGCAAAGCTAGAGATCTCATTAAAAGATTTTGGGTTTGGAGACTCAAAAATTGTCCAGAATTTGCTACTTTTAGCGGTTTTCATGATCATGACGATAAACTTGAGATTTTTACCTTGGAAGCTATTCATGATAGTTATGTAAGTATTATTTAATTAAACTCATTGTGATGTTACTTACTTAAAGTTACTGTGATGTACAAAATAATCTTAATCTTCATACTGTAGGGTTTTTTCATGTTCAGGTTTTTGAATTAAAATTTTCTCATGTACAGTATAACCTTGAAATTGAAGGGACTTTGAAAATAATTCGAGATAATAATTCGAGTGAGTTTTGAAATAACAAGGTTACCCCCGAAACTAAATTAATCATTTAAAACATCCAGGAACTGAACATACTATGATATAATTATTAGTAATAATGCTGTCAATGTTGTAATAAGTTGATGTCAATGACATGCAATTCACAAATACTTTTTGCACACTGATTTAACATGTGTAGATTTTTTAAATAGATCATTTCATTCCAAAACCAGAGGGAAAGGATTAAAAAACAGTATAAGCATATTAAGCTAAGCAATAAAGAAAAAGAAGCACCCCTTTAATATAGCAATGTAACAAAAACAGGATCTACATTGCACAAAAGTTGAAAATAAACTCAATTGAACTGGAAATTTTTTGCCAACTTAATGAAAAAAAAACAAAAAGATAATACATATGTGATTTGATATACATACAATATTTATTAGAAGTATCTGATATTTATATAAATGTCATTACCTTTACCAAACATGCCAAAAAATGAATTTTTAAGGTATCCGCCTACCTTTGAGACCATTTTTTTGAAATACTTGATTTACAAAAATAATTTTTTAATTTTTAGTTTAAATGTACATTAAAACATTGATCAATGCTAAAAAAACGAAATTTATTATATTATTTTCTAAAATATAGGGTAATTAGTGTAAAATTTAAGTGAATTTTCATAAAACCTAGGGCTCGACCGATGGCATTCTTTTGGCCGATGGGCCGATGCCGATTGTTTGAAAATTTCCATCGGCAGGCCGATGGCCGATGGTAATTATTTGGCCGATTGCCGATGCTTAAGGCTGATGGAAAAAAATGCAAACCATTTGGCCTTACTTTTTTAGAAAAGCATTAAAACCTATAGCAGAGCCAGAAATGAAATCTTTTTTTGTATAAATTTTTGGGCAATTTCTTTCCTTGAAAACTTTTTATTTACAAGGAGCAATCCGGTTGCTTGGGGGATCTCCAGAAGTGTTTCAAAATAAGATAAAACACTAGCTTAAAAGTAGAAAATTTATAAACATGTCTAGCTCAAAGCAATAGCTCCCCTCAAAACTCCCTTTAACTTGCATACTGTTTTGGTGCCTAGGGAGATTGGAATTTTGGGGGTATGGGATAAATTTCGTTCATTTTATAGTCAAAAAAAAATTTTTCTGGACTTCGGGAGGGGCTATTCCCCAAATCCTCTCCTCTGGCTACGCCCCTGAAGAGTTGGTCTTATTTAAAAAGCTTTATATAGTAAATGTCCGGTTCATTCATTGTATGGACTATTGTGGAAATTAATAGGATCACTCCTGTTCTCGTGAGTTCTTACAACCAAATTTACAACTTAAAACTAAATTTGGAGCAAGATGGAGCAGAATCACACTTTTTTGTCTCTCGCTTGATGTTATGTTTTTTGCGAAAAACATCGGCCAAACATCGGCTTTTAGATGTTTTTTTAGGCCGATGGGCCGATTTTTTCTTAAGTTAACATCGGCCGCCGATGTCTAGGCCGATGGCTATTTTTTCAAACAATCGGCGCCGATGCATCGGTCGAGCCCTAATAAAACCCCTCTCACTCTTGCCCAAAAACTATAACCCCTATATAAATTTCCTTTGGACACAAGTATCGTGTAACACTTATCTTCAGAATGGACTATTTTCTAAGACATATTTTGAAAAGTAATTGTTTTACACAGCATAAAATTTCAAAATTTCTACAACCATTTAACAAAAAAACGTCAATAAAAATAAAAAATATAAACCTACATAAAAATCTGTAGTCAATCTGGTTAATAACAATATGATTAATCTATTGTTAAAAATTTGGAGTGAATATCTTGGATAGTTTTTGAGTAATCATGTAAATAGTGGAGGGTTTTTATGCAAAATTTAGTTCTGAGAAAATTAGCTTTAAAGTTTATATTTGTATACGATCGCACACGACTATCTGTTTTTAAAATGCTGTAATTTCTTTTCTAATTGAATCGTCAGTTGGAAGAAGGGAATAAGTCCAAAAACCAAGTTTTGAGAAAATCGAATAAAACTGTATAAGTTATGGAATTTTCGTTTTATAATCACTAAAATTTTACTGGAAGTTCAGAACCCTATTTAGAAAAAAGAGCCATCATCAAAACAAATATAAGTATATTCAAAAATATTTTACAGTCAAAATAAGTTGATGAACTTATTCCCTTCTTCCACCTTATGAAATTTTTCTGATGAAAAAATCTTTTAAAACCCTTTAATTTACATTTAAATTATATTTCTCCTTAGTTTACACCACAAAAGGATGAAATAAAAAGAATAAGACAAATAAAATTCAAAATTATGGTGAAACTGAGTTATTAAAGCAGTATCAATGGAGTGAGTGAATAAGAATGGAGTCAAACATTTCCTGCATTAAAAAAGTTTGAAAAAAAAATTGAAATTAACAGAAAATTTTATTTTAACTTATTTTACAACCCAAAGAATCTGAAAAGAAAGACAAATTAACTTTAATTCCAGATTAACTTAAAAAATACAATGAATGGGCATCTATTTCACAACTTCAAGGCCCGATATCTTCCTTTAGGGGTTAGTTATTTTCCCCCTCTTTTCACCCATGTGTAGAGCAAAGCTTGGAGATTGTTTTGAGCACAAAAAGTAAATTTGTCATTTTTTGGACTTATTCCCTTCTTCCAACTGACGATTCAATAAAACCCCTCTCACTCTTGCCCAAAAACTATTACCCCTATATAAATTTCCTTTGGACACAAGTATCCTATAACACTTATCTTCAGAATAGACTATTTTCTAAGACATATTTTGAAAAGTAATTGTTTTACAGCGTAAAATGTAAAGGTAAATGAAAAATTTCAAAATTTCTACTCCACATTTAACAAAAAAACATCAATAAAAACAAAAATAATAAACTTTACATAAAAATCTGAGGTCCATCTGGTTAATAACAGTATGATTAATATACTGTTAAAATTTGGAGTGAATATCTTGGATAGTTTTTGAGTAATCATGTAAATAGTGGAGGGTTTTTATGCAAAATTTAGTTCCGAGAAAATTAGCTTCAAAGTTTATATTTGTATACGATCACACACGACTATCTGTTTTAAAAAAATGCTGTAATTTCTTTTCTAATTCACCCATAAGTAAAATGAAAACAGTTTTGGAAAGACAAAAGTCTAAACTACTTGAAAATGTAAGAACCAAATTTTCGACGAAAATGAAATGTCATTTTAGGGGTAGGCGGATACCTTAAAGGTGCCACAAAAGGTAGTAAGAATTTTAGGCTAAAAATGTTGGCTAGAGTTTTATGACTGTCTGCGTGAGCCTCTGCTCTGTTATTTAATGTATATCAATCACAGGTTCAATGTAAAAACTTTTTGGAAGAAGTTTTTGAATTCCATGACATAGCTCTTGATAAAGATACTCAAGAAAACCTGACTTTCTTGGAGAATGAATTGAATGCTTTTACTTCTGGATATTCTGCTAAAGGGTGAGTAAATTTTCGAAATCCTTATAGTTTCTATTTGATATAAACTGATTTGAACTAAGGATTAGATAGAATATTAAAATCCTACTACTATTATAATTGTGAATGTTTGTCTGGATGTTTGTTACTCTTTCACGCAAAAACTACTGAATGGATTTTAATGAAATTCTACCATAATGTAGCTGATACATCAGAATAGGACATGGGCTATAATTTATAAAGAGAAAATCAGTCCTTCATTCTTTTTTCCCGTTTTTCCTGCTTTTTTTTCACTTATTTTTCCGTGTTTGAAAACCTGTTTTACCAGTCATACAACGAGTTAAAAATAAAACATTGTTTCAAATGAGACAGATCACTAGACTTTTTCATTTACTAGATCTTTTAGTTTAGTTTTAAACACTGGTTTTAAATTTGTTAATTTGTTCACTAGACTTACTAATTTACCAGACTTTTTACTATGGTTACAAATTGGTTATTTTATAAAGGCACCAAGATATTAAACATTATCAGGAACATCGGGATTGTAAAAAGTGACAAGAACACCGGGATTGGAAAATTAGCGAGAACATCGGGATGGAAAAATTACCGGGTTATAAAAATTACCGAGAACACTGGGATAGGAAATTTACCATAAAGACACCCAGAATACCGGAATATAAAAATTACCGTAAACACTGAGATAGGAAAATTACCGGGAACGCCGGGATTAGAAAAATTACCGTGACCACCGGGATAAGATTACCGGGAACACACTGGGATAGGAAAGAGGCGCCTGGGATACCGGGATGATTTGTAATATTGCTAATTTACAAAATTATAAATGTATTTTAAGAAATATTTTAAAAAATTAATTTATTCACCCCACCCGTGCAAGGCCGGGTATAACAGCTAGTCTGTCTATATATTTTGAAACCTAAAATCAGTTACTGATTGAAAACAGTCATATAATAGCTGAAACATTAATCTTATTTATTGAATTAGTTTTAATTATTGTTCAATATTCTTGAAAAATAGAGTCATTTGATGGCTTTCACTCGTGTTGCTTTGCTTAAAAAGACTTTTGAATAAATCACTTTATCTTGTTTGTTTTCAATGTCTTCATTGGAATGTCCACAAGTTTAGAGCAATTTTATCACAGCTTGAAATATATGCTTTGAGGCAGTGGTGTCCAAAGTAAAGCTCGCGGGTTAAAACTGGCCCTCAAGCCTATAAATTTTTGCTCGCAATAGCAGGCCAAACAAACCAACATTTAGGTCCACTCTGATTCATTTAGATAAAAGTTTTAGGAAAGTTTAACGACATTCTTTTTTTAAACTTGTAGAACTAACCGAGAATTTTTTAATGGAAAAAAATCACCTCCTAATTGTGCAAGCTCTTTAGAATAGTGAAATTATCATTTAAAATGCAAGATAGGGACTGGAAAAATTCTTTGTAGACCTTTTTTTGGTTTTGTTAGCATGTGTGAAGAGAGGAGTAGATGAGAGATCCTGCTTCCCCACATGTTGTGTTTTTCATAAATCTTTATTATTTTAGGTACTTTTTCCCACTGAATTTCTTGGAAGGACCACAACACGAGTTTGAGAGATTAATAGATACTATGCCGCGAACTTGTTTGGCTGACTATCAAAAAATTTTTGCCAGATATAAAGAATTCCCTGTTCAAGTAATATTCATGATATTTTTGTTGTTTAGAATAAAGTACTCAATGTTTGATAACTTAAGGATAATTTTTTTCTAAAACAGTTTATAACTTATACTTTATCACTTACAATTTAACACTCACTTTTAACTTCTAGTTTTCAATACATTTTGCATTCTTTTTCACTAATATCCCTCAATTTCATCATTCAGAAGCTCATTTTCTCTTATCTAAATGTTTTCTTTTGCACGTTGTGTTTGATACCAATTACTTGAGTAAATTTGAATTAAAAGTAATTTAATGAATTTTTATCTTCTTTACTTTGAAATTTAAAATTATATGTTGTACCAAATAGACTGCATACTGAATTTTGCTGTAGGAATTTGTCTGAATAGCAGGGTTGCTGGATTTAAATCAACTTGATTTTTTAAAAAAAATCATTGATTTAAATCAAAAATGTCAAACTGACACAATTTAAATAAAAAATTTATCTGCTAGATATGTAACTGGGAGAGATAGGTTAAAGTTATTCTAAATAAATTGCCTGCAATTTCAAGATAAAATTTTTGGCACCAATAACAAAAATGTTTATGACAAAAAGGGGTAAATATAGCAGGGTTTGGAATCAATAATTGTGATAAACTAAACAATAATTAAAATATTATTTTTTACCTGGTATCAAATCTTAAAATACAAGTATGTGGATGATTTTTATTGAAAGCTTTTTTTAAATTTTAGTCATGTTTTCCCAACTAATTTTTTCATATACAAAACTACAGATAATAGGGCTCTGTATTCGTCCAGCTAACTCAAATAAATTAACCTTTGGATAAAGGAATAAAAACTCGGGGAACAAATTTTGAATCACTATATTAAAAGCACTAAAGGTTACAAAAAAGGGGACAAACACTAACATTACAAAATACACAAAATAAAAAGGAGAAAAAAATAATGAGTCTCTCTCTTAGGGAGTATCGTCCAAGATTAAAGTTTAGCGGAGGGGATTTCCCCGCATTGAGCGTGGCGGTAGGTGCTCAAGGCGCCATCTACTTTTAGGAATATAAGGAGTTTGTTACACTCCCCCTCTGGCTTTGACGTCGTCCCGACGAGGAGCCAGGAATCTCTTGCGTGGTGGTTTTCTTGGAGAAGGGCGATCTGAGTTAGTGGCAGGATTAGCTTTGGGTCTTCCTCTTTTCCTGAGTGGATATGCAGGGCGAGCGACTTCGTTGTCTGGGGCGTAAGGTTTTAACGCCGACACGTGATAACGTCCAACGGATGTTGTGGGGTCGTCTAAAGATGAGATGGTATAAGTGGTTGGCGAATTCTGAGTCATTATCAAGTAAGGACCGTCTCTCTTGGGCATAAACTTCGCAGTTTTCTTGTCCTTCGTTTTACTTATCGGATGAGAACTCACCCACACCTTGTCACCAGGTGTGAAATACTCTTGTCGACGATTTTTGTCGTAATATTTCTTGCGTTGGTCCTGTTTCATCTGGATGTGCTCCTGAACATCCTCGGACATTGAAGCGAAACGCTTGAGATACGGGGTGATCTCGGCCACAAAGTTGTCATTAGAAACTACGGCTTTGAAGTTATGTACCACATCATCCACAGTTCGGAGTTCACGTCCAAACTGCAGAAAGGCAGCAGTTTGTCCAGTAGTGGAACACTTAGCCGTGTTCATGGCAAAACGTATCACTGGCAGTTTGTCCTGCCACTTGTCATGTTCGTCGCTTACCAGGATGGCAAGGCGAGGCTTCAAATCACGATTTTTTTCGTTCTACAGGGTTTGCTTGGGGCCAATAAACAGGTAACAAATTATGGTCAATTTTCATGGTATGGCACACCTGTTGAAGCACTGCACTTGTGAATTTCGGTCCATTGTCACAAATTATTCGTCTGGGAAGTCCATATCGAAGGAATACCTCCTCGATAAGAGTTGTAGCGCACTCATGGGCAGTAGCGCGTTCTAGAGCAAACAGTTCAACCCATCTGGTTGCACAGTCTTCTACCACGAATATCCATTGTTTGCCGGTTTCGGTGACAGGAAGCGGACCAAACAAATCAATTGAGATGACCTCGAAGCGTTGAGAATAGACAGGTGTTCGAAGTAAACCAGCTGGCTTTTGGTTTCCAGCTTTATAACGGTTGCATTCTGGACATTTCTTCACATATTCAGCAATGTATTTCTTCATACCGGTCCAGTAATATCGTTTTGCTATCCTGGCATAGGTCCCTTCTTCTCCATAATGACCTGCTGTAGCATCGTCATGGTGATACTTCAGTATAGAATCCCTTTCACTTGTCGGGATGACAAGCTGAGCCTCTTCAGAATCGGAATCGGGTACATATCTGTAGAGTATCCCTTGGTCCATCAGGAACCCTCGTTCCGTCCAATTGGCATACTCTTCTGTCTTTGTTGTAGACTCAAAACACTCGATGATCTTCTTCAGATCTTCATCTTGAAGTTGGGCCTCCCTTATTTCCTTCGGACTTCTGGCTGGAAGATCGGCAATAACAATGTTGTTTACTTCAACAGGCGGAGCAGGATGTCCGGCTGGTCTCGACAACAAGTCAGCAATCACGTTCACCTTTCCTGGAACGTAAATAACTTTCAGGTTGAAAGCTTGGATCTCCAACGCCCATCGTGCAAGTCTACCGGTTGGTGACTTGAGACTAAGGAGCCACTTCAAGGGTTGATGATCAGTAGCTACAGTGATGGAGCTACCTTCCACATATCCGCGGAACTTCTTCAAAGCCCAAACGACGGCGAGAGCCTCCCTCTCTGTAGTGGAATAATTTTGCTCTGCTTGGTTAAGCAATCGGCTGGCGTACTCAATAACTTTTTCTTCAGCACCTTGTCCTTGAAGAAGAACAGCTCCCAAAGCATAGTTGCTTGCATCGGTACGGAGGATGTAAGGTTTGGTGCCGTCTGCTTGCGTCAATATGGGTGGAGTCAGCAAACACTTCTTCAACATTTCAAATGCCTGCTGCTGGGGAAATCCCCATTCCCAAGGAGTTTTCTTTTTGGTTAAATCGCTGAGTGGTTTCGATTTTTCGGCAAAGTTCTGAATATATCGTCGAAACCAAGAGCAGGTTTGAAGAAAGGATTGGACTTCCTTTACCGTTTTGGGTGTCGGGATGTTCTGGATGGAGGCAATCTTTTCAGGATCAACTTCTATTCCGTTTTGGGTTATCCAAAAACCAAGATATTTGACTTTAGGGGATGCAAAACAACACTTCTCTCGATTAACTTGAAGTTTGAACAGTAACAGTCTCTCAAAAACACACTGTAAGTCTGACAGGTGCTTCTCAAACGTCTCGGACAAAATAATAATGTCATCGAGATAAGCGAGAGTAAGGATATCTTCTAGTCCATTGCGGAAACGGTCTATTAACCTCTGGAAGGTGGCAGGGGCGTTCCGAAGTCCAAATGGCATTCTTTTGAAGCGATAAGTACCAAAAGGGCATACAAATGCTGTTTTGTCCTGGTCAGCTGGATGCACTTTCACTTGATGATAACCAGCTTTTAAATCGATGGATGACATGTAAGGAGTGGGTTTTGCCTCGTGCAGAAGATCGTCCATCCGTGGAAGAGGATAGGAGTCAGGAACAGTTATGGAATTCAACTTCCTATAATCGATGCAAAGTCTAAAGGTTCCGTCCGGTTTTGGAATCAGTACCACAGGAGATGCGTATGGAGATTCACATTCTTCAATAATTCCTTCAGTGAGAAGTCTATCAATTTCTTGTTTCAAAATTTCTTTCTTAGATGGGGACATCCGGTACGGAGGTACCGCAACAGGTAAATGGTCACCAGTATTAATTCTATGCTCGATGAAAGGAGTCGCCTCTCCCCCTATTTTGAAGCAATTTTCATACCTTTTCAAGACTTCATTTAGTTTTTCTTTCTGAACTTGGTTAAGTTCATTTCCCTCATCGGAACGAAGTTGTACAGGAGACACATCTTCAGGTACCATCAACAGGGTGTTGATATCAGGAGAACTTCGGATGAAATCATATCTCTGACGAGGCTTGTCAGAAAAGAACCATCTTCCTTGTTGAAGATCAAGAACGATTCCAGCGTCCTTCAAAAATGTAGTTCCAAGCAAGGTTCGATTGCCTGTGGCATGAGGCAAGACTATCATTTCCGTAGCTATTGTCTTTTCTTTGACCTTAATGTCGACTGTAGTGGTAAGGATATCAACATTCCGGGTTACTCCATCCGCCAATTTCATCAGAGTATTTTTCTTTTCAAAAACCAATCCATGATCTTTCATCAAGTGGTAAAGTTTTTCACCAGCTACATTGTGAGTTGCTCCAGTATCTGCACACACAGCACCTGCGGTGTCGCAAATGGTGACATCAATGATGCTCATTGGGTGACCCTCGGCGGAGAAACTGTTGAAGAGTAGGTGGTTGAGACTACCCTCAGATTTTGGCTTTGCAGGATTGCAATTTGTACATTTAGACTTTATTACGCCTTGGGCACCACACCCATAGCAATATGGCCTCGGACGAGTTTCGGTTTTGACATCGCCATGAAAATATTCTTGTCTCTTGACTGGCATTTCTTTTGGACTGATGGAGTGCTTTTGGAATTCCCGATGTTTAGGGGGGGTAACCTTTCTTCGGTTATCAGGAACGTCTTTTTTAAGGCTTCTGGTGTTTTCGTAACTGTCCAATTTCTCGGCTATCACATTTGGTGTGATCCATTCAGACCAGGAGTCTAAGTAGTGGTCCCGAACCTCTGGTGGAGTTCTCTTCTTTATTTGCTCTGTGATCATGAGCAGTTTTAATTCTTCGAATGTTCCGACATTTAAATCTTTTATCCAGGATTCAAAGTACGAAGTCAGTTCATATTGAAAATCTCTCCACGTACTTTCAGGGGGTTTTCGGTGTAAATAAAACAGGGATCTGAGTTTTTCCGAACTCAGCTTGAAACGTGACAAGAGCATCATTTTTATATGCTGATAATCCTTCGATTTTTCTTCTGGTTCTCTCGCTATCAGTGTAGCCACATCACCAGGGAGAACACCAAGAAGATACGACACCCAGTTAGTCTCATCTATTTTTAGGAACTTAGCTTGGCGTTCGAATAAATTTAAGAAGAGGACCATGCTCCCTGACCCATTACGATCAAATACAGGCAGTAACTTCTTCAGGTCTAGTCGATCCGGTTCTCTATCCAACATCGCAGGCTGGTGGTTTTCCAGACGTTGGTTTTCTAACTGAAGACGCATTTTTTCTAGTTCAAACTGTCGTTCTGCCTCAAGTTTCTTTAATTCTATCTCTCTATTTCGCCGCTTTTTTTCCTCCCGTTTTTCTTCCTGTTTTTGTCGTTCTGCACGTTGTTGATTTTCAATTCTATCTTCCATCACATTTGTAAGTAAGTTCTTCACGAACTCTTCTTCGTAGGCAGAGGATTTCATAATAAGGTCTTTAAGATCCTTCAGCTTCATCCCATCGTTAACAGTTTCACCCATTTCCACTGCCACTAACAGCAAATCTTCCTTTTTTCCCTTTCCTAGGAACGCCATCCTTGTTGTTCACTAAACGTCTTAAAGTTCACTTCTCGACACAAAAGTCTCAAAAGTCTTATTTAATTATTTAAATTAAAGTTCTGAAAATTATTAAAATCAACCTTAAGGGTAATTAAAGTTCTCGGATGATAGATATTGAAGCAAAATATAGTTAGGTATTAAAGTTCAAACGTTACCAAAATACAAAATATTTCTTGTATTATACTCTTAATAGTAACTTTATAGTACTATAAAAAATCAATAAGTATCAATCTTGAAACAAACACTTCACATTCACTTGTTATTTACTTTCAAGAAAAACACAATAAAGTCACTTAAAAATCACTTTTCAATTATTTCTAACAACCCACTTATTTAGGTTTTTCACAACTTATTTCTTATCCAAGTGATTAAATAACTCAACTATTAAATTGTAACTTCAAGTAACCAAGTTTCACTATAACCATTGGAATGCAAATCAATTATAATAAGCACAAAAATAGTAAATAAAATACTAATATAGCATCCACCACAAATAGGAATTAAATTGGAATATAAATACCATATAGTAAATAAGTACGAATAAAACATCAATCGAAAATACGTTAAAAAGAAAATAACAAAATACCAAATCGTACGATAAATCTCATCAACGCAAGTGAGAAAAAAAAGTACCACTTATCTTTTCCCTTTGAGTCTGGATAGACTAATAAATATGCCTTGGGTAAGACACTGAAGACAGCAGCTAATCCGAACTGTTTATGTTTAAACAGATCCTCGTTTTTAGAAGTAGCTGAAAAGGAAATGAATCTTGGAAATACCTATACTCCGAAAGAAAGGGCCGCGTTGGGAAGCCACTTTGTATTCGTCCAGCTAACTCAAATAAATTAACCTTTGGATAAAGGAATAAAAACTCGGGGAACAAATTTTGAATCACTATATTAAAAGCACTAAAGGTTACAAAAAAGGGGACAAACACTAACATTACAAAATACACAAAATAAAAAGGAGAAAAAAATAATGAGTCTCTCTCTTAGGGAGTATCGTCCAAGATTAAAGTTTAGCGGAGGGGATTTCCCCGCATTGAGCGTGGCGGTAGGTGCTCAAGGCGCCATCTACTTTTAGGAATATAAGGAGTTTGTTACAGCTCTATTATCTGTGTGCATGACTACTATCAATTATTAATTACTGAATTTTCATTTTTATCACTAATTAGTTATTATTTTAAAGAAATAAACAATTCTTTGAGTAAAATTTATTTAACTGAATCAATATCAATATAATTTAAGGATTGATTTTAATTTTTACACAAAAATGAGGCATGATTTTTTTATTAATCATTGTCACAATTTATTTTCAAACCTAATATTAATATCAAAATTTGGAAAAAATAGTTATGGAAAGAAGGATAAAAATTTTAGTTATTGAGTACAATTCACCCTTTTCAAATGGGCTTCTCATCGGTGAGATTCCAGTGAACTGCTTCTCTTAATTAATTCAATTACTTAACTGATGTATAAAATAGACTAAAATTGGGTAATTAAGTAATGCTAAAGTATAATATCACATTGAAATTACAATATCAGAATATTATTAACCAGTTTCATGAAGTTCAGAACTAGTAATTCATTTAAATAAAAAAATCTGATTTAAATAAAAAAAAGTCCGATTTAAATAAAAAAAAATAAAAAAATCAGCAACCCTGTTGAATAGTTGAGTGCCAAATAAAAAAAGAAGACTGATTCCCTGATCATTGTACTTAACTATTCTACTCTCTTCTTACCTTATTTAGATCTCTCAACTGATAAATCTCATGAGAGAAGGTATCAAACATAAGATGACTTTTCACGAAGTGTCCGTGGTAAGTAAAATCTAGGTAATAAAACTTATAAGTTAAAAAAGTTAAGCAGGTAAAGATAGAAGGAAGGTTGAAATTTAAGAAAATGATAGTGAAATAGGCTGTTAGTATAAATTTTTTTTTGTAATATCATAAAGTTTATCATAAGGCTTCTTTATTTGTACTATGTATTGGATCGTTCAGTATTGTTCAGAAAGGGAATTTTAAATTAATTAAAGGGAATTAAATCTTTTTCTTAAGCTTCTTGACTTTAACCATGTAAGAAAACTTCGTAAGTTTTCATTTGCCTCATTCACCTGAAGTTTTCTTGAAGATCACTTGGTTCATTTTAAAACTTATTCTTTAAAAATTTTGCCTCTTGCTAAGAATCTAATTTTTTTTCCAGAAAACAATACCTGAGCAATTAGATCTATTGGATCAACTTGATATTTTGAAAACAAATCCAGAAAAGTGCATTTTCTTCAAACCTTTTGCTGAACTTCCGGAAACAATTCCTGCCGATAAAAAGTTTGTTCCGATTTCAGTTTCTCTAAGCAAAATTAGGTTTTTAGATTCTATTTCTTGGGGGGGAACAGTTTTAATTGTAGCATATAATTAACCTTCAGTTAACTTTTAAGGATTTAATGGACTTACTTTGTAAGTATAGCTAGAAAAATCCCGACTATATTTTATTTTATTTATCTTATTGCTTGTCAATATTTTAAATCATGTTTCTAATATGTCTGTATATACCTTACACATTCTTCACATTTAGTTTTATTGATGATTGTTTATTTTTATAGGGAAGCTTTAATGCATGAAGCTGTAGAATCCATATCACATAATATTTTACCAGCTTTCAAAACTTTAAAGGAGTTTATTGTAAAAGCAAGTAAAACATACATTTTCACATTTCTTTATTAGCTAATTTAAACTAATATCGGTAAATTTCATTTACACTTTCTCTTTCAGGAGTATCTTCCAAATACCAGACCAGAGATAGCATCATCTTCCTTACCACATGGTGATGACTATTACCAAATGTGCCTTGATTTCCATTTGAGCTATCATATGACTCCTGATGAAGTTCATGAAATTGGATTGAGAGAAGTTAAAAGGATAACTACTGAAATGGAAAAGGTGATTTTTATTTTTAAAACTTTAAGTTGAAATCAGTTGGTTTTAATTGTAACAATTTCATTGTTATTCAGGAAAATAATAGCTCAGTAAATTTCCTAGTAGTGGTTAAAATTTAATAACACTTTGTTTAATTTTCAGGTCATTTCTACCTTAGAATTGGACTTATCTGTTAAAGAGTTTTCTGACAAATTGAGGAATGATAAAGACTTCTATTTTGAAAATGCCGTAAGTTTTGAGTTGATTATTTGATTTCAGTACCAACTTTCTCACATAACTTTGATTTGTAAACGGACACATGTATAGTAATATTTTATTTATATAAAAATTTAATTTAGATGTTTAATTATTCTCATACTGTTGTATAGCTATTTCTAGTACTCATTTGATTGCTTGCAGTACATATTTTTAAACTTTTTAACTCTCAAAAAGTTTATGGTAGGTTTATATTGCAACCTACTTTTTGATTGAAGCTTTTAACAGTATGCCTCAGTCTTAGTAAAAAAAGACAATAAAGCCAGAAAATAATAAATTGCAACTTGTATATTTAATTCTAAAGTTAGAGATAATATATAGAACAAGTCATCTTTGCATTTTTTAATTATGTATCAGCATCAAATTTTAATTTTAGAATTTTTTAGGAAGAGCTTTTGAATGCATACCGAGGCCTTGTTGAGAATGAAATTTATCCTTTGATGTCTAAAGTTGTTAGTAAACTTCCTGAAGGAAAACTTAAGTAATTATATTTATTTACAAAGGTGCCATGCATTTTAAAAACTACTTTTTGTCTGAAGTACTTTGTGAAATATATTTGTGGAACAACTATTGATAACTTAAAATCAGACAGTTAACTGTGATAATTATTTTAATTTTTATTAAAAATGTTCAATTTGATTTGGGAGGAGTTTGACTTTGTTCAATGGAATTTTTCTATATCTTTTAATCCAAATCCAACACTAATAAGACCTTTGTTTGTACACTTTTTAGGATATATTCCCTCCCATACTGTTAATTTTAATTTTCTACCAAGTTAGAGGCTTAAGTGAAGTTTTTATCTTTCTACTATTTATTATGGCAATCAACCATTACTTTAAGAAAACAGTCCTTTTGTAAAGGTTTTTCTAAAAATTTGGTCAGCGTTATATGCATTTCATGTTAGAAATTAATGATTATTAACTGTAAAAAATCCTCCTTTTGAAAGCTTGAAAGATTGTTTAAAAAAATGTGTATTTGAGAAAATGGCTCGTTAAATTCAGTAATTTTTCAAACTCTTATTTTAATTGTTCTTCTCTTGAACTAAATTGTTACCCAACTATTGCAAATTTATTTTAATTTCCTGAAAACCACCATATTCAGTATGTATGCCTTGTGGTATAATTTTAAAAATTTTAACTTGCTATATTACTGTGGTTTTTACCATTATTTTTTCAAATTAATTCAAATATCTAATTAGGTTAAAATATATATCATCCAACAATCCAACAATCACTTATGGGCAATTCCACCGTAACTCACGCTACATTTTTTTCAAAATTGCAATTTCAAATAATTTTTAAATATAGAAATAACTATTATTTTCTTTCTAAAAAAATCATACATATTGAAATTTATGTTAATAATTTAAAATAAGTATTGCGAATCTTTTAAGAATTTTAGTTTTTTAAATACTAATTAAAATAGAGTCGTAACTCACGCTACAAGAAAAAGACATGGATTTATGAGTATAAAATTCAAATTTGTTTTTCTGCTTAAATAGTGTTTCAATAATTCTATATGCTTGTCAGGTGTTTGAATATACTTCCTTTATTCTAAAATAGCCAACAGTTTTACTGGGAATGCTTTAGAAAATCAGAAATAAAATAAAATATAGAGAGCTGTTCGTAACTCACGCTACAGTACTTCGTAACTCACGCTACATGTGTATAAGCGTTCAGTTATTCATGAATATATATACAATTAAATTGATTTAAACACTTTATTTCATTTTTACTATAAAGTTTATGAGTATATTTAGCAAAAAACTTGTAAAAACTAATTAATTTATTTTTAATTTTCTAAATAAACTATACATTTTTCATTAACAAATTAACCTTTAAAACAAATATTTCTAAATATTGACTTTAAATGCTGACATTCAGATAAAAATTATTTTACACAAAATTTAAGCAATGCAAAACACAATTAGATCAATACTGCATAATTATTCCCTAAAATAATTAGAAAATTTTATTATTTTATTTTTTCATTTTTCTTGATCATGTCCCTGTTCATATGGAATAGCCCTTATGTAGAAAACATTTAAATAAGATGTGCTGCATAAAAATGACATGAGATTTAAGAACCTATTTATTACAAATATCTATCTACCATATGTTTGCTTGTAGTGTAACAATCAAAATTTTTTTGAAACTGAAATGTCAAATGATACTTATAGGATAGAGCCTATAACTACTGGCCCAGAAGCATATTATTTAGCTGGAACTTTAGATGGCAGAAGACCAGGAGTGTTCTACATTAATGCACGAGATGTCAAATCCTCGTAAGGACTAATTTACTTTAAGGTTTTGTATTTATCTTGCAGTTTTTGTTCTGTACAAAACTAACTGCCTTAAAATATTTCCCTTAAATGTTAAAGAAAACACACTTTTGTAAGAACTCATGAAACAAACTAATTTAACCAACTCATACATTCATTTAAATTTTATCTGTTTATTATTGTTATTGAAAGTATAATCTTTATTTCTCTTTCAGACCTAAGTATAACATGGTTACTTTGGCTTTACATGAGGCAGTTCCAGGTCACCACTTACAGGCAAATTATATTAAAATAGTTGTACTTCTTAACCATACTGTCCTTATTGGGGGAAATTAAATTCATTTAACTGAAACAGAGTAAAGCTAGCTCTTTTCTATGAGGTAGTCTGTACTAAGAGTTTATCTTTCATTATAATTCAGTCTTATTTTAATTAAGTTTGCATTATAATAAAATTTTTTTCACTCATAAAAATATATTGCAGATGACACATTTGATGGAAAACAAGCAACTCGCTGATTTCAGAAAATATATGGAGGATAGAAAATATTCTTTTGCACCATCCCGTTTTCCATTTCACACAGCATATGCAGAGGTATGTTGACTTAAATATTTGAATTTGTAACTACGCAATTGCAGTAATTTATTTAATTCTTCCAATTTGTTAAAGGGTTGGGGATTGTACTGTGAATATCTTGGTTATGAGTTACAACTTTATGAAGATCCTTACTTTAAGTAAGTATGCTTAGTGTGATCTCAATTGTTAGTTCTTTTGTATATCCATAATGTTTGGTCTCCCTTAGACAGACTTCAATGTTGCTTGTTTGTCATAATTTTGCTATTGATACCTGTTTGGCCTAACAAATTTTGATAGCTAAGATTCACCTAATTATTCATTAAAGGATTTCATGAACTAGTTTAGCCCTGATAATTCTATTTTGACTTTTTAAAGTTTATCAGCATTTTCTCTCTTTTTAAAAAATTATTTGATTTATTACTTATTGTTGGGAAAGTAATACTGTTAATTTTGATTTGTTATAAGTTATGGCAACCTTAGATCTTCAAACTAGTTCAAATGAAAAAAAAATATAATCCCCTATTAAGTCTCAGTGTTTTTATAAATGCATATTTTAATGCATAAAAATTAGTGCACTGTAATTAATTTTTATTGGTTATTATTTCAGTTATGGACACCTTTCTTATGAAATGTTACGAGCTGTTCGTTTGGTAGTAGATACTGGAATGCATGCTTTTGGGTATGTTCTCTTTATTTTGAAGTGGTTATTTTCTTTACAGGATTTTTTTAAGGTTAAGGTAGTACTGCACAAAAATCAACAAAAGAGTATTTTGAATTTTGCTATTGTTTTTTTCTACTTCATATAATAAGGGGATTTTTGTAAGTTGTCTTTTTTAAACCTGTGAAAATACATAATGAACCCAATCATTAAAGGAAAGTAACTCTTGTGAAAAAAGAATTATTTATAGATTTAAAATTAGTGTGGAAGATTTTTTTTACCTTTCATCAGGTTAAATCAAATTACTTTTTAAAGATCTCATAACTTGTATTCATTAAGAAATATGGTTGAAAAATTCCAAATAATGAGTAATCTTTTTTCAAAGTGCTTAAAAATTTTGTACTTATACTACTTTAACTCTTTCTAACCTAAGCTTCCTGAGTATACCGTTGCTTAAATCTTAAACAATGTCTTGGTGCTTTTTGTCCAATTTTTGGACCTCGCGCTATTAAACCCCAACTAACCAACAAACCGAGTATACCATTGAATCCTTAGCAAAATTTGGGTCGGTTAGGATTGAAAGGGTTAATTCACTCACAATATTCTTTGCAGTTGGTCTTATGACAAGGCTTTGCAGTACATGTTAGACCATACAGCCTTGTCTGTATCCATTGCAGAAGCAGAAGTAAAAAGATACATCACTTGGCCTGGTCAGGTAGGATTAGTAAACTTTCTTTATTTGTCAATATAGCCTAGAGTTTTCAAAGTTCATCTTATATTCTTTTAACATCTTTACTTTCTACTGTAAATAAAGCAATAGCAATAAAGGTACGTAAGTTTTAAAATAAAAAGCTGCAGCTTTTACTTTTTACATATTATAGGTCTTCTAATTGAAACTCTGTTTTCTAATTTAAAATGAGTACTTCCACTGATAATTTCTGAAGTAGTTTTTTTTAATAGTAAAAAATATAGGTACCCCCTGGGCAACTCATATGTCTTCCTGTTTTTTTTTTTTCGTGTATGTGTTTGTTCCAACTGTAAAATGTTCATGTTGTGTACGTAACAAATAAAGAATTTTGAATTGAATTGAATTATAAACAGGGTTGTTACGTTTGAAACACTTTGTTTTAAACATGTTTAAAACAAAGCAAAAAAAAACATTGTTTAAAACACATGTAGTTTTTAGCAAGTTGCTCCCTTTATTTTGGCAGCAAACTTACTATTTTCATGTATGGATCACCCAGAGCCTAAAAAGATGGTGCCAAGTATAAGGCTTGGGTACAAACAACCAAATCGCCATGACATAGGCAGTACATTGCTTGATAAAGAGCATGATGCTGTGAAGAAAACTTACAAAAATCATTCAAAAGAACAAACTGTTTGTGGTGTATTCAAAAGTATAGCTTTATTAATCTAATTTCGATTTAAAAAGTCAAATTTAAATTTTTAAAAATCATGGATTTTTTTATCATTCCTATGTCAAGGGTAAAAAAACAAATAAAACGTTTTAAACAAAAAAAACGTTTAAAACAAATAAAACATGTTTTTTGTTTTTTATTTAAAGAAACATGTTTTTTTCCAACCCTGGTTTTAAATAAATAATAAAGTATAGTTTTAAAATAAAATATAAAAAATTTGGGACATATATTTATATTTTAGTAACTTTGGATAAGAGAAAATAGCGTAAATGAGAAAAGGCTTAAGGAAAGTCAGGTAAACTATTCTAAAAAGTATTTTGCTAAGATTTTTTTCTACAGAAAAATCTTTAAGAGAGTATGCAAAAACAAATCAAAGCTATTCTAAAACTTTTCCTTCATTTAAAATACGTTACAACATTATTTAGACTGTTTCATATAAAAATTCAAGTTTGGTAAATTTAAATAATAAACTGAAAGAGAGGTATCTTAACCACTGGAAAAAGTTTTTTTTTATCAACTGATTGTTACTGTAATGTGTTGGTCACTTGCTTCGAAAACTTAAATAGATGCCCCATAGTAGAAAGAGTTTTTAAGATTGGGAATCTTAATATTGTTGCATTTATGGTTTTATCTTTTGTTTTTTTAACTATTTATGCATTTATGTCATTTTAGGCTTGTGCTTATAAAATTGGGGAAATAAAAATCAAATCTCTCCGAGAAATGGCCGAGCAAAGACTTGGTTAGTATTTTATTTTAATTTGTTTATGACTGTAAACTTAATTATTAGGTTAAAAATATTTTTTGATGTTTTTATTTACATCCACATCCTTGTTAACATAATTTGTTAACAAGAGAAATTGAGAAGTCAAGTTCTTTGAATCTGTAAATACCTTTAAGAAAATATTCTGTGGAGATCTGTATGCTTCGGAGCCACTTTATTTGAATACTATTTATTTTTAAGTTTTATAACTCATCAATATGCATGCATGCTAGTGACTATTCAAATCATATGAGAGAAAGATGTGGCTAGTGATTGGTTAAAATAGTTTTCGCTCTTTTAATCAAGAGGTGCCTGTACTTCGGGCTAGTTAGTCATTTAAATCTTCCCTTTTGATTTTTAACTTATATTTATTTAATTCAGTTCACAAAAATGAAATTGAGGCTATTGGTGCCAGAACCAGGTATCTCCACTTTCAATCCCAATTTACTTTAGATGATTTTTGGCATGTTTTAGGGGCTGCTGTATAAACTTTACATAAGATAAAATAAATACGGGAGTCAAAATAACGACTTGTATAAAAGAACTTTACTTGAAAGTACTTACTCTTTGTACTTACTATAAACCCTCTGTGCTTTAAAAAAAGTTAAGTTTGTTAATGCATTTTAAAAATTTCAAGGGGACAGTACAGATCTCCTTAGATTTAAAAAAAATATATAGCTACTTATTGAGTATACTCTCAATCTTAAAGATCTATTACGACACTGTTGTTTTCTCTCAGTCAAGTCTCTAAGTTGAAATGAGGCGCCAGGTATTTTTGGCAGATTTGCAGTTTAACGGCCGTATTCACCGGTAACCTGACCGGCGGTCTGGTCAGGAAACCATGGTTACAGCCTCTGATTGGTGGAAGGAAAATATTGAATTATTTTTCCACCAATCAGAGGCTGTAACCATGGTTTCCTGACCAGACCGCCGGTCAGGTTACCGGTGAATACGGCCGTAAGAACCCATATCAGGCAAAGATCTGTATTTTAAGGAAACAATGATTGGAAGTGTATTGCTAAACTGGTGAATCTCACTGTGAATAAACTGGATTTAAAAAACAAGATACCTGTTTCTTGCCCTTATGTTCTCAATTCTTGGATAATTCGTAACTTGAACTCACAGAGGATGTGGAATGGAAAGAAACAAAATGAAAAACCAAAATCAGATGACACAACCTACAGTGCATTTTATTATGAACACGAACTTACAACAAATATGTATAAATGTGAAAAGCAGTCTGAAAATAAACAATTCATTCTTTTGCCACATATACAGGTTCCAAGTTCCGAGTCCAAGAGTTTCATGACGTAGTTCTTCAAAACTGTGGACCTCTGAAAGTCTTGGAGCAGAAGATAAATGACTACGTACTCAAAAGATGTCTTGAAGACTGAGTAAATTCCTATGTATGTTTTGATTATTTTATTTTTATGTAATAAAATTTACACTCATGTTTTCAAAGTATACAATCACTTGAAAATACCAAAGTTTTTGTGACTAGTTGATATATACAACTTTTTTGTAGCTTCTAGCTAACTATAAAAGTGCATTTTAGAGTAGGTTTATGATATCACAAGGCAAGACATGACAAGCATATTTTCAACCTTTATATGCTAAGATTAATAAATAAGATATGATGTGGCAATTTACAAATGCAAACAGGCGTGCTGGGAACACATAAGCCACACAAATCAAGTATAATACATTGTTGTAGGTAAGCATGGTAGGACTTATATCCTTTTTAACAGGTACTGAAAATTATGTTTTGTGTTTGAATCTATGCTTTATCCATTCTCTCAGTTTAATGTAAACAATAACTTTTTAATTTCTTTGTTTAAAATATAAGATTTTAATTTCAATGTATGGAATACAGTATATCTCCCATGTATTGTTAACTATTCTTACTGATCCTATCTGTAATTGTGTATTAAGTTCCATTCCTCAGCTATACGCTGTTCGGATATCCATTCCTCGGCTGAGATATCAAGAAATCATTTTAATTTTTATACATCCTTATCATTGATTTTCCCCAAAATATTTTCATCCTAATCTTTCCTAAATCAAAAATAACTTGTCTCTTGTTTTATTAACTCTTACCAAATTTACACATTTTGGCATTCAAAAATATGCATTTAAGACATTTTGATATAGTTTCAGTTACTAGACTAAAGCTTTCACAACACTTAAAGTGTTTAACGCTATCTGGAATATTGTAAAGATATGTAGAATGTTTAAATGTGTTTTAACAAAAAGCGTTATTTGACTATAATGTCAACTTAGTTTAAAATTATTTAATTTCAATTGAATTCAATGCATACATATTTTTTATAAAAATTCAAATCAATATATTTTTTTATCACCGGTTTGATATATTAACCATGCTTTTTTAACATGGAAAAGATCAAAAGGTTGACTTATTGCATAAGTCATGAAATCTCAATCAATTCTCTAAAGTTTAAATCTATCTTTAAGTCACTTTTAGAATCATATTCGTTCAATCTTTATACTTAAATAATTTTTTAAGAAACGATTTAATCTGAGTAATTTCCATATCAAATGAATTTTTGTATGGATAAAAATAAGCAAATGTACACTCTTTCCACATAATAAAAATAAAATGCTCAAAAAATTAAAATTATATACAATTTTACAAAAAATATTGCCCTATTAACAAAAGCAGCATTTATACATTTGACACAGAACTGTGTATTTAACATGGAATATCATGGTTTCCGTGAAAATATCCATGACGTTTATTTTTCCATGTTGGTTTGGAGAAACATTTACATTTAAGCTAATACAACCCACACAAGGGCATGAAATTGTCCATCTAATGTACAGAAATCAGACAATATCTGAAATGATACTAAATTATTTTCTACAGGAGATTCTAATATTTATATTCAATTTCAGCAAATCATTTTGCAATTCTTGATTGGCATACATGAGTGAGGAATGGTATGAAAATATTTTAATTTTTGCTTATTTTTTTAATGTTATGAAGCATCTACTGGACTAGGTTAATTATTATGTAACAATTATAGCATAACAATAACCCTTAAAACCTCTAAAAATTCCTTGATTTATTATAATAAAGACCAATCTGAATCTTATTCTATATCATTTCAGGTATTAATCAATTTCTCTTAAATTAAATGAACGACTTGCTGACTTATATCAATCAAATGTAAAACAAGCACTCTGTAAGTTCACTCCAATACAGAAGCTGATCCAAGGTACTCAAGTATGCTAATTACAGTCCTCTAATAAACTTATTATTGGTCAAATCCTCTCCAAAATTATAACAAGATTTGAAAAACTAGGCAATCTTTAGGGCTTAACTGTATTGTACAAATGTTAATTATATGCCTAATTTTAGAATGATACAAATTAAAACTACTTAGTCCACCTAACTTTACTATGCATAGATGTACAGAGGCTTACAACTGGTTATTCATTTCAAGGGCGTTTTATGTCGAGAAAAGCTCTAACTTTTTCTTAATGTACCAGTGTTTTAATGGTAGATATGCTATAGCCAAATTCCCCTGAAGTGTCACCTATGTGATTATCAGTGATTTAGTTGAAGTTATTTGTTAGCCAAAATACTTATCATTTCAGGTTTTTTTATCTATGTATAAAAGAACCTATGGAAAGGTGTCTGGTTGATCAAGAAGACAATAGGATGATAAAGATTATGTTACTTCATTCATAGTCAAATTCAGGGGACAAGTAAGGGCTGTTTTGGAGATAGAAAATACTCATTGATTCAGTTGGACTTTCTTGAAAATTCTTGGATTTTATACCCCAATTTTTTTCCACTCTTTTTATCAATTATTCTTTTCTTTTAATTTTTCTTCATGCTATTTTTCAAGTAAGTTTTTCTCCATGAAAATACAATCACCTAGTCTCTTTCATCAATTCTAGCTTAGCTGATGTTTTGAAAATTTATTTTTAAAATTAAATCCTTGTGTAGTCTTTATCAGAGCCCCACTCTAATAGATATTATCGAGGATCAAACCCTTAAGTAAAATAACAATTGAATGTAATAGTACTATTTCAGAATTGACCAAAAGAATACGACCCCAATAATCCACCTATGGATTGAAAGACAGCATTTGAAATAGGCAGTGGTCTGCTGGTCTGAGACCACTGTAAAACTACTCTGACCACTACAGTCAGAAAATCACTGGTCCGCCAGGCCAGTGTAGAAAAATATCCCACTCAACCCGCACACTTTTTCCCCTGTGAAACTAATTAGACGTTTTATGTCAACTAGTGTAATATTAACATTTAATCGAGAAAATTACTTTATAAGATATTTTCAAACTTATTTATTTAGTTGTTTATTTAAAAAAATTAATTATTGGTATTCACTTAAAGTGCACCAGTTTTAGTGTAAGAAAATTGAAAACTGTCCGTTTTAATTTGGAGGACCAGTTATTTTGGTTGAGGTTGAGGACCAGTTAGATATTGGCAAGTAGTGGTAGTGGTCAGCAGGACCAGTTTTTTTTTTCCAATTTCTAACGCTTCTGTATAATGAATGAAACTTGTCACCAGTCCTTATTTGCTTACCTGGTGGCAGTGAGTGGCACAGTTTGACCCCAGGGAAAGGTAAACGGAAAGGGACTCTCAACTTTCTAACACACAACTTTACGTTTGTGGCCAGAAGGTTTTACTGACCATAAAGAAGAACAACCTCAAATCTCCCCCAGCAAAACACAGGACGTTGTTTCAAATTCACTCAAACCACAAAAAA
The DNA here is from genome assembly GCA_024610705.1 of Tetragnatha versicolor. Classification (NCBI taxonomy): domain Eukaryota; kingdom Metazoa; phylum Arthropoda; class Arachnida; order Araneae; family Tetragnathidae; genus Tetragnatha; species Tetragnatha versicolor. The sequence continues at coordinate 6,635,269 of JANDEH010000011.1, read as the reverse complement.
CGTCTGTGGAGGAACACTTCTCCCAACAAAACCACTTTGAAAATCCCGAGGAAGTCTTCTACTACAACAGATTTGCACACATCTCATCAGACGTTCATGGTGTTGTAGGTGGACGGCTTTGCGGCGTCCAGGTGCTGGTACTGGCAATGCGAGTGCAGGTCCGTCTTCTCGTCCGCCTGCAGCTCGATGCTCCAGAAGGGCAGGCGCGGCTGGTGGCGCCTATGGTCCCAGTAGCGGTAGCAGGTGGCCATGGCCGCCACCAGGAGCAGAACGCCCAGCGTCACCATCACGGCGATTAGCGGCAGGGTGCCGTCCGCGATGCTGCGCTCTGAAAGAGATAGTGGAAGTTAGTGACACTATGGCAGTTAGGGGAAGTGAGTGCGTAGGATATACTTGTTTTCTGCTACGGATGAATATTTATGAACTTATAAGTGGAGAAACATGCTAACTGGCTTACTAAAGCCGACCAACTTCTACTATTTTTGTAATAGGCATTGATCTATTTTATATTCGGTCTTCTATGAAGCTAGAAGCTTCCTAAATTTAAGGCCGGAGCACATTTGACGTCTTGGAACGCTGAAGCTCGTAAAGATCCTTTACAAACAGTGGAAGAGTGGAGGGGCAATGCACTTGACTAGTTACTAGTCTAGTTCTAGTACATCGCCCCTTCACTCCCCCTTCGTTAGGTAAGGATCTTTACGACCTTCAGCTTTCCAAGACGTCTTGTGTTCCCACCCTTAAGTTAGACTAGCCTTTCTAATATCCAAAACGACTCATTAATTCAGCCGGATACAGTAGTTGGTATTGCAGAGGCAAGAAGGCTGGTAAGCTAAAAATTATGCTTTTCCTAACGGACATTAATGGATGCAAATAAATTAATTAAAATAAACATTGTATCTGTTGGAACTACTAACAGCCTACTGAAAGCATTTTATTCCAATGCATATTTATACAGTAAAGCACCGTTTATACGTCTTTCAAGGGACCGACGTATAAATGAAAAAACGTATAAACGAAAATGTCCGTAATATTAGGTTTATAACGCTCCTAATGCAGATTTACAAAAATACGTTAAATTTTAGGTTTTTCTAAAGAAAAAAAATTACTTCAAAACAGTCTATAAATTGAAAAATATTAATTAATAAACTTTAAAATAGTATTAAATATTTTAAAATATTAAAACATTTAACATAAAAATTAAAGAAATCCTACCTTTATAGTGATAGGGTTACTGTAAAATGACTAAATTTTGATGATGACTAATGACTATTAATTTTTGTTTTTGCAAGAAGAGCCCTGGCAGTCGCTAGTTCACATAAGCAGTGATAAGGCTTTTTTTTAATTTTTGTTTTTATGATCTAAGAACATTTTTAGTCATTTAACTAAGTCAAAAAATGTGATAGACAGACAGTATATAACGGCAGTTTTATAGTCCCGTTTTTTTTGTGGGGTCATTTAGCGATCAAAAGAATTCTTCTCCTCTGCAGGGGGTGCTGGAGACCCCCTAACCAGAGATAAGGGCCGTAAAACTGTAGTGTAGTTCCAAAGCCTCCTAGAGTACTACTCTAGGAGGCTTTGGTAGTTCATCCCGTTATCAGTTCAACGAACTGCCCTTTTACTCACCCCCACTCCATTGGTCATGCCCCCAACAATGGCCAAGGAATGCAGTGTTCTTCAACCTTTCCTGGGGAAATTTTCCCACGGAATAACAACTGATACTGGATATTTTAGAATTTTAAGACAGCCGAAAACGACGTATAACCAATATTGCGCGTCGTATAAACGAAGAATTTTTGTATTAAAAAGAATAGGAATGAATTGGGACTTCGCGAAAACGACGTATAAATGATAAAGTCGTATAAATGAGAAACGTATAAACGGTGCTTTACTGTACCTGTCTGGAATCTTGTGCCTAGCCCTAATTGTCACCAGGCCTGATGGTTGGCATCCAGTGACTAGAAGCTCTTCTGGTGTTTATTCTGACCTTACCAAGGTTTCTACTGTTGTTGTTTCTTATGCCCCTTGGAATATCCAAGCTCCACCGCGAAGCGTACAGGATTTAAGGCAAAGGGGGTGCGGCTCCTGAGAAAGTGAGGCCCATGAAAGGCAGGAGTCCGACTTAAGCCTCGGATGATAGATGCCGCCACCATCTATCACCACCTCCACAATTTTGCCATGCATCTGAAGGGGAGGGAAAGTCTCCAGACACCTGGACCCAAGGTAAACTGCGCCATGACCGACCTCAGGACTTTCGGACGCAGAAACGATCTACTACATTACGGCCATCAGCAGAGACCAATGGGTTAACCACATCTGGACAAAGATGACAATATTTCCTTACAATTAGCACAAAAATGAAACCTGACTCACCTGACTTGCTGCGGTGCGCCGTAGTGGGTGACTTTGGCTCGAGCTGGAAGAGGCAGTCCTCGCAGCCTGGGGCGTTCCTGCGTCCCACGCACTGCGGCGAGCTGAGGCAGTCGAGCGGCTCGCACTTGTCCTCCGTCCACTGGTAGCCGGCCGCGCACGACGTGCATAGGCTACCCCGGTGCCCCGGCAGGCACTGCACGCACGACACCTGGCCAGACGACTCTGCAACGCAAGACAAAGACACCTGAGTCTGGTTCAAAATCCCTACAATCAACTAACTGCCCGACTGCTCATGTTGCAGTTAGGAAGACTGATTGATGGCTTACCCATTTTGCACTCTGCGGTGGAAGTGAGGTTGGAGCAGGGGCACACTACGCACTCCTTGCCCGCGCGGAAGTTGCCCGGGGCGCACTCTTCGCACCACGTTCCACCGTACCCGGGCTGGCACGTGCACTCCACGAACCCCGGCCGCCGCGTGCACGCCACCATGCCTGTGTCGCTGCAGTTGCACGCTGGAAAAGAGAAGGACATGGCTTGTTAGGAACAAGTATGAACTGGGACTTTATAAATAGGATCTTTCTTAGTAGGACATGGGTCAACTCAGCCCTTCATCCTTCCGGGATCGATAAATGAGGACCAAGCTCGCTTGGGGAATCAACTGGGGGTCCAGCGTCGGGCTAGCCACTCGGCCTGGACACACGCTAGTAATTAAGCACCCCAGGCCCAAAGGCTACAGAAACGGAGATGGGCACCGCCTGGTGGGCCACTAGGCCCGGGCAGACTTTGATTTGATTCTTAGTAGGAAAGATAATAAAAGAGAAAAAACAACGCAAATATAAAGGCTAAACGTAAAGAATCTGGTTGTTTCGAGGATGGGTTGATCCCCTTTGCCAGTGTAAGAGAAATATACTGGGATGTAGTCAGGAGAACTGGTAGTGTGCAAAATGTATAGACGGCTTTTGAAGGTGTTGCTTTTATATCCCCCGAGACCGGATCCAGAAGGCTAACTAACTGAAAAACTGGGATTGTGGGCATGAGTTGAGGATTTAAGAGGTGACCCTGATTGCATTGAAAAAAACTTTACCAGATATTCCAAAAAGTTGGAAAATATGTACAATTTAGGTTGGTTTACTAAAGAAGGCAGCTTATGGCTTCATGGCAGCTTTTGGAATTCCGCATACAACCAGGCTTTGAAGCTGTAGCCGAATAAATTACTCCCCAACTGTTTGGAATATCTCTACTTCACAGTCTGTATCCAATGGTTGTGTTGTGATATGCCTTATCGTTTAACTATGTGTTAAATTGTTAAATAACCCAAATGCATTTGAAACCGCCTTCTAGTGACTTCGTACCAAAAACAGCAGGCTTATTTGTTACTTATGTTTTATGTTCTCTGATTATAAGAAGTTATTTGGATCTGGTCTTGGGGTATAAACGCCACAACTTCTAAGGTCCTTGTTAATTTTGATCACAGCCAGTCCTCCAGGCTAAGGTCTAAGGTTTCTTTCGCTTTTCCTCTCGAACTGACGAATGGGATCACACCATCCTCGTAAAAACAGCTGGCATTCAAGATTTGCGCCATCTCTTTAGTAAAATAACGACACTAAGCTCATATGCTATGATGGATATGTGGCTATCGCATTCTATACTCACGTGGCTCCCCAGGCGGAAGTCCGTCGTCGCCGACCGGGATGTCTTGCATCTCCTCCGGGGGCGTGGCGACGGTGAACTTGGGGGCGGCCACTGTCAGCAGGTCCTCGTGTCGGAGCTGGCGGGAGGGGTCGCCGTAGATGGCCGACAGCTGCACCACGAAGCGTGTGCCCGACGACAGCCCTTCCACCCGCTTCGAGCGAACCGTCGGCGGCAGCGAGATAGTGTACTCCCGGCCAGCTGCAAAGAGAAACAAAGTTATAAGCCCTCTCTTTGAACACCTGATTTTCTCTAGAAAGATAGTCTGGTAATTGGTGCTTTGAGAAAGACATAGGTAGCTCCTGGATAGAAGAGGGACTTGAGAAAATAATCTGATGTTAGTAGTTTTAAGGCACCTGGGTACAGATAATACGGCACTTTACACGAAAAGTGTTGGAAAGAAATTACCTCCATACATTGAGAAATGTTACACCAAGATACGGAGGGAGGTCCCACTTCGGAACGGTAGGTCTCTCAATGTATGGAGGCAATTTCTTACCACCACTTTTTGTATAAAGAGACGCTTTTTTTACAGTGCACCTGGTAATTGGGGATATTGAGAAAGACAGTAGTAGGAAAAAACCTGGTTATAGGAAACTATCTTTCTTTTCTCTATTATACTTAGTTGATAGTAAGATAGTGTGGTAATTGGTGCTTTGAGAAAGCCATAGAAGATGGACTTGAGGAACTAATTTGATGTTAAGGCACCTGGTGAGTGGTGATACTAAGACGGTGTTAGGAAATGAACCTGGATTTAGGAAACGCCTGGAGAGATAATCTTTTAGTAGTAAGATATCTACTTAGGTGCTTTGAAATAGACATCATTAGCTTAGGGTCTTAAGGGGACATCCATAAATTACGTGAGGTCAAAAAGGGGGGGGAGGGGTTTGGAAAAATCTCACCAAATCTCACCAAGGGGGGAGGGGGGGTCGATTAAAATCTCACGTCAACTTTTTAAGTTAGAAATTAAACGATTTTTTTAAGTATGAGAAAGGAATAATATCCACAGATAAGATACTGTGGTGATTTTTAGGCGGAATAATGTCCTTTTCCCCCACATCATTAACAATGAAAACGTTTTAGGTGCTGCTGTGAAGCACAAAATGTAAACGAAAATAGGATAGAAAATTATTTTTAAAGGGGGGGAGGGGGGGGTCCAGCAAAATCTCACTAAATCTCACCAAGGGGGGAGGGGGGGTCCAGATTTTGGAAAACACCTCACGTAATTTATGGATGACCCCTAAATAAAGGAGATACTGGAGAGATTATCTCTTGGTAGCAAAGCATCTGGTAATAGTTGCTACAAAAAAAAACCTTGGAAATACTTGGAGAGGAACTCTATTCTGCAGTAAATACACCTGGTATTAGATACTTTGAAAAAGTTGATTTTTAGCTAAGGCATCTAGATACAGATGCCTTAGCCTCTGGAGAGACGATTTATTAGTAATTTAGGCAACTGATGTTAAGTTCTATGAGAAATTCACTGTTAGGATAGGAATCTGGTGATAGGAAACACTTAAAGAGGTTGGAAGCAACTAAGTAGTTATCAAAAGCAATACTTGTAAGCCCTTCGAGAGAAATAAGGAAGTACAGAAACAACCGAGTCTAAGGTGACAGAAAAAAATTTCTTTTTAAAGTCTTAATATACTCCTGTTCATAAAAATGCAACACCAAGAAGGAATTGTCTGATCAACTTGAAATTTTCAGGTATGTTCATTATGGTTTGCTAATCAAATGATTAGAAATTTAGAGCTACAGCGCATGCGCGACCTGAGCAGTGTCTTCTCAATCTCTAATTTAGTCGTATACAGGGTGTCCCATAAATAGTGGGTCACACTTCTAGGGGGGATAGAAGACACCTAGACGAGTCAGAATCACATAGGATTTGGGGTCCCAGACCAAATCCCAGGGAGTTAAAAATGGAGCGGCACCCCAAAAAATTATTGAAAAATTCAATTTGTAGAAGAACTGCTATTGGTAAAAATTTAACAATGGTCTCAAAAATTGTGATTTAATATGATCTTTAAAATTATCTCAAAAGTCTTCACCTTAAAATTTTTTATTAAGAAAAAAGTTAAAAAACCACAAAAAAGTGTGAAAATTCTGCCCAAACCTCATTTTGTATTTCGAAATCCTTTCTTTTGATTTTATAATCCGAAAGATCATAGTTGTAAACCCTTAAGTCCAAAGTGTCACGTAAAAACAATCAATATACAATGCTTGAGATCCTGTTAAAGCACGGTATAAGTCCGTTTTTTTCGTCCGCAGACTGACGTTTTGGAAACGGCTATAGGAAACCAGTTCGCGCACGCAAAATACGAACTTTAACAGGATCTCAAGCGTTTAATATTGATGGTTTTTACGTGAAACTTTGGACTTAAGGGTTTACAACTATGATCTTTCAGATAATAAAATCAAAAGACAGGATTTCGAAATAAAAAATGAGGTTTGGGCTGAATTTTCACATTTTTTGTGGTTTTTTAACTTTTTCCATAATAAAAAAATTTTTAAGGTGAAGACTTTTGAGATAATTTTGAAGATCATATTAAACCACAATTTTTGAGACCATAATTAAATTTCTACCAATAGCAGTTCTTCTACAAATTGAATTTTTCAATAATTTTTTTGGGGTGTCGCTCCATTTTTAACTCCCTGGGATTTGGTCTGGGACCCCCGAATCCTATGTGATTCTGACTCGTCTAGGTGTCTTCTATCCCCCCTAGAAGTGTGACCCATTATTTATGGGACACCCTGTATATGGGGGGCTGTAACGGGACGTTAAGGGGTTGTTAGAAGGTTGTCTGTCATTGACAAAAAGTAGATTAAGGCTAAATAAATTTTATATCTATTTTATGAATTGACAGGGTAGAAAGATAACTAAAATTAAATCGATTAAAGGTAGTTAGAAATAAATGCCAATATTTTATTAAAACTTTTTGATTATCAAGAACCGACTCGGTAAACTTAGTAAGTTAACAAATGATTTCAAAACTAGTTAATAATTAAAAAACAAAAAAATAGGTAAATTAACGAATAGAGGATTGGTGACAAAGGTAACATTTTTATAAGGGGCCAAATGCTTGTATATGTTGACTTAATCTTTAAAAATATCAATGCAAACAAATTCTTCAGACTTGCTACCTAATGAGGAAGTTGCATGATTTTTTTTTATTTTTTTAATCGATTCCTCTTGCAAAAATAAGCAACTACCCAAAATTTGAGGCCGATCGAGAAATTTTTTGATTGTTAAAAAAATTAACAAAAATCCCCTTTTTAAAAGCGCGCGAAAACGCCAAGAGTTTGGATGTGACGTCATCTTATACTAAACATTGTTGTAAAGCAATGGAGTTGATGGCATTATTGTTGACGTCATCTTATAGTTTAAACAATAAACGTTTTCAGTCACGGGTTTTTTCTCGACTTTTAAATTAAAATATTTAATTACCTGTACATTTTTTTGAAAAACTGACTAGATATTTCATTTTACCATACAAAAAACCATACGGAACACTTGTTTGTTTTTGAAAATCTGACACATGCAACTTCCTTATTTTTAACTTAAAAAAACTCTAAGCTGATATGCAGAATAAAAAAAGAGTATGAATAGGAAAAGGCTGCTTGAAAATTTGCCTCCACCCTCCATGCCATTCTTAAGCGCTCCGACCCTAGCCGAATTAATTCCTAGTGGCATTTCTGAATCATCTACTTTACGACCTACCCTCAGGCACTGTTCTTTTGTCCGAGATTGAACTAAGTGCGCCAGGCAACATCTCTCTCCCCCATCTTCGCCATAAAATGAGTCTCCAAATGGGGAGGGAGAGTCTCCAGCATTATTTATTCAAAACGGGATCTTTTAGTCTCCAGAACGACTGGTGTTACGGTGAGGATCTGGTTTTGGTGAGGATTTCTTAGTGGCTCTATATGGAAAGTTCTTTGATTTGATATAAGTTCATTCAAAAAATTAAATAAAATAATGTTATTAATTTTTGCGTATGAATCATTCTTTATACATAAAAGTACTTCTTAATACTTCGCACAAACACTTAACTACAATATGATAATATTAATGATGGAACTTCAGTGGTAAGGTGTTTATAGCCTCTGCCTACCAAACGGATGGTTACTGGATCGAATCCTAGTTTGGTTACTGGATCGAATCTTAGTTTACTTACTGGTTGAAAATTAAAAAGGTGTCAAATATTTTATCATTTAAAAGTCGCAATTTAAGTAAAAAATAATCTAACCTATTATGCCAAATTATAGTGGATCACAGCGGTTGTAGCCTTCGCCTTCCAACCTGAAGGTTCCTGGATAAATCTTACTTTGTTCATCCAATTAATAAAAATGTATTTTATTCGTTTTAGTTTATCTTTAAGTAAAATGAATTATCATCAATGATCAGAATTTAGAATTGTCGTAGCAGAGATGGTTCGGTGGTTGCAGTATCAGAGTACCACACGAAAGGTTCCAGGATCAAATCTGAGAATTTCCTTATCGAATTAATAAAATATTTATATCCATCTTAAAAATAAAATCCACTACAACCTATAACAAAATGTAAAGTGGAGCCTGTGGCTATATGGTTATAGCAGCATCCTACAGTACTGGAGGTTCCAGGTTCAAACTTTGGTTTATTCATTCCACTAATATAAGATATGTTAATTTATTTATAGATTTTATTCGCTCGAGTTCATTTTTAGGTAAAAGGCACTATAATATATGATTTAGAATTGTGGTAGCGCAAATGGTTCAGTGGTTATGGTATCTGAGTACCATACGGAAGGTTCTAGGATCGAGTCCGGGAATCTTTCTTCGAATAAAATATTTTGTGTATTTTAAATCCATCCTGAATACAAAATCCACTACAACTTATGACAAAAGGTACCGTGGAACCTCCGGTTAGGTGGTTATTGCATATACCTACGGTACGGAAGGTTCCTGGTTCAAATCCCTCGTATTCACAAGATACGAGATTAGCAAGATAAAAAAATATTTTTCCCATTTTAATTGGTGTTACGTGAAAAACACTTCAACATCGATTCCTATTTGATGTGGAACGGGCTGTCTAGTGGTACAGCACGCTCTTGTGGTGGGTAGGTTTCGCTGTTCGATGCCAACCGTCCGAAATCAGGCGATAAAGTTGTCAATTAATATAATTTTTTTAAATTTTCACGTTACGGTCACAGTTTGTTTTATGAAAATAACAGCTTCCGAAATGGTGGGCAAAGACGGGTAATGGAGCCAAAATTTTGCAACCTGCTAACTTAGGGGACCGTCTCCATATAACAGTCCGTAGGGGGACCATCCACAAATTGCGGATTGCATCAGTTAATTAAAAAATTTAACAAAACCGGTTTCCTGACGGACCTTTCTCCGCTGGCCCCCAAGGCGAAGGGGCTTTCGGGGGTTATCCGAAGAACCCCCTAGGCCCGCGACCCCCCGGGGAGCAGATCAGGTCCGTCAGGACGACCTCCTCTCGTCCGAGCCCCGACATCTTCGACGGGTGAACGAACTCGACTTGGTCACCAGTTCAGTCCCCTAGGTCATCAGCGACATCAGGTACTCACAGAGAAGTTAAGTTTATTTAAATATAGTTATTATTGTTCTATTTATAGATTGGCTAGTAAAGAGGTAATGGTATTTTTTAGAGAGAACGTTAGGTTGGTGGGTTTAGAACTGAGCACCTTCAGCACATCAAACCACGGCTCTACCAACTGAGCCATCAGGGACATTTGCTGGTCAGCTATTTGGTAAAGTGTTTTGTAAATTATGCTACGTAATATATATAATAGAAATACTAAAATAAAGCACTTTTTAGTTCATGGAATTGGGTGGAATCGATCTGAGAACCTTAGGATCTGGAGACTCACACTCTACCACTGAGCTAAGGAAGGTACACCAAACCAATTCATAAAAATATGTATAAAGATTTCTAGAAAAATGTGAAAAAAAAATTGCTATTCTAATTGGGTTCTTAAAATCAATACTGGTTTTTCTATATTGATTTTATGAACCCAATTAGAAGGAATTTATTTTTCTCAAATATGCAAACCTTTTAATGCTACCTAATACATAATTGAAATACAAAAAAAATTTTATTTCATAGTTCCCGGAATCGATCTGAGAACCTTAGGTTTGGGAGACCCATACTCTACCACCAAGCTAAGGAAGGTGCATCCACTCCATTCATAAAAATATATAGTATAAAGATTTCTGAAAATATTGAAAATTGGGAAAAAAAATTTTAACAACTAATTGGGTTCTTAAAATTAATGCAGTTTTTTATATTGCCTTTATGAACCCAATTAGAAGAATCTAATATCTCTAGGGAACAAAAAACTTTTTTGAAAATTGAACAATTTTTTTTTCAAAAATTTGATTATAAAACTGGCATTTTATAAATAGAATATTTTCTAAAAAATAATATAAAAATATAAATACAAATATTTGTCCTCCAATTTTTTATTACTTTTTTTAAGGATTTATTTATTTATTTTTTGAATCATCCTTTAGCTATATTTTCAACAAATTCATTTTACAATAGCTACCAGTTTTTCAGGCTACCTAATAAAGTGTATAACAATATCTAATTTAAAAAGTGAAATATTTAATATAATTTCCCTGGTCTCTGCTGTATAAAAAAACCCTGCTGTTTTTCACTATTACAAAACATTTCAAATAAAAAGAACTAGGAAATTTTCGTAAGTTTCCTGTTGTTGTATCTCTTTTTGGAACTTACCATGGCCGTACTGTGTGAGAGGCGTTAGGGTTAGTTGGTAAGTGAAGAGTTTCATGTTTTCCCCCTTGGGAGGACTAGGCGGGGGCTTCCAAGACAGGTGTATGGAGTTAGAAGTCGTTTGTTCCACGAGCACTTCCAGGGGAGCCGAGAGTTCTGCAAGAGAAAGAGACATTAGATTCGAGGATGGTTGTTCTCTCCCAATATCAATTAGTTTTTGTTAGGATGTAGCGTAGTTAACTGTTTTTCTAGGACTTCAAGAATCAACAGCAGAATGTAGGGTAGAATTTAACGCTTTTTTAGTTAGAGTAAACAAATTGAAAGAAAGTATATTTTACGGTTGATGAACACTTTTAACCCTCCAAATATTGTGATGTAAATATTAAATAGATAGTATCGGCTTTCCCAGAACAAATTTTCACTCCCTTGATAATAGTGTAACAATTAAACTTATAAATTAAATTCAAATGTATTATTAATGTATTAACAAGTTCAGTAATCCGGACCTATCCGTTTAACATTGGAATTTTAAATTTAAGCTATCAGATTTTTAATTATAATGGTTTAGCACAACACACACTACATCCTAATTCCTTAACCCAGACATGCTGATCAGTACTTTATGGTGATAATCAATACTTTGCGTTACCCAGTGGACACCTGATGTGTAAGGAGCTAAGGAGGCGAAGTACTGTTGCCCAAAAGTAGTGTGTTGTTGCAGTACTGTGCTTTACACACCCACATTTGCATACGTGCATTTAACAGGACAGTTGTGTTAAAATATCATAAATGAAACTATCATTTTTGCAGATCAAAATAAAAAACGATGGAAAATAACTTCGTCTTTGACTTTTCATTCATTCCTGCATTTTTACGATAGGAAAAACGCCTTTTCTAAACGAACTCTTCAGAAATTATAACCCTCAGTCAAAGTTAAAATTAACTAATAAATTCGGATCATTACAATATCCATTACAAAGTGCGATAAAACCGAGTGTAACAAGAACCGAAACAATTTCCATCCAACTCCAGATCTAATTAAACGGTCGCCAACATCTATTTCCTCTGTGTTCCCATCGCTTATTTATTTTTCAGTCCCAGAGGATCTCACTCCGGCCCGAATTCATCAGAGCCAATTACCTCGAATTAAACTCGTCTCAAGCCGGCGGAACGCCTCAAAGGATGAAGAACGCAAATAAGAGCGTTGTTTTGCCGTGGAGAATGAAACTGGATGAAGTAAGAAGTTCTCTCCGAATTGGACTCGGGGCAATTAAGGAGTAATTATGTCCTTGCAGTTCGTTATTGCCTGCCTAGTTTTGTAGAGGTGGAAATAATGGGTGGTATTATTTTGGGTGGGGTGAAGTTGGAGTGGGGCGTATTACTTAAATAACAGGAGTTGAGGGCATTAAAAGATTTTAGACCATAGGAATCTGTTCAGTTTGGATTCATCTTTATTCAGCTCACGCCTTCCGATTTTATAACGATGAGTTAAATGAAAATTAGCAATAGTGATTGACTCGAATTTTGGATTTTTTCTGATACAAGAACCGAAAGATGATTCCCCCTCGTCGGAAAGAATTAAAGAAACTGGATTTTATAAAATACTGGTTGGCATCTTTTCCTGTGTAAAAATTACCTGGTTAAAACGCCACCTAAAAACTGAAAATCACTTTCTCAGAACAGTTAAACAAGCGTGATCATAAAGGAAAATTAGTACTATGGCATAAGGATCTAACCTATGTTACTGCAGAACTTACCTTAAGACCTTTCTGAAATTATTGAGGGAAGAATCTTTCCTACACATCGTTGTGAAACGCTCCCCCATCTTAATTTAATAAATGCATTTCGGAAAAATGCACAATGAAAACAAAACGCCAAATAAACCACCAGCTTTAAATAAATGAAACGAAAAAATGAAAATCGAAAAATAAAACAAACATCAAAAGCGAATCGTTCCTGAATCCTCCTAATGTGAAACGCAGATCAAAACACAATCCCCAACACCCACAAAAAAAGCGCAACCCCAAGAAAAACTTCCCCAGCCCTTCCCCCCCAAAAAAAAAGACAGCAACCCTGCTAAATAACTCCATTCACTCTAGTATCCCTGTCGTCGCCAACAAAAGGATACTACATTTCAATCTTTAGCTCGTCATCCCAGGATCATCCAGCGAGTGCCTATCCTCCACCTGATCGCCTGTCACACCTTGCAATCCACCCCTTTTGTTCTCTCCCCTTTCGTTGAAGGGGGGGAGAGACCCCCCGGTCTTTACCGCTTTAAAATGGGTGAGTCATGGTTCGGGCTTCAGCACTTAATTTTCATTTAAGATCAAGTCACTCCGACGCCAAACGGACGATGACTCACCGCCAACGGACGGGTCCATCCATAAATTGACCCACTTTGCATTGAAGGGGTTGTTCAAGTTTTCTTCAAGGAAATGGGTCACTTCCTGAGGGGGGATTGGGTATAGCGGCCTTGTTTAAGGTTATAGGGGTAATTTATATCTACAGTCTACTTGATATCTCAACTCAATATCGGTCCAACGGACGTCAAAATTAATTTGAAGGTAGAAAAGATGAATCTAAAACAAACAATTTCGGAGGAAAACTACTTTAAATAACCAAAGTTTTGAGACATTGATGACATTTAGATGTTGAGAGTATACTGCAGGGGTCGGCAAGTAATTTTACTTGGGGTCCAAATAAATTTGAAAATTTTTCATCGGGGGCCGGAGAAAAAAATAGGCTACTATTACTAGATTAAATTGTTATCTTCAGTTGCACATAAATTTTTACAAAGATATAATTTGAGTATGCTACCTGCTATATAAAATTGTTAAATTTAATATGATTAGAAGTTTTATCATTAAAAGAAATTTTTTCAAATTAGACCCTTAAAAAGCATGTCAAAGCTAATATTTGTTCCGTAAGAGTACAAATAAATTATTTTCAAAATGGTATGGCGGTCCAGGAAATAACTTAACGCGGTCCGGATGCGGACCACGGTCCGCCAGTTGCCGACCCCTGGTATTGTATCTAGTTTGGAATTTTAAGAAGAGTTTTATCTATGAAAATATGAAAAGAAAAGTTTTGCAAAGAAAAGGAAGTTAAGGAGATAGAAGAGCTATCGAAGCAGCAAAAATGCCCAAGTTTCTTTCTAATTTTATTTTTCTATTAATTTTATTTACTTCAAGTAAACTTGACATATTTGGGTATGAGCTAAGCTAATAATAATTCATTTCAAGAGCGTAATTGATTTAGTAAGCTCCAGAAATACAAGATGTAGGATTTAGAAAAAGAAGATGTATAGAGTGAAAGTTTGAGAAAAGGACGTGCGAGTTGACCTCATATTTTTTATTCAAAGTAAAGTGTAATTACTAAACATCAAATACACGAGTACACACACATGTGAGGAAAATTTAAATAATTGACCCACAGAAAATATTCATCATGTATGTTTCATATTTGAGTCCAGATATTGAGTGCTATAAAAATGGTACCAATATTTTTTGAGCGGTTAATAGATAAAGGGTGAACAGGATTTTTCATGGGATTTGTAAAAGGATCTGATATTTTGATACGACCATAATGGTTGGTTAATTACCGCTTGGTCGAATGGAACAATACCACTCCATGACAACAGGAAAAACAATGCTATTCCGAAAACTGGTTTCAATCGTATATCAAACGTTAATTAAAACTTGTCGATAGACTTTTTTTAATTATTTACTATGACTGTGAAGCCAGCATTGTGGATACATATGGAAATTAAAATATCGATTTTACTAAATAACCATGAACATAGTCAAACCAACAATAGATAAATATCATAGTATGTTTCACGCATGAGTTTAACAAATTCAAGTCCTTAAACATTCCGTAAAAATTATGCTAGACTAACATACCAATGTTAAAAACAAAACCCACGTAACAGCAGTTCTCGAGATTTCATAAGTGATAAAGAACAAAGGGTAATCAGAAGAATTTCTTCCCTTCCATAAGAACAAGTGCGTGCCTAACTACATTTGTACCCGCTCCCCAAGTTTCGGAACCCAACACGTGCACCCCAAGAATGAATGAAAGGGGGGAGTTATGCAAATTTTAACAGCGAGGAGGCACGCTTTAATCCTTCGCTGGGGGTGCCAAAGGGTTGAAGTAATAGAATGCGCTACCGAACAACCCGAGGAGGGAGGAGGAACATCGCTCATCCGGGGATGGTTGAGAATGAATGCTTTCGAGTCACAACCATTCGTTCTCATTAAGGTTTGATTTCGTTTGCAACAGGTGATTAGGTGTTTTGATTCACGCGGGGGGTGTTTTGTGATTAAAAGGGTAGTAACGATTTGAGGGAAATGAAGGGGGGTTGATAAATTGAGATATATTGGTTTTTCTGGGTGTTCTTTAAATTTATTGAGTATTTTTTTATGTTACTCATTCTTATTAAGCGCCTTTTTAAGGTAGTTGGAGTTTTTTTTGTGTTTTACAGTCAACTAATGAAATCGATAAGACTAAATTAAAATATGGATTAAAAAATGTTTAAATTAACTGTAACTTTATCTAACTTGATAAAATAAAAGTTTATATGTGTGTTTTTAACTTTAAACTAACAGAAGTTAAAAGTTAAAATCGTAAGTATAAAATAGATATTTTCAACACTACTCCGATTAGTTTAGGTTTAGACCTTCCCCCTGATTCTTTATAGAAAGGTATTAAAAGATTGAAAATTAAATTACTAGATTAACATATACGGTTTCTGACTTTAAAAAACTTTCAAAGAGTTGAGAAATTATTTTTAAACTTTTGCGACAAATTTTATTGAAAGTCATCAAACTTAACTAAAATGTTTACTTAATTCAAACGTATAATTCTATAATTAAAATTTAATAATTTAATTTGGGTTAGTTATGGGATTTTTTTAATAGCACAGGCATTCCAAGCCGTAATCCAAGTTTTAAAATAAAAGAAAAATACTAAAAAATAATATAGTCGTTAACAAACTATAGAAAAACATAGTTAGTAGTAATTAATACTGTATTTATTATCTTGTTTAGTAAATGTTAGTTTAGTGGAGGATTTTAACTTAAATACATGTCAAAGAAATGCAAAGGAATATTGAAATATACTAAAAGGATAGGTAAATAAATTAATAAGCTCAAATCACGAAAAAGTAATTAAACTAAACAAATATTCTATTAATTAGTTTAAAATTGAAGATAAATATAATCATCTCAATATTTATTTAACGAATAAAAAAAATTACCCGCAGCATGATTTTTACAAATCTGTATACTAATATCTCTATCTGAATTCAATTAATTATCTTCCTGAAATAAGAAGTTAAAGCAACACTAAAAATAGAAATATTTAAGCTTCAATGATAAAATCAACCTTCTAAATATCAAAACAATAGGTATTAAATTTTTTTAATTGGTAAATAAAAACATCTTAAATTATGATCAGCGTGCTTTGAAATATGAGCTTCTCTGCATAGTCATTCACTGCGCAAACAAAGTAGTTTTACAGAACACCATTGTGAAAAGGAAAAACAAACTTTACGCTGTCGACCATTCCTTTTCGTTCGTTTAAATTAATTTGTGAGTTCGATGATTTGAAAATAGCTGCAATGTAAGGATTCCGTACAACTAAGAATAAATAGTGAAAATAGTAGTAAATATTCATGTGAAAGATTAGTCAAATGTAATGAGGTATTTGCATGAGTGAGGGATTTGCTTGATTTTATACTTTTTTGATACATAATGGTTAAAAACTCCCAAATTTCTGAGTTTTAAGTTCAAAAATGTGTTATAAATAACTTAAAATTCAATTTTACTTTTGCCAAAACGTCAGAAAAGTCACGTTATCAGAAAACGGGCTTCTATTGGATGTGACATCACAGCGCATGAAAACCATTGTGTTTGCGGTTTTCACGTGATCAGAAAACGGGCTTCTATTGGATGTGACCTCACAGCGCATGATTTGTGATTCGAGAGTGTTTTCGCGCCCAAACAAAAAACGAAATTTCAAAAATTTATATCTCAGAAACTAGGCTATGAAAATACTTGATCTAAACGTCATTCTTCATGGTTTTTTATCTACTATTTTAATAAAATTTAATCTCAAAACATGAGAATACCTCATTGGGATAATTTCAATTACATTTGAAGAGTGATTTTCAAATTGAAAATCATAAACTTCTAGTTTGTTATATTTCTTGTTCATAAAAAATTACGTTCAGAAGTAATAAAGAAAAGAAATTATGAAAACTGTTAAAAAAATTAATGTTTGATAGTAGAAAACTTAAAAACCTAAATGAAAGAATAAACTTCAAGAATAAACTATTCTTCATTTAAGTTCACTAACTACTTCTTTAATATATTTTCTCAAGCCTTAAACTTGTTTAACCAAATCCTATTCGGTTTTTATGTTAACAAGCATTCACCCCCAATGTGCCAACAAAAATAAATCAAGTTTTAGGAGTATAAGACATTTAAAAGTTTAAATTTTTTATAAAAAACTAATAACTTCATAAAACTTTGTCATATTCTACATTTTGATTTCTAAGCATCATTTAACTGTTTAGAGATAATAGCGAATTTCAATTTAGTCATTTACATTATCAGTCCCCCAAATCTTTCAACTGCAATCAGAAAAGCAATTTTCCATTCAAAACAAATAACCATAAATCCACAGCCATTCCCTCCAAACTGCAAAATTCAGAAAAACCAAAGACAGATCCTCAATTCGAATCATATTATTTGCATACGCATATAACAAACGGAATTCCGTCACATATCTCAAAAACCAGAAGCCTCTTCAGATCCAAACCCTGGAGATTTCCCAAACCTTTTTCTTCGCAAGGTATAGGCCAATTCAATAACAAAAACCGCACCGGCTTATTCATCGAATTACCCAGGGACCTAGTATCGGCTGGTAAAGAAAATATTCAATGGCATCTCCACTGGCTTCTAATAGAAGCGGATACCGCACGTCGTTAAGGTACGGTTAAAGGGATTCCGGAAAAACTTCTCGAAAAATCCGCCATTTCTCTGAGGAGTTGGTTGCCTTGGCAACTGCGGTTTATTCATTTGAGAGTGTTTTGAGAGAAAACAACTTAACGATTGGGAGGAAAAACAGAGGATGGGATCTTTCAATAAACAAAGGAAATCGAATTAATCTCTTTTTGACCCTCCGGCAGCGGCTTCTTTTTCTGTATCCCTGTGTTTGGAACAGCCTAATGGCAAATACGTCGGTAACTTGTGAGACAAAAGAAAGACCACCGGTGGTTAAAAGTTGTGGAAAGGGAGGACACAAAAATTGTTTTAGTTAGGGATTTGTCTGTTTTTTTTGGAGAATGACGTAAGTTAAAGCGATAATTCTTGCGGATGTATTCAATTTTATTTTGTCTTTTCCATTAAATTTTTCTCCTAATGGATGTTGATAGTGCTATTGGGAGTTTCTGAAACATTAACTAATGTATAGATAAGTAACAAAAATAATATGTTTTATATATATATATATATATATATATATATATATATATATATATATATATATATATATATATATATATATATATATATATATATATATATATACTCCATTACAAAATTACATTTTTTTAAACTTGTTATCAAAACACATGTAACATAATTATGTTAATTATTATTGCAAGTTTTAAAAAGGCAATGGGATTTAATTGGTAACTTAAATACTTTTAATTACACAAATGTCTAACCTAATAACTGAAATTTTGAAATTTTAAAAATAATAAGTTAAAGTGGTTCGTTGATGTAGGTTCCATAGTGTTTCAAAAGAAATTCCGTAAAGGCAGAAAATTTCTTAAAATAAATAACCACATTTATTAGAACCTCAAAGTAGAGTTTGAGTGAATGAAATATAAATGTTTAATTATTAAGACTTTTTGAGTAAATGCCTTTTTAAAGAAAGAATTAGTTTTCTTTCCCCATAAATAGCTAACAAAATTGAATTATCCAGGGTTTGGGGAGAAAATTCAACCCCAAAGTAAAATAAAATAATCTACAAACAAACTAAAAACTTTCGCAAAAACGTATAAATAAAAAGAAGAACTGAATGGAAATATATATCTACACAGAAAAGAAATCCCGGGCAACAGTTTAGAACGGGAAAACCTCTCCAAGTGAAACGTTTTACTTTTCTTTCAATACTTTCCTATCAGTAAACAAGAATTTGTCGCCGGTAGTAATAGGAATTCCGGGTCCAAATCTCTCTCAAAATACCCGACATAAAAGGAAAACAAGAAAAAAATGGCGAATAAAATTTCCGAATCCCCCAGAAAGGCCTTTTCGAACCACCGCGAACAGATGGGAGGCTCAGGAAGCTGAAATCGACGTTTCATCTGTAGGGTTAAAAGTTTAAAGGAACTGTCAGCTCACCACTGGGATTCAATGTTCATTTCTGTGCATGAAATATTTATGATGAGGAATACTCCATGTTTAATGATGTACCTAACCTGAAAGCAATCTGAACAGGTTATAACGTGTTTTCTTACGAGTAATCGTATGGATATGAAGAAAAATTTGGAATGTAAAGTAATTTTTTTGCTGGATCAAAACGTTCTTCGCATTTAAAATGGATGATTCTCTTTCAGATTTATGAAACAGGGGTTTGACGTATGAATAAACCGTACTTTCCATGGATTTGGAAAGGTTCAACTTTTCTCTTGAGGAAACATCGTCCATTTTTCTCTGTTGGTAAAAGTATGAAATACAACGCCAGTCGATGGTTTGAGATTAAAATGTTGGTGATGAATTAATTCAACAGGACGAAAATTTAAAATGCGAATTTTTGAAGCTGCGGACTATCCGCCAGTGCGGATAATACGCTGGTTTTTCACGGTTAAAATCGTTGAAAACAGTATCAATAACAACAAATGGTCAAGAAAAGACCCATTTCACAGTGGTGCTCGCCTGCTGTGCTGACGACACAAAGTTGAAGCCGCTCTAAATCATATTTGTATTTAGCGTTTTGTTTTTTATTTGTATTTAGCGTTTTATTTCTGAAGGTATATTAGTATAAGTACTTTTTTCTATTTATACTTAGTTCTTTGTTTCTAAAATATATTAATATTGCCGCATTATAAAATAAAGTAATTTCGGACGTTTAGCCCGCGGACTATCTGGTGGTGCGGACTATCTGACGATTTTTGAAAAAAATTTTTACATAAAATCGTGTCTGCGGACTATACGATGGTGCGGACTATACGTGCGAAATTACGGTAAGATTAAATAGTTTAGAATAAACTGCTGAGGAGGCATAAAATATCTTAGAATAAGAGAAGCCAATGATAAAAGGAATTTTTTAAATAACGTGAATGGGGAGCAATAAAATATGTTAAAATTGGAACTAACTAGTATCAGAGGTGATAAGTAGTCTTGGGAAATTTTTTTTTATATATAAAATGCAATTAGGTTGAGTACAACCAAATATTTGATTAGTACGTGAAGAATAAATTTATGGTCTGATTAAAGCAAATATTAACATCGAAAATCTAAAATCATCGAAAAAGCACGTTTATACATAAAGTTCTTTTTAAAAATAATTATTTTAGTAGAAAAAGCTGTAAATGTAAAACTGAGTTTTAAAAATTCTATGCAAAGCGAAATTTATAATTAACTTGCTCGATTTAATTAAATTTATTTTTTACTTTATATCTTTAAAATATCACAGTTCTGATTCGCTTTGTGATAGGGAAGTTATAGTCTGTGGAACTTAACTCAAATCAGTAATTTATAAATATATAATTTAATTGATTAAGATGCTTAAAACCTGCCGGTCCTTGCAATTCCTACGAAACCATCTTTATAAAAAGTACTAGAAAATAAGTGGAAGAAGTATCAGAGGTTTTTTTTTGCCACGAAAGCATCTTTTAACGTTAGTAAGAAATCAAAATGATTCAACTTCCACAGAAGAAAAACTGCAGCTGTTTGTACGCATTTGTCAGCTTTTCTAGAAGATCGGATTTGTTAATTTTTCTTACCAGGATTTCGAATGAAAAAAAATGGCGCATCCATTTTGGCTCATGATGGCATCATCGAAAAAGAAAAAGCTCACTTCAAAAACATGGCGGAAACCAACTCACCACTCGGTAATCTTGTAAGGCCGATAACATTTTGCAAAGAGAGAAGGAAATACGAACAGAAAAAAACCCTACGATTTTTCTCTTTTCAACCCCGAATTCAAGATTTTTCCCTCCTTTTTCCCGCCTTCCCCTGGCTTCACTTCATTTTATTTCTACTGGAGACGCAACCGTTCTTAATTGATAAAAAAATAAATAAAAATCGTTTGCTAGAAAAGAATGCTGAATTCTTTTCCAGTCGGTACAAAAACCAGTGTTGAAAAAAGCTTCGAAAAAATAAATAACGACTTATTTGATGCACTTTAAATTAGTTCTGCGTACCATTTTAAGGAATTCGATGTAAAAGCATGGCGGTTGCCTTGATGGAAAATAATGAAACTCTTTGAATTAACTTACTCGGATACAATCAAGAGAACCCGCCAACAAAATGAATCCCTCTAAAGGGAACTTAATATGCGTATCTTCAAAATGAAATAAATGTTTTTGTCATTAAGGAAAACTTATGGAGATCTCTTTCTTAAAAATTAGTAAGTAATGAGAAAAAATTTTGTTAAAAGTAATTTTCCCCTCTATACTTAAAATTCAAAATTAAATAAAACAAAATCAGGATAAGCTCGCGTTTTAGCGTTTTATGCGGCTTCCACTCATAAGTTAAATGTTATAAAATTGCACGAATTTTTAGTTTTTAAGTACGAAAATAAGCCTAAAACGTGACATATCCAGGGTCGTATTTAAGCATTGCAGCATCTGTCATAACAGAGTGGAAGAAATTTTTGAGACGCCAAATCCATATTGCACATTAGCAATAACAAGTTGTTCATGATCTGAATTAAAGAAATTTCTATTGCACAATCACAAAAAGGGAAGACTTCATTCTTTTTTTTTCTAGGAAAGCATGAAATTGTGGTATATGGTAGTGAAAGGTTGGTTCACAAATATATTTGGAATTTACTATAAAATTACCTGTCTTGAATTCATGCTTACTTTGCAGAAACTGATTCTTTTTCCCTAATATCAGTTCAACACTGTTGACTTCTGAAAAGAATTAAATAAACAAATGCTTTTCTAAAGGAATGAAAGTAAGCAAGGGGTGAGGCAAGGAAATGAGGTATTTTAAATGAGGCATAAAGGGTTTGCTTGATTTTATACTTTTTTGACACATTATGGTTTAAAGCTCCCAAATTTCTGATTTTTAAATTCAAAAATGTGTTTTAAATAATTTAAAATTCAATTTTATTTTTGCCGAAACTTCAGAAAAGTCACGTTATCAGAAAACGGGCTTCTATATTGGATGTGAGATCACAGTGCATGATTTGTGATTTGAAAGTGTTTTCGCAGCCAAACAAAGAACGAAATTTCAAAAATTTATACCTCAGAAACTAGGCTATGAAAATACTTGATGTAAACGTCATTCCTCATGGTTTTTTATCTACTATTTTAATAAAATTTAATCTCAAAACGTGAAAATACCTCATTGCAGAACATTATTGGCAAAAACTCTAAATGTAACCCTAGACACAACCCAATCCGTCCCAAACAATCCCGAACATATAAAAAAAATTTCTGCTTGTAAATATTCTTGTTACTATAAAAAGCTCGAGAGTCACCGAATTAAAATCAAGAGAACTACTTTCGCCATGGTATGAAATCAAAAGCGCCATCTTGACGCAGGTGAGTAGTGCGGGAAACTACCGACCATGAACCTGAGAAAGATTCGGCTTGCCAACATTCATTCATGAAAGAGGCTGAGGTAATCCCAGTTTTCAATGCCGTCTAAACTTAACCGTCTAGTCAGTATCCATTTGTTCCTTAAAGGAGCTACACGCGCGATGGAAAACGATGCGCCCAGTTTGCCGTTAGGTAATTAAAGTATCAGATTTAAATTGTCTAATAATTTTTTGTAAAAAAAAGTATTATTTTTAAATATGTAAAGACAAAATACTTTAAAGGAATTTTCTAAAATACATAGCGCTGTGGTTTATAAGACATCAGTGTGTCTAGGAATACTTGGTCAAAATGTTTTTCAAAATGAATATCATAGATCCTAGATAGCAATGTAAGGTTTTAAATTTTGTTGTAACCTTATGGCGTTACCAATTTAAGGTTGTTGTCGTTATTTGTTTTGTAAGGTTGTAGGGGCAGGTTGTCTAGGAATACCTGGCCAAAATGTTCTTCAAAATAAATTGAATTATAGATCACGAATAGCAATGTAAGGTTTTAATCCTTTTTGTATACCCGGTTCACACATTAAAAGTTAAACTAGTTTAACTTTTTATATGTGAACCTGGTTTTCGGGCGTAGCCAATTTAAGGTTTTTGTAAGGTTGTCATTGACACCTTGTATAAGGTAAAAAATCCTGCGCTAAATGATGCTTATGCGGTTAGCTAGCGGTAATCTTACGGAAAAACCTTAAAACAATCTTAGAAACTGCTGAGGTAACGGGTTTTGAGAAGATTTTTCTAGGATCCTTTCATATATTTATGCAATCTTCTTGCAAATCCTAATACAGTATTGCGCAAAAGCGTTTTGGCATACTTTGTTTTGAGAAACCCAATGAAAATTAAAAGAAAAGGTTAACTTTAAGGTTACATGATATCTGGGGTGGTTTTTATTAGTTATGAGACTTTATAGAGTAAAGATTTTAAAATGATTCAAATAATACAAATACAAATTAAGTCGACCAACTGCAGGCGTAAGCCCAGCAAGGTTGGTCCAGTCTTTTTAACCCAAACTACCGGAATCCCAGTATCTGTCAATTTTCCTCTTGAACTCGTTTACCCCACTTGAATTGACAATTGTTTCAGGCAACGCATTCCATCTATCCACTACACTATTAAAAATAATGCTTTCTACAATCAGTCTTAAATTTTACTTTATTCGATTTGAAATTGTGACCCCTTGTTCTATTACCCGTATTGAAATCTAGTCCCTCTGTGTCCCCTTGCTTTACCATTTTAAAAAGTTGAATCAAATCCCCTCTAATCCTTCTTTTCTCTAGAGTGAACATATTTAGCTTCTTTAATCTTCCCTCATAACTTAAACTGGATATACCCTTGACCATTTTTGTAGCCCTATGCTGAACCCTTTCAATTGAATCAATATCTTTTTTTAAGTATGGAGACCAAAACTGAACCGCATACTCTAGATGAGGTCTCACCAAGCCTATGTATAGTGGCAAAATAATATCCTCGGACCTTGAAGAAACAGTTTTTTAATGTATCCAAATACCCTATTAGCCATTTTACTAGCAGATGAACACTGATGAACCCATTTAAAGTCCTCATTTACTATCACCCCTAAATCTTTGATCATATTACCTTCTTTAACTTTGTCCCCTTGTAGATAAAATTCTGCCCTACCATTCCCCCGACCCATATGAAGTACCTGACATTTACTTATGTTAAAGGACATACCCCATTTTTCAGCCCATTGTGATTTAATATCAAGATCCCTTTGTAAATTTTGAACCTGCTCCTGAGTATCTACCCTCCCCCAAATTTTTAAGTCGTCAGCAAAGATGCTGATTTTGTTCCTAATATCCTGACTGATATCGTTTATGAAAATTATAAAGAGAATTGGCCCCAATACTGACCCCTGTGGCACCCCATTCATGACCTCTGCCCACTGAGAATAATTACCCTTGACTTGCACCCTCTGTTTCCTACCTATCAACCAATTCCTAATCCACAATAGTGTTTTACCTCTGATACCCAATTTTTCTAATTTGAGTAGCAATGCCTCGTGTGGAACCTTATCAAATGCCTTTTGAAAATCTATGTAAAATATGTCTACACTATGTTTTTGATCCAACTCCTTTGTTACTTCGCCATTGAACTTTAAAAGATTAGTTTGACATGTCTAATAATGCTCTCGAAAAGGCTCTATTCTTCAAAGCTCGAAAAATATTGACTCTCTTAACAACCCTTGAAAGACAAAGCAATCTCAAGAACTCTGATTCTCCTCAACAAACATATCAAACTGAGATTTACATTCGATCCGTAACTAATTATCAATTAACCAACACTATAGAAAAGAAGTCTTCATTTGAAACACCCCACCCTACGGCACAAATCAAAACACTCAAGAACACCCTCAAACGTGAAAGAGAATCGACCGCAATCAAAGAACATAACCTATCCACTTCTCGAGGATAACTGCAACCGTGAATATTTTCCCAAAGACAGGAAACTTATCAAGATGCAAACGATATAGTCCTCTCGAAATCGCGCTTAAAATAATCGGAGATTGCATAATTAATTCCTCGCGCTGCTTATTCCGTGAAAGTATAGTATAGTTCTCGTTTGCATATTGGGGGGAAGAGGTTTCTTGAAACACGGCGGTGATCTGCGGCTAAAATTAGAAACCATTAAGGGGAAATCCTCAGGGCGCCGAGACTTAGAATAACAGCAGCCTTCAAGAGTTTGGGATTAAATTGTTATTCCCGATTCAATGCAATTCAGATCCACTTGCAGGATTGCCGTCTATTTTAAAACTGGGGACTAGTGGTGTTTAATCTTTCCTCGCTCGTGTTTTCTTTCTTTATTCGCTTTTAGAAGATTAGCGGATCTTTGGATATTCCCTTTTTGAAAACACGGAGGTCTGTTTAACGTAACCTGAGGTCGTTGGGAAAAACTCGTTCGATAAGAAGATATTGTAGTTTTCAATTAAGGAAATTCTAGCTCATGTTTTTAAGCAAGTTCATTATCAATTTGAATTTAAATGTAAGAAGAGTCTACTCAACCCGAGTGAATTTTCTAAAATATAAGTGATACAATCCGAGTGATATAAAGGGTGTTTCAAAATTGCGTTGCACGGCTTTTATTCGGAACCAACGCCTCCTAGGGTCATGTAAGTAAGGTCTACCAGTAGGTAAGTGATCTTGGAGAATTCATTGAGGTGACTTACAGCGAGCGCCCCTAGAGGCGAAATTAAAAAGTTAAAAAAATAAATTTAAAAACTAAAGGAGATAGAGCAAAAATCTCAGTGAGAGTATTGTTGCCAACGTCAAGAAGAACTCACTGAAAAAAATTTGATCAAAATATCTTGAATATTCGCGGATATAGCTTGTGAAAATAGCACTTTTTCAGGGGTCAAAAAATAAAAAGTTCGCATATTTCCAAATTTTTCAGTGTTATTGTGTAGTTTTGTGTTTTTTTAGTTGAAAGAACACAAAATTTAATCAAAAAATTTTAAAAATTTGCAAATATACGAACTTTTTATATTTTGAACCCTGAAAAAGTGCTATTTTCACATGCTAATACACTAGCGGAAATAAAAATCCCAACACCAAGAAGGAAAGGAGATATCAAAGTCAAATTTATTTCTATGATTGCACATAGTATCAATGTGAATTGCTTTAAAAATCAGCCTTCCTGGATGTTAGGAGGCTGAGAAAATCGGTGAGGAGTGTTGTCTCCATAGGTGTCCATTACCGCCGTCACACGACATGGTATTGAGTGACAGGGGCTCTAAATGACTTTTAAGGGATTGGAGGACCATGTTGCCTCCTCAGGTAGTCCAAATTCATATGGTGCACTAGCGGACGTAGCATATCGGGCTAGGGCAGGGATGGCGAACCTTTTTCGATCAGTGTGCCATTTATATTACGGTTTATGATTTTCAGGTGTCAAGTGTGCCACTTGTTATTTTTTTAATAAATTATCTTTAAACCCTTAGAAAATGAAATCCTCGTTTGAGGGTCGATAGTTAAGAACAGGAGTTTCTAACTTAAAGTGCTCAAGTGGTGAGTGGTGGGCAGTAAAGTCTGTGGTGTATATAGAAATTTATTTCGGGAGGGGCCAAAAATTATTCCTCAGTCCCTCCCATGCATCTTTAATAGGTTTAATGCAGATTTTTAATACATTTTTGGTAGAATTTGCATTTTTTAGAATTTAATCTAAGAAAAAATGTTAATAATGAAGTTCCAAGTAAAGGGGGTCTGGGGGTCCTCCCCAGATAATTTTTGGAAATTTGAACCTAAAAACAGGGTTTTGAACAAGTTTTTGGTGCATCTAAGTCCGAATTTCGGACAATTTTAGGTAGGATTTTGATTTTCATGAGTATTATAAAAAAAGCTTGAAGTAGAAGAGGGGGGTTTGGGGGCGGTTGGGATTTGCTTACCTTGCTGACAAAAGGGGAGGAGGGAGTCCAAAATGACCAAGAAAATGTTGTTACGTAATATTTGAACGGCCCAACAGCACCTAAGAGGTGAGTGGGGGGTTCGGGGGTCCTCCCCCGAAAATGTTTTGAATTTCAGCTAGCTAAAAAGTGTTCTGAATATGGTTTTGGGGATCTGGTTCAGTACTAAAGTTTTTTTGTGTCATTTTTAGTGAATGTCGCGTGCCACCGAAATACCGGTCGCGTGCCACCCAGTGGCACGCGTGCCATAGGTTCGCCATCCCTGGGCTAGGGGATTTCTCCTCTTTCTCCGGACATGTTTTGTGAGCGTTGGTTCTTACGAACGGATAGGCCAGGGTAAAAATGCAACCTAGGGGGTTAAGAAGAAAGCTTGGACATTGCATACAACATGTGGTTGTGCATGTTTCTCTTGAAATTTGTCCCCAGGACTGGTCTGAAGGTAAGGACGGACAACCGGCTAAAAAACCTCAATGAAGCAGCTCCGGTTGGCCAATATACCGGTAGATCATACTGAGAACAAGCGGCAGTGGGATGGATGTCGTTTGCAGTACTGCGGATTGTCCGTTCTGTCCGCATAGCTTCTTACATCTTTGTCAGTAAACAAGGGGCTGAAAATGGGCATTTCTGTTTCCAATAGTGCACGAAATAAGGAAATGAAAATCCCAATTTCATGACATTGTGTTTATGAGAGAATCCTGATTCGGTTTGGAGCACCACGACGGTTGGGTATGAGTTTGAAGACACAATGGAGAGAGCGCACTCAGCTGATGATTTTCTAATCATTTCACAGAGTGGTGATGCAGGGTAACGGAGTGGGGATGCATTGGATTCCATTTCTGCTACTCCTGAGTATGATTCACCAGTGCTTTTTCCAACCAGAGCTGCGTCATTGAGATTTTGCAGCCGGTAGACCGTCCTTACCTTCAGACCTGTCCTGGGGACAAATTTCAAGAGAAACATGCACAACCACATGTTGTATGCAATTTCCAAGCTTTCTTCTTAACCTCCTAGGTTGCATTTTTACCCCGTCTTTCCCGTTCTCTAGAACCAACACCCACAAAACAGGTCCGGTCAATGAGGAGAAATCACCTAGCCCGGTACGCAACGTCCGCTTGTGCACTATATGAATTTGGACTACCTGAGGAGGCAACATGGTCCTCCAATCCCTCAAAAGTCATTTATAGCCCCTGTCACTCAATACCATGACGTGTGACGGCGGTTATGGACACCTATGGAGACAATACTCCTCACCGATTTTCTCGGCCCCCTAACATCCAGGAAGGCTCATATTTTAATCAATTCACATTAATACTATGTGCAATCATAGAAACAAATTTGACTTTGATATCTCCTTTCCTTCTTGGTGTTGGGATTTTTATTTCCGCTAGTGTATATTCGCGAACATTCAAGATATTTTGATCAAATTTTTTTCAGTGAGTTCTTCTTGACGTTGGCAACAATACTCTCACTGAGGTTTTTCTCTTTCTCTTTTAGTTTGTAAATTTATTTTTTTAACTTTTTAATTTCGCCGCTAGGGGCGCTGTAAGTCCTCTCAATGAATTCTCCAAGATCACTTACCTACTGGTAGACCTTACTTCCATGATCCTAGGAGGCGTTGGTTCCGAATAAAAGCCGTGCAACGCAATTTTGAAACACCCTGTATATCCCGAGTGACTTTTAAAACGAAAAGTCCATTAGGAAATAAATCACTCATTTTAAAAGTTAATGATAACAGCTGTAAACGATATGACATGCTTGCAAAAGAAGGATGTTCTTAATAGTTGGTGGTTTTTTAAACCGTATTTTAGATTTGTGCTGATGAGTAATCGCACTAGTTATTCTTCTCTAATAATTAAGAGAAAAATAAAATATTTTAGTTCACTTCTAAACAAAAAAAACCCCTGAAAAACAAATTAAAAATTTTGACCATCAATAACTTAACAAAATTACCAGAATAATATATTTATGTATGTTTTTGTTTCAGAATCGTTCCAGATAAAAGCATTGAGACACATCACAACTTTTTCTCTCAGTATCCGTAGTCGACTATGACTGAAACGTGAATCTTCGAATCCAAACCAACAAAAAAGTTACGAACACCTTTTCATGGATTGCTTTCAGTACCCCACCTAACTCAATTCAAACCTGCACAAAGAAACCCCAGCAAACGAACCTAACAACACCCCCTCCCTAATCACTTCCTCCGAAAATCATCTTTCATCAATCCCCCCGATGAAATTAGATTCACACACACTGACCATTCTTCCCAGAGCATGAACGAACATCCACAGCAAAAACAGAAATCGAAAATGACCCACACACACAGCTGGGGCTTCGGCCCGGTTGCCAGGGCAACAGATTACATAATCAACTAGACACTCTGGGGATAGACCACCCCGCTGCTAGACAGGTGGGCGCCAGAAGCACCCCAACTCCATTCTTTTTTTTTACCCCCGAACACCCCCTTCCTAACTACTCCATCATTAATGGATGTGTTTGCAGAGAATGCTGTGTTTCCGTGGTGGAGGGTAGAAAAATGAGTGACCTAAAAAGAGGTTTTTTTAGGGTATTTAAGGGTGAAATTAGGAGATATTTCTGGACGTGAGGATGGGTTGGATATGGTCGTAGGGGTTAATGGTGTTCTTTTGTGGTCTGATAGTACCTGTGTGGTGTTTTTTGGGTTTATTAGAAGAGGTGACGTTTATTTTGGAGTTGAATGGGTTTATTCCTGTCGTTTTGTGAAAGTGGAGATAACTTTTTTTATGAGTTTGTGAAATATGTTGTGAAGATGTTTGTACAAAAGTGATATGAAAACTTTTGGGATTAGAGTAAGTATAAACAACACTTGAAATACAAGTTTCATCACACAATACTCCTAGTAGGTAAGTACCTAAGATGCCTAAGATCAGTTTTAAAAAAATTTAAAATAGTTTTTAAAACTGTGGTTTTATTTACTAGAGTAACCACAACTTTAGCTGTAAGTTTACTTAAGGAAACTTTGATTTTAGGGCGCTTTTCAAATTTTATGGGAGATTATCTATGGTTTTACTGACATTTTCCCATTATTTCAAACGCTAAAATTATTTCTTATTTGTTGCCAGAGGGTGATTGTAGCATTCAAGAAGTATACTTTATCTGTTAAAAATTACTACCCGAATAGGTTTATTGGAACAAATACCTAAACAGATAAGACTAAATTTAACTTTTGAACGCCTTGAATTGATAACCTTAGGTGAGAGGTGAAAAAAAATGAATACCATAACTAATCTAAAGTAACTTAAAAAAGGTTTTTCATTTAAGTACCCTAAAATTTCTAGAAAGAAACTCAAAAAAGTTAGGAAAAAATCTTTTTATATCTAGACATTAGGAATGTCACTAGATATCAGCCTTAAGAATTTTTGAAAAGAAAAGAATCAAAGTCAAAACATGTCAAATATATTTTCAGGAAATAAAATATAAGAAATGAATAAGAAATAACATGCATAAGACATAGCATTCATGCATTAAGCTAATAAAATAGGACCGTAACTTTCTTTTCCTTTTACTAAAAAGGCACAAAAAGATCAAAAGACTGAAAAAGGACATAATAAAGAACATTAAACCACTCATCCAATCTATGAAGTAATAAAACGACATTAAACGCAAACCATCCAACCATAATTAGTTAAACATAAATGAAATTTCAACGAGAAAAGAACTAAAATAATTCCCCACGTCAAATCAACCATACCCAAAACAGTATCTCGCAAAGCTTAGTTCCCTTAGCGCAAACATAATTAAAATTTAATGCTGTCAATACACATTAAGGCAAAATACTACAACTAATAATATTAAAAATGGCGCCTTCCCAGCTTTTAAAAGCCAACAT
Source organism: Tetragnatha versicolor (assembly GCA_024610705.1). Classification (NCBI taxonomy): domain Eukaryota; kingdom Metazoa; phylum Arthropoda; class Arachnida; order Araneae; family Tetragnathidae; genus Tetragnatha; species Tetragnatha versicolor. The sequence goes on along the minus strand of JANDEH010000011.1, from coordinate 6,604,354 downwards.
CGAATACGCGCCAGAGTTATGAGTTAATGATGCCACTGAGAAGAGTTTTTGTCTTCAGCAAAGTATCCATTTTAATTAACTCCTGATGGAGTGAGTACACTTCCAATGCTTAGTTTCCATTAGCACGAAATCCGTTTGTTGTGGAAAAATTCATCAGATTTTTGTCTTGCTGGGGCTAGGAGAAGTTTCGATGGGTAAAAATGCAGCTGTAGGGGAAGAGAAAGTAAAAACAAACGGTAGGTATAGTGTTTGGTCTGAAATGGTTTAGTTTGCGAAACTGTCTGAAATTATAGGAAATTCGTGAATATTTTGAGAGCTGTCAAAAATTGATAGGTATGCATGCATGATTTTGATTTTCAAGAAAATAGATCGTGACAGTTCGGTTATTATTATAAATTTATGAATGAGTGGGATAAAGGGTTTATTTGAGTAAATAATAAGATCATAAATAGCAAGAACTTTTTGTTGATATTAAATGAACTGCTAAAAAACAATCATAAAATTAATGCTTTTTCAGTAATTGAGCTTGAATAAATTATAAAGTTTTGTGCATTATTTTTAAAAATTCAAATGAATTGCTAATTGCATTCGAAATAACTTAAAAATATTATTTATCATACATGAAAATCAAGCAGTGCAGTTTATATAATTCAGAGATGAAGATAATTAGGAGACAAGTTAGAATTTACCCCGGCAAATATATATTTTTGCATATTTTATACAATACCTTGTGCCTTACAAAAACAACGAAAAACCATTTTATCGTTATTTGAAAAGAAACTTGTGTAAGGAGTAAGAGAGGAGATTTTACCAACTCTCCCAAAGAATGCCTTATCATGCACACAAAAATTGAAAAAAGTACTATTCTCAAGTCAAAAATACTTTTGATTCAAGCCGAGGACTAAACCAATATATTATTAGGTTTATCCTAACTCAAACAGCTCTACTTTAACCAGAACCAAACTTAAAAAAACTTGGATCTTAAAATGGTGAACATATCCGGATTATCTCCAAACCATCCAAGCGATATTGAAGAGAAAAATCTCTGATTCATTTATTTTTGAAGTACACCAATCTCGAAAGAAAAAAAAATTGTCTCTCTTTTTCTGGAATACCGGGATCACGGTACAAAGAGCTGGGTGATTGATCTCCAATAAAAAAGCAACTTAGATTCGAAGTAAAATTAATGTTAGGTAGGTGTTATTCTATATCGATTTTTAACATGTGGTTTCCATGATAAGAACAAAAACCAAGATTCCTCATACATTGATCATTTTATCGAAGTTCCGATAAGAAAAAGAGAAGTCACTGTAAAATGCCCAATATTGTATATAAATAAATACTTGGAACAAAAATTTCTACTATTCTTGTTCGTTTTTATCCTCAAATGAATAGATTGAGAAATATAATATGACTACTATAAAACTGTTTCCTCCAATGACGCAGTTTGATTAACGCCAGTGAAATTTAACCATCTAAAAGGAAAAATGTATAGTGACGATACCTTTCTTTTTTTAATGGTTGTAGGTTATTAATAACCTAGTAGTTTATTTAACATAAATAAGATGTTACATATAAGTAGAAAAATACATATATGGGGTAAAAATTCCCATTTATATTACTAAAATAAATTACAAACGAACAAAAGAAGTTTAAAAAAACATGTAAAGTATGTTGGTATGGTAACTGTACGAATGCATTGCATTAGAAAAAATTTAACATTTCAAAAATAAAACTGACTTCTTTCAAAAAGTTATCTTCATTACTTAAGGCGTTTTACATAAGAAAAACTAATTAAAAGTTTTATAATCATATTTTACACGATTAAAAAGTTTATGACCAACATAAACCTTATTGACTGTTATACAGGACTCAAAAAATGCATCATAATGTTTTAGCACCGGAAAATCATTTCTGAACTACACTATAGATTTTAGAACCACATTTTTCTCCCGGCCATTTTTTCTAAGAGTTGCTACTTTTTTTAAATCTTATTCAAGTTTTCCGTGAACAAAGTGCTTTATTATGATAATGATCTTATTTGATTTTGCTTCATTTGAAGAGCACGAAGACAAAAAGAGAGAAAAAGATTCTAAATGATGCAGCAAAAACATTCGCCTTTTAACTACTAAATTAAAATGGTATTCAAGAGCACGTTTTAGAGTTTTGTTTTGCATTTTCATTAGAAAGGAGAGGGCATTCATTTTTATTTTTAACTGAATGTTATGGTTTTTAGCGAAAGAATAATGGTTTTATGCTCATCTTTTAAGAATAGTAAACTTTTTTCCCCCAAAAAAGATTTTTCAATAACGCCCACAAAAAATGTAAGTGTTTTACGGTATCTAATGTTGGTAAATTAAATTAAGAAGGAAAGTTTTTTCTTGAATAATTATTGTTCATTCAAGAATAGCCTTTTGTTTTAGACAAATGTTTATCTTTTCATGCATAAAATGACACCATCAATGATTAATGAATCAAAATGGTGTTTTGTTTATGCAAACATAAATTTATTCTTTTCTATTCAAAGTTCATAAGTAAAAACTTTGAAGAATTAAAACACTATGACATGGTATAAATAGAGAAATAGGATTCGATTTGTGTGAAATTTAATCACTAAATTAGCCATTAATAAATTTTATTCGGATAATTTTTACAATCAATATGTAATTAAAACTTTAAATATTTTTTTTCTTTTTCTGATTAAGTTAGCTATTGAATTTATCAGCTTTAAGAAATATGGAGTAAAAATAAAGAGTATCTACTTTTATAGTTACAGTTAAATTCCTTTTTAATTATTATCGTTGAAATTTTTGTATTTCAAAATTCCATTCCTTTCCCTTAGGGATTGCGATTTCAAATATATGAATTCATGAAAAAAATATCCAACCTAAAATTTTTCACAAGAGTTGAATAACTTAAAGCATAATGATATTTTCAGCTCGTTTCCTCAAAAGTTATGATAACAGTAATAGATAACATAATTGCTATAATTTTCTCTTCTTAAAGAAACATTTTTAAAGCCTTCTCCAGTAAGAACTACTAGAGTTTTAAATGCTAAAAATTCTTTAGGAAATAATTAAAAAAGACTGTAAAAAGAGTTCATGGAGAAATATCTAACTTTATGTGACTCTATACTAGGTCTACATTTTCAACCGCATTTTTCCTCTGTTCCTCTAAAAAGAGAAAAATGAAAATGAATACCTGCTGAGTGTCTTAGGTAATATCTTCCGAAAGAAATATATTTGCTCTTTCAGGTTTCTTCCACAGGAATAAAATAGCGCGGTGGATATTGGGATCCATCAAGAAAATATGTTGCCTTAATAGATCCATATTAAATTGAACTATTTTGAGAAACGTTAATAGCACTGAGAGTTATTTGAAAATTAATTAATGCCAAAAATCTTAACTGAAAAAGACAGTTGAAAATATTTAAAGAATATGGTACCCCCAGAGTATTGAGCTTAACAGAGATGCCAAATGGCCGTTTTCCTCCTAAGGTAATTAATTTAATTCAGCTCGCAGATTATAATTCAGTTCATAGCAGCCAATCAGAAAAAGCTAAATGCGATTGATTGAGCAAATGGATTTGAGTGACAGCTTCAGTGAGCGAATGAAATGGGTGTGTGACAGGTGGGAGGTGGAGCTATAGGAAAGGAGGCGGGTTCTTTAGGCCTGAGGTTTGTCTATGGGAATAGCCCTGTTAAAAAAGTTGCCATTAGCGTCTATGGAGATGAACACTCTGTTAAGATCTATACTCTGTGATGCTGATGGTACCTATACCTGTTTGCTTGGAAAATATTTTTGCGTTATTTTTTCCATTTTCCTTTCCAGTTATGTTAAACTTTCTTACATAACCCTTTTCCTCTTTTTATTTTTAAGTGTATAGATAGATTGAAAAAAATTAATTATTATAACACGATGTAGTAAATAGGATTTTGATAAAAACTATTCTCTCATTTATAAATAATAAAATTATTGATGAATTCCGGAAGTCGAGATGTTAGAAAAAGGTTTGAAAAAATTGGCTAGTAATCACTTTTTCAAATTAATTTTTTTCCTAACAGATTTTCAAAAAAAGAGATAATCGGTGAAGAAATTTTTCAAATCCGATCATTAGTTATTTTTTAAATAAATAAAAACTACATGCGCAGTAGCTCAACGCATTACGTCAGGGTTGCGGAACACGTCATCGTTCGGAAGCAGAAGGGGGAAATTTGAGTAGTCGATTGGTTGGAGCAGTTCGAGCGATCGGCGGGTCCTTTGTCTCTTTGGAACTTTTAAATGAGGATTGCAAATTAATTAGTGTTTTAAAAAATCTGGAAAGATAAGAAACTGGTTATTTAGAGCCTTTGTGATGATATACAATAGTCAAATTCATTAATTTCAATAGGTGTTTACTTCCCAATTGAATCCCAAAGTTTTACACGATTGAGTTATAGCTCTTTCAAAATTATATATTCAAAAGAAAAAACATATCATCTCTTTGTTTACCCTCGTATAATTTATAGTTACAGTGAGAAATTTACCACTCCATTGATTCAGATATAATCAGAATTCCATAACCTTAATCCTTCCGCACCATTCATTATTGCTCACACAAGAAAAAAAAGCAGTCGAAATTGGAAAAAATTTCACTCCATTTAGATGTCTCTCACTGAGCAAACAAACAACAAAAAGAGCACAAAAGAGTAATTTTCTCACGCTTCGTTAAGCAATCAACTCTTCCACCCCCGAACCCCTGCCAATATGTACTCACCCAAGGGCAAAGGTAATGCAATATTAAATTCAAATACTACATCGCATCGATTGTATGTGTCAGTTCCCGCAACTAGTAGCAAACGATCCTCGTTCGTTAAATCAAGCGTTCGCCTTGTTTCACTGCAGCCGCAATCAGAAGAAAAGCACTGATTGTTAAATTCGGCCCGAATTAATTATATTTGCCCCATGGGGAAACCGGGGTGGGGTAAGAGGCTCCAAGGCAAGCATTTTAATTAAAAGCTCCAATTAATAGAAGCCCGAGATGTATTTGTTTCCTTTTCTATTTTTCAGAGCATTAATTAATCCAGAACCATTTTAATATCGCCCGTTCGATGGAGGTGGAATCATAATAAGGTTTCAATGCGTAAGAACTTGAACTGGTTGGAGGAGTGATAGCTTATTGCTATTCTCACTATAAACAACAAAAAATTATCTAACAATGAAAAGAGGCTCCTAGGAGTTCTGCGATGGGAATGGATTTTCTGCGCTTTAGGCTCTTTGCATTTATCTCTTTTTTAAATGATGAGTTGCGGTATTAATAGCAAAGTCGATAAGCCGAAATGTTACGGAACAAGTGGGTTAGTTTCCAATAATTTGAATGAGCTTTTTTCTGCTATTATTGATAAAGGATTTTTTTGAGGTTTTGGTTTGGTTAACTCTTCACAAACGCTTTTCGATAATTAATACTTCTGTGGGGAGTATTGTTTTGAAAGTAGAAAAGTTATTTTATGCTACTCGGTTAACTCTACTTGATTCTTCCGCCATAAAACATTGGCCATATTCGCCACTAACTTAACCCAATGTTAACCTGAAATTAAACTTCTGATTGGTAGTTGGAAAAGGGAAACAAGTTTTAAGCCAATCAGAGATTTGTCAAAAAAAACTTTATTCCAGGTTAACCTTGGGTCAAGTTAGTGGTGAATACAGCCATAAGCGAACCAAACCTCTACTCGAAGAGTTTGATTCAAGAGGTTTCGCTTCTAATTCATCAAACACATAGTTACCTTCAAATAATTTAGAAGAATAATAGTAATTTTCAATTACATTTTCATATTAAAAATGCATTAATTGATTATCTTTTAAGTAAAATCATAAGAGTTCATTATTAATGTAACTAATTACCGTTTGGGTTAGATAAAAAAAGGTTTTATCATCTCTTAAAATTAAAATTTTTTCAATCTGATTTACATAGTAGGGTCGGCAACCTTTTGAAACGGAAGAGCCAAAAGTTACAATTTAAAAAAAATCCCAGTTTTCAAAGAGCCACTAAATTGTTTGTATAGTATATGCTTATTATATTTGATTTTAGTTGGGGTGCAATTTTTACACATTTTTTCTTAAGTACCTCCTTTCTGGTTCGGGTACCTTTTTACATCAAGTTTTAGATGACTTACATACACATTCCAAATTAATTTTAGGGAATTAATTTCAAAATTTTATAAACAAAGTAAATCCCTAGAAAAAATAGAGGATCTGCGTGTCCTGCCCCAAAAATTTTTCGGAAATTTCTTCTTAAAAATAGCTTTGCAGCTCATTTTTAGGCCTTTTTGGATTGCACCCAAAGAGTACCTCATTTTTTAAGTGGCAGAATTTTCAAGGAAAAATAGTATAGTTAAAATAAACAGCAAACTTTAGAGAGGGGGTGGGGATCCCACTTCAGAAAATTTTTGGAAATTTTCTTCTAAAAGTAGTTTTTAATTCGTTTTTTAGAACTTCTATTATGACCAAATATGGATCACTCCTTATAAATCACAGAATTTTTAAAGGAAAACAGCACATATTCCAAAATTTTGAGGAGTGTTTGGGAGTTCTCTTCCGAAATTTTGGAATTTTTACCCTTAAAAGTAGTTTTTACTCATCTTGAGAACTTTGGGTTACACCGCTCCTTGTGAGTATCATTGATTTGATTAGGTACTTAAAAATATATTACTGATTTTTTAAGGGTTTGATATAATAAATTATTAATTTTTTCGTATGGAACTGGAGAGCCGCAGGTTGCCGACCCCTGACATTGTACAGTCGCAGAAAAAAAAAGTGAGACAGTTCACATTGTGAGCGAACTACTGGGGTTAGGATGATAATTTTTGTGTCATTTTTCATGATTTAACTTCTTCTTGAAAATGAAATATAGTTTATGTCCTTAGGGGGCCGTCTACATATTAAACGAAGCACCAACTTTCGTTTTTCCTATGGGTGACATCAAAGATTATTCCAGATTCTGAAAGAGCACCCCCTAAAACCCCCCAAAACCAATTTTCATCTCATTTGCTCCCCAAATAAAGCCAGGAGTGGGGGTTGAACTTCATCGAATTTACGTTGAAATCTCGTTTTTTACGTTGAATTCTCGATTTCGATCCTTACAACCATCAACCCCGCACGAGAATTCAACGTGAAAAACGAGATTTCAACGTAAATTCGACGAACTTTAACCCCAACTCCTGGCTTTATTTGGAGACCAAATGACATGAAAATTGGTTTTGGGGGGTTTTAGGGGGTGCTCTTTCAGAATCTGGAATAATCTTTGATGTCGCCCATAGGAAAAACAAAAGTTGGTGCTTCGTTTAATATGTAGACAGCCCCCTAAGGACATAAACAATATTTTATTTTCAAGAAGAAGTTAAATCATGAAAAATTACACAAAAATTATTATCCTAACCCCAGTAGTTCGCTTACAATGCGAACTGTCTCACTTTTTTTTTCTGCGACTGTACCACATGCTGTGGCTTATTTTACTGATGTTTGTTAGTTGCTCTTGTATTTAATAAATTTAAAGATTAATCATCATTGCACAGTATAGAAAAAAACTAAATGTATCGAGATTTTGCTATAAAATAATAAAACAAATTCAATTCTGTAATAAAGTAGGACCTAGCAAAAAATTCTTGTCGTGCAATAAAAATTTCAATAACCAAAAAAGATCTAGCTGTAATGTATATATAAATGTTACAAAAGATGCTAAAATGAACTCCAGTGAAATCAATCATCGTAAATAAAAAAATCGTAGCCCGAAAACCTACTCGACTCAAAAACTCTACCCAACATTTTACAGGCGGTCTCCAGAGAACAAGACAGTAACACAGGGAATTTACAAATATCCCTCCTAATGTTTCATTATGCACAGGGGGAGGCAAATCCCAGTGGAACTGAACACTAAGCCACGAACAATCGCCAGGCAAACAGAAGAGTTGTGATTACGATTACGATTATTGCACTGCTGAATCGTGATCGGAATGAATGAAGGGACGCAAATCGATGGCCAATGGATAGAACCACCAGTGGTCTTTTTATGAATGAAATGGACACATTAAGAGAGCTGTAAAAATGATAAGAGAATCATAGATTTGAATGGATGACATGCCTTTAGTCTTTGAAATACTAGTGTTGGAAGGCTTATATGGATTAAACATCATAGATAAAATGATTAAATAAGACAGATTGAATAGTTAGAAACATCCTAAATTTATTAGCTTTTTGAAGTGATAGAATCAGACGTGAGCATTAAAATTATTCATTTTAATGCTCACGTCTGATTAAATGGAAATAAAGGAATGGAAACAAAGCAGAGTAACCAGGTTCGTGGTTATGAGTGATAGATTTAAATGGGGTAGTAGAATTTAACACGATATATTTTGATTCTCGTGTCTTTTGATAAATAAATGGAATAATACAATGAAAAAAAAATGCACATTACTTAAGCATATATCTTTGTTGAAATTTATAAAGAATTGCATCACTTAATAACTTAGAGTTTTTGCGAGAATTACAATTCCTTAACGAAGCTGTTCTTGATTATTCATATAAGAAAAATTAAGGTTAGAAAATTAAAACTGATTTACTTAATGATTTTATGCCAAGTAGAAAAAAGAGATAACTAAAACAAACTCTCACTTTCGAACAGAAATATCATCTCAAGGTGCCTTGTCAGTTTCAGTTCTTGTAGCGAATAGGAAACATTAATCGTATTTGAAAGCGTTATTTGTTGGTTTTGGGGTATCATCAAAATCCCATGAAAAATGACAGCTTGGAAGTTACTTTGAAAGATAAAGTGAGTTTTATTGTTACTAAAAAATATGCAAAATTTATTATTGAATTGAATTATGTAGTTTGTACAGTTGGATATTCATGAAAATTGACATTCCGATAAACTAGTATTGGAGCTTTTTCTGCATTACAATTTGATTTCTGTAAAACCAATTTTTCCTTCATAGTTTATAGTATGCAGAAAAAACAACTGTTCTGAAAAAAAGGCCAGTCCCATTGTTGTACAAGCGGGATTCCAGTTAATTTTCAATAACTTTCTGGTTTATATGGACAAGTTAAACTGGAACAATATTTTACTTTGACCGAAATTATCTGGCATACATCCAGTGTATTCCATAGCACTTTGGTCAAATGAATTGGAAATGTTCATGGGAATCGTGACGTCACAAGCGTCATGAATCCCTTGAATTCATCTATAAAATTGTAGGTATCCATTTGTTTTGAAACGCTTCTTTAGATGTTTTCTATAATTTTTAAAAACTTCCACTTCAAAGTTAACACAACTGAGCTGATTAGAATGTTAGTGAAGTAAATCTATCATAGTTTTGAATAATGGAAGGTTTTCTGTAATTCTGTAATAATTGATAATTTCCTATGAAGGAGTTTTTCGGATTGCTCTTACAGAATAGCAATCATTGAATTTTTACGTTAGGAAATTCTACCACATTAACATTCATAACAGCCGTCAGAAACGTTGTTGAATCCTTGGTAAAAAGAAGGATTCCACCAATCATAGTCAGCGAAAAGCTAATTTTTCTTTCTTTAGATGCTGGTTACCACTGACGCTGATGGATGTGAACATGGCTATAAGCAAAGAACTAAATAAGAAACCCAAAGACATCGCTTATACCACACTGTAAAAAAAAACTGTAGAAAAACATAAATTTTCAAAAACAATGACTTTATGTTTACAGAGATATTCTGTCATGTAACATTCCCACCGCACTTCTACTTATTTTATGTAAAATAACAACTTTTATCTAGTTTTTTAGCTTATCTGTACTTAAACAGAAACTTACTGCATCGAAAACGAATACAGCTATTGGCAACATTATACTGAATCTTCGTTGGTTCAGTGGTAGCGTGCGTGCTTAGCATGCGGTAGGTAGTGGGTTCTATCCCCGGATATTAATTAATTAAAATTAGAAAAAACTCTACTAAAATAAGTGCATGTGCACAAGCAGAAAATTATTGAGAGGCAACAGAAAAATCTGTAGCTCACTTGACAGAAAGTTCCTTTTTACAGCATTTACCTGTAGGTAACAGCTTTTTTCTGTTTACAGGATTTTTCGGCCTACAGAAATTTTCTGGCAACTTTTGCTGCCAGAAATTTTCTGTTTTTTTGCAGGATTATTTTTTACAGTGCAAACTTTAAAGTTATGGATAACCAAGCATACTCACAAAAGTTAAAAAAAACGAGTTATACATCTCGAATAACAAGCACCCAAATGCATCCACCAACAGCGCTAACCTACATAACCAAAATAAACAGAGAATCAAAACATCCGTCCGGACTTTTCAATAAAGATCTTTTTCCGTTAGGAAAAAAAAGCATCTGAGAGCACATAAGAAGAGAGATTACACACATAACATCAAAAATTCTCCTGGAGAGAGAAGATACAGATTTTTCGAGAGAGAAGAAAGGTAAAATTTCTTCGAGCAAATAGAAGCTCCTCTCCTCGGGGGAGTGCGGTTCCACACATCTTGCTTTTCCCATTAGTTCTTGGGGAAGAATCCTGCTAGAAGAGTCGTCCTTTACCGAACGGTTTATGAAGGAAGAATGGAGATGAAGGAGACATCTTCTTTCTTTCAAATTAAAAGTTCTTTATTGAAACAGGGGAAGGGGCTTTCTTTTTGTGAGGGAAGGTTTTAAGTTTTTTATTTTGGTTTTGGGGTTTCATTTCTTTCAGGGGAAAGGGATTGGTAGTGAAGGTTTTTTAGGGATCTATATAAGTTTCAGAGAATGTGTTGTAAATGGATTTTAGGAGTAGTTTGGCTTGTAAAATATTGGTTTGACGAAAATAGCTGTTTTCAACTTTTTATCACCAGATTTAATGTTATATTTTAGGTTATTTATATCAAACACTTTAAAAACAAAGCCTATAAAATAAATGAACTAATATGCTTTAGATGTAGATAGTTAGCTATGTAAACCAGTCTGTACTTAGACGGGGTTATCGTATTCGATACTAGTGCTCCAGTTAAGAGATTGGAGCATTTATAAATAAAATTATTTTAAATCAATCTTTTTAAGTTATTAAATTTGTAACGTATTGTGTTATTAATAGAATAAAAAGATTTGCAGTTCTTTTAAAAGTTAGGTAAGGCAATCTTTTACTGCGTTATTACAAAACGTGGAAATATAAAAGCGGAGCTATTTTAGTTTATATAGTAACGGGAGTGATCACAATTATATGAACATCTTAAAACAATATTTTGTAGCAACTTCTTACTTTTTTCCCAAACCATTAACCAAAAAAAGTTGCGATTTTGTTTTAAAATTACTTTAAAAGTATATTTTTAAATATTTTAAGCAAAAAGAAATACCACAGGAGAGAATACCATAGTTATTTGGCCTTATTAGAAGAAATAAAACTCACGAAAGGTACAACAAAAAGCAACGCTACACGTTGAAATTTTTGAAACCGTCAGTAAAACTAGTTTAATATCATGTTTCACACAAACTTAAGCCCGTATTTGCACAGATCTAGAAGCAGCGGTAAACTGAGAATTTTCGGTACTTGAAATAAACTGATGGAGTACTCGAGAGCCAGGGAAAGATATTACAGAATTCCCCAGCCGAGTATATGCTATGCCCCATTCAAAATGCAGAAAGCTTTGTATATCGTCCATCAGATCCCTCAAGCCACGTAGTAATAATGCACCTCGAGCTTTAGGCTTCCCTGAATACCGTCAAAACATCATTTTCCAATACTCTGGAGAGTAGGAGTTCATATGCATGTCCGAAATCACCAGACTGATAATTCCTGCATGAGGCACAATTTTCTTGGAGGTATTCGAAGTCTGGCATCTCGAGGGTGTCTGGGATTTGCAAGTCATTTTGACGACTGGTTTAGCATATTTTGAATATGAACTGGCTGTAAGTGGTGACTTATATTAAGGCGGTTAAACTGTATTTTAGAGGTCTTGGTGGAAGTTTTGATGATTTGTCAATTAATCTACGTTTTAATATTGCTGTATCCAAAATTGTACGTAACTTTCAAATAATATGATTAGAGAAGGTTTATTCGATTTTGGGGTAAGTTGTCTTAAACTGGTCAGTGTATTTTGGGTTATTAAAATATTACGATGTAGTACCTATAATTTTATATCATAAGTGATCTATATTTTCTGATATTTCCATAGTGAAGAGTAAGATCAGGGGAAACGAAGAAGAGTTATATTTGGATATTGATTTAGATTTGGATTACAAGTAATTGGTTATTATAGTTTTTGAAACAATTATATTTTAATCTCAAAAATTAAATGCAGTATCCAATTATGAAAAATAAAAGAAAAACATTTGTTTTTCTTCTGTTTTCATAAAATTTTCCTTTGTCTTAACTGTGTGAAGTAGAAATTTATTAAAGATAAAACTTACAGTAAGATAAAATAATAGCTTATTTAATTTTCAATCATTATTAAAAGGTGGTAATTACTTTAACATTAATTGAAATATTTTTAATCAATCAAAATATACTTATATCAAACATTATATTTACTTCCATAATCAATTTAAATGTATTACTAGAATTTAAAGAATTGTATCTTAATGAAAGCACTAATTTAGTTACACACTCAAATTGGAGTTATTCATCAGTAAAAGAAGTAGCATAAAAAATAACCATTTTTATTCAGAAGGGAAGATTAATTACGTGGAAGTATTTTAAGTATAATCTGTTCCTTTAGAAAAAAAAAGAATAAGTACGTTGAATTACAAATCCCGACCCGGAACTTGGTTAAATTTTTGTTCTCGCAAAAAACCCTTAAAAAGGTTCAGTTTCAATTTCATTTAGAATTTAGATAGTCTTTTAAACAGCAAAAAGTATTGAGATTTATTTGATTTAATAATAATGAAACAAATTCATTTTATAAAGAAAAGCTCTTGATTAATAAATATCCACACAAGTGAAACATTTCGCAAAAATAAAGTAGGAAGAGGTAACAGATTTCATTCATATTTATCTATTCCATTTCTTGCGAAAATATGGTTAGACTGTTAAAATAAATCCTAAGCTAAAATTCCAGTTTTAATTTCTCTAAAAGGCTAGAAATATATAGGGCTATCTATCTATTCTAAAAAAAATTTTGGTGAACGGTTTCCAGAAAAAAACTTTTTAATTACTGAACCGTATCAATTCGTATCAACTCGATTTTAAGTATCAAACGTCCGTATTCTTCCAGGATTCTTGAGTAAGCTATTGGATTTTTCAAAACAATTATCAATTTTAAAAATAATCCCATTTTATTAAATTAGGGATAAGGTTGCAGTTACGTATCTATCTTAACAACCAAGTGACTCCATATTTTATGATGAAACAAATTAATTTCGCGTTTTAAAAATGTACTTTAAAATACTTTCCAAAACAAGTACTTTACAAAGATTGAAAGAAGTGAAATAGAAGCTTACAAATATACTATTTAATTCAAGAATTTTAAATATATTTACTGAAATTTGTAATACTCAAATTAATTGTTTGTAAACATTAAATGTCATGTAGGTTTTGTCTCTTATTATTTCCAATGGCTTAAAATTTATTGTTTAACAAGTCTGGGATGAAACAAAAATATGAATGATAAAACACTAGGTGTATTGACGAGTTGCTAGGTAAAATATTAAATTTTAAATATATTCATTTATTACCATTAAGAAAGATCATTTGAATGATTAATTGATGTACTTTTTTCCCGAATGTTGATTAACATTAGTTATTAATAGACTTGCTGAATATTTAAAACGCATTTTGATGATTTTATTGATATAACCTGTGACATATTTTTTGGAAAGTTACTTGACATTTCTTCTGCCAAGGTTTTAGTAGTTTAGTCGAAGGGGTTTAGTATATAATTTTTCTTTTACATTATGTTTAGTGAGTCAGATTGTATTTGCGCTGACAATTAATTAATCTCAAGGCCTGAATTTTGAACTGAAAATCACTTTGGCAAGATGTCATAAGATAATCTGATTTAAAATTCAAAATCGCCAAAGTCAAAAAGAGAGATGACGGAAAAGGTTTTTCAATTCCGTACAGTGTTTTTACGATTTTTTTATAAACTGATTAAGTGCAGTGGTTTTATGGCAATTGTGAAGCGATCCGAAAGGTACACGAAGAGTGGTCCAACCCCTTTAATTGTTCAATCAAGAAAGTGGGGTCTAGATATAGTAAAATGACCATGCCCTATCCGATGAGACAACCTTTAACGCCCTCTAGTGGAAACTTTAGGAGCTATAATTTTTATTTTAAAAACTTTTTGAGGTATGTGAAAAAAGCCAGTGACCAGGTTGTAGAGCAGCATCAATTCAGTAGGAAAAGACATCTTAAGCAGAAAAATATCTTGAATAAAACCCCTAAAACGCAAGCTCAACTAGGTTGAATTTACGTAGATTTTACGTCTAAAAACGCTCCACACGAAGCGAAAAGGAGAAATTTTCAATTTAATTAACTGTGAATACTTTTAGTCATTTACTTAAGCCATAAAAATGAAAATTTCTCATTTTCGCCTTGTGAGGAGCGTTTTAAGACGTAAACACTACGTAAATTCAACCTAATTGAGCTTGCGTTTGGGGGTTTTATTCAAGATATTTTTCTGCTTAAGATGTCTTTTCCTACTGAATCGATACTGCTCTACAACTTAGTCTTTGATTTTTTTTTCACATACCTCAAATAGTTTTTAAAATTAAAATTATAACTCTAAAGTTTCAGCTAGGGGGAGTTAAATTTGTCTCATCGGATAGGGCATGGCCACTTTACTATACCTAGACCCCACTTTCATGACTATATCTGTAGGAGTTCAAAAGTTTAAGGGGTTAGACCACTTTTCGTGGGACACCCTGTATATGATGGTTGTGAAACTTTAATTGGAAAATAAAAGTAACCGTGCTAAATATTTCTAGTTATCGAAACCAGATATTTTAATGGCAAAAATCCTTAAGGGAAGTCAAATAATCAGTAGATAGATTTAATTTACTTTTATGTTCTAAAAATATTTTTCATTATGAATACAATTTTCCCTATCGGCATTCCCATTTTAATAAACCATCATGATGAGGGGCATTATGACGAATAAAAAAATTAATTTCTGATATCCCACCATAAATGCGCTTGTTATCCATTTAGCAAACATGATTCTTTTGTGAGTCAAAATGAAACGTGGAAGACGCTTCAATTTTTAAACATTTGAAACACGATATTGTATTCACAATTGAATTATTCATACCACCCAATTCATTCATTTAGACGATGCAAATGGCTTTTCGAAATTGAAGAAAACTAATACTTCTTCCTTCATTCGATGTTGATCGTAATCACGATATTCTGAGTTTAAAATTGAGCGGAATTACCTTTTCCAACTAATGTATATATTTTTATTTCTTTCAAAGGGAGTGTTCTCCGACTAAATTCAATTGTCACTCAAAGTTACGTTTAGAAATTCTCGTTTTGACATGATTATGTGACATGAAATTCCCAGCGTTATGTTATTTTTTATTTCTTAAAGTGTAGAAACTTTAATTTGATGCGTGAGTTTTCATTATTATTATTAACAACAAAGTGAGTCTTGGATGAACGTTTATAATCGGATTCCTTCGTGGAAAAAGAAAACGCGTGTTAAAAACTGTTTCACAGAACCTGTCAAGGATTAAAAACGGAATTTGAAATGTGACAGCAATCTTAACTAGAAGAAATGTATTTTGACATTTATATATTTTCTAAAGTTAAATTATACGTTTTAAGAGTTTTAAATACCGTACAACATTTAATTTTGTTAACTTTAAAATCCAAAACATGCAAATGTCATTTTATAATCTTTTATATGTATCGTGTCAGAAATTTAAGATATAAGGACTAATTACAATAAAAATACAACTCAAAATATTTCTTAATTTATGCATTAGCATGGTGTTTTCTACAATTTTAAGAAAATCTTGAAATAGCATAATTATTTTATTGCTGCATAAGTTGCATCTTATATTTTGAATAAATAGTCGATTTTGCTAAATAAAATACGCCGTATATCAGGGAAGGGATGTAATATACGTCGTATCTAAAGGATTCTTAAAGATAAAACATTACTCGACTCAAAAAATGATGTACTATTGTCCCAAAGAAGGTACTAAAACTAAACTAAACTTTTCCCTAAAGTTTTTACAGCTATATGGGGATATTATTTCTATATAGTTTTGAGGAGTTTGCAACTTTCTTACACATTTCTTAACTCTAATCGATTTAACAATATAAAACAACAATAGGAAACACAATACGAGGCGTAATAGTTTCATATATATAGCAATATGGAACTAATATTTCGTAACTGTTTGTTTCTCTTCTCCTTCATCTTCATTATTAAACCTTTTTGTCTTCACTTCTCAATCCAATAGTTTTTTCTTGCTCTGACCATTTTTGATTCTTTTTCACAATGTCTTGCCAAAACTTACACTTCTACATTTTAACTATCCAAACTTTATAGTTCCAAACCATCCAAAATAAGTATTTATTTTATAAAACAACGTCATCAACAGAATTAAAAAACCAAATGCTGAGTTACAAACCAAAAACGTGAATTTTTTCAAAACAGAAATGACGAGCGCAACTGGAATTCTCTGAATTTGAAACTAATATTTCGTACTCCGTAAAAAGTGTAAATTCAACTTCTGCTCGGGCTGTCGGGAACTCAATTTCACAAGCCCCTACCTCTTTGGACGCCTAAGGCTCGCACACATACACACATGTCTAGCAAGTCAGCAAAAAGTGATCTCCTACGAACTGAAATACGTCAAGAGTGAACGATGTGAGAAAAATTCTAGTGTATTCTCTAAAGAGAGTCGAGCTAACACTATCGAAGTTAAGTTCTAGTTTTAAAGTGTTTGAGCCAAGAATAACTGAGTTAATTAACCCTTTGTTATACAACTTTTAGATTAACTAGGTATTGCTGCTAAAACATTTTGTCATAGCAGGAAATGTCAGAATTTATAAGTGTATAAATCAGTTGAGTAACTAAACTCGTTAAACCTTTTAGTTACGTAACTTTAAAATTAATGATGCAGTTTTACCAAATTACTTTTACTTAACATAAAGCGTATTTTGGAACTATTGTGTGTATAAAAATATTCTACAAACATAAATGCATTAGTTATTTTCAATTTCATTGGGGAATAGCTTTGGAATATAGCATACTATTGCTTGAGAAGGAAAAATAAAATATATAACACGTTACGGATCGCTAAATGTCACACAATTTATAAGGAAATTAAAGTACTTTTCATTTGTGACAAAAGTTCAAATAAATATTTCGAATTCGTCTAAAATAATTTTATAGTCGTATTACATGCATTAATGTATTTCAATGAAAAATGTTAGCATTAACGAATTAGGCGTTTTACATTTTAGCAAAATGCTTAACATCAAATAAATTCCCCTTATTCTTGTAATATTTCTCATTCAAATCCATGCCCTGTTCTAAACACCCTTCTTAAAGCAAGGATTTATGACTTTGATAAATGTTAATGCTTTCTTGAAGATTTAAGTGCTTACGATAAGTGTAAAGAAACATAAATCCTGGAATTGGAATACATTTAGAAAATGGATCAGATGTTTGTAATGTATAGAAATAATTTTAAACAAACATGTATTCTCTCTCATGTTTCATGAAACTAATTTCAATATTTTTAGAAAACTGAATAATGACAAAAGGAATAAAATACAAAAATATTTGTTATGAAATTTATAATATGTTATCCTGATGAAAAGGATAAATGTATACATAAGACAACTCATCTTAACATTAGAAATAACTCTACCCATCTCGATTTCTCATAGTAAAAGAACTTTTTATCTTACACTAGTCTAGGCCCTTGGTTTACAAATAATAATTAAAATAGTACGAGTTACATAAACTTTTCCTTAAAGATTCTTACTGTACGTATTAGACCTCAATCATTAAAATTTGATTTTGATAACTAATTTTAAACCGACCAACTTTCGTAAATGGACGTATGACAAAATAATGAGGAAGTTGAATGATTTTTTATATTTTTTTAATCGATTCTTCATGCAAAATTATTCAACTACCCAAAATTTGAGGCCGTTCGAGAAATTTTTTGATTGCCAAAAAAATTAACAAAAATCCCCTTTTTAAAAGCGCGCGAAAACGCCAAGAGTTTGAGATGTGACATCATCGTGGGATAAACATTGTTGGAAAGCAACGGAGTTGATGGTTTGATTGTTGACGTCATTGTATGGTGCTTTCACTTAGCGTTTTCAGTCACGTGTTTTTTTCTCGACTTTTAAATTAAAATATTTAATTACTTGTACATTTTTTGAAAAAGTGACTAGATATTTCATTTTACCATACAAAAAACCGTACGGAACACTTGAATGTTTACGAAAATCCGACACATGCAACTTCCTTATTGCGGGTTTAGACAACTATCAATTTAATTTAGAGAACCTGGATATAAATTTGATTATTACTAGTACAGCTGAAAATAATAACTCATACAATAAAATGTAGAGAAGTTCAAAAATCATACACAACTCATTTCCCAAACAAACGGCAAAAATATCGATTTCTACCCAGACATCTGCGAGTCCCAAAAGTGCAACAACCTCCCACATGTCACAGCAACTTACTGACCACGACAGCTGACAAATCCCATCCCCCCACGAAAAAACAAAATCCAACTCCTCTGGGGACCAGACTTTAAAAAAGTCCGCCCTCATTTTTTCCCTCCATGAGATTATTATTTCACGTGTAGTGAAACCTTGCAGGGTAAGAGTGCAGCTTGGAGGGTAAGGGGGCCTAATGCGATTTCGGCGTTTTTTTCAGACGCCTCTTTAAGTCCCCACTTTGCACAAAGGGTAGATGAAATATCGTAGTCCGGATTTCGGTGCTGTGGATCGGTGTGATTTCATGCTGCCGGGAAGGGTAACGTAATTATTTAGAGTGTGTGTTTGGATGGAGTAATAAAGTCAAAAGGGGGAAAAGGGAAATTGATAAATGGCGGGTTTCTTCTCGCTGTATTAAGTTTTGGTAATTTTGTCGGTGTGTTTTTTATGGAGGCAATGGTGTTGTGATTTGGAGTAATGTTCTAGCTAGTTTGTGTTTTATGGCGGTATTTTCCTGATAAGCAAGTTACCAGAGGACAATTTCGTTTACTTGACTTAATGTGATTAATCAGGAGTACCAATTTTTAAATAGTTTTATATGGCTTTGCATTTCTTGTCTGCAAAAGACTTTTACGATTACATGGATGGAATTTAGAACAGGATTTATATAAGGAATTATCATACTTAATTATGGTCCTTTATACAGGGAAGAGATTGACAAAAATGAAAAAAGTCTGAATACTGCAAGAATCAATAACCAAACCAAATAAATTTTCTCAGATATGAAAATTTACCATAGGAAAGATCCTCATAAACCAAGAACATGACAAAAAATGAAAAATATCTAGTTTTTAGTTGAAAAAATTCCAGTTTATAAGCTGATTTTTTCCCCATTAAATCTGAAATTTTTGTCTGAAAATCCTTCAAAAGTCTAAAAAATCTCATCCCTGTTTATAAGATGAAATTGGATACCAAAGAATTATACTTAAAAAGTAGTAAAAGTAGTTTATTTAGTTGTAAATAAACAAAAACTACAAATAAACACATGGTTTTTTCATCACTCACCCTTCAGGTGGTGTAGAAAATATCCATTCAAACAGAAGAAAACCGAGAAGTCAACTTACCTAAAAGAGATAAAAATATATTAATTAATGATGATTACACATTTAAATATAACCAAAAACTTATTCCTTCAAAAATTAATTTTAGAGGAAATAATAGATGAACAGAAAGGAAATAGTTTTGAGTAGCACTGAATTGAATAGATTAATAAATGTATAATAATGTATCTAAGTATTAAACATAAGTATAGTATATTTAACTGATCTCTTCACTTTATGATAGTTTTATAAATTTTATTTTACAAGTATTGTTATCTAGTGTATGTAACTTGGACTTAATTTTTGAAAAAGAAAGTAAGATGATGGAAAGTAAGATTTACGAAAAAGGGAGAGTAAATGATTAAATGATTAGTATATTTTAAAACGTATGTAGTGACATTTATATTTCCACAAATCCTCTGTTAAAGTAATAATAAACCTTTTCTATTTTAGTGGAACAATTCATTCTAGAACTAACACTCCGTGAATCTCTTTAATCAAAGTATTCTTCGGTTGACAAATAAACATCTTTAAACTCACTTTGATCTGATTGAAAACCATTTTACATTTTATTCAGTAATAAATTCCATGTTGACTATTACTTTACATTTTAAAAGTAAATAACAATCCAGTAGCTTTACATAACAATCTCTAGGCTGGTTAAAGGTTTGACAGATAATATCATTTATCGAATACCGTATATTTTTAGTGTATCCCAAATAGTAAAACAATTCTAAAACCCTTTTCCTAAGTTTGTGAATATAATCCCTATAAAATTATGAGAAACATTAAGAAGTATAGAAAAAAACCATCTCAAACCATGAGCTAACTATTAAAACTTTTTAGACCTTTCTCGTTTAATTTCGTATCAAGTAATAAATAAAACTACTAATAATTTTTTTGACAAATTTATTAATTCTAGGCAATTTCCATCATAACTATTTCATAAATAACATGTTTCAGATGGCCTACGAATACCTCAAATAATGAGGTATTTGCATGAGTGAGGGATTTGCTTGATTTTATACTTTTTCGCTACATTATGGTCTAAAACTCCCAAATTCCGATTTTTAAGTTCAAAAATGTGTTTTAAATCATTTAAAATTCAATTTTAATTTTGCCAAAACGTCAGAAAAGTCACGTTATCAGAAAACGGGCTTCTATTGGATGTGACGTCACAGCGCATGAGAACCATTGTGTTTTCAGTTTTCACGTGATCAGAAAACGGGCTACTATTAGATGTGACCTCACAGCGCATGATTTGTGATTCGAAAGTGTTTTCGCGCCAAAACAAAAAACGAAATTTCAAAAATTTATATCTCAGAAACTAGGCTACGAAAATACATGATGTAAACGTCATTCTTCATGGTTTTTTATCAACTATTTTAATAAAATTTAATCCCAAAACGTGAGAATACCTCATTGCTTTAATTTACTCTGAAATACTTATTATTTATTTATACTGCTTTTAAACTTTTAATTCCTTCAACTTTGTGGGTCTACCATAGACAAAGTAAAAAATTACTCAATGAACAAATGCCAAATATAGTAAAGCCAATGATAATACTTTTGCGTGTGTGTTCTTTTGTCGCATCTCATCTGCTTTTCGTGAGCACGTCATAGTTGCAGTTGCATTAGCAAGAGACAACGGGGCTTGACCAACGAAACGGTTCGAAGAATGACTATGGGTCAGGTGTGTCTGAATCGATCTAGGGTGGAAAGTCCAGTGCTCCGTTAGGTCTAATCGGTGTTCTATTTAAGGGTGTGGTTTGTTGACATTGGTAGTATGAATGGGAATGGAAGTTTCGAGTCGAAATATATGGTGTACCAAGCACCAGACAATTCAGTTTCGGAACATACATTTTTTTTGCTTTCAAGGTTGAGCTTGAATTAAACTGAAACATGATAAGAAACATTTTGCATATCAAGATATATTTTGAAAATGAATTGTAAGTTATTACTATGGTATTTATTAAAACAATACAAGAAAACTCTTAAAGAGGGGATTCGATTTAGAGGATTTTAGTAAAAGAGTATTTTTAGTTTTTAAATTTTAATAAAAAAAATCTTAAAATGAGACGCTTGGTTAAGATATCGGTATTATTTTTTCTATATAATTTTATTAAATAGTTATTTATGTTTTATAAGTTAAAAGTATAGATATCTACGATTTTATGTATTGCAAAATATCAGTAGTATATCTTTTTGCTAGTTTCGTGTACAGAAGCGTCACCTATGAATATAAACCTTCTGGATAAGCTAGAGTACTGAACCACTTCTGACGAATATAAAACCATTGTTTCTATTTTTCCTGTTTCTAAAATATCATTCCAAAACATTTTATTCCAATTTTAGTAATACACGAATGTTTACATTTTTAAAGAATAATTATTCCCAAAACCTACATTTAACGATATTTTAAGAAAGTTATAGGCATACAGTAACGTATATTTGTATTTTAAATATCATTACAATCTAACATATATATTTTTTAAATATCAATTTAAGTAAAATCTTCTCGTATTCCCTTTTTTACCTTCTAGTAAGTGAGGGATACAAAAAAACATAAGATGCAGAAAAATATTGAATTTTAATTACTTCACTACATTTATTAAGAACCCAAGCAAATTATCATTCACACAACTAACAAACGAAAATACCTTTCTCTAACACTTCCACACACCATACAAATGACCGAAAGAAATGTCAATAACCTCAAGAAAGTAAAGATTGACGAACCCATCAGCAAGAGTCGACATTAAACCAACTTTTTGCTGAGCTTGGCAAAAACTCGAGACAGAAAAATGCCACTGCTGCCACTTTCCCGTAACCAAATTCTATCGCTCACACGCGAAATTAACGAGCTTGGGAAATTATCAAGTCAAATGCTGGCGTAAACATCATCAATTTCAGGGCCAAGCACATCATCCGGCAGCTCCCACCGATAAATCACCAGAGGTGCTAGACAACGGGGGCACGTGTCCCTTTTCTTGGGTCCCCCATCTTGGAACGACATAATCGATTTCTCATTAGGAACCGGACGCTCTGTTGCATGAAGGCTTAATTTAGAGAGCAAGTTTTCGTCGCATCAAAGAAAAACTCCAAATCTTTTTCTTCTTCTTATGATGAACAAGAGAGAGAAAAAACATGTCTGATCGGGAGAAAAGGCAGGAAAAAATCTGGAAATACATAGCCATTCGGAGCACGTGAAAAGAAAATCGAGTGAGTCGAAAAAGTTTTAAGACTTTTTTTGTTACGAACAGTTTTTTTTATCCTTGTTCGGGTGCAAACGATTTTTTCTTTCTTTTACGTGTTGCATCCTTTGGTAACAAATACCGTAGGAAGTTGAAGTTTTTTTTTGTTGGAAATGTATAAATAATAACGACAGATGTGAGCGGAAAATGAAAGAACGTTTTTTGTGTGAATCATGACGCTTTTTTGCTGTTTGAAATGAAGTGAGAAAAATGTGTCTCATCTATTTATAAGGGCACTCTCATTTTTTCTTCAGACACATTATGAATGTAAAAGTTTGGTGGAGTTTTTATTTATTGTTTTATTCTGCACTTTGTTTGTCTTTTAATGAGAAAGGTGTACGATTAGAATTAGATTGTGTGGAACAAAGTATCTTTTTATAATTTAAGTGGCATTCCATGTTTTTATAAGCAATGTTCTATTTTTTTCAAAGGAATAATCAATTCCTAATCTGGGAAGGAGAAATATAGTTTGTTAGAAACAGAAATTTTGTTTTAAAATTTGATTTTACCCCACATAAACATTCTCCCCATTGCAAAAAATATTATTCTTTTATTTTTTATGACCTGTATGATCTACGTGTTTTTGTAATGTGAATCGTCGCTTTTTTTTACTGTGTGAAATAAAGTGTGAAAAATGTTGTCTCATCTGTTTATAAGGGTGCTCTCATTTTATTTTCATTGAAAATACTGAAGATTGTTATTGAAAAACTTAAGCACTTGTATAAATATTAAGGAATTTACCGTACAAGGAGAGTAATGCAGTTCCAGCACACAATAAAAAAGCATTATTTTTTCTAGTATGGAAGATACTGATACAAACTTACGTATAAAAATTATGTAATGGTTTTTACAAAACGATTAAATGTGAAGATGCTTTAATTAAAATAAATAAAATAAGCAAGAGCAAAAAAATATTTTGTTTAATTTTATCCCACCGTCTCACAGAACTGTGTGGTATAGATAATATAAAACTGGGGGGGGGAAGAAAAAAATAACCACTACTTTATACTCAATTCCTTTGAAACTTAGGGTCATTCTCCACAGACGAGTTCAACTGGAGTAACATGTTGCTTTGACCAAGAATCCCTAGAACACTTCCATAACATTGAATAGAAGTTGTATTTCCGGTTCAAACTAATATAAGCTTAAGTGATCTTGAGCTTCGTTTCTTTACACAAATGTATAAGTTTCTGTATATGTCTGTATAAGTTTCTTTATAATTTATTTGTGCGATCCCTCTAAAAATATTATATCTCTGGGAAATTATTTGTTAACTGCAAACTTCACCCTTTCTAATAACCATTATTTAAAAGGCTTCTACTTAGAAATGATGAATAGCATATTGTTCCACACTGTTTTGAAACTAGGAGAGATCTCAGTAGAATAATAAAGGAATAGTTAGGAAGTTGAAAAAGAGAAAAGTTTCTTTGAAAATACACACAGTTCTCTCTAAGGTTTACTAAGTATAACCCCAACTTTTAGAAAGTCATCCAAGTGCAACCCATCTGTATTCATCAATCTTCTTTTCTCAGACGTGGAAAGTGGCGAAACCATTTTCAAAATTCCACATAAGGGAATTTTATTAAGAACCTTTTTCAGGGGTTTACAGGGCAAGATTTCTATATCAGCACTTATGAAGTCGTTGAGGCGCCATTAAAGATTCGACGAACCCCATTTATTCTGAGGAGTGGAAATTCTCTTTGACAGTTGTCATCGAACTTTCATTTACTCAAAGGATAAAAATTATTGAATTGCACTGTAAAGGAAATAGTGTCAGGATAACATTATTCAAAGATTGTCATGAGTAGATTTGAGAAAGGTTTGGGGGTAGTTAGGGATTGAATTATTTATAATGATTTGAATTTAAATACTAAAACTTTTCTCGAATATTTATTAATATTGTTACACATAACGGTTAACTGAAATATCACAATAATGCAAATCAAATAAGTTGACTTAAAAGTTACTTAACGATAGAAATTGAAAGTACAACTAACAATATAGCCTAAAAGAATTAAAATATTTTTCCTGTAGAAGCATTTAAAATACATACAATAAAATTAAAATATGTTAAGATAAATATTGATTGTTATTTACCATTAGTAATATTGTAATTGAGAAGAGTTTTACTAATAAGAGAGTGTACAACTTTAAATCTGCTCATTAAAAAATATGCAGCGTTGAGTATAAATTCAAAAGCTGTGACTGCAAACTTAAATAGCTGTGGAAATATAAATATGAGCTACAATAAATTATACCTCAGTAATATGCGTGTTTATTGTATACTAAAGATAAAATAA
Organism: Tetragnatha versicolor; assembly: GCA_024610705.1. NCBI lineage: Eukaryota > Metazoa > Arthropoda > Arachnida > Araneae > Tetragnathidae > Tetragnatha > Tetragnatha versicolor. The sequence continues at coordinate 6,579,077 of JANDEH010000011.1, read as the reverse complement.
ACTAAAAATATTTCCCTCTATGGGAGCTATTTTTTATAAGAAATAAGGAATTAAGAAGGGAAATGGATTTGAAAAAGGGAAAAATTACTCTTAATGAAGACCACCTTCTTTATAGGATAAAAGGTCTATGATAAAAACTTACGTAAAAACAGTAATCCTTAAAAGTTTCTAGAAAACTGGAAGTGTTTTGGAACTTATTTTTCTCTTTGTTGCAATCGTAGGGGGAGTGGTTCGAAATTAGAACGGAGTGGAACACACAATGCTTACTCATCCGCTGAAGAGCGAATTTAGAAAAACGAATCTGGGCATTTCCGGTTGAACTTTCTTTGTTGCGGTAGCTTGCGGCAATGCGTCGCGTGCGACTTTTATTCTCTTTTGCTCCATTTGCACTATTTCCAAAAAATGATTCCATCGATGTACTAATTGAGTTGAAGAGCTAATTAATATCAATTTGAAAAGTGTTTGAATGAGTAAGAAGATTGAACGAACAGAAGCGAAGAATTAAAAAATTTGGGAATAATTTTTATTTTAACTGGTATCAAACATTTCGAAATACATAATAAGGAACTATTTATTTTGAATGAAAAAATCTCTCTATATTAAAAAAAAGTTACTGTCACCGCTGCCGCCGCCGCTGCCGCCGCCGCCGCTGTTTCAGGAAATTTAATTTTTCAACTCTTTGAACTCTGCTATCGCAAAAACTACTTGATAGAAATTTATGAAATTTGAAATGTTTGTAGAGGAATATTTGGGGCACATTCTCAAACAAAAAGCTAACTGATGTGATAATTAGTACTGGGGTATTTTTAAGGTCAAAGTTGAAGTTTTTCTTTTTTCGCCGCGTAATCCAGTTCAGCGAAATCTAGAAGCAGAACTATGATTTTTTGCAGCCTAATACTCTGAAGTATGAAGATGTGCACTACGTCACCCTTTTTTCGAATTTCGAATTTGGTTTAGAGTAATTAATTTTTTTATTTTCGAAATTTTTGACACTTTTTCGTTTTTTTCTATCTAAAATGAAAACTAATCACGGCATCAATATGATTTTTTAAACACTTGTATTATTATTTTTTAGAAAGAGATTGGCGTTTAGTTCTTTAAAAAATTCTAATTAGTTTTGGAATTATTAAGCATCTAAGTTTTATTTTTTTCATAGTTTTAGTAGGTCTTTATCAGACGTGTTTAATCTCTCTATTCTAAAAAAAAGTTTTTGGTAAACGGTTTCCAGAGAAAGGCTTTTTAATTACTGAACCGAATGACACATATATGGTATCAAAATGTCCGGATTCTTTCCGGATTTCCGAGTAGGCCCTTCGATTTTTCAAAAAAATTCTCAATTTTAAAATATTTCCATTTTTTTAGATAACGGATAAGGTCGCAGTTAGAAAGCAAGTATTGTCAATCAAATTATTATGCATCCAATCACAACGACCGATTGACGCTATATTTTAAGATGAAACATGTTTTTTCACCTGTTAAAAGAGTACTTTCTTGATGAAATATCACTCAAAAACTGATAAAAACATGTTTTAAAACTTACATGTACGCCATTTTAGACTAAAATTTCACACTTTTTGTCCAATATTTATAAATTTTTAGCCTGATTTTATCGAAATTAATTGTAAACATAGAGTGATGTTTTGTCTCTTATTATTTCAATTGCTTAAACGGTATTGTTTAACAAGTCTGGGTTTAAAAAATATGAATGATATACACTAGGCATATTATACTAACGAGTTACTTTAAAATAATGGTTTTTGTTTGGTCCGAATATTGATAAACAATTTGAATTATTTTTATAATCATAGATTAAAAATAATTAAGATGAATATTTTTAAAAACATTTCGTTTAAATTTTTGATAAGTTCAAGTTAATATACTATATTCAAACTTTTTAGGGAGATTTATTCATGGAGGGGATTTGGTGACGTATTTTTGGAAAGTTGGTTGAAGTTTTTTCTGTAAATTGTGTAATTGTTTTATAAAGCGTATTAAGTTCAGCGAGTTGGAATTTGTGGGTATTGCGAAGCAATTCCAAAAGGTCCTGCGTCAGCAGTTTACGGGGGTTGGCGAGCGATAGCGAGCAGGGGGCGGTAGCTCCCTAGTATTTTTAAATTTTATATTTGCCTGTTCACTAGATTGTCGCGAGCACGGATATTAAAAGTTTTGAGGTGCACATTGTTGCTCTAAGTTTGCTAGCGATATAGTATAGACTTGGTTAATAATATTTTAAAGATACTTTTTATTTTACGATATTTTTTGAACCACTAGAGAAATAAATAATTTAACTTTATGGAGTGTTATTTGTGCCGATGAAAGGAAGAGAATTTTCGGGAAGTTTGTTTCACTCTGCTAAAGATCGATTGCAGATATTACAGATCGCTTCGAGATCTGTAAAGAACTGCATAGCAGTTACGGGGGTTGGTGAGCGTAAGCGAGCAGGGGGCGGTAGCCCTCTATCCATTAAATTATTGATAACTTAAAAGGGAATATTTCAGTAATAGTTTTATTTTGATATTTTCGTGGTAATGATCCGAATTAAATTATTGAAAAGTTTGAGAGATAAAAAGTTTCGATATTGAATGATCATTAACTATACTATGTTCATTTAAAATTAGCGCCTGAGACGTAATGTATTAGAAGCGTTATTATTCCACTTATCGTCGAAAAAATTTTCTTCTGCTATGACAAGGCAGCCTAAGCAGAAGTAGTTAAAATACTGTAAAAACAATCGGTCACTGAAGTTGTCTGATGAGCGGTATTAAGCATTATTGAGCGTTTTTGATCCTGTTTCAGGCGCCTATTCTAAATGAATAGACTATAAGCAGACAATTTCCAGGTTTTACTGGATAGTTGAGATGAAACAAGCGAGCTCTGCTCGCTAAGATCGCGAAGCGATCTTCAAAGAACTGCGAAGCAGTTTCGGGGGTTGGTGAGCGATAGCGAGCAGGGGGCAGAGCCCCCTAGTAAAATATATTGAAATATGTAGATGGGCTTCTTCTACAGAACTTCTACATGTAATGTGAATAATTTATAATAAGATATTATGCATATGGTATACATCCTTCAACTGAATCATTAAATATATTTATACTACAACATTTTAAAAATCATTATCATATTAAATCATTAAATGTACAAATACTACAAACGTTTAGTTAGTTTCCCCCCTCTGTCCAACCATATGTCATTTTAAGGAAATTTCAGAATAATGAGGAATTGAGAAAATCCTTAAATGATGCATAAGCGATTATTTATTATGATGAAAAAACCACTTACATCAAACCGTAGTACATGGTAATTTCGGAAACAGCAAACCCCACCAAATAAAAAATCCATCGTATACAAAGTATTCCTAAAAAACAGGAGCTCCACCTACTTAATTGTTTCTTCTCTGCACAAAGTACAAGTAAACTCACAAAAAAGTAGCTTTCAACAATAGAAACATTGCTTTTACAGAGGAAAAAAATACAGAACAAAAGTTTTTTTGGAAAAAAACATTCCAGGGACTCCAAATTCATTTTCACGGGTCATAAATAGTCGAAAAGTTACCAAAAAATAACAAACCCCAAAAAAAACACCTCTCCCCACCCTTCTTCGTCCCCTAAATCACATTAGAGCCCCCTAAAAAAGAGAGAGAAGCCAGACATAAACAACCATTAAACACAAAAGGGGAAAAAGTCAGCCCAGCGTTTCGCAAAAGAAAAGAGAAATCAGACGTAACAACGGTGCGGCTATTCATCTTTTTGAACCGTACACAAGCGGGGAAAATCCTGGCCTTAAATCTGACTTAAGCGCCTGAAAAAAGAAACCGGGCGTAAATGTTGAACATGGTCACGATGAACGGCTTGAGAATAAACAGCGATGAAGACATCTGAAAGGTTCGCTACTAAAAAATGTGAGCCTTTGAATCCTTTTGTTTCATTGCAAATTGCATTTCTCGCATAATGTCGTTTTGTGTCTGTTGTTTTCATTTAAATGAAGAGTAGTTAATGTTTAACAACATTGAGACCTGACAGTTTTGATGATTAGGTTAAGTTGAAACCTTAAAATACCTCTGACTGTATAAAAATCACCTAAATTATGACGAACAACAGAATTTCTACTTAACAAGCCTTTATAAACCAACCGCCACGAGAAACACTTTGACAGAAATTAATGTCATGAAAAGAAGTTCAAATCTAAATAATAGTCACCCCAAAACGTTTTTTCGGTAATAATGAATTGCCATCACCCCCAAAATCAAGGGGAATGATCCGTTTATACAACAATCGCCATAATATTGCACGACGTTAAAAGTTTTTCTCTTGCCGGTAGGTCTATTTGATGTATGATTTTTAAAATCCCTTGGCTCTTATTTAAATGTGGGTCAAGTGATCTAACTACCCATGAAATTTGGTGTAATGTGTACACAGTCACAACACAAACGTTCTAGATTTGCCCAATTATTGTCATGTATGGCCAAATTTTGTTTAATTCTAGTTTGTTACGTTAATTTGACATACTTGGTATAAGCTTTGCTACTAAGGCAGGCGTTTGAGCAACAGAAAAAAAATTCGAAAAACCAAATATTATTCTAATGAATCTAAAGAATATCAAATATTCTTTTCGATAATGTCTCTATTTACCAGGACTATTTTCCGCTTAAAATCTCTAACTACAAATAAGAGAATAGCCGTCCAGTGACACAGCTCATCCCAAATACATCAAGTTTACGTAACTGCTAACTGCTACTAGAAATGAATGAATGACTACTGTCGAACCAACGATAGTAAAAGGGTCACGTGATTTTGATATACTTGGAGGGGAGAAAGGAAGAAGCTGAGGGGCAGTTGATCGAAAGAGGAAGATACATTTACTCCCTCTAACCTTAGTTATACCCACAGAGTATAGAGCTTAAAAGAGTGTTCATCTCCATAGACGCTAATGACAACTTTTTTAATAGGGCTTTTCCCAAAGACAAATCTCAGGTCTAACGGACCCGCCTCCTTACCTCCTATAGCTCCACCTCCCACCTGTCCCTGTCACTCACCCACTTCATTCGCCCACTGAAGCTGTCACTCAAAGTCATTTGCTCAATCAATCGCATTTAGCTTTTTCTGATTGGCTGCTGAATTGAATTATAATCTGAGAGCTGAATTAAATTAATTACCTTAGGAGGAAAACGGCCGTTCGGCATCTCTGTTAAGCTCTATACTCTGTGGTTATACCCTCTATATACATAAAAAATCAGTATATTTTAAATAAAATAAAATATACTGAAGCAAAAAATCACGTGACCCCTTTTACTATCGTTGGTTCAACATCGTTGGTTGCAATTGTTTGCATCGTTGGTTTACAATCGTTTTTTATCGTTGGTCATATATAGTATACATGACAAAAATTGAACGAAACTTCAACGTTTTTGATGCTTGGGAGTTCATGTGTTTTGTAAGACGAAAATTAAAATTTTCAAAATATATTCCTTAATTGAGATTTAACGATGAATTAATCACTAAGTCAATTTCACCTCAGAAATTCTGACCCACTAAACTATTCATCTCAACCACGAAAATCAATATGTTGAAAAGCACAGTAGCTCACAACACACCGTTTGAACCGTTTTCCATTTGACGTAATCTCGAACCCATACACCACCAATTCACATCGCGCGTAATTACCTTTCTCGTAAAACTATCCGAAAACGATTCCCAATTACACACAATCCCACAACTTGAGCAAACAGTTGAAAAAGTCTCAAAATGATTAATCAATCCCTGGTACAAAACGAGCACTTTAAACCGAGAATTGAGCTTTCTAAAGAGGGAATTGAGCTCTCCTAATCCACATGAACCGCATTTAATTTACATCGATTTCTCCTTACCTCGCCGCACGAGGTAAAATAACTCACTTGATTAAAACAGCGGGTAATCGCTTATGCGATGGAAAAAATCAAGAAAGTTAAGAATAAAGGGCACTTAAGCCTTTTAACGACTCAAGGGCATAGGAACTTCGTCAACCGAGTCTTAATAAGCCCACAACTCTTGTTCCGGAAGTTGTAGCAATTTTGTTATTAAAAGAAAATGGGGGATTTTCTTTGAGAGTTCTGTAATTAAAACTGTGGGAGACTTGGCAGGCAATTTAGTGCCTGCTTAGGATACAAGGGGTGCTTTCGGTTATTCCGTGATGTTAAGGGCATCCTCATGAGCAAAAAATATCATTGCGGATATTAATCAGATTTAAAATTCAAGGTGCACAAATTCTTAACTTTTGATAATTTATTACTAATTTTTTTTCTAGATTTTGATTGTTAAGTGGTTAAATTTGATTGTAATAACTAATGAAATGCCCAAAAGAAAAGGAAATGAAAAAAAAGCAGAACTAGTTAACTGTGTGGTTACAGATAAAAACTACTAACTGACTTACATTTTCTTCGTAATGGTAACGATTTAGAATTATAACTTTTAGCATTTAATTCAGTATGAAATCTAAAAAATACATTTAAAGCTTTAAATTTAATCTAATTTCTAAATTATTATTGATATAATAATTTAGAAGTTTATTTATTTTTAACTCATATATCTCAACAATCAACCCAGTGTAATTTTCAGTCCATAACGATAATTTCTTTGGGCCAAAAGGAAAATTTAAAAAAAATCAGAAAAACATTCAAAATATTACTTGTTACAAAGTTGAGAGAAAATTGTAAAAATGGCGAAATATATTTTTTTCATCAATCGAATACTTAGAAATAAAAGAAATTAATATCCTTAAAAGGATACTGGATAAGAAAATCAAGGAGTGACAGTATCCATTAAAAAGAATGATGTAAAACAATAAAAAAAACTTATAGTAGGATAAAAAAAATAGGATAAAATATGAGATCTTACGTCATGAATTTTTTCCTCCCTATTTATTGTGCTTGAAAGAAAATCTTCTATGACAGTGATGGGGGAAATTCCAAGACCTATAATCTGCAGTTTGTCTTATATGAAAGATCCATTGTAACATTCAGTTTTTTTGGTGCGTAGTACGGATTACTAAAAAATTTTTTTCGGTGTATAATTAAACGATTTCTTGTTGGGAATGGAATAAAGACAATTGTTCAGAATAAACACGATTAAAATTGAAACAATTGAGCTCGTATTTTTCAGGAAACAACACAATTTATTTCAGGTACTAAAACAATGCCCAGAGTCATTTATAAAGCTGTTTTTACGCTAGACATTTCATTAATTAAAAGAGAAAGAACGGAAGAATCAGTTAAAGGATTTTTTTCAATCTTTGCTTTAGAAAACAATTATTTTGGAGCCTCTGAATAATGATACTGCATTTTAAGAAAAATTAAAGCGCTCTCAAATACAAAATCCTTTACAAATACCATGGATTTACTTGGAAGTAAAGAAATAACTGGAATGGGCTATCTGGTTCAGAAATATTAAAAGAAATAGGTTTATAAATACATTAACATATAAAGGCGTTTTATATGTTTTGCCTGCTTAAAAATATAGTTTAAAAGGGTTTAGACACAAATCAGGGATGGGAGTTTTATTATGTAGCAAAGTCTTAAAAGTATGCTGTAAATCCTCTTTGATGCATTTAAGTTTCAGAAAAGAGTATTAAAGCAACATGACTAGGATGACTAGTAGAAAGCTTTATGAATTTGATTACGGTTTGCGACTTATTAGAGTTTATCAAAAGATGGATTATGGTAAGTAAAAGGAATAGTAAAGTATGATAATTTCTATTTTTGCATGGATATGAATTTTAACTTTAATTCATAAGCAGTTTTGATGTCCTGTTTTGTTAAGCTGCATTAATGTCTTCTATATACAATATAATACATATTATTTTTAATTACACATAATTATAAGATATATAATCATTTCATTTACTTTTTACCGTGAAAATATTAACCCCCCAAACATTTTCTTGATTTACACCCCTATATCTTCTTAAAAACTGAAGGTATAACAAAACACATTAATATTCGTTTTTCTAACAAGTTCTTAATTCAAAAAGTAGCAGAGACTTTTGTACCTTTAGACAAAAAAAATCACGCTTTAATTTTTTTAATAACTTGATGAAATTTGAGTTCACATAAGCCTAGCAATCTGTTCTTCCTGCGGACAGACCAAGTTTTACCTGTGGACAGCCTTTAAAAGTGAAGTTTTAGTTAAAAAAAAGTTCATAGTTAAGATTTCTTATGTACTAGAGAGCTTAAACTGCTGAAGTAAATGTAAGCTTTTATTTTCTACATAATTGAAATAGAGAATGTGTTCGAAAATCAAAATTATAACGCAATACTCATATTTAAACTATGTAAGACCAAAAGTCTTTATTTTAGATTTAAAAGTGATCAATAGATGCATTTTCCTTACTTATAAGCGCAAAAATTTGAAGAATGGATTACATTACAAAGTAGTCTGTTTAAAACTGTTTCCAACAATAGAAAGATCAAAAATTTTATATCCGTTTGTTACTTTCCATTGTTTACCAACAATGCAAAACAATATAAATTAGCAACAATGATAAAGCTGTTTTAAGAAAATTACGACACAACTGATTTTTTCTTGAGCTAGCAAATTGTGCGTTTTTTCAAGTGATATAAAAAAGCGATTAATATGGATATGTCAACTGTTTTCGGTGGATGTTTCGTCTTCCCGTGTATTTGGGGAGTGTGCCAGCTGGTGATAACAGCAAACCCAGCCTATGCAGTGTTCTTGCTGGTCGTTGGATCTGTGGTCAAGGCTTTGACTGAGCAGGTTGGCTCTGGTGAGCAGGATTCGGACAGCCAAGCTGAGGAGATTCCGGAGGACCAGATGACTGTCGACGCTGTCGAGCTCCCAGCTATGGGATTGGATGAGTCTGGTGGGGACCACCTCATGGCTGGTGATCTGCCTGGCTGTACCAACAAGCTGGTGGAAGCTCCAGCACCTGATATTCCCACCGTTGGAGATGCCTCTCCCTCTGGCCTGATGATGATGATACCTACAGTCTCGGTAGAAGCTCCAGTGACTGAGGACAAATCTCCTGTGATGATGGAAGACACTTTAGTCAAGGTGACCAACGGACCAGTGATCATCGAGGAGAAGCCGTTTCCCGTTGCCTGGCAACCAGTGCATGTCCAGAAGCACGCTGTTGTCGGACGCGGCCTCAACTGGAACAACGTGAGGAGGAAGGCGGACTTCGCCCCCAGCCTGTCCTACATAGAGGATGAGTTTTACGGAGGACCCAACTACGTCACTATGGTCTAGCGAGGAGTTCCGGTGTCAAGACCCAAGGACACTCTTCCGGTCATTGATGTTGGACGCAAGCGGGGAGGAGTTAGGAAACTCCTGGGGTGGTTTTGCTTTTGCTGCCACTGATGAGATGTTTTGTAAATATTGTATATAGTTTTGATATTGTGTATGTGTTCAATAGCAATAGCAATAGTACCATTCCATAGCCCGACCATCAATAGCAATAGATGGGGGGGTGGAACTCGACGTGCAGCCACCTCCACGTGGTGAGTTCTGGGCCGTTCTTACAAAACGGGCGAAGAGCTGCACAATGAAAGTAAACTTACCAATTATTCGAAAATTTCTCATTTTTCAAGCAAAATTACGCACCCAAATATTTTTAAAATAAATATTAAAATTTTTTTACTGTTTTGAGCTTTTACAATGAGGTTAAAAGCGAGAATATTTCTTTAAATTTTATTCAAATATTATCTTAAAAGCTTTGAAAAATGTTCATTTTTAAGCATTTTTATAAACTTTGCGCTCGATGCGCGAACTGAAGATATTAACCGATGTCAAAAATTTTTGAGCAGTTTTTCTTCTTATTACAAAAGACAACTTTTGCCATGGTATCTTTTTGAATTAAAAAAAGGGTTTTTTTTGCTCCACCCTAATATGGATACTTTTTAAAGTTTTCTATCAATATAAATTTTATAGAATAAATAATCAATTAAAATTGATAAATTTCGCTCCCCACGATCGGATACACCTTTTATTAACTTTCCATGGCAAGCTGCTATGGATTGCCGTAAATAATGGCAGGTCTCTGGATAAGAGACCAATTCCCGCTATAATTGCCAATTGCTAAACGGTGATTTAGATGATTTCATTATTAGCTATTTTAGTGGTGATTGCTCGTCTCGTGAAAATAAGATTAAAAACAACTTTTCCAGTTTCAGAGTCGACTCCGCTTAATGTGATCACGTTTATTGTTATCAATCAGATTATGTTATTGAAATCAACGATCATTCCCATTTTATTTAAGTAATTTAATTGCTAAGTACATAGAGTAAAATTGTTTTAAATTCTAGATTTATTAAGATTACATAATTTTGATTTTAAAGCACTAGGGAGCTACCGCACCCTGCTCGCTATAGCTCACTAACCCCCGTAAACTGCTTACGCAGGACCTTTTCGAATTGCTTCGGAATTTCCACAAAATCCAACTCACTGAAATTAACTCACTTTTTGAAACAATTAAACAATTTGCAGAAAAAACGTCGACCAACTTTCCAAAAATACGTCACCAAATCATCTCACTGAATAAATCTCCCTTAAAAGTTAGGATATATATTAATTATCTAAATTATCAAAAATTTAATCGAAATGTTTTTAAAAATATTCAGCGTAATTTTTTTTAATCCATTATTATAAAATTAACCATTTCTAATTGTTAATAAATATTTTGACCATAAAAAACCATTCACTAATGAGTATTTAAGTTTAATATTTTAAAGTAACTGGTTAGAATACCTAGTGTTAATCATTTATATTTTGTTTAAACCCAGAAAGTACTTTTAGAGCTTAAATGATAATTTAAAGGAACTAGATTGATACATGTCGAAATTTCCTACTTATAACATAAATAACAAGGAATTTTCAAATCGAAAAGTTCAGAGTCCGAAGGTATAACTGTCTTTAGTTACAACAGCCTCACTTACCATTCATATTAAAAACATACTTTACAATCAAATTTCTATAAAAAATAAGGATAAAAAATAAACGAATACTTAACACAGAAATATAACTTCCACACAAAGTCCTTTACACAAGTACCATGTAGAAAAATACCCCATCCAGGATGTTTTTACCCCAAACAAAAAAATCCCTACATTCGGTCATTTGGACGGCAATCATCAGACATAACTGTCCGAATAGCCCTCACTAGTAACGGTCACCCTGTCGAAAATGCCCGATTTATGTGATCTCCGGGGCATAAGACGGGGCCATACACTCCCATTCCACCGGTAACGGACATCCCCGTATCTCGCCTCCCGAACAGGTGGTAGAGGTAGCGGGGGAAGAAATAGCTGTTCGAAGGGCAAAATCAATTTTCCCCGTTTGCCCCATTGTTAAAAATAGCTCTCTCGTGCTGGGGCGTGCGGACGGAGCGTTGTTATGTAGGGCGTCGCGAAGAAAAGATTCCGGGAAACGCTGAGGTTGGCTTTGTGGGTGGAAATAAGTGGTTTCTGGGGAGGAGTGAGTCTTGTGTCTGTTTTGGGGTGAAACACGAAGGGATTGTATCGCTGATGTTGTAACCGTAGAATAGGTTGGCGTGGAAGATAAAGTTTTTTGCGATAGAATTTGGTTGTTGACAAAGTTTGCGGACTTTTTAGCAATCAAATAACATCAATCATTCTTTTCGAACGCTTCATTGCTATAAAATTCAAAGGAGGTACCTATCTCATTTTTTATTAAAACAAACAAAAACTTCCCTAGTACCAGATTGTATCACACGGGGCTTACAGAACTGAAACTTTACAAGAACAAACACCACAATACTTATAAGAAAAAATGTTTAAATTCAAGAATATATCGGGAAAAAGTTAGTAAGAGATCTCCAGAAAACTAGATTATTGATAAACTTAAGAAAACTAAATGATATTTTACTGGAAATTATAGTTGGCTGATATTTGGAATCTCACTGGAATTAGATATCTTACTTACACCATTTTTTCACGAAAAGCAATGTTTTATTGCATTTTAGCTTTTTAAGTAGGTATACAATATTTTTTTATGTCACTCCTGAATAATATTGAGGCTACACTAATGTGTAAAATGTAAATAATGTTTAAACTGTTTTTCAACAAAAATATATTCAGCTGCTCAATTCAAATTATTTTACATTGCTCTTAGACGAATAACTTACCCAAATTGCTTACGATTATTTGGGTACATTAGAGCAATCTAATCTATCTTTGGGTACATTAATCATTTTAGAGTGGAGAATTCAGCATTTTAGTACCCTTTTATCTTTTAATTTGTTTATTAATTTGCCTTTTTTATTACACATACGTATAATCCAATGCTATTAAAATAGGATTACCTTTTTTTTCTAAAACAGGATGTCTGAAGATAAATTTTAAAAAAGTTGAATAAAGTAAGGAATGAAAGATTTAGATATGAATAAAATAGTTTATCTTATTTGTTTGTTTTTTAACATTTAAAACTTTTCTGAGTACAGAAAAAACGCATGTACCTCTCCAACTTACTTAATTTTTCTATTCCCATAAAAAAGTTTAATTAAAAGAATTTTTTAGGGTTGTAAGAAAACTGCGTGCCATACTTTTACTTTGAACATTTGTTTTAATGAGAAAAGAAATGAAGAAAAAAATGCCCCAGTGTTAATAAGTTTAATCATACGCATCCTCCAAACAAGTTATTTTTGAAGCAGTTTTTAAATCAACGAAAGGAAGAAAATTAAGACTAAGCTCCAAACTTTTTTAATATCCTAAGTTTTTTGAGTTGTAATTACACCATCTGTATATTTTAATTAATATCATGATTAAGATTGAAATAAGTTTACAAAGATGAGATAGTTTGAGTTTAACGTATTCAAATAAGATATTCACCAAATGTCGAGGACTAGTTTCGAAATTGAAAGATTGTTTGTCGAGTTCAAGCTACCTCAAAACATTAAATTTGAGAAACATTTTGAGTCGTACAATACGCGGTTCTTTTGTATTTAGATACATTTGGATAAAAAGTTACATATAACTCAAGAGGTTAGAAGAATACAGTGCGACACATAATTATAGGTCCACCGTAAATTCTCGGAATTTTTGAAGTTGAAGTTAAAGTTAATATTTGAAATTTGCATATATGAAAAAGACTTGCCTTTTCAAATTAAAAATATGCAAATTAACCTGGTGCCGCGCATGCGCAGTAGTAATTATGAATTTAGAGCTAATTTATGCGTCTCATAATTATAGGTCCACGCTCAATTTTCTTGTTATAAAGGCATGCAAATGAATTTGGTGCATTTAAATAGTTAGACGCAGCTATGGCCCGTGGTTTAAAGCTTTCTGAACGTGAAAAGGGATTAATTAAGGGATACAGTGACCTTGGATATGGAGTAAGAGAAATCGCTCGTAAAATAAGCTGGTCTCATAATGTAGTTGGAAATTTTCTATGAAATAAGACCTGTTATGGAACAAAAAAACATCCTGGACGCCTCTCCAAGCCATCTTCCCAAGATAAGCAGCGAATCATTAGATCAGCATCCAATTCTTCTATATCTCTGAAGGAGATTAAGAGGAAAAATGGCCTAAAAGTGAGCAGAGAAACCACCAGAAGGGTAATTAAATCAAGTCCTCACATTATGAGAGCAAAATTGAAACCCTCCCCATATTTAAAGCTTGCCCATTTGAGTGCAAGACTAAAATTTGCCCGGAAAAACATGCAAACTGACTGGAGTAAAGTAAGAATTTTGTTTTTATCCATGTAAATATGCTTTTTCATGTTTCTCTGTACTACAGTAATTTTTTTGGTTGCAGATAGTGTTCAGTGATGAAAAAATTCAAATTGGATGGTCCTGACGGGTATAATTATTATTGGAATGACTTAAGGGAAGTTAAAAAATACTGCTCTGAAAGAAATTTTTTAGGGGTTAGTTGCATGGTGTGTGGGACATTTTGTGGTGATAAAACTGTCTCCCTGGCATTTGTGTCATGTAAAATGAATAGTGTAGCATATCAAACTGTACTTAAGAGCAACCTTCTGCCATACAAGAGAATATTTCGTCGTTGTAAACGAATTTTCCAACAGGACAAGGCCGCTGTACATTGCAGTAGTAGAACCAAACAATTGTTTGCTGCTAACAAAATTGATGTTTTGGACTGGCCATCTTACTCCCCAGACCTGAATCCAATGGAGAATGTTTGGGGACTCTTAGTTTGGGAAATTTATGAAAATAACTTAAATTACTCTACTGTGGATGAATTAAAAAAGGCAATTATAAAAACCTGGAAAAATTTAAATAAATTTACACTGAAAAACCTTTCTCAAAGTATGGGAAACAGAATTTTCGATTTTATTCGCAGAAATGGCCGTCAAATAAATTATTAATGTTAGTGGACCTATAATTATGTGTCAGTGTAATAAGTGATTTTTCTCAATTTAATGAAATTTGTTAAATTAAATAAATAAAAATATTGTAAAAATGCTTTGGTTTTTCTCTAATGATTGTTAAAAAATGATTTTAGCACTCACACTATGAAAAGAAATTGTTTTTGTTCACTTTTAAAGAAATTTTTAGGTGGACCTATAATTATGTGTTGCACTGTATTTCTTTTCCACTACCCTAACTATTACAAAAATTCGTAGAAACAGGTAGTTTTATTGCATAAAATATCAAATGCAAGGCAGTCTGAGAGCTCTCTACATGAGAATTCAATAAGAAAGATAAGACTTATTTCTAAAAATAGGACTTTATAAATGTAATGTAGAAACAACGTATGAGAGTAACAAATAACTTTACTTTCATTTTGGGAATCTTATATTTATTTTTAGGAATATTATGTACTCAATTATTTTCTGTGGTAACAACCTTACTGTATAAAAAAGCACAATAAATTTTTATAAAAGTCCTGCTAAATCGTGAATACTGTGAATAAATTTTTGATCTAACTTGATAAGTTATCGTTTAACGTTTCCCCATCTAAAACACTTATAGTACCATTAAACTAAACTTCAAAAGCTACAGGTAACTATCAAAAAATAAAATATTTCCAAACTAATACAAACTACAGGCCGTTCAAATAGTATTAAGAAAGCACCTAAGGGGGCAAAGGGTCTAGGGTGGGTTGGGGTAAAGTGGGTCTTGGGGTAAAATGGGTCATTTTTAATTAACTCGATATAAATAAAATTTAAATTGAATTATTTTCACTCATTTTTTTTGTGTTATAATCTTTTATCTGTTGGCAACATTTTTCGATCGTCAAAAATTTAGATTTATGAATATGGGAACTGAAAAAATATTTAATTTGAACGGTAAATGGTGTTGTAAAAAACAGGGTTTACCAACTTCCAAATATCTATATATTGTAATAAATTGCAGCAGACTTTTGTAATATTTTTCCATAACAGAAAGTCTGAGAGACATTTCAAGCCAATCAGCTTAGAAAAATATAAAATACTAGCTGATATGCCCGGCCTTGCACGGGTGTAGAGTATAAATTTATTATTTTTAAATTTTCCCAAATACATTTCTAATTTTGTATAATAATCAGCATTTACCAATCATCCCGGTATCCCAGGCGTCTTTTTCATATTTCGGTGTTCCCGGTAACTTTTCTTATCCCGATGTTCCTAGAAATTTTTCAAATCCCGATGTTCCTAGTAATTTTCTTATATCCCGGTATTCCCGGTTGGATTTAAATTCTTTAAGTTCTCAAGCAATATAATTTTTGAATGATTTTCACATTTAAGACTTAAAAAAAATATTCTAAAAACTATTTAAAATTGCTTAGATTCCTTGATTAATCATATCTTCACGACGGAATTAACGTTTTCCGTGAAATTATTCAATAATTAAAGCTTATTCCATTTTGAAATTTAAGGGAAAAAAATCAGCCTTTTCTAGTTGAAAGGGAGTTTTAATAGTTTTTGGTTTGTTAACCAACTTTCTTAAAAGCTGAAATATTATCGCCTTTGGATTTTACATCCTCGTTTCCATGGAGACTATCTTAACAACAATAACATTCCATAAAGTTTTTTTAAAATATAAAAATTAGATAAACTCTCAAATAAAAATATGTTCAACTGTACTTAAAATTTTTAAACTTAATTGAAATAGATTTTTAAATTATTAATATAATTTTTAAATATACTTGTACCTAGTGTTTCAAATAAAAACTTGTTGTTTAGCATTAAATTTTCTTTGTAACAATGGAGTAAGCTGATCGCTTGTTGAGGAGAAATAAAGCTATTTCAGCAAAATGACCATAAAAAGGGTCAAAAGAGGGTCAAGGGGCCATTAAAACTTTTCGAAACATAGCCTATGTTTTTCCTTGGGTTTTTTTACGTATGTATACCAAGTTTGGTGCAGATCGGAAGAGAACTGTGGATTTGTATAAAAGACAACCATACATACATATATAGTATATACACACATTCAATTTTATTATATTAGATTTTATCTTTTATAACAATATTTTGTACTTGAGGTAAAATGGGTCATAGTTAGGAGGCCTTTTGTATTAAGTAAAAACAATGTTTTTAACTTATTTCCTTCAAATATACATTAAACTGTCAAACAAGTTTATTTTTTCTTCAAATAAAGTATTTTAATTGCTACATTTGAACAATGTTCATTAACTTCCGATGTTTACAATTTCATTAAAGTACAACTTAAAACAAATTTCTTCAGATAAGAACGAACGGCTGAGCCGATTTCCTTTTTTCTTATTTTATAATGTATATTTTGTAATAAATATATTTTTGACATCTTTTTGCAATGAGACCCATTTTACCCTACATTGGGGTAAAATAGGTCATTACTTTGATGCTACGTTTAACCAACTTATAGCTAAAAAATATTTGATAAAATTAGATGAAAATATTTGAAGGATTGTAATGTCAAGATCCAATTGAAAGAAATCATTAAAAAAAGTAATAGTTTTTATGAAGTAAAACTTAGAATGTGAAAGTACCTACCATTTATGAATGTGACCCATTTTACCCCAACCCACCCTACTCTGTTTTCTCTCCTTATGAAAATTGAATTTTCACAAATAGGTGGGGGCCTATGACCCCTTATAAATCCGCCCGTGGGAGGGGGTCAAAAGGGACCAAAAACATGCTTACGTAATATTTGAACGGCCTCCTACTACTAATTATTTTTATTTTTTATTAGTTTACTTTGTTAACTTAATCGGTAAATAACTGTGTACTATTTCTCCATTTAAAACACATTTACAAAATCTTCGTCACACTCCATACATCCGTATATATCATTCAACGTTTCTTCTACTCTAAAATTCCTGCATGTGATATTAATTATAAATAACTACCAATCAATAAATTTACCCAAACTAATACAAACTACTAATATTTAAATTTTCCTTAAAGTTTTGCTCAATCAACTATTCTGAGAATGACTTTTTGAGGGGACTCGGTACCAAAAAAAGTTATTATTTTTATTTTTGAGTTTTTTTATTAGTTTTTGGTGCCAAATTATCTGTTACCATTATGTTATGGAATATTAAGCACAAAAAGTTTTTAAAAATTTTTAATACTAGGGAGCTACCGCCCCCTGCTCGCTATCGCTCGCCAACCCCCGTTAACTGCTGACGCAGGGCCTTTCGGATCGCTTCGCAATCCCCACAAAACCCTGCTCACTAAAATTATTTATTTATAAAACATTCGTTATAACAATTAGTAGAAAAAACGTCAACCAACTTTCCAGAAGCACCCCCCTTAAAGTTTGAGTTGGAATATTTATTGGTTAAATTATCAATAATTTAATCAATACGTTTTCCTTGAAAATATCCATCAAGTCTGCTCGTGCTATTGTTATTCAATATTTACAAAAACGTTCAGCAATGAATCTGTTAAATTTAATATAGTACCTAGTAACTCGTCAAAATATCTAGTGTTTTATCATTCAAGTTTTAGTTTTAAAACAGACTTTTTAAACAATACGATTTAAGCTATTGAAAATAATAAGAGACAAAATCTATATTGCACTCAATGTTTACAAACAATTAATTTTGGTGTGTGAAATTCTATACTTGAATAGTAGATCTGTGAGTTTCTGGAAAACTCTTATCAGTCTTTTAAAAATATTTTATTTAGAAAGTACATATTTTGAAGCGCATTTTTAAAGCGTGAAAGGAATTATTTTCATCATTAATGAATAGCGTTGGTTGGTCATTGTGATTGGAGGTATAATAAATTGTACGACAGTTTCTTGCTGTTAACTGCAACCTTATCCGTAATCCAGAAAAATGGAAATATCTTAGAATTGAGAATTTTTTTAGAAATTCTAAAGGCACTTTGCACATCCTCAAAAGAATCCGAACAGTTTGATACCAAAACATGTTATACGGATCAGTAATTAAAAAGCCTTTCTCTGGAAACCATTTACAAAAACTTTTTTTTAGAATAGAGAGATTAGAAAAAACATTAAAAATTTCACTAAATTTTGAAACGCTACTCCTCCTTCATTTTTCCCTTTTTTTACTAGCTTTCTTCATTTTTATGTTAAATATATTCTCTAGTATAATTCTATGTGGGGGATTTTGGATAATCATAATAGTTTTTGAGAAATTAGAACTTTACGGTGATTCCAAATTTAAAAACGTGAAAATTCAATGATTTTTACCCTATTTTGCATGATAAAAAAATTCTGGACCAAAATCATTAAATTTTGGAACATACACTTGATCAAATTACCCTATTGAATATAAATACCAAGTTTCATAACATTTGGTTCAATAGAAAAAAAGCCTTAGTGTTTTAAGTGCTAAAAAAGTAATTTTGAGAAATATTCATTAAAAAAAAATATGTGGTAACTATGCTCAATAAACATTTGAAATTTGTTATGCTTTGAATTCGCCCATCACTATGAAATTTACTGAATAAATTTATGAGTATAAACATCGATTTGAGAGCAAAATCCTTAACTTGACATTTTAAACGATTTGGTGGTACTGAGTCCCCTTAATCGGTAAATAACCCATTTAAATCACATTTTAAAAATATCCAGTTATGAAAACCTCCCACCCACACATCGGTATTAAAGACCTTGAAAGATCCCCAAAAGACGAGTTTTCGAAGTTCCGAAGTGCACTTTCAGAGGGATTTAGAGCGCCATTTGTTTCCGTGGCCATCAAAACGGATTGTCCCCGAACAATATATCCGATTGCAGGGGGGTCGGCATCGATTGGGCATATATCACCGAATCCCTGTCATCTTAAGACCTCTTAATGGAAGAATTATACTCGTACTTCGATAGGTACAGCGGTGTCCACTATTAGGATGGTCTTCGCCGAGGTCTCTCGGCGGAAATAAATGGACATTGTGTAGAGCATAAATGTGATTGGGAGAGGGAGATATTTTTTGGTATGATATTGATTGTTATGGTGTGTATGGGCATGAAGACCTTTATTTGTAGTAGATGGATAAAAAATGATTGTTGCGGTTACTAAACATGGGCATGGGAGTTGATAAGAGTTTAATCTTTTTTGCTTTTGGCGATTATTTAAATTGATGCCTTAAGAAATAGTCAAAAGTGTTTACACTACCTAAATGAAACACCCAAAGTTGCTTAAACAGGTTGGGTTGAATATAAAGGGACTATGTTTTATTTTTTACTTTAAAATGTTTCCCTTTAAGGAATATTTGAAGTAAAATACGCAAAAAAGCTTAAAAGTTCTTAAAATTATTATTATTTTTATTCGAAGTGGCTTACATTTTTCCTTTAAGGATTATATGGGTTTATTCTATTACGTTTTATTATAAGATATCTACAATGCCGGGTGAAACACTTTTAAAACGCAAAGTTAACACAATAATTCAACTTCTAAACAAAATCCTTTTTATTGTATTCCGATGATTGTGTTTGCAAATTTGTTGCGTGAGAAAAAGATAATGTTGCAAAAGTTTTATTTATAAAATCTTAGCCCGAAAATGTGGTCTTATAATGCTTTGCATGCATACACTTTTCAAATATGTTAAGGAAACTATCACAACGCACTGAAGTGTTTAGCTGACAATCACAATATAAAAATCAATTTGAGGACAAAATAGTGTTCATAAATATGTTTATTTTGTGGTGAACCTTTTGTAATGTTTGAGATGAGAGAGAGAGAGAGAGAGAGAGAGAGAGAGAGAGAGAGAGAAGAGAGAGAGAGAGAGGAGAGAGAGAGAGAGGAGAGAGAGAGAGGAGAGAGAGAGAGAGAGAGAGAGAGAGAGAGAGAGAGAGAGAGAGAGAGGGAGAGAGAGAGAGAGAGAGAGGGAGAGAGAGAGAGAGAGGGAGAGAGAGAGAGAAATTGTTTAAGACTCCTAAGCATAATAACACGTAATTAGTTCACTTATACTTCTAAGTACATAAGCTAAATTGTAATAATTTAATTCTAGTATTATATTGCTCTGTAATTATTTTATATTTTGCCATTTCCTGTGAATTCTTTAACAGTTTATTTTCAGTTGCTACTATTAGTACCCATCATAAATTTTAATGTCACAAAACTTCTATTAATAGCTTTAATTACCTCCATTAATTTGTGATTCAACGTTTAACCCTTTAATGCAAGCTATAAATAATACATAAATAACACAGATAAGCTTTGTTTCCATATTACGGCGTAGAATTATAGACTGGAGTAATTTTGAACTTATAATTGATCAGGAATATCTCGCTATACATTAACTATTACATAAGCGGATAGTTTAATACCTATCTCTAATAAGTTTCACAGTAATAATTGCACTAGCGTTAAACCAAATATTTGGGGGTTTAATCTGAAATGGTTTACGCACCGTGATTTTAACACCTCTATATTTTGGAAATATGTTTATTCATTAATTTATTTACGATAACAATTAAATTGGTGTAACAAATTTCAAGAAGAATGATAAGATTAGCTCGTTCTCGCTTTGAAACTCAGTGCATACAGCACATATTTCATACAATTTGATTGAAATTATGATATTTTATACTATGGAATAAAAAAAGATAAAGTTTGTAAACGATAGATATTGAGTAAAAAATGAGGCTTAAAACCTGATATTCTATTCGAAAATTCTTCGACATTATCAATGGAATTTCTGGCTATACTAATGTAAACCTGGCTACAGTTTTGTTAAGTTCTTTTATAAGTTTCTCATTCTCTAATTCTTATCCACACTCTAATAACTAATAATTAACGTAATTTATATTTCATGCCCCTCTTTCTCGGTCTTTCTTTATTTCTTTTATCATTCCCATTCCAAAATAAGGTTTATATTACTTCTATTAGGTTATATTACTGTTGAGTTGTATACTACAAAGACAAACATCACGCATACAAGGAAATGCGTTGATGGAATTATGAATTCGTAATAAATTATAGTGTGTTCATTTAGATATGCGCCTGTAACAGGATCAAAAACGCCTAATAACGCTTATCACGCAACTTCAGTGACCGATTACAGTATTCTAACTACTTCTATTTAGGCTGCCTTGTCATTGCACAATAAAAATTTTTCGATGATAATTACAATATAAACTGCTTCTAATACATTACGCCTCAGGCGCCTATTCTAAATGAACAGAGTCTAGTGAAGTATTCAGAGTTACATAACTTAAGGAGGACTTGTGTGTTCGAATAGATAATATACCCATTACACCCTTTCAACTTTGGAAGACAAGAATTGTATACGTTTTAGCATCTCCTTCATAGATTGTCTTCTTTATGAAAACTGTACTCGTTGAGAAAATTAAAAATTTCTTTAATATTTGAGAGTTCCGTATTGAATTTTAGTTGTTAAAAAGTTCCTAAAATAAAATAAATTTTAAAATTAAAACAAAATCCCCTCAATGTAAGTACTGGAAAGCCCAGTGTTTGACGGTTACGAAATTCTGCAGCATGTACTAAAGTTTCTTACTCCTGTCTTATTAGAAGGCTATTCTCGGAAGTAGTTCCAAAAGAAGAACTGGAAGCGGTTTACTTTCAAATCCGATCTTAGAAAGAGACGGACCGAAACAAAATCCGTGAGCGGGGCGGAAAGATAAAAGGTGAACCGAAACAAAAGAAACCGAACTTTTTAGCGTTATATACGCGAAACTTCGGAGCGGAACGGGGAACTGTTCGAGAATAAAATCGAGATCCCGAATCTGCTTAGAGCCCCGCACAAATCTGGAGATTCGAAATCCGGAATCGGTCCTGCCGACGTCCTTTCCCGGGAGATTTGTTGTGTAGGCGGTCATGTAAATAACGGGTTCGGGCTTCAGAGGCCACTCTTTTGAGTGGAGCTTGGTTATGGCGGAGAGGGAAAACAATTTGGATGCGTATTGTTGATGACGGTATTGTTGTAAGGCTTGAGGGAAATGGTAAGTTGAGTATTTGTTAAGGCGGGAGCTTGTTGCTGAGAATAATCTGAATTGCTAAGAATATCGGTAATCTTTTGCTCTTATGCTTCTCTTTGCTCTTCAACATCCTTTTCTTCTTCGAGTCTGTTTGATATTTAGCATTTTTAGATACTGATGCCTTTTAATTTACTTTTGTTTGTACTTATTCATGGCTGTCTAGCACCGATATTTTAATTTCTCTCCATGACTCCATGACCCTTAATTTGTAGAAGCATCATGGCTCCTTATGAATACGGCCGTTACCCCTTTCAGCCCTAGCCGCCCCAAATTTCTCATTGGATTCAATGATAATCTCGGGCGGCTTATGATTTAAAGAGTTATACACTAGATTACAACCTTTTTTGACAACAACATCACGACGAGTGGAAGAAAAATAGAGTAAACGTATCACCTGTGAGCTCTTATTGGCCGGGGACTTCAATTCTAATTGAAATTAATACATGCAAAATCTCAAAAATACTTGACTTTTTACAAAATGATGACCCCAAAACGCAATATATGCATGTACTATTTCACAAACTAATCATATTTATCAACTAAAGTGACTAACTTCACTCGGCATTCGGACATTGCTCTGGGAACTACTCCTACACTTGCTCTCACTCAGCTTATTTCTCCACTGTCAAGAAACATTGGAGCCTACTGCTCAGCCAACGATAGTAAACGGGTCACGTGATTTTTTTGCTTTAGTATTTTTTATTTTATTAAAAATATACTGATTTCTTACGTATATAGAGGGTCTAACTAAGGTTAGAGGGAGTAAATGTCTCTTCCTCTTTCGATAAACTGCCCCTCAGCTTCTTCCATTCTCCCCTCCGAGTCTGTCAAAATCACGTGACCATTTTACTATCGTTGGTTAAGCAGTAGTATAGTTCTGATTGAATATTATTTGGTCTCTCTGTTTCGCTTATAAAGTAACAGTTCATATTCGTAGTACCGTACAACAAATAGGCGATACCATACAAAACAATGTTACTCGTGACAATAACAGAGAGAAAAAGAGAACAGATAGCGTGCAAAGCAATTAACCACCCACCCCGAAGAGGGTTTACGATCCCCCCATAAACAAGAACACCCCAAAGCCAGATACCAAATTAAGACGACCAGCGGAAGAGAAACAATCAATGCTCCCGGTGATGAAGCTTTTTCTCCCCAGAGAGAGAAATAGAGAAGAATAATAACAACAAAACCGAAACCGATTTTCAATTCGTCCTTTCCGAATAGGGAGGGTTTCCGGCTCCATTTCCGAGGTCTATGTCGGAAATGAATCGGCCGGGTTCATTATATGGGTGAGTGGAGGCAACTGATGCACCTTTATGGGAGGGGATCTCTTCCCCCTGTCTGGTAGGTCTTGGAGAAGGGGATAATGGGGACCAAGTGGCCCTCGGAAGGGGATAGGCCGAAGAAGGGCTATAACAGTTCGTTATGGGTCTGTAGTGAAGCTAGGATTTCTATCTTTGAGAAGGGCCGAGTTTCCCAAACATTTGTTTTGCAGTGCATTTTCAAATTGCAAGAGTTAAGGGTCATTTCACATCTATTCAACACACGTTTTGGTATCACCATCTCCGATATTCTTGAAAATTTTGGTATTGATATAGACATTGAACATTTTGAAAGTCATCATAGAGCTTTATCACACAAATGTCCTCGTTATTAAAGTAAATTCTATGTATATACTCCTGAAATCTGAAATGTAAATTAAACGCATAATAACTTCTTAAACTCCTCAAATACACATTACCCTCAAAATTATGTGTAGAGAAGTTGATAATTGAAATTCTATTTTGAATAAACCATTAATATCATCATTTTTCATCAACGTTGTTTAAATTTGTAAGGTCTTAAGATTAACAAATAATTCACAGCAATGTTACCTTTGTATAACTGTTTATCTTGTATAGCTTTGTTAGCTGTTTATTTATACTCAAAACTTTTAATTACCATAATAAAAGCTTAATTTTCAAAATGGAAGTTTCATCAAAGGTTTTAATTTTAACCCATCCAAGTATAAATAACCCTAAAAATTTTTAAGCATTTCAGAAGTTTATAACAAGACGTTGTTAGTCATAGGATGAATTCGAAACAGAACCAATATTTTTCTCTCGGTAAGAAGAAAAGCAATTTTTTATAGCGAGTTATGAAGAAAATCTTCAAACTTTACATTTGATACAAATAAAATTTATCCTTAAATTTTATTTGTATTGTTTGATAATTAATTACTTTAATGCAGCTTGCCAAACATTATAAATTGCATGTTAAGGAGAGTTTTCATGTTTATTATGGTATAAGGAACCTATTCTTTAAATTAGAATAGTCGGCAACCTAAAATAATTTCTCAATATTTTTTTTTACTTTTTGCAGTTGACCAGTTGCATTTTTCCTTTCTCGTTGCAGAGATCTAATCACTTTGCATGTTTCAAGTGCCTATCAATTCTGGAAACTATGAAACTTCCATTTAAAGTTGTCTAGACAAAACGTTTGTTCCAGACACAACAAGAAATGAAAATTTTCTTCCAAACTAAAGAAACTTTCTTACTCCAAAAGGATTGACCGACTACGATTCCATTGTTTTCCTCGGTCCTTCCAAAAACTGACAGAGTTCCAAATATGTTACCAGAACTCGGAATGTTCTCCAAAAGTTCTCTTGCCAAAAGAAGCATGTTTTTTGTGTGACAGTCGTCCGAGGAAGTTTCACTACCGTAAATCAATAGTCTTTGACATTTAGAAGTTTCATTTGTACTGTGTAACCTAGTTTCGCAGAAGCTTAACAAGAAAGTTAAAGTGCATGCAAGAGATGTTAAATGGGCACTTCCCGCATTTATTTTTTATATTTTTATTCGATGGAGATATCCTAGAGAGGAATATTTTTTTACGATGATTATTAATTTTTAATTTTATTTCAAAATTTTCAACCTATTAGGATTCAAAGCGATAGTTGATTTTCACTTTCAAGTAAGGCCGAATCAGTTGTGACGTACTTCAATCTTAAACAAAGACAAAGGCTTGTCGATTTTTATTTTTAAATATTTAATTAAATAAATTTTTGAAACTTTTCATGTCGATTATTGGATTTAGATCTTGTTTTCTTTTACTGAAAAAATGCTTTTTTCTGTTTTTAAAATATGCTGGTATAGCCCATTGTGTTTCCTTATTGAGACTTTTTATAAAAAAACAAAATAAAGGAATAAGATAAATGTTATAGGTTACGAATTGAGGTGTTTTTGTGATCTAAGATGATGTTATTAATAGTTTTAACATGGTAGATTTAACTGATTTACTCTTTTTGAAGTGAAGGTGAATAAATCTTACAATTAGAGGGTTCAGAATAGAAGTGAACCAAATCCACTTTAGCTACTTTTGAGCTACAGACGTTTAAAGTTAAAGCTTCATAGCAAAATTACATGTTAACGCAACGGAACTTGCTGCTGCCAAGCGGATATTATCAGAACTAGGACTTGGTTCATTATTGCACTGAAATTTTACATAGTTGATGCATGTTATAACGTTGCTAACTCAAAAATGACAAAAAGTGGACTTGGTCCATTTTAATTCTGAGCCCTCCAATTATCATTTAAATTTCTTGTAATATTCTCATGCATTAACTTTTCAAATAAAGAATAATAAAATTCTTTAAAGACTTCAAACATATGCAATATTTAAATAGAACATATGTTTTTAAAAAAGTAATATTATTACAATTAAAAAAACTTGAATATCCTAACGATTTTATAAATAGTTCAGTAACCCTGATCAACCCTTTTGTAACCCTTTTGCATTAACTCTGATATTTAAAGACAAATGTTACTAAGTATTTAAATACGCGAACAACCACGTAGATATTTCGGAAAATAATACCACATATTATTTATTGCGTTCCCTGTCAATAACGCATAGAGTACTTTCGTGGCGTTCCATTTGTCAACGTCACCATTATGTCACCTTCTACCATTCTATGGCATCCATGCTGTCAGAAAACAAATTAGAGTAGTTTCTCTCCAGGAAGTCAGCAACTTTTATTATATTAAAGTATAAGTTTTCTCGATATCAAGTTGTTGGCTGATTAATTAATTTTTAATGATTTACATGATCAAGATTAATTATGTTATTATACTTTCAGTATCAGGAAGCAGTGATTTTGTTCTTATCTTTTGATAAGAATGATTACTAAATGGTTTATAATAGTTAAGTCAAGGAAAATTTTCAAAAGTTATGAAATATTCATTTTGATCTAAAATTATAGGAAGGAGGATGTGAATTATCTATTTTCCATATTAGATCATTCTGTCAACATGTTTGCTTAAAATATTTTCTTATTAAATTCTCCACTTACATTAGATTAGACAACTATGTTTCCGCATTTTTTTGGAATTCGCTATTTATATCTTTTATGTCTTTAAATATTTATCATTAAAGTAGAAAAATAAAGAGAGGTTTGAATAATCACATTTAATAATGCTTTACAATTTAGGTTCTTTAGGGCAAATTAAACTTAGCACTTTGTGTTATGTTAGGGCATTAAATAAATTTTTAGAGGAGTTTGAAATATTTCTTTCAATACATTTGGCGGAGGTTTCAAAGGAGAAGCCTAAAAAAGATATCTTAATTAAAACTACTATTAAGAACGGGGAAATTAGTATTTAAATACTTTTATAAAAAGAATCTCAAAGGGATTTTTTTGTCTCTAACCCTGTGTGTTTCTGACTACAGAAACCTAAGGGTTAATAAAGATTAACTTTAAAAGATAGTAACCGACAACTCAACCTGAACATCAAAACACAAATTTCACGCACATTAGTATAGCATGCTTATTAGGGTTATGATTCTGATACTTTTTTTAAATATTCAAAATCCTGATTTTGCATTTGATGAACTTTTTTTCACATATGTTAATTTTATGGTATTACTTTCTTTGTACTGAGAAAAAAACCTTGCACACAAAATATCATTTCACTTTCTCATATAGCAATCCCACACTAGCAACTCAATCATAGCTCACCTAACTTAGGTGTCCTCAGGCCTTAAAATGCCTTTCAAAAACTGGATACACGAATCATCAGGCCATTGATGTTCCCCGATAAGGTATGGTGGCCGAGCGGGCTGCTATGCTGATGGAAGAGCTTGGAAACTTTTGTAAAGGTGACAAATTCTTTAACAGCAAGCTAATAAATTCTAATTCACAAATTTTAACCATTTTTATGATTTACTTTATGTTATATTCTGCTTCAAATAAATTTTATTAACTGCCTAACAGTGCTATATAAAATCTTATCAGATGCACAAGCTTTTTTTTTACAGTTTTCAAAAATAAAAGTCACTTTTGAAGGTTATGGACCAATACTTCATCATTTGCTACCACAGGCTTTTAAGAGGCAGATTTTATAAGGAGCGGGCAGGTCACTATAGTGACCATTTTTGATTTTGATGAAATTTTTATGATGGATACTTCTAATGATTTTAGAATACCCATATTTTTTCTTTTTCCCGAAAAAAAATTTTTTTGGCTTACAAAAATTCTCAAAGTTGGTCGCAATCCGGTATTTTTTTCGTATCGACATATCTTTGTACAACATTTTCTCAGTGCATTGAGGGTCAACCAAAGTAATTCTTGCGGTAACAACATGTCCTTAGATAGCTTAATCAAATTCTTTTGTGAATTTCATGGTTCACTTTCCCTGAAAACGGGAAGGGTTCGCCAAACTTTGGTGAAAAAAATTAAAAAATGCCAAATTCGAGCCTTTATTGACCCCAGCATTGAGGGTCAATCACAGTTTTGAGGGTTAAAGTGTGTAGTACTGCTCAGTATTAACTTAATTAGCCCATTGGTTGTATGGTTAACCCTCATGGCTGCAGAAAAATGGCTACTTTCGTAGCTATCAAAACAAAAAGAGGTCATTTTGGTGACCCCGTATTTCAGAGCATTGAGGGTCAATCAATAATTCGAAATATACGTTTCTTAGTACAATACCTCTATTTTAAGAAACAGTTGACAAACCTATGGACTCTCGATCTGGGATCACGTGAGATTGATTTTTGTGACTAAAAAAGCGGAAAAAAGGTCATTTTTGGGACCCTGTATTTCAGAGCATTGAGGGTCAATGACGAACTGGAAATATGCATTTCGTAGTATGAGACCTACCCTTTAAGAAACAATTGACAGAATTATGGAGTCTTGACCTGCGATCACGTGAGATTTATTTTTGTGACTACTAAAGCGGAAAAAAGGTAATTTTTGGGATCCTGTATTTCAGAGCAATAAGGGTCAATGACGAACTGGAAATATGCATTTCGTAGTATGAGACCTACCCTTTTAAGAGACAATTGACAGAACTTTGGTATTTTGCCCTGAGAGCACGTGATATTTATTT
This sequence comes from Tetragnatha versicolor, assembly GCA_024610705.1. Lineage (NCBI taxonomy): Eukaryota > Metazoa > Arthropoda > Arachnida > Araneae > Tetragnathidae > Tetragnatha > Tetragnatha versicolor. Next base: position 6,550,377 of record JANDEH010000011.1, on the reverse strand, counting down.
TTGTAACTAAAGAAACAAAAAAAAAAACGTAATTTTTGGGATTTGGTATTTCAGTGCATAAGGGTCAATGAGGATGACCTCCAAAATATAAACCATAAAATTAGGTTGGGAACCATTGCTCTACTGTAATTTTTTCTTTTATCATCTGCAAATCTAAGGTTCATTTATATTTCTATTTTATTTCAGTATTTCGGTATTGAAGCTGTTGGGGAAATCAAAAAGATAATTTCAAAGATTAAAGAAGATGAAATAACTTGGGAGAAATAAACTTTTTTGTGTTTATATTTGTTAAAACTTCTTTCTTTGAAATATTTTGCTGTTTTATTGAAATTCTTTGAGATATTTTGCTGTTTTATATGTTCAAGGCTAATGTTTTTCAAATTGTCTTAAATCACTGCCCAAATAAAAATTTAATCTCATTAAATGGTTTATTTTTTGGAGGTCTTTCCTTTGGGAGACCAAATGTAATATGAAAATAATTTTTGAAAATAACCTACAAAGCTAATTGTAAGCATAGCATATTTTATGTGTTCGCTATGTAGAAAAGTAAGTCTTAGGCGTGCCCGCTGGGCAAAATACCAAAGTTCTGTCAATTGTCTCTTAAAAGGGTACGTCTCATACTACGAAATGCATATTTCCAGTTCGTCATTGACCCTTATTGCTCTGAAATATAGGATCCCAAAAATTACCTTTTTTCCGCTTTTGTAGTCACAAAAATAAATCTCACGTGATCGCAGGTCAAGACTCCATAATTCTGTCAATTGTTTCTTAAAGGGTAGGTCTCATACTACGAAATGCATATTTCCAGTTCGTCATTGACCCTCAATGCTCTGAAATACAGGGTCCCAAAAATGACCTTTTTTCCGTTTTTTTAGTCACAAAAATCAATCTCACGTTATCCCAGATCGAGAGTCCATAGGTTTGTCAACTTTTTCTTAAAATAGAGGTATTGTACTAAGAAACGTATATTTCGAATTATTGATTGACCCTCAATGCTCTGAAATACGGGGTCACCAAAATGACCTCTTTTTGTTTTGATAGCTACGAAAGTAGCCATTTTTCTGCAGCCATGAGGGTTAACCATACAACCAATGGGCTAATTAAGTTAATACTGAGCAGTACTACACACTTTAACCCTCAAAACTGTGATTGACCCTCAATGCTGGGGTCAATAAAGGCTCGAATTTGGCATTTTTTAATTTTTTTCGACAAAGTTTGGCGAACCCTTCCCGTTTTCAGGGAAGGTGAACCATGAAATTCACAAAAGAATTTGATTAAGCTATCTAAGGACATGTTGTTACCGCAAGAATTACTTTGGTTGACCCTCAATGCACTGAGAAAATGTTGTACAAAGATATGTCGATACGAAAAAAATACCGGGTCGCGACCAACTTTGAGAATTTTTGTAGGCCGAAAAAAATTTTTTTCGGGAAAAAGAAAAAATAGGGGTATTCTAAAATCATTAGAAGTATCCATCATAAAAATTTCATCAAAATCAAAAATGGTCACAATAATGACCCCCGCATTTCTGCCCGCTCCTTATAAAATATGCCTCTTAAGTCTGAAAAAAACCATAACCCTAATGATTATTATCTAATCGGCACGAATCAAAACTCTTTTCCCAAGTTTAAATTGAAATTCCTACCAGAAAAAAGATTAGAATTCGGTAAAAAAACCGGTCGGAACTTGGAAAAAAACCATCTGGAACAATGAAGACTGGAAAGGGAACTGAACTATGAGAGTAAACACGGTTGTGTCTCGGATCAAGACGAGGAGGTTTCCTGTGCCGCTTCAGTGATCATTGGACAAATGACCCTTATGCCGACATTTCTTTTATTCTCATGGTGTGGTTGGTGGAGCACAATTGTGATTTTCGCAGGTTTTTTTCTAAGTGCGATGAGAAGTTTTTTTTGCCCGAGGTTTAAAATGACTTTTAAATTAATGATGGTGATTTATAATGCAGAAATTTGATGCATGGAGAGATGTAATTAATGTTGGGATATAAATTATTGTGTTTATGTAGGGGACAAGGGAATAAAGATAAGTTTGAAGAATAAGAAGTAAAGACCATTTTTAGGAGAGACGATTTATTAAACCTTCTCTTATTCTATCTAGATTTATTAAATCAACGACACATAATCGGGCTTTTTTTAAATAAAAAAAAACTTGAACTTCGTTGAGTATGTTAACTTGTTTCGTAGTTTTCAACCACACATTTATTATTTTTTCTACTTTTTCAAATACCTCAGAAAATATTAAAGCTAAAAGTTCTAATGCAGGAGAAGTAAGTTTTAAGAGTCAAAGCGAAATTCCAAACGGGAAATATTTATAATTTCAAGTATTTTATATCATAAACTCTATATATAGATTATTTCTTACATGAAAACAACATTTTTTTATCTGAGCTGTTATAAATTTGTGAGTTAACTAACTCCTTTTGGCTGTTCCAGAGAGAAAATAAGAAAAAAGAAGGATAAAATAACACTACTTGGTACAAACGAACAAAAACACATTAAGATGAGAATAAAATGAAGTGGAGAAAAAGAAAGAAGAAAAGCAATAAAATAATAAAAGAGAAAATATTAAAAAGAATGGGAATGGGAGTAAGAAAATAAGAAGATAATTATCTAAGAGCAGATGAAGTACTTTTTTTTCAAAAACTAGTATTAGTATCTGTTAGTTAGCAGAATGCAATCGTATAATTTAGTCACTTATGCCATTTAAAGACCTTTTTAACAGTTGTCGTGACAGTAAAGATTATCAGACACTAAGCAACTAAAAATAATAACATAACTAGGGCAAGGACCCAAGAGATCACGAACAGCACGAACATACATTTACGATTTAATGACGAAAAAACCGCTTTTAAAGCATACCGTACTCCAATTAGCTGGTTTTTTAAAATCCCAGTAAGAATGCCATAACCACGGGAAGCGGGAAAATATCTTAAAAATACAACATTAAATAACTTTAAAAAATTAAAATATACTAAATTACACTCGAAATATTACTTTTGCCCTTTCTGAGGAAATAATAAAAAATAATGGATGGGATTTCTAATTAAAAAAGCGCAGCACAAGCGTAATTAAATGGTTCCATACAAAAAATACATGATTGAATTTTTTTTCATTAAAAAAACCTTTCCAATCCATTTTTCATACAGGCATAGCCAAATCGGCACCACCCACAAAAACGTGGCAGCCTTCCCACCCCCTATCCAAAATTGAACCCCCTATCCTTCCACCCAACGCCCCATTCGCCACCCACCCACCCATGAACCGCGGGGCCCCCGACAAAGGGGCCCCTCTCATTTATTCCAAAGGGCCTAGCCTCCCGTAGTAGGAGGAACTCCCCCTGGAACCAAGCAAACAAGAAAAGCAAATAATATTACGAAGGAGGGGGGATGCCCAGCTGTCGAGGAAAGAGTGGGGTATCAAAGGGTTAGGGCAGTAGGGGTGGTATCAGCTAGATGGAGCATCGGCCGTAACCATGGGTGGTCATCAAAGATAATGGTAGAAAGATATGTGTATTGTGTGGAAGGTCCCATAGAGACGTAATGATTTTTATATAGTCCGATGGCCACAAGGAAAACTTTCAAATCTAAATGATAGTCACACAGATTTGGCACTAATCGTTTTTAAGAATAAGCGTTTGTGAATTACCATCACCTCCCCCATATTGAGTGGAATAACCCGTTTCCATAACAACCCTCACCAAAAGTGTACGTCGTCATAAGTTTTTCTCGTGGCGGTCGGACTATACATATGCCTAAGTAGCCAAATTACAAGTATCTTAGATCCAATGAGAAGTCCGAATGTCAGATCTCTTTAGAGTTGCAACCATCTCATTGGCTATGAATACTGGGAATTCGACTAAATAATCAAGTGTGATTTTCGTAAGGGCGTATATTTGTTTGTTAATGAAATTTAGATACTCGGTACACACATAAAGGGCACTTAGGAAAGGTTATACAAAATGAAAAGAAGTCTACACCGAAAATATTAGTCTGATTTCTTATTAAAATGTATAGTTTCACACAAGCGTGGAACTATTACAGGGGGACACGTGCCTCCCCGTGCCCCCTCCCACTTGATATCGGGGTAGGAAAATTGCTCTTTCTCCCAGAAAAAACAAGGGGTACAGGGACAAAGAGTTTTTGATTTAAAAGGGAATGAATCAAACAGCTAATGCCTTTTTCTATTCGTGGGAAATTTTTTCTCTTTATTACAATAAGATAAAAATATCATGGGAATAGTTTTTTTGTTGGTGCTTAGAACAGATTTTAATTCAAAATGTTTACGAATAGGAAAAAAAGACCCCTTTCTATTCGGTTTGGATAATTATGAATTCGTGCACATATCTATAGAATAAAGTTGCTCTTTAGAAATTGAACTCGGAATTGGCATACCTGGTACTAAGGATAAAGCCGGGTGCAAATCTTTCCAATCGGACTATATTGGCAACGTTTTTATTATTTACACTTTTACACATAAAAATGTAATAAAAATTGAAAGACACAAAGCTAGTTAAGATATTTAAATGATGTTTATTTTGATATTTGATTATTTTTGACAATTTAGCATATAACTCCACGCTTGTGCCCGGCTAATCCTAAAGTATAGCATATTATTATTAATAACTATGAGTACAACTTCTTTAAGACCTTTTAAAAACTTGTTTCTAGTATTTTTTAAAATTATATCATGCATGGTTAATAGTTATATAATCAGTAGCAGTCACAGTCGATTCAACGAGGAGAGAAGCCCGACGTGAACTCATTTCCCCAACTCTATGGTCGGGGACAGGACTCAGACCCCCCGTTATCACCAGAGCTTCTTCAATGGGGGTGCACGGTTTTAGAACGTGCGATAGAGCTGTGGAAGAAGGAAGAATCGATTGATGGCGTAACGAGGGAGTAGGGTTGAGATGTTCATTTAGATGCAGAAGGACGCGAGGGCATTAATTATTTAGGGGGTAATTAAGTGTTCAGAGTGGTGGTGGTTTCGATCACTGAAATGGGAGACTTGAAAGCCATCAAGGTAAAATGTTTATGTAGGGTGCTGCATGCACGATCAGATTGCAGGTAATTTGAGGCACTTGTCAGGTGAATCAGGGATAGAAATCTCTATTGCAACTGAAGTATGAACCCTTATGGATGATAATAAAATTGGTTTGGTTTGCAAAAAGTCTGAGACACGCATATATAAAGTTTCTTATGGATTTTTAGTTTAAAACGAATGTGTTTAAATCATAGGGTTATGGAGTGGGGGAACGAGGAGAAATATGGAAGTCTGAGTAAACTTATTCAGTAGCCTTCAATGTAAACTGTCGACCATGTTGAGGCTACAATAAACACTCCTCAAGGGTAGATTCCTTGTCTGTATGTATGTATTGAGCAAAGTTTTTTTTTACAATTCAAAGTTATTAAAATTTTTTGAGGTCATTTAAAGTATTTAGGATTGTTCTTACGGAAATTATTTTTGATGGAAATAAATTGGAGGATGTTCGAGTTCAGCATACTATATTTCTTAAAGTTTATGAATAGTCCGTAGGACACACCAAATCACCGAAGACTTTTTGTATGCATAATTGTCACTATTAATGGAAACACCTATATCTCCTTACAAATTACTATTTAAAAATAGTAATTTCAAACTTAAATATTAATAGTAATGTCAAACCTACAAAATTAAGGATACCATAATACGAATAAAAATCTTATTCAGACCAAACTTTAAAAAGGAAACCTTTTATTTACTTTCTAGGAGTCTGAATATTTCTCAGAGATTATTCTCTTTTACACCCATTCTTATAACACACTGTAATAATCAATACTAAATATTAAAAATTACATCCAACACTACATCAACTACTTTTTGTCATTCACAACATTTTCATCCTCTTCAACAAGCCTCTCATCTTTTAGACAAAAATGAAAAGAAGCACCCTCGCAAAATATCTTACACAATAATAATCCAACCGTCAAACTCCAACAATACCACTCATTAAATTAGCTCTCATCTCACTAATTTGCATCGAACTCTACATCAGTAAAGCAGCAAGGACTCTTTTCACCAGAACTCCCCCTCCCTTCAGAGCTCAAACGAGACAAAACAATCGGCACAAAGGGGGCTTCTCCTCCCACTTATCCCGGCAACGGGATCAGCTTTTTTCCGTGCGCGCAGACGATCCGATGAGTCAAACGGGAGATGATGTTTGGAACGAGGGACGGTTGGTAATGTTATCTGTTTTAGTATGTGGGGATGGTTTAAAGGAATAAGGTAGGGATAACGGTTGGTGTCATCAGCGTTCTGTTTGAAACTCGATGCTTGATGTTGTGTTAGTTTTTTACGGAGATATTTTTTGCCTAGGGTGGTGGAGAATGGGAGGTTAGAGAGGGAAATGGGGACATTTTTAGGATATCTGTTAGTGTGGTTAAGAAATTAAATAAATTAATTGTTGAATAGTTTCTCAGAAAAAGTTAATTTAATTCTTTATGATATGATTAGTCAATGACACTAAATAAGCATAATTTAAGTAATTTTTAGGAGAGTTTATTTCCTATTTTTATAGGGAATCATAATGTCGTAAATGTAGAAATCGTTGTTCAAAAATTATATTGCTTGAGAACAGGATAGATTTAATAAAACTTTTATCCAATTAAATAAGGCATAGAATGTAATTAAAATTTTAAAGATAGTTGCTCTAACTTCACTCGTGCAAGGCCGGGCATATCAGCTAGATCATCTCTGAAATTTAAAGCACATAATTACTATTTTCCCAACTACTATGTTTTGTATACACAGCTATTATATTAAATTACGACTTAAATCCTAAAAGTTATCTTTTGCGACTTAAATCGTAGTATGTAATATGTATGATTAACTGTACACTGAAAACATTTTAAGAACTACGAGTATTAAATATTTTCAAATGATGTCAGCTTTTATAACCAAGAATAAAATAACTAAAGTTATTATGAATCATAAGTTATATTAAAGATGCTTAAATTATTCAAAATAAGTAACATTTTGAAGGAATTTTAAAAATTAGCTTCCTTAAAAATTTCACTTTTCCATTACTTCTGATACACGTTTTTAAATCGGAAGATAAAATATTGTAAAATTAAATTTAACCCAGGAAATTCAATATACTTTGAGATAAATAATTTATAACTCTACCTTATATTTAATTCATACCATATGAGCAAAATACAGCGACGAGTTGCTCAAAAAGAACATTTTATTATATCCTAGACTAAAAGATGAGAATAAAGAAATAGTTTGTAGAGCAAATGACGTCATCCTGGCGTCAGCAACCTATATGACGTCAATGTGAAGCAGAAAATATTACTACAAATGGAAACACTGGATAAAAGAATATAGTTTTCAGCAAATTGAAGTTTAACTTTCCGCTTAAAATAACAATGAAATATAGAAAAGAACAATTTACCTACTTTCGAATTCTCCTCAAACTACATATTATATTACATCCCTTAAACTCGAATTACTTTATTTTTAACTTTTATTGAAGAAAGATAAAATAATTTTTCTAGTTCAATGTATGAATTTCCTATATGAAGAAATTTACAAGAAAATATACTACAATGGCTTAAAAAATTTCTTATAATTTTACTTTTCACTTTTCATAACTTTTTTTCAAAGAAGTTGATCTATCTATTGTTAATCGTAAGTAGTTGTTCCAAAATTCACTAAATCAAATTTCACACTGAAATGCAAAGGCAATAAAAATTACGGTTAAATTTTCAAAGTATTTTAGAATATTTTAAATAAGTGGAATCCTTTTGATAAACAATATTAAAAAAAATATATGCTGTAAATATGATTAAAACAACTGTGAAATTCTAACATTGTTAGAATTTATATTTGTAATTTTATTCGGGCTTATGTGTTATATTGTTAAAATTATCCTCTTAATATTACAGTCAATCAAAGTAATTTTGCCTTTTGTTTATTTTCAAAGATTTTACAGAGGAGTTTAAAACCTTTTTCCCATTTACGAGTAAGCTAACAAAAAAAACTGTTTATCTTTTCTATAAAATGTAACTAGTTTTACTTATTAATCTTTCATACAGTTTACAGATGAAGTCAAATACTTGATAAACTCAAAAAGTCAATCACGAAAAAGTAAAGTTTACCTCACTGAACTATATTTCCACGTTTACAAGTAAATCACATATTAAACTGCATTAAACAGCATATAAGACAATCATTACACGTTACCTCGTTTTTTGTATAACAAAAACTACAAAAAAATACTTCTTAACCTTTCACACTATTTTTTCTTCCGAGTATTCGGTTACAAATGGTATTGTATGGGGTTCTAAAGCTGAAAGAGCGCAACCAACCCACATTGAAAGAATAACTAATTACCCATTTTTCATCATTCATCAAGCACTCCTTTGTTTCACTTTGTGGGTTAATGACAGGGCTGGAGAGTGAAACTGGATTTCAGCTAAACTTCATTCAATTTACGGTACGCCTAGTCATTTGGGAATATAAAGTAACCTTGAAATTATGACTTTTAATTCATTAAAGTCGTCAAGAGGGAGGAACAAGTTTATTATTTTGTTTTTGTCACCTTGAGTGAGTACTATTTGCTCATAAACCATTAAAAACACTAAAGAACATTAAAAAAGATTTTATGTTTCATTCTCTAATTGTGTGCAAGCACTCAATGTGTTCGTATGATGCCATGAAATTAAAAAAAAACAAGTGGTTCCTATTTAAGTAGTAGTATAACCTTAACTAGTTTTATTAACTCAGCATAATTACAAAATAAAAATTTTAGGAAAAAAGAAAATTTGAATTTGAGGTTAATTATCTTTTCCTTTTTAGTGCTCGTAGTATTTTAAATAATAATTTGCAAGTATGGAAGGAGCAAGTAAGTAAAGTAAATAAGTAGTATAAGTTTAGTCGAAGTAGGAAGTTTAGTAAGTAAGCATAAGGAAGTAATTAATTAGGCATGATAAATAAATAAATACCAAATTTCAATCTAAAACCACACGTTCAATTTTCGCACATTCCAAATAATAGAAAGTTTTACAACACATAGCCCAACTCAAACTAAAACGACCGGAAACATATTTGGAACGGAAAGTTTCGTTTATTTGACACAGTTCTGTAGGTTGAGATATTTAGCTAGAGAGTGATGCAAACGCAACTAATCCCATTTTGAAAGTGGTTCTCGGGAAATAACTCCGACGTGGAAGCCCGCCACGCCCATGCACACGACTAATCTTTCACATTGCTGTCCAGCTGCACTCTTTCATTCATTCATTCCTTCATAAGTAAATGAGAAAAAAATAACCTGGGAAAAAGTGGATGACCTCATTGATTGGACACAAAATTTTCATTTACAGGGATGAGATTGACAAAAAAGCAAAAAGTCTGAAAATTGCAAGAATTGATAAGAATATCGTAAACCAAACCAAATAATTTTATTTAGCTGCCTCAGATATGACAATTTACCATAGAAAAGATTCATTGTAAACCAAGAAAGTTTACAAAAAAATGAAAAAGATGTGGTTTTTAGAAGAAAATTCCAGTTTATAAGCTTATTTTTTTTCATTAAAAGTCTGAACATTTTGTTGAAAAGTTTCAAAAAGTCTGAAAATCCTTGAAAAGTCTGAAAAATATCATCCCTGTTTTTGCTGTTTGTTTGTATAGAGGTTTAAAAACAATCACGTTAAAATAGGTTTCTGTCACAATGGAGAATGAGGAAGTTTCATATTTTTTAAATTTTCGATTTTGGGGTATATTAATACAATATAAGGTGTGAAAAATCCAAATCTGCAATCCAAATTTTCCTCAAAAATTTATTTACTGAGATATAGAAGAAATAAAAGTTGAAAAAAGTCGTAAACAAATGATGCAATCGCAAACGCTCAAAAATCAAATTTGACGTCACTCGACACCAAACAAAAAGCATTGTTGATGTTTATTCATTATTAAAATAAAAGGTCTTTATGACCTCATGGATCTAGTCTAGTTTCATTAGACCAGATGGGGATTAGTCCCACTTAATAAAAAAATATTTAATAATATATTTTCAATAAATATTTGAATTTTAAGGGGAAAATCTTTAAATATAAGAATGTAATGTTTTAAAATTAATTATTTTACTTTATTTTATTGTTTTCATAGCTGATTTAACTTTTAAATTAGCAATTAAAGAGCTTTTCTTATTAAAAATATTTAATCCTGAGGCTTTCATATTTAAAATAGTGAGTCAAGCAGATCCACTCTTGTAGAGAAATGGAGAAATAAGCGTTTTTAGCCATAAAATCGTTTATTACTTGTAAATATTCGATTTTCGAACTTGGAAAACTTGGTAGTGATCGTCCTCGCCTCGAGATACGTCGTTGTACCAAGTTTTGTCTACGCCGGCTGCATAGTTTAGGAGGAGATGCGAGTTGTAGTCGTTTTGACATGCCGAGTGACATCACGAATCTGAAATCGCTGTTTTTCCCGCCTTTTCCAGAGCGCAAACTTTAAGCTGCAGTAAAAAAATAAATAATGATCAGAATTAAAAAATATCTCGGTTTTAGGGTTTTCTCGTAAGGTAGGATCGATTTAAAAAATAAAAAAAAAATATGAAACTTCCTCATTGCAGCTAATCTTAAAATTCTAAATATTCAATTTAAATTTATTTAAAATTCTTTCCCGATTCCAAAAATACGCTTGTCTTTCCACACAAATTTTTTTAAGGTAATTATGACATATTTTAATACAGAAAGCTCCTAACAATGTGACGTCACATGTGCCAGTGGAAACGTGGGAAACACCGTTTTCATCGATACACTAGTCTGTAAAAAACTAGTGCTCATTGTTTCAAAGCGGGATTATAGCAACAAGCGGAAACAAAGCACATTTCACGTCACAAGCTGTTTCAGCTCAGACACAAAAGACGCTGTTTTTAATTGAAAATAACTTAAAATTTAGGGCTTTGAAAAGCAAATGAAAAATTTTTTGGAGGTTTTAGGCCATTCTGAACACATTACATAAAAAATTGTAGAGGATTATCTGTGAAACTTCAACGGCGATTTATTAAATAATCTGTTCTTTTCTTTGTCTGTGACTAATTAATTGTTTCAAAGCTAGTTGAATTTCATTATCAATAAATATTTGAATATAAACTGAAAAAAAATTACAAAAATTGTTTTGTAAGTAAGCTTTTTGAAATTAATATGAATAGTTTTAGAGAACCATCAGAGAGAAAATGAGATAACAGAAGAAACAAATTAGGCCCAGCAAGAAAACAAAAAAATCTGCAAAATTCTTACGAAAAAGCGTCTAAATTGGGTCTATAGCGCTGTTTTAAGAATTCTAAAGTTATTTCATAGCAATAGGACTTTTGAAGCCATTTAGCATGTAAGTTTGCAGTTTTTTTACTGCAATTTCAAAACCATTTCAGCGGTCTTGGAAAAAACTACAGACAAAGTGTTTCAATTCCCTTCACTTTTTCAAAGCAATTCTGCAGAATCTTTTGGATGGGGGAAACGCAAACCGTTCCTATTGAGCGTTTTAGCCCATCTGAACAGTTTCTATAGGATCATTCCACTACTAAACAGCAGAGAGAGGTTGATAGAAAGAATTTAAACAAACAAAACCTAAGAAATCCAATAACTCTTTTCAACATTCAAACTCTATCCATTCAACCAACACCATCTAAGGAAGCATCTTTGCTGCACTTTCCCTAAGGACTTTCCGTCCAGCGCGAGGGCAATCAAATTAAACCCTTTCCAAAATCAACAGCCCCCCTTTAATATAAGCGCCTCAATTGCCTTCACAGCCTGACCTTTCTCCTTACTTAAGCACATTTGCGATTCTCTTCTACTACCATTCCTCTTCCGAACGGCTCCTATGCGATTTCTTCAGACATCACCATGCAGTATCCTTCCCTTCGCTTTTTCTCCTTTTGTTGCTTAAGTATATAAGCGAGCCGGGCTCCCGAAGGATTATTTGTTTTATCCCGGCGAACTCTCGGAGAGAACGAAATGCTTGTATCCTCGCGAAACGAGGCTTAAACGCAAAGAAGGGAACATGTTTCCCGAGGAATTAAATTAGGTTTTCGAGTAATTTTCTCGAGAATGCAGTAATGGAGTGGCTGGGTTGTATTTATAGAAGACAGTTTGGGTGGGATTTCGTTGCTTGAAATTGCTGGATCTTGGGCTTATATTACCGCGAAAGAACTTAGTGGTCGAAATGATGTGGTTTGGTTTGGTGTCTGGATATCGGGTATAAAACGGTGAGGGCAATAAAAGAGTGATTTCGAGTTTCATGTAAACTTTTTGTGAGGATAGTAAATAGGGATGAAGTTTTGGTAATGCTGTATACTCTTGGTATCTAAGTGTTGATGGTGTGATAAAAAATTAGAGGTGGAAAAGGTAAAAAAACACTACTAAAAATGTATATTCGAATTACTAAGGTTTACATAATGACTCAGTTTTGCGTTCTTGATACTAGACTCGGTTTTGCGTTCTTGATACTATGCATAATAAGTAAATTCAGTTAGTGACAAGAAAATAAAAATTTGTAAAGCATACTCAGCAAAAAAAAATCAGCAAAATTTCTTCAAAAAAGTGAAGGGACTTTGGACATGTTTTGTCTGCAGTTTTCTTTAGGAAATCTGCAGTTTTCTTTAGAAACTCTGCAGTTTTTTATAAGACCGCTGAAATGCCTTTAGAATGTATTCAAAACTGCAGTAAAATACTGGAGACATACGTGCTGAAATCTTATTGCTACAAAATAACTATACCGACTTCTTTAAGAAAACTTCACTTTTGACTGTTTTTTGAAGGAATTTTTGACATGTTTTTTAGCTGGGTATATGTAGTTAGATAATAAAAAAACTATTTCATTCATAACCGAAAATTAACTTTCTAAATTTAAATAATAATGTGTAAGATAAGAATATTAAGAAAAAGAGCGTAGTTAAATACATTTTAAAGCTTTTCTCTGACATTTTTTGCGGAAAATTAGGTACTTAAGGATTAGTTACTCACACCTCCCCAATCGGATATTTTGGCAATGTTTTACTAATTACATAAAAATGCAACAAAGATTCACAGAAACACTGTTAGTTGAAATATTTTAAAAGTGTTTTATTTTGATATTTAATATTTTTTGGTGATTTGGCATAAAATTTGACACCTGCTAATTCTTAAGTAACGAAAATTTTTAGTAACAGCTCATACGTATATTAATTCTTACAACCGTTTAGATTTCTACTGATCTACGATAGTACTAATTTTTTTATTACCTTTTTGTATTGAGTAGTAATTTACATATTTATGTAATTACATCTTACATTTAAAAATACAATTTTAAATTCAACTAATTTAGTTTTTTTGTGCCTGATATAAGTAACTAAAAAACATACATTTAACCGAAATAATATTGATCGTTTCCAGGCACGTTTCAGTATAAAATTTTATAGAAAGGCAAAGCTTCTTCAAATCACTCTTTACGAGGCCAAAAATATCCGTCGGTATCCAATATTGCACAAAACTGTTAGTTTTCCTACAACACACCCACGAAAATAAAAATCAGCAACCTCCCATACCTTCTCTTAAAACTTTCACCAACAAGTTACCGAATCGTTTAAAACGACGCCAACATACAAAATATCTCCTCAATAATGCCTCACACCGATCGATACCTAAACTTTCAAGCTAAAACGTTTTGTTGTTGCTTTTCCTTGCTTGCCAATTGCAGATCGCACTCTTATCGGGGCATTTCGAGTCATTTTCTGGGTGGCGTGCTCTCGAGCAGCCGCTTGTCAGAGCAGGTAACAATCGATTCAGCAGCCATCGGCTTTCCGATAGTTTTGGGACAAACGTGCTCCGGTGACTTCGTGATGAGAAGAAGGTCGAATTTGTTTGCCTATACCGGTGGTGGTAAACGTCTTGAGATGGAGCACAAATTACTACAGTGGTGTAAACTTATGGGCTGATATTGCCCTCAAAGTGGTTTTGTGGGAAAGTTTGATACTTTGAGACGTTTTTAAAACTTGTATAAGCTGTATTTTGTTGGATGTTACGAATACTATTTGTTTGCAACATCTCCGAATTTAAAAGGAGGGCCCTGGGGGCAAACAAGAGACATTGGAGGGGTTATGTTGCCCCTAATTGTATTGAAAACATCCTTTACAAAATATATAAAAAAATTAAATATCTTAAAAAATGATTATACCCCCTCATGACTCTACCTTAAACCCGCCCATGTGCATTAAATGGTATTTGAAGGGGTGAGCGTAAGAAGAAAAGTGAAAGCTTGTTTCGAGATATTTTGCTTTAGTTTTTTGTTCGCATTATTTGTGATCACATACCTTCTCCGTGACACTGGTATCGATATCTATGTTAATAATGACTTCAAAAAGATGGTCTCAGCCCCAAAATGTAGGTTTAAAGGTACTCTATTCATCCACTGAAATAGCTCATTTTTCTTGAGAATATCACATACCTTCTTCTTCATTTGTTTTACAGTTTTGGTTAGGATTTCACCAAGTTTTACAAAACCAGATATGTTAACTTTAGCCCTATCGAATTGGAATTAGATTTGAATGTATTGAGACATTAAAAGGCTTTTGACGAACAAAAATAGAAAAAATTATCTGTTACATCAAATTAACAATTCTATTACATAAATACCCTAAAATGTAGCACCAATAAAAAGATCGCAATGTAGAGATCTTCACCAGATTCTGAGTATCGGCGAGGAATACCAATCCGATCGAAACAACCTCACTTCAAAACCAATAACACCCAGTTATTTTTAATCCCCCACCTGTCCGTGACATAAACATTCGATGTTTTTTTCGGCATCCACCGTGGCTACCTGCCACCGCCCCCCAGCGGAGACTTGGCATCGTTTTGGCGGACGCCGCGAAAATCCGCGCCACGAGTTATTTGCATACATTTAGAACGACAAATGCTCTTTTAATGGCGGCCTTGCTATAAGCCTAATGTGCTCGGGAAAAGCGGGTAAATAAACATTTTTTGAGAGAAAAAAGCGGAGAAGGTGGGATAAAACGTGATAAAAGAAGAATTTATGTGCTTCGTAGCTGTACATGTACATGCCTCTTTTTTTGAAAGTGTGGAATATTTGACGTTTTTTTTTCGTAGGGAGAGAATGAAGTTTTTTGTTGGGTATGAAAGAGGAT
Organism: Tetragnatha versicolor; assembly: GCA_024610705.1. Classification (NCBI taxonomy): domain Eukaryota; kingdom Metazoa; phylum Arthropoda; class Arachnida; order Araneae; family Tetragnathidae; genus Tetragnatha; species Tetragnatha versicolor. The sequence goes on along the minus strand of JANDEH010000011.1, from coordinate 6,535,191 downwards.
AAAGCTTAATTTTTTAACTTTCATAATTACATTAAAGAAAATTTTTCTGTTTATCTCTCGGGAATCTTTTAAGATAGTTGAAGGAGGTGTAGAAAAATTAGCCTTTAGGTTTTTATCTCTACCGGCATTCCTTTACATTAAGATTTAATTAAGACCTTTATTTCTTTTAAAATTCTATCAAATATTGTAATGAATAAAAATTTATTTGTTAATTCCCTTTGAATTCCAAGGTTGGCGGTAAAATATACCTTAAAATTTAAAAGAAATGAACTTATATTAAAGCGCAGCAAGCAAATAACTACAAAATTCAGTTTCCTAAAAAATAATAACAATAATAATAATAATCAAACATATCCTTAAGTAAATAAATAAAATTTACTTTTTAAAGCTTTACACAGTAGTAAATCTCTCTATATTAAAAAAAAGTTACTGTCACCGCCGCCGCCGCTGCCGCCGCCGCTGTTTCAGAAAATTTTATTTTTGAACTCTTTGAACTCTCATATCGCAAAAACTACTTGATAGAAATTTATGAAATTTGAAATGTTTGTAAAGGAATATTTGGGGCACATTATCGAACAAAAAGCTAACTGATGTGATGATTAGTACTGGGGTATTTTTAAGGTCAAAGTTGAAGTTTTTCTTTTTTCGCCGCGTAATCCAGTTCAGCAAAATCTATTAGCAGCAGAACTATGATTTTTTGCAGCCTAATACTCTGAAGTATGAAGATGTGCACTACGTCGCCCTTTTTTCGAATTTCGAATTTGGTTTAGAGTAATTAATTTTTTAATTTTCGAAATTTTTGACACTTTTTCGTTTTTTTCTATCTAAAATGAAAACTAATCACGGTATCAATATGATTTTTTAAACACTTATATTCTTATTTTTTTGAAAGAGATTGGCTTTTAGTTCTTTCAAAAATTCTAATTAGTTTTGGAGTAATTAAGCATCAAAGTTTCATTTTTTTCATAGTTTTAGTAGGTCTTTATCAGACGTGTTTAATGTTTTGAAATTTTATATTTGCCTGTTCACTAGATTGTCGCGAGCACGGATATTTAAATTTAAAGTTTTGAGGTGCACATTTTTGCTATAAGTTTGCTAGCGATATAGTATAGACTTGTTTAATAATCTTTTCAAGATACTTCGATATTTTTTGAAATACTAGAGAAATAAATAATTTAGCTTTTTTACAGCCGTATCGACCATCTCGAGTCAAATCCAAGCTAACTCTAGAGTAGGATGTCTCTAGAGTTAAGCTAACTCTAGTGATAAATGTTAAGCTTATCGACCAACATCAAATTAAGATACTCTTGAGTTAAGGAGAACTGTATTTATAAGGCCACTTCTGATTGGACAGCAGTAGCCCACGTGACTAAAAGCATGTAAAGAAGGAAATAGGGCGCGAAAACATCAAAAAATTTCTTGTTGTTGTTCCGATTATTTTAACTTTTAATTCGGAATCAATTCTTTTTTATTGAAAAAAATGACGAAGATAAAAGCAAACTTTACAGCGTTCGAGATGGAAGTGTTGACTTCCATTTTCTATAAGAACAGATCCATTATTGATTGCAAAAAGACAATGCGATATTTAATTTAAAAATAAACAGACCTGATAGTCCAATAACCAGGTGTCGAAAAAGGGCAATTTTAAGAAAAAAAATCAGAAGCTTTTCTTTTCTCAACGGTTTTTAAATGTTTTCGATAGTGCTGAACCCGAATCTGAACTTCTCATACGAAATTTCGAATGGTAATATTGTGAAAATTCGAAAAAACGCTAAAATTTTGCCCAATTTTTCGGCTTTTTACTTATAGAACGGAAAGCATGGCTTTCTCGTGAAAAAGTTAAATACAAAAAATTAAAATGAAGAACCAAGCTACAAAATTGTCATTTAAAACTTTCTTGTCAGACTAATATTTTGGTCGCTAGAGCTCGCTGAAAGTCGGGCAAAATTCACCCTTGAAGCGGAACATCTTGAATATGCCCCACATTTTTGGTAAAAACGTCGTTTCTACAGGGTGTCCCAAAAAAGACTGACACATTACATTTTAAAAATCAATAACTCAAAAACTAAAAAAGATAAAAATAAGCGGTTTTTTGATTTCTACTCTAAAGACCAAATAATTTTATGACACATATTTTCGTAAATCGTAGTTCAAAAATCCCCCTACAGGTGGGAGCACTATTTTCCATTATTTCCTATGGGGAGATTGATACTTTTATGCCCTGTCGGGGGATTTGGGAACAATGATTTACGAAAATTTGTGTCATAAAATTCTTAGGTCTTATGAGTAGGATGCAATAAACCGCGTATTTTTATCTTTTTTAGTTTTTTAATTAAAAAATTTTTAAATGTGTCAGTCTTTTTTGGGACACCCTGTATTTAGATAATTAGGAAACACTATTTTTAAAACTTTTTACACAACTTTATCTTCCTTTTTATGCCATTGATAATCAATGAAATGAAGTATTTTTCAGTAATTTTCCGCAGAAATACAGGTTCTTAAGCAAAGAAAAATTCAGTCTCCAAGTTTTTATTGCAAATTATGTTAAGCCTTTTTTATCTACTAAACAAATTATTTTTTTATATCAGCATAACTAATCTAATCATTATAATTTAATTTTATATTTTAATACTATAAGTAAGCTCTAACACAAAAATCTATGAATCATTCTACTTTCAAGAAAAGAGCCATGTTCACTCCTTCGCATATGACTGTTAAGGGGTTTTATGTTTGAAAATGGGGAAAAATGTAAATCAAATTCAGTTTAGGTAGTTTTGACTAAACATGTATCATATAAAATGTCTATTTGTCAGTGGCTTTTTCTTCTATGTGATAAAACTGAATGATAGAAAAAAAATTGATGTTGGTGAAGGGAATATATTAGGAGTACTTACATATTGAATTTTTTTGCGACCGTGTAATTCTAGATTTAATCAAGTTTTTCTTAATTTCATCCCTAACTCATATTCCTTGGTTCAATTTATTATTAATAAATATTTTAATTGTTCGTGTAATGAAGTTGAGGATGAATTAGCCAGACATCTGTACAATGAAATTTTAGCAAAAAATCATATTGAAAAGGATTAAAATTTAAAAAATTAAGATTATAAATGTACATAAATTTTTTTTATAATAATGTAGTGAATATAAATATTTTTTAATAAAATGTAATAAAGCTAAATTTATTTAGGAAGAAGTTGTATTTAATTTGATAAGTTAAAAAGAATCACAATTTCAAGTTTTTTGGATCCAGAAAAGCATGAAATTTTATTTGAAAGAAGTACATCAATTTAAGTATACAATTAATACTGAATCAAAATGTCATGTTAATATAAAACTTACACTGCAACTTTGATAACTCTAAGGGGCCATTCATTAATTACGTAAGGGTCCCGTGGGGGAGGGGGGGTTGGAAAAATCTCTACATACCCTTACTTGGGGGGTGGGGGGTCAAACCAATTCTTACGTAAGATTTTCCATGTTAATGAAAACAAATACCAATTAAATAAAACAAAACTGTTGAATCCATCTTCCAGTTGTCAAAAGTCGAAACATAACAAAATCAAAAAGAGAGAAATATTTATTAGTTTTGGTTTCAACTTTTTTTGTTAATCATTTCGTGCGCTAACATTTTATTACTTTGAAAAAAACGAAATGGAATCTTACGTAAGAATAAGGGGGGAGGGGTTTGAAAAATCTTACGTACCCTTACATGGGGGTAGGGGGGGTCAAAAATTGCCAAAATCATCCTTACGTAATTAATGAATGGCCCCTAAGGTCTTTAAATAAAGTTAATACATTTGTGGACCTGGATAAAAGTTAAATATAAATATTATTCCTTAATGCAAAGCTTTTAAGTGGACCCTTCAGCTTTGAAGGATCAAAGTTATAATACATTTTTAATTTTAAGAGAAAAGAATATAAGTTCTAAAGAAGTTACAAAAAACATCATCATAACTGCTTCAAGTAAGCTTAGTGATGTCTCATAATAATTAAAATTTGTAAAAACTACACAATAAATATTTTCAAGAAAAACATTTTGAGCCACCAGCTAATTATATTTATGGATGAAGCATAGTCAAGATGATGAATGATCTTTAACATTCAAAACATTTACTTCCATGTACTTCACATGGGTTACTGCTGTCCAATCAGAAGTGGTCTTATAAATAATGTAATGACTATGAAGATTTAGATTTAATCCAACATACTGAAAAAGATAGACTATTTCCCATTTGAAACCACAGTTTAAAGATATAGTCTTTCTTAAAAGGTACAAGTTTAGTAAAAGTACAGTTGAGATGATGGTGGTGGTGGTAGAAATAGTCAGAGTTATAATCACAAGCTATAGAAATAATGCAGTTTCTCCATTTATTCAACTAGAGCACAGTTTGGGCAGATATGAAGATGTTATCGAATCAGAAATACATTCACATAAAAAAACATTGGCGCAATTGCCCAGTGGGCCAAGGCCTACTATACCCATCTTCGTTTTCATGACGGTGGGGCCTGGGGTGCTAGGCAAATATATGTCCAGTTAGATGGTCAGCCCCCCAGCAAGACCCCCAGTGTTTAGTTCGTAAGCATACTTGTTCCTCATTTTATAGACCCATTGAAGGGACAAAAGGCTGAATGGACCTTGCCCCAACCCGAGACCCATAAATTGAACCCTAGGCCTGTAGCGTGATGCACTACCACTACGCCATTGGCCGTCATATACATTCACATACAAATATCAATTATGGCATCTCTTTTAAATATTGTGTAACACAGTAAAACAATGAAATATAACTAAAAATGCATAGCAATTAAAAAATTTTGCAACAAACTTGGTTTAGATAACTGACATTAGAAACTTCAAGAATGTAAATAATTTATCTAAAAAATGAAAGCATATTTATAAATAGGGCTATGATTTCCATGTAACTAAAAATATATACAAATATGTATTTATTACAGGTAAATACGTAACAAAAAGTGCAAAATATGTATTTAAAAATAGGAAGAAATTTTGTTATTTTAAAGATTTTTAATGAATTATTAAAGAAAAAACCATTTTAAACGCTAAATTTCAAGCTTGGAACAAAATTTCGAAACACTAGTTGGAAAAATTAGTGATTATTCATGAAAACCCCCAAAATTGGATATGAACATGTAGAAACATATGTATTTATAACTTAAATGTACACAAAAACATGTAAATAAACTGAAAGATGTAAAAATTTATAAAATAAAAATGGTCTGAATCAATCCGAAATACCTTGAAATGTGTAGAATTTGAAAAATCAATGCAATATCAGGTTTCCGAAAAGATACATTACATGCAAATCCCAGCCCTATTTATAATACTTATTTCGGAGAAAAAAAATTTGACACAATGGAATTCTTCTGGGCAATTCCCACTATCTGCAGAGAGGTATTGATGAAGTCATCATCATCTCAGTCTCATGAATAACCAGCGTGGCAAGGACAATCTTTTGGGCATTCTGCAGACGGCAGCACAAGGGAATCCCGAGGCAGGCAAACTGTGGCTTCCAAACCCAATACTACCTCTTGACGACATTCCTGGCATGGATCTGTGCAGATATATACCTGTGAAAAGGCCAAATTTAAAAGGATAATTTTGGTAAACAATAAAAATTGGAAAGACAAAGGTAATTAGTATTTTTAACAAAAAGGCCAAGGCCTCTGTAACAGACCTTATTTGTAATTCATAAGTACGTACCTTCTCTGATTGGCACGATATTCCTCATAAGCCTCCTAGAGAGGTTATTTCAGTCAGGGCCTCTAATACAGAGGAGAAACCATGAGCATAAAACATTTGAACCTAAAAAGAAGAAAATAAGTAAGCATGGTTTGTTCATTTCAATATATAGAAATGAAACACATTTTTTTCTTAATTTACTGAGCTACGATTAACTGGAAGCTTAGTTATAGATCCTCTATTGTTTGGTTATAATAAAGGCAAATTTTCTAAGGAATAGCAGGAATTGAATTCAGAAGTAACAGAACCAATAATAATATTACACCGAACATCTCAGAGGCAATACTGTTACTATTTATGTGTCCCACATGAATAAAATCCTGCAAGCATTAGGGATTACTATGAATGGCAGAGGATTTTAAGCGAGCAAATGCCCAATTAGTTATCATAGGATCACATAGTTGGATAACACAAAAAACTTTCTGTACACAAAAATTTCTTCAAATTTTTATGCAAACTAAGTGTCCTAGTCGTTTAAATTTAGGCTTAAAAGATAAAAAATGTGTGATATCTGGTCCTTGAAAAAACCTGCAGTGGTTAAAATAGCAAAGAACTCAATTTTGAAATCCTGACGGCCTCTTAAATCTTGAAGTGGGTTGAAACGCCAAGCGAAGTAGTAGCGCCTAAGTATCAAAGTTAAGTTGGAGGCTAAAAATTCGCCAATAGGCGCCAACCCGAACACACTTCTAGATTTTTACCCTCGACAACAAGCCTGGTTCTGTTCTACGTGACAACAAGACACCCCATGCAGGAATAAAAACAAAAACATACACATTTCTCCTTCCAAAGAAAGCTTTAGCTTATAGCCACGCCATCTAGTAGTGACCCTGGATATTTATACTAGTGATATTGTTCACTATTACTGTAATAATGATTTATAAACATACAGTAAGAAAAATTCAATGTAATATCAAAAACTTAAATAACAATTAACTAAAAAAGATTTTCTGCAAAATTCGTAACATTTCAACACTGTGTATGAAGTGTACTTCTACATTTTTAAGTTTGATTATTGGATATAACATTTTACACACATATATATGGAAATAAATGTTTCTAGTTTCTAAAATAGGAGGAGGGTATTAAAGACAATTCAGAGCATGAAAAATAAATTGGATATGTGATTAAGTATTTATATTTGATGTGATATTTTTTTATTTGATTTAAATTTTGTGTTTCTCTCAGCTGTTTTTTTAGTAGTAGTTCTGTTGCATTAGCTGATGCAACTGCAAGTGCAAACATAGTATTGAAAACTCCAATAGTTAATGCAATTATGCTTTTGGTTCAATTCCGTTAACATTCAGATTTTTGTTGATAAACTGCATAGCTATTGATCTAACCAAACATTTTAATCAATGAATTTGATATTAATTAGCAATATTTCTACTTTTTTTGAGTTCAAAACAGCTTGCCGGTGTTAGGCGGAAATTTTAGCAGAATTGAACTTACTTTTAATTGTTTGTCATACATGTAATTGGTAAGACGAAGCAAATATAGTCCTACTGACGAAATTTGCCCCTGGCTAATGCAACAGTACTACCGTTTATTCTCAAAATACTTCATAAAAATATAAAGCATAAATCTAGATGTCACGATTGCGAGAGCTGAGAAGTAAAAACGAAAGAGATTTAAAAATCCTGAAAACTTACCTCATGTCATTGTCTAACCTCCTCCGACTTCGGCCGTACTTTCGCCGACCATTTTTAAATATAAAACCAGGCCATTTAAACCATTTTGAGAATTACATATTAGCTGTCCGATTTCTGAAATCACAAACACTTCCCGCGTCCATTTTGTTTTTGTTGTTAACTCGAGAGTAACTCGCCAAAGTTGAGGAGTCAGCGGAAGTACTGTTTTTCACTCGAGAGTTAAGGTATTCTGGTGTGGTCGATAACGTTAACTCCAGAGTACGAGGTTTTACACCTAACTCCAGAGTAACTCGTGTTGGTCAATACGGCTGTGAGTGTTATTTGTGCCGATGATAGGAAGAGGATTTTCGACAAGCTTGTTTTTATCTGCTAAAGATCGATTGCAGATATTACAGATCGCTTCGCGATCTGTAAAGAGCTGCATAGCAGTTACGGGGGTTGGTGAGCGTAAGCGAGCAGGGGGCGGTAGCCCCCTATCCATTAAATTATTGATAATTTAAAAAGAAATATTTCAGTATAATAGTTTTATTTTGATATTTTCATGGTAATGATCCAAATTAAGTTATAGAAAAGTTTGAGAGATAAGAAGTTTCGATATTAAATGATCATCAACTACACTCTGTTCATTTAGAATTAGCGCCTGAGACGTAATGTATTAGAAGCATGTATAATTCTAATTATCGTCGAAAAAATTTTCTTCTGCAATGACAAGTCAGCCTAAGCAGAAGTAGTTAAAATACTGTAGAAACAATCGGTCACTGAAGTTGTCTGATGAGCGTTATTAAGCATTGGTGAGCGTTTTTGATTCTGTTTCAGGCGCCTATTCTAAATAAACAGACTATAAGCAGACAAGTTCCAGGTTGTACTGGATAGTTGAGATGAAACAAGCGAGCTCTGCTCGCTAAGATCGCGAAGCGATCTTCAAAGAACTGCGAAGCAGTTCCGGGGGTTGGTGAGCGATAGCGAGCAGGGGGCAGAGCCCCCTAGTAATCTTAAATTTTAATTTATCCAACAATTAACAGTTTGAAAGAATCCTCGAAACTTGATAAGAACCACATGATCCTTTATACAACACCTTCAAACAGCCGTAAGATTACAAAGCACACTTCACCTAGGCTTTTACCCAAATAAACCTGACTCCTTATCGTACTTTTAACAGCGATATCTTTGTTTACAAACACTACTTTCTCCCACCGAAACCTATTTCAAGAACACAGAGTCTTTCGCAAACAAAACTATCTCCAAGGCTCAAAAGAGACTCATTCAAAACTCCCATGAAGTTTACTACCGCTTATAAATAATCACCTGCACCTTTTCAAACAAAAGACTGAAACGCGTCCCAAGTTCAACGCTCGAAATTGACGGCTAAAACTGCGTATACACATCCAAATTCACAAGATTGTAGACTCCCCCGATTTTTAGATACAGATACAACTAGTACTATACAACTAGTATAGTGTCTGTTTTCTTTTAAACTGTAGGGAAAACTAAGTGGCATTTCAGAGAGTCGATATTTTCGTTTGAAATTCCATACTGGGAGATTTCCCTTAAGAACATCTCTCCATGATATTATGCCGTTTGTCAAAAATTGTTTTGATGGATTTTTAGAAGTATGTGGTAAGTTTTTCTCACTTTTTCAGGAGTTATAAAATATGCTGGAAAATGATTGACTGGTGTTGTTGGGGCTTAACTACGAAGTATTTCTCTTTGATGAGCAAATGGATTTGGCCACTACGTTATTTTAAAATGAAGGTTAAAATGAAGAGACTCTATTAAATAACTCTATTAAAGACATTCTACTATATGAGAAAACTCCAGCTCTCAAGCGTCGCCTCCAGCCATGGACCGGTTTCGCCCCTTTTTTAGGGATCATCAGCACGGCATAGGAAGGCAACGCAAGAGAGCGGAGGGAGAGCTTTTAGAGTCTAGCACGCAAGGTATACACCTTGCTTTTCGGGTATTAAATCTGTTCTTAGGAATGCACAGTTCATTCCGACAGATAGTGGAGGACTAAACAATAGTCGGCTAGACTAAAATCTCTCCCTCCGCATTCTTGCGTTGCCTTCCAATGCCGTGCTTATAATCCCCAACAAGGGCGAAACCGGTCCATGGCTGGAGGCAACGCTTGAGAGCTGCAGTTTTCTCACACATTCCTCTAACCGGAGGTACTGGTGAAGAACTCTTCTTTTCATTCTACTGTATATTTTTATGAAACAAAATTAACTCTAAATCTATAGTAAATAAGTTATTAAAAACTATTGACTATTAAAAATAGGAGGGTTCAACATAATATTATATGGTACAGGTGCCTCAGGACTGTCCCAGTCTGTATCACCTTGGGTCTGAATACTTTTGACAAGGATATGTTTCTAAAAAACAAACAATGACGAGAAGCATTCTCTCCTAGAGAGCCTGTATATGAGAGAGGCGACAACCCGGCAGTGGCGGATCCAGGATTTGGTTTTGGGGGGGGCTAAAAATTTTCCTAATCCAATTGAATCTTTTTGTTAATGTTAATACGGAAAAGGTAGTGAATAATCCTACTCAAACCACTAAAAGTGGGGTCTGGGGGTTCTCCCCCAGAAAATTTTTGGAAATTTAAGTCAAAATCCCCACTTTTTCAACTCGTTTTGGTACGCCTCATCCGAATTTCGGATATAGATTTTTTGCGTTTTGACAAACTTAGTAAAATATTGGACGTTTTGGGGGGGGCTTCAGCCCGAAAGCCCCCCCCGTAGATCCGCCACTGCAACCCGGTATAGCACGCTGATTGGTCAACAGCGTTTTCTGTTCACCGCAGGTTTCCCTTCATAGGATTAGCATGGAAGCGAGAGAAACGGCATGATACAGTTTGGACAGAATTGGAGATTTGGACAGTTTTAACTGCGCGCAAGGATGCGCAGAGACGCTATTAAGCGAGTTGTCGTCTCTCTCTCGTATACAGGCTCTCTATTATCTCCAACTCGGTAAAATCCGTATCTGCAACACCCCACCAACATCTTTTTTCCACCCTCTGGCTTCTAATGATATAATTTCTACTCGTCCCGTACACCGAAACTCATTACGCCTCATTTCTTTTGATGGTCCCACGCACCCATCCACGAGTAGCACCTACTCTGGGGGGTGATTCAGAGAAGGGGACGTCCCTGTTGATGACCTCCACCCCACTGGGTTCAAACCGACAAAAGAGTTTTCGGGAGTGTTGCTTTCGACAGGGAGGCTTTGTTGAGGGGACTTCTGATATTAATATTTATAGAGGTTTTCATTAAAGTCACGTGTATTAGTACCTTTTATATTACTTTCAGATTGATTGATTAGAAATATTTCGTGCTTTTTACCATTCGTTGGAGATTAGCCCTTCTAATAATGGGAGGGAAGAAGTGTGTGTAGTACTTTTAAATCATTTTTAGAAACGTTTTGAGTCTAAGGGAGGCACTTTTAAACACTATTACCTGTACTTTTAGACCAAAAATGTCAAAATTTTGGGGATTTCCTAAAAGTTAACACTAAAGATTCCATTTTGATACTAATGGAAGGTATGGGGGTCCTCCCCCAGAAAAAATTTTGAAATCAGACCTGTAAAAGTTGGGTTTTTACTCATTTTGAGAACCATATTGGGTCTCCAAGGGGGGCACTTTCCAGAGTGCCACCCCCCTGGATCCGCCACTGGTACTACATACATTAAAAATATGTTGTTCGCGTCGCACCTTCCTTCAGCAAGATCAGAAAAATTAAGATTTTAATTCCTGAAAGCTTAAATAATTATACTTAGTACCAATAAATAACCACAAAAATAATCAAATAAAAACTCAATATCGAATGAAGTTTCTTGTAGGTAAAACTCTTCTCTACACTCTTAAAAATAACATGTTGATTTAACAAAGAAATCATGTTAGCTATGCTAGCAGAAAACTCCTGTAGTTTGTGCCGTGAAGTTATTTTTGTGCATGTGGTTCAGTGGTTTATTGTTCAAATCAAACTCGGCGACTTATAAAAGTTAATCCATTTATTGTATAGCTTTAAAATAGGAAGAATGCGCAGTACAACTGCCAGACAAGATTCATCACATCAGAATCAATCAGTCAGTCAAATCAGATCAAGCATCAAAATCATAGTTCAAGAATCAAAATCATCGGTAACAAAAGCTAAACAGATCTATTTATACAGTGGCGGAGTGCCGAATAGAGCGGAAGCTCCACGCCACCTTGTGCCAAATAACACACCGGAAGCGCAGCGCCCCCCCAATATTCAACAGTTATGTTATATTCTTACACAGAATCTGTAGACAGACTACAGGAACCATGACCGACACAGATTGTCTCTGTACGTGATACGATTTCTCTGTAATATGATTACAGATTCTGTATATGAATATAACATGACATTCCGGCACAAATTACACGCAGCTACACGGGTTTTCTAGCATAGCTGACACAGGACTTCTACATTAAACCAAGAGAGTGCATAACACAGCAAATTCTTCCTCCCAGGTTAGTAAAGGAATCTAGAATTCAAAAATCCCACACAATCACAATTTTAAGAGTCAATACCTCAACATAAAGAATCCAACCTCCTTCCAATAAACCTCCCAAACATCCAGTGCAAAGCTACACTCCACTTTCGAAGATGATTAGTTCTCAGGAGAAATAAATACATAATTCCTCTCAATAAATACCGAAATAAAACCCCTATTGGAAACGAGGAACACCAAGAACAGCGCATTTATCTATGTTAACGGCGCCCACGAGCCCCGTTCGCAGCGTCCCATTGTCAAGAGAAATCGTTAAGAGATCCTCTGACAGGTATCACGTTTTCGCAGTGATATATGGGAGGTATTTAATGCGCTCTCGAATCGGCGTGGCTCTGCCTGTTGTGTCGCATAATTGCGCCCGTTTAGAGAGAGATTTTGTGAATCGGTGGATGGATTGAATTACAGGAGGGAGATTGTTTTGAGCATTATTAAGGGGTGGATTGGAATTGATGGGGTTTGGATTTGGTTGCGATGATTCGGAGTTTCTCCTCCTCGGTTTCGGTAACTCAGCTTAACTTTAAGAGTTAATAAACGATTGTTCTCGCTATTTTCACGGGAATTTTCATTTTTGGTACTATCGTATTATTCATTCGACTATTCAGCGGCCGTCTGATTCAGCTGCACAACTATAGAACGGTCAATGGACTTCGATAACGTTTTAGAATTCCACGGTACGGTCGATGGAATAATACGTAAGAACCTTGTTTTTTCTTGCATAAGTAGCCTGTATATTTTATTTATTAGAAATGATCTTGTATCAATGTATTTTTAGTGTGCAACTCGTCCGATAGACGAGGATACATTTCCCCTTTCAAACATATAAGATACACATGTAAATGATAAAAACAGAAAGTTCTTTTTAACGACCGTATTCACCGCTAACTTGACAGGTGGTTAACTGGCAGTCAAACTTCTAATAGGCTGAAAAAACCCATAAAAACTATAAAACTAACTAAAAAACTAAAAATATCCCACCATATAGAGATTTGACCTCCGGTTAACCACCAACGAGATACGTTAAACTATTGAAAGATTGAATTAATAGATTGTAAATAGACTGAGAACTCACGGAGAGAACTGAAGAACCCGAAAAAGGAGTTCAGGCTACAGAATAAAGATGAACTGAATGAAGCATCCATAACACTACCCTGCGATGAAAAAAATACAAGGGGTCTGACAGCTGTTCTTGGGGTAGTTTTTGGTGCTGATTTCGAAAATACCAACGAAAAGTTTCAATCACATCAAGTTTTTTTAGAAAAATTCAATTTTACTTGGATTTTTATGATTTTTTACCAAAAAAAATTCTTTTGGGAATGAATATTTTCCCTCTTTGCCTAACCATTATTCTTCAGTGGTTAAACATACAAAATACAGATATGAGAAAATACATATTATGTTGCCATCCCTCCCTCTCCATTGAAACATCTGCTTTATGTACCATCAACCAATAGCTTTCACCAATGACGCGCGAAGGACTTCAGGAAGGGATTCACCTCAGCTCTTCTCTCAGGTTGAACTTAATGATCTGACTTAGAGTTCTGGGCCTTCCGAAAGAGGCAGATGAACTGCTGGGGTCCAAATTAAAAGAAAAACTTATTAGACGAGGGAACGTCTTTTTATTGGTACAGAAATCGGGAAAAGGAGTTTGTTAGGTTCTTTGAGGAAGAGGAGAACCTTGTCTATTGTTCTGATATTCCTGGATTGATGAGCAAATTTAATATCACATACGTTAAGGATGAATGGAAGCTGTTTATAGATTCGTCCAAAAGAAGCCTTAAAGCTTTCCTACTTCATCACGGAAGCAAGTATGCAATTGTACCAGTTGGACGTGCTTTTAAAAGAACGTCATGAAAACCTGGCTCTCGTCCTCAACAAGATAAAAAATGATGACCACGGTTGGACCATTTGCGGGGATTTGAAAGTTATATCCATGCTTCTTGGGCAACAAGGCGGATATACAAAGTATCCATGTTTCATTTGTGAGTGGGACAGCCGTGATAAGACTCAACATTGGGTCAAAAAAAAGAATGGTCGAAAAGAGAAAAATCTTGTACCAGGCTCTACCCCCTCTACATATCAAACTAGGTTTAATGAAGCAGTTTGTGAAGGCTGTTTCAAAATAAAATACTTGTGTAAAAAGTTCCCAGGCTTATCCGAATCCAAGTTAAAGAGGGAATATTTAATGGTCCAGATATCCGGAAGCTTATGAAGAATAAAGAATTTAAGACTACCATGACTACAAAAGAAAAAGAAGCTTGGATTGCCTTCAAGAAGTCGTCAGTAAATTTCTCGATAATTACAAGGATCCTGACTATAAACCAATTGTGATGAATATGCTAGACCAGGGGTCGGCAACCTTTTGAAGCGGAAGAGCCAAAAGTAACAGTTTACGAAATTTCCCAGTTTTTAAAGAGCCACTAATTTTTTTGCTTTAATGTTATAGTATATGCTTAATATATATTTAATTTTATATTGGGAGGGTTATTTTAGTTGGGGAGCATTTTTACCCAAAATTTTTTCTGGGGTACCTCCTTTCGGGTAGGGTACTTTTTTATATAAAGTTTTAGATGACTTACGTACGTACACCCTGTAAATTGATTTTTGTGAACTTCATTTCAAAATTTTGTATAAACAATGTTAATTCCAGAAAAATTGGAGGGTCTGGGGGTTCTCCCCCAGAAAAATTTTTGGAAATTTCCCCTTCAAAATCGCGTTTTAGCTCATTTTTGCCTTATCCGATTGCCCCCTAAGATTCGATTTCAATTTTCCCCTAATTTTCAAGGAAAAATAGTACAGTTATAATAAACAGCAAAATTTCGAGGGGGGTGTGGATCCCAGTTCAGGAAAATTTTGGAAATTTACCCCTAAAAATAGCGATTTAATTAGTTTTTAGAATTTCTATTACTGAGGCGTTTGCTATCAAAACCAGCTCATTCCATATTTTTCTGAAATCCACTTTTTTGCATATTTTGAAAGTATAGAGGGTCCTTCATAGCCTGAAGAAGGGACATAGCTCAAATCCAGCTCATTCCAACCCAAAATTAGATGAAAAGGTGAAAACTGATCTCAACTGTGAAATTTCAGATCATTTGAAAAAGTTAAGTGGATGTCATTTATTTAAAACTCGTAAAGATATAAATATTAACTGGTAAACTGGAAAAAAAACAATTTTACACAACTTAATTGGACAAAAAAAACTGAAAAAAGCATGAAAAATCGTGTTTTTGCATCAAAATCAGCTCATTCCAACCTAATTAGTGTAATTACGCCCAAGGTAATGCACCTGGAATTAAAATGAAAAACTAATCGAATTCTAGGCGGTTATATCTACAATTAAAAATTTTAAAAAGAAATTTAGCTTTAGAACTGTGGACGTGAGAAGTTTTTTGTCTCTCATGTAAAATTTCCAAAAATGGAATGAGCTGGTTTTGATAGCAAACGCCTCAATTACCAAATAAGGATCACTCCTCATAAGTCACAGAATTTTCAAGAAAAATCAGCACATATTCAAAAATATTTAGGAGTGTTTAGGAGTTCTCTCCCAGAAATTGTTTGGAATTCTTATCCTTAAAAGTAGTTTTTATTTTGACTCATCTTGAGAACCAAATATATTTTCTGATTTTTTAAAGTTTTGATAGTAAATTATTAATTTTTTTCGTGTGGAACTGGAGAGCCGCAACTTTACATCGAAAGAGCCGCATGCGGCTCGCGAGCCGCAGGTTGCCGACCCCTGTGCTAGACAAATATCAAGCTTTGGGTTGCTCCATGAGTGTCAAAATACATTTCCTTTACACCCATGTGGACTTTTCCCCCGAAAACTTGGGATCAGTCAGTGAAGAACAGGGTGAAAGGTTCCACCGAGATTACTTTTATTATTTTATTTGCTAAGCTTAATTTTTTTCAAGCTATCATGTACACAAACATAATATTTGCATTTCTTGATTAATCGTCTATTTCATGTAAGATATCTTAATAAAAACAAACTAAAATAATATTACGGCGATTTTATTTTGAAGAAACAATACTTTTAATTAAAAATTTTAACTTCTTCTCGACCAGAGGTGGGTCATGGGATCTGGCAACAGTAGTTTCGTACATTTAAATATATAAAAAATAAAAATATGGTCAATAAATAATTAAACCAACTTTCCTAACAAAGATTTGACTATTTTACACATATTTAAGTGGATAAAACCACAGTTGCTAGATAGTAAACCCACAATTTTTCGCTATAATGTCTCTTTTATAGGATTTTAGCAAAAATATTGATACTGATTTTACAAAAAATCCTGATGTGATTGGGGAAAATGGAGTTCATTTTTGTAATCAGCACACCAAATAATATAAAAATCACTAAACACTTACCTTGTATTTTTCAAAAAGTTAAATTTCGCAGGGTAGTGTAATTAACAGAACGTTTTTTAATTAATGAAGCTATACAATAAGTTGAAGATAACTACTCAAAACATATCTTTAAAAATTAGTTTTAATTAGTGAGAAATATCCACAAAGAGCAGTATAGTATTTTTATGCAAAATTGTTTAACATTGTTTTCTTTATGTATTTTTGTATTTGTATGTTGTATTGTAACTCTTGTTGTGTATCTTTTTTCTCTGCCATGTAATTGGATCTTTTTCTGTTTGGCAGTAAGCAAATAAATAAATAAAAAGTTAATTATAACGAAGTTACTTTTTATCCTTCCGTACATGTATGTTTCTCAAAATAAATTGATGACTCCATATTTTATCATATCTTGATAGCACAATCTTTGGGTTGAACTTTGATTGATTCTAATGTAATAATATTTGTAGAGTACTTACTAAATTCTGGAAAATGGAAGAAGAAATGCCACTTACCTAAAAAGAAGAAAACATTTTTATTACCAATACTAATTTGACAAAAACATAAGAGTTCATTTTATAATATATTTGTAAAATGAATAAAAAGGATGATTGGTGCTTATCTGTTTGTTATGGATATGCTTAAAATTATAAATGCAATTTGAAAATAAAATTTGCTTTTATCCTTAAAGTTTGCTTCTAATACTTCAAGCATTAGACAATTCGTAAATACAAAATTTATTTTGATACATCCCAGAAAGATCGCATTTTCAGTCAAAATGACACATCTAACTTTCTTCCCTCTCAAACATGTCTATTTAACTAAGAGAGGAATATTCATAATTAAAAGAGCCGTAAACAGAGTTACGCATTGTCATGACAACGAGTGTGTGTGATGCCGCAGTTTAAATCTGATTGCGATGCCATTCCGAATCGACTAATTACAAGAGGGAAAATGCACTCATTGTCGAGTAGTTATGATATTAGCTGCCATCAAACGTGATTCAAACCGAATAATTACCGCCGTTGATACGAGACGCCTAATTATCCACGGTGAAAATTACTGTCGAAAGATAATCAGAGTTCGAGGGATGTTTTTGAGATTTGGGTACAGTATCCCGGCTAGGGATGATTGATTAGAACTGACTGTGCGACTCTTTCAATGCAGAGTTATGGAAAATCTGAAGATCCGAGATGGGAGTTCCGGAAACTGCTGATTACTTGCAAAATTAGTTGTGGTTGATTTCTATAAATATATTACTTCTTTGTGTTTTGTATGGAGAACCTATTAGTTATTATGACCAAAGCAAAGATTAGTACCGTAATTTGTTTAGACCATTTATTTTTTACTTTCTGATACTTCAAACATGGAAATTGGAGGATGTTACATCATTAATGTGTTTAATTTGTTTAATGTAGGCAAACAAACTAACATAATTACATAAAAATAATAAAATAAGACAGAAGGATAAAAATTATTGTAACATTCTACTGAACGAAGTAAATGACTATAACTGGTAACTGGTTGATAACTGGTTGATTGAAATTATTTACTATAATGAAGGAAAACAATATTTATACATGTTAAAAAATAATTTTAAATATTTATTAATTATTTAATTAGTCCAATCATTGTAAAAGTTATTTTAAAAACAAGAATATGATATGGCTATTTTGAAACACAAGTTAGTCCCTCAAATTAAACAAAAAAGGTCCCAGATTTGAATGGAATATGCTTATTATACTTGAACACCGATTTTAAGTTAATAATTACAAGCACTTTTTAAGGCCCAAGTTTAAATCTGCATAAAAAACAATGCATATTGAAGTACACATATTTTGAATTATTATAGACCATAGTTTTTATAATTGCTTTAAAATAAGTAACCATAATTTTAGTGCAATTTAAAAAGATGATATTAAAAAAAACTTAAAATATTTGCTGTTCTTCATTTGAAGTATAAAGAGATAAATACCAAAATGTAAAGTCTATTATAAAGCATTATCGCTTTAAGAAATAATCGCAGAATCCATAGAACTTCAATGAAACAGTTCTCGCTCTCTGTGACGTCTGAAACCTTTTCCTTCAATGAAGCGTTTTGGTCCCTTGCCAGACAGAATGCATCCGAACGCTTTTTAAATGCTTATTTGTGTGCGTCACAAGCCCATAAAGTACCGACATTTCCCGTTGTAACTTTGAAATAAAGTTTCAAAAGCAATAAAACGGAAAAATTTACTTCTTTCAGTTGTCAGTTATGCTTTATCAGAGGGATGCTGGCAGACAGTTCAAAGATTTGATTTCAAAATAATGGTTTCACATTAAAAAAGGGTAACTTGGTTTGAAGTTCTTTGACATCATTTTATTGTGTCAAAAACTTTGACTTTCCTACTCTCTGTAGAGATGAATGAAGGCTTAATCATATTGTTTTATGTTTAATTAAAAAAATCTCTTGGTTTTTTTTCTGATATATTTTCTGTAAACTGAGTAGGAATAAAATATCCCGATTAAAGTTAAGTATAAAATCAAATTAAGTCTAAGTATAATAAGTTTACCCCCTTCCTTCTTATAACCATAAAATTTTGATTACTCCTCAAATTATTAGTTTATTATTTTGTAAAATTAACTATCTTGGTAAAAGAGCTTCTATTGCTTCTTGTCTTGCTAAATGCTCATTATGAAATTGTATTGTTTCAGGCAAAGGGAGTTAATTTTAGGAATTGATCCCATACAAATTTCAATGAACCCATTAATGCCCAACTTTTTATTTTTCTTAAATATTTGGTAAAAACATAGTAAATAGCCCCAAAAACAACTGGAAAAATAGTGAAAAAAATTCCAGGTTAAAATTTTAATTTCTACACCAAAATTAAAAAACGTCCCTAAAAAGGGACGTCAGGCACGAATGCCCCCGTGTTTTTCCTATAGTAAACGCATGGTGGAAAACTATTTTAAAGCCTCAAAAACATCTTCTACCTTTTTAAGTGCAGCAAAAGTGATCGGAACCATATTGTAACATAAATATGAACAAAAATTATTAATTATTTATCCAATTAACTGTTAAATTAACCTTAATTAACGTAATTTGAGCATTTTTTATGCTCTAAAACACGTTTTTTCCTCCCAAATCTATGTTAATTGCAAATTAATTAAGATTTTTAATTGAAAAAGGCATTCTTTGTTTATATGTTACCTAATATTAAGTAATAATTACGTTCACACACCTCAAATCAATCAGAATATCTCAATTTGTGAAGTTTAAGTCTTTCAAATGCCCATACTTTGTTCATTTTATTTATTTTAATTGTGCTGAAAACAAATTTCTCCCCAAAAATCAAGCATTAGTGGGATGTTCATTAGCAAGCCAGATGACATAGATTGATCTGCAGTATAGAACACAATGATTAGCGGCATCTAATTAGAAAAAAAGCCGAAAATTTATCACAAAAGCGACTATTTTGGCAATTTTAATGACAAAAAGTCATTATAACTAAATAATTATTAAACTTTTAATTAAAATATAACCGGAATATTTGCATAAGTTATAAATATAGTAAAATAATTAATTTATTCCGTTTAATTAATACAAATTAATTAATTGCTAATAATTTAAGACTTTTTATTCCATTAATTTAGCAGAAATAACAGTATTTTCCAAAAAAAATAAACAAAAATAATAAATTTATTAGCTAAAATTAAAGTAATTTTATAAATATCAGTTATTTAACTCATTTCATAAGAATCGAACGCGTTTTTATGAAAAAAATAAGGAAACACTAGCATTTCACTATGGGGAAAACCACGGGGGCATTCGTGCCTGACGTCCCTTTTTAGGGACGCTTTTCGAGGGTCCAAAATAAGGTCAAATAAAATATTTTGGAAAAATAAAAAAACACCCCAACTGATTTAATGTATAAACAGTAATATATATCGGCATTGAAATTTTTTTAAAATAACAACTAGGATTTTTAAGCTTTTTCTTGTGAAATTTTTTAAAAAGCACTTTTCTGAAAAATTCTATCTTCCAACTTTAAAAAAAGTGAAATTTTTTTTAAATTCTGCTTTCTTCTTGTTTTCTTTATGTTCTATGAAGATCAGAGATACATCAGTGCAAATTTTGATTCAAAGGAACAATTTTTGTAGAAATAGGAGGATTTTTAAAAAACGTCCCTAAAAAGGGACGTCAGGCAGTAATGGGTTAAGATCTTATTATAGTCTGTGTAAATAAAACGACTCACTACTAGTCAGTTACTAGTGGGATTTCTAACTTCACAAAAATGGGCTTCGTGTGCTTTTTCGTGAATATGCTTAGTGAAAATAGCCATTTTGTTCCTTAGAATCTGTAGTTTACGAATCGCGATGGTGTGCGACTGGGAATGGTGAGAGGTACAGAAGTGGAAAATCAACGAGTTTCGAATTTGTGTTGTTTGGAGTCAAAATGGTTCCTTTTATTTTTTTAATTTGCTCAAATACTCCATAATACGAGAGAAGCATGGGAGGACTAACGGGACATAGAGTTTGGAACGGATCAGTTCACTCCAGTCGAAGGAGTGGAAATATAAAGTGGAACGTAAACATTTGTAAGCCTATTTTCTCTGAGGCGCATGCTTATAGTCGTCAATTATCGTAATGAAAGATGCCATTCTTTTCCTTATTCTCAGGCGAGAAAGAATTACGATAGTAGAAATCTGGCAACGCTCACTAGGGGTAGGGAGAGGGACAGGAAAAAATTACGAAAATCAGCAATATCTCCTGAAAAATAATTTCTTTTCTGCACCAACTGCGGTTGAATGTTTTGTAAATTGACACCAAAAAAGGGTAAAATGCATTAAACCGATTTTCGAACGATTCTTCTACTTAAAATAGGGCCTGAAAGGTGTAAAAAAAATAAGGGGAAATTCTCAACTTTTAAGTCTTTTAAAAACTTATTTTTCCTCTTGAAGAAGCACTAATTTCAGGCTAATTTTTCCCTTTATACACTTAAGAATGCGAAATACCATTGTAGATATCTGGGACCTGCGATTAAGGAGGGGGAGAGGGGCAGAAAAAAATATTCCAGTTTTTATACTCTTGGTGAGAGTAAAATTCAAAATTTTCTACTTTTAGTAGAGTCATAAGTATGGTGCAAGTAAAGGAGATATATGCCTGACTTGTCGAACAGCCCGTTAGAAAAGAGTTCCTCCAATTGGAAGGTGAAATGGAAGGGTTAAGCGGAACATAAGGAATTATTTGGGATGTTTTGAAAAAAAATGTGTCTATTTTAGTGAAATAATGTAGAAATCTATTTGAACAGGTTCTATGTTATCTGAAGAACTGGAAATGCGAAAATAAGTAACTTTCATTCTCGACCGGGGATAATAATTGGGGCAGAAAAAAGTTAAAATTATACTTTACTGAGAAAAAGAGTAATTATCCTGTTTTAAAGGTTTTAAGGACTGAAATTTTTGATTGGGGTCACTCGAGGTGGTCTATCCAGAGAAGCATAAACTTATCTTTGGGGGTTGAATGGATGAAATAGAATACAAATTCGATTTTTGTACAAATGGCGTGAAATTTCTTGAAAGAGAGTGATAATAAGCAAATCAATTTCTCTCTCCAACTCTCTCGAATGGGTTACCAGACAATGAAATTTGGGAACCAAGACAAGGGTCCTTGGTCGGCGCAGAAAAATTTTATACATTAAATTTTAGTTTGTGTAATTGTGTCTAAATAAGATAAAATATCCCTAAATAAAGAAAATTCATAGCAGACATGAAGGAGACCCATGTTAAAAACTGTTTTTCGGAGGGCAGGAGGATAAAATGGAATATTAGGGGGTATTACATTTTACTAAAAAGTGAGAATTTCTCGCAACAAATGCATTAAAAGGATTCGATTTTCCAATTTTACACCATGGAATATGATATGTACAGGATAAATCTGTAGTATTAGGAAGGGGAAGGTTAGTTGGGCCAAAAAACCATGTAATTATTACAAATTTAAGACATTTAATTATTTCTCAACAAATTAGAATATTATAAAGTGTTTTTTGCCCAACTAATTTTCCACTTCTGCGCCTCTCAACATTCCCTGTCGCACACCCGAAGTGTCCACCATCGTGATTCGTAAACTACAGATTCTAAGGAACAAAATGGCTATTTTCACTAAGCATATTCACGAAAAAACACACGAAATGAAGTTAGAAAACCCCCTATACCGCAGCCAATTTTATTTACATGGACTATAAACAACTTCCTTTATTCACCCAATTGAATTGTTTTTATTAAATGTGCAAATTTAATGTTAACAACAGAACTGTAACTGTGTTGGAATTTGATACACTATATTTAAATATTAATTACTTCATACAGTTGTTATGTGTGCTTTGCATCGAATTTAAAAAAAAACTTAATAGAATCCCTTTTCCAATTCTAACCAATAAAACTGCATAATAGTTTTTATTATTTATATAAGAACTAAAATTGATTCCCTGGTTTATTTTCATAGTCCCTGTTAAGAAGTTATTCTTTTTTAAAAAGACATATATTTGGGAAGTTCGAGAAAATTCATAAAAAATAAAAATGAATATTTCATAGAACTTCGTAATATATTCCTTCCGACTCTTAACCCTACAATGCATGATTTTTTAAATTCACTTGAAAATCATTTATCTGACTTCTATTATGGTGTAAATTAGTAAAAAATACTAAAAAAATTTATTCATTTTTTTCTACTTTTAATTGACAAAAAAACTTTGTCCTTGTGAAATTAATTTGTGTCCCTTGTGAAATTAATTGTGAAGTAAAATAATAATAAATAAATAATAAATAAATATTTTATTGGACAAACAAAAGAACAGAACAGAAAAAATACAAACGCAGTTGATCGAATACATACATTTCCCAAAGGAGCTACCGCTCGTCCATGGGGTCATGGAATATCTTTGTTAAAGGTAAGATCAAAAATAAAAAATCGATTTGGTTTATGGTGGAAGAAGTTGTTTTTTTAACACTAGACACTTAAAAATTAATTGTAAATACAAGAACAAAAAAATAAAAAAGGAAAACAAAAAGGCTTGGCTGGCAATTTCTATGTTTATAGAGAAAAAATGAATAAATGATGATATTTAAACCTGACAAAATTAGAATAAGGACTCAATGCTATTTAGACTCAAAATATATGCAATGCACAATTTCTTAAAGTATTTAATGTTAGTTTGAGATTGAATTTCGCTTGGAAGTTTATTAAAAAAAGTGACAGAAAGATATTGGAAGTGTTTTTTGTATATTTCTTTGTGAGGAATAGGTATATTATAGTAGTTATGATTTCGAAGGTTATAGGAAAAATTTTGGTTTATCGTGGCATAGCCAGGATATTTCTTTAGAAAAATAAGGCAATTGAGAACATATAACTGACGTGCATTTAAAAGATTATTAAGAGGAAAGTAACTTAAAAATTTCTTTTGTATAGTAAGCAAAGGCTTGATATTTGAATAAAAGTCACCACCCCAAATCAAAATTCCATATTGTATACGAGATTGAACCCAAGCAAAATATATTCTCAAAAGTAAATCAGAGTTAATATATTTTTTTAGGTGATAAAACCTGAACAAAATGTATCTTAACTTACTACCTATTGAATTTATATGATCTTTGAATTTCCAGTTTTTATTAAACAAAATACCCAAATATTTTATTGTTGGAGTGTATTTGATAAAATGATTTTCACACTGTTTATTTTCACAATCGCAAAAGTATAATTTAAGATCTTCATGAAAAGTGGACTGTAAGGAAAATATTATGTAACTAGTTAATAACACTAAATGATCTAAAAATATGAAAAAACAACTTATCTTTTCAAAAAAAATTTTTCAAGCTGAAATTTTTTTTATTTTAATTTATATGGTCCTTTTATTTTGGCATTTTCTGTGTCTTGACTTTCGTCTCACTAGCTACTAACAAATGTCTCAAAATAGTACCCAGACTGCCATCTACTGTCAGTCTAAAGTGCTAACACAATGAAATGTTATATTTATTGTACTTATTGCATGGTGTTGCCGTTTGGAAATGGAAGTTCGAGTAGGAAATGGGGAATATGTCGTGTAGCCAAATGGCTACAGTATGCACTGTAGGGTTAACTAAAGAAAAACTGATTGTTCTTTACATTAATGGACACACCAGCTCTCCATATTATTTATTTAAAATTTCTACTAAGTTAAATTTCTAAAAGACAAATAAAAAAGTTCATTGAGAGACACTGGAACTTCCATATTATCTATGCCATCCTTATACCAAACCAGTCAGAGATCTCATCAGCATTTTACTTGTAGGATTTTTTAATAAGCTAATATCTAAATGCAAAATGAATAAAAACTCTACGGGTTCTATGATCCAGAAAATATCCGCGTTGCGCCACCCTCGTTGATCGTAATTTATAGAAAAACGTTCCTTAAAAGTTCACAACTACGGCCGAGTCCATTTTCCCAGAAAACTTTTCAATTCCATAAAACTTTGACCAAAACCCAAATAAATTTCGCGAGAGCTTTCGCAGGGGGGAAAGAGGAAAACAATACAACACATATTTCTCCCAAAAGCAACGCCATTGGTAATTCGATAAAACAAAAGTGCCCTCACTGTAGATCAAAAATAGTAAAAAAGAACATTATAAAAAACAAGCTCCCATCGTTCAACGGCGAAAAACGTTCGCTTTTCTGAAAAATCTGTCTCCTATCAAATAGCCATTACTGCAGACTTTCCCTCCAATGGGAAAAGAAAAGGGTTGAAATCGTAGAGACGGCATTACTAGAGGAACCATCGACTGTAAGACTTCATGGTAAACAGTAGAGTCAGAGTCATATACGAAGGAAGTCTTTTGAAAAGTTTCTGTAGTCTTAGTTGAGCCGTTTCTCATATCTACCGTGATTGGTTAAAGTTCTCAAATAAGAAGAAAAACTTTATAAAAGGATTTCGTTTGACTAAGGAGAAGAGAGAAGAGCATTGGCTTGAAGAGAACTAAATGTAAATATTCTTGTAGTCTTATAAACGTTGGAGAAAAAATACAAACTTTTTTCTTCCCACAAGCAAAAAGTGTCTACTTTGAAGGAAAATTTTCTGTATTCTATTACTATATGCAGAAATTTTAGAATTAACTATTACAAATTATAAAAATATCCTTAAAACTTGCATTAGTTTTGGATATTTGATTTGCAGTAAAAAGCCTTTCCGAAAGATTCCAATTAGTCGTAAGTCTATTATTGCATCATTATTTGTGGAAGAAAATAGTTGGACTAGGAATATACAAAGAATAAAAAAGAATAGGATGTTGACAAGTTTTCAATCTACTGATTGAATAAGGAAATGAAATAGATAAGTCCCACATATAACTTATTGCTTGGCACTGACTTTTAATGATATTTCTATAAAGTAAATTTAAATGAAAAAAAAATCCACCTCTGACCAGTTTTTCCATAATAAAGATTATTTTACTTTCCTTTTATTCCGTGATTTTACCTAAATTTCCCCTGGATGAGATTTTTTAACATTATCCTTTGGTATAAACATGTTTTTGTGTTGTGTCTTTTGTTAACTTTTCATCTGATAATGATAAAAATTATTATTATATTGTTCAATCAGAAAATCTCACGGACAAAAGAGAAAAACAAAATTCTAAAAACAACCAAAACCATAAAAGCCGAAAGAAACACCTCTATGAAAAACAGACGCTTTGTGTAGCAAAACACGTTGACACAGCTATTCAAGCTCGATGCGTCCTCTATTCTCTTCATCTCTCTCCCAAAAATGTATTTTTTCATTTTCAAAAACGTGGTCATTTTTCTCTAAACAAAGAAACGTCAAGCGACGAGTGAAAAACCCAGACGAGCAGCCGCCGAAAGTTTTCTGGTGCGGAGCCAAAGGCTAGTTGAAGAGGTGCCAATTCTCTTATTAATGGAGCATTCGGGAAGATGGACTTTTATTGGAGTTGATTGTTTATTAAGAGCTCCACGGTCCGACTAGGTCAGCGGAGGTTGAATAATAGATACATCGGTTATTACTAATGGTGGCAGATTTTTCCAGGCATTGATGGAGAAGATGGTCAATTTGTTTGTTTTCGAGACCGTTGCCAGACTTTTAGGATTTTAGATTTTGTTTTTCTGCTACGCACACTAGGAATCGCTTGAGGTGTTCTAGAACGATATTGATTTTCGCTGGGAAGACAGTGATTGGCTGCCGAGTCAGTTTGTGGACAAGTTTTTTACTAAGCAGAACTTTTTTTATAGTTATTGATATGATTTTTTATGTAGAAAAATAACTTTATTTTACAGGAGTTCTTAAGGTGTCGCGAAAAACTAGGCAATGTAAAAATCGGTCAACAAAAAAAATTTGAGTTTTACCCCTGTAATAAATTTGTTTTAACTGACCGGTTTTAACATTAACCGTTCTAAAATACGTTCAGCTTATTTTTACCATTCTTATTAGTACAATGTAAAGGATATTAGAGTATCGTTTTTGAAAAGGATTTTTTTACTTGCAAAAAAAATCTACATTCTGGTTTTAAAACACTCAAAAATCTTTTTAACCTGACTTGTTACGGATTATTTCAAAAATTATTATTTAAAAAATAGTATGGATTATTTTTAAGGGTGCCAAAATGATTATTGTCTTTTATGTCTATTAAGCCGATAGTTTTAGTTACAATCTAGGGCCGGATGCAACAACGTTCTGCGACGTGCTAAAGAACCGTATATCACCTAATAATGATCGCCCAAGAACGCCTGCTCAGGAGGTGGCGTTCTACGACGATCAGGGTATCGTTTCCCTCCTGATTGGTTGAAGGGTCCCGGGAAAGGCAGGGTACAATCAAATGGACGTGGTTCAGTGACGTAGTTCGTGACGTTCTTGAAAACCAATCAGCGGCATGCTGGAAAAATGACTCAGGACAACGATAGTTGAGTGGTTTGGAAGTAGGATTCGACCGGTCCCCAAATTGCCGCAGAACGTAGTTGCATACGGCCCCTAGTTTTGTGTTCAGCTTCAAAGTTAAGCATTCTATGATCAAAACAAATACAACAGTAAAAAATACTGTTAATTAAAATACAAAAATTTTTTAAAAACAAATTTTTCGTAATAAATAATTAGTATTGCTTTGACCTAAATACTTAAAAATATTCTGATTATTTCCACTATAAATGACAATTTATTTCCCTACCGAATATTCTTGAAGGTTAAAACAGAAAACGAACACATTTTCCCTTTATAATGAATAATTCCCTCGTAACCCTAAATAACGGATATTTAAGAGCTTAAAGGTTTTAAATGAAACTCCCTGCTTAATCAGTTTCAGTACAAAACCATAAAAGGACGCAATAGATATAAAGCTTGCGTAATTGCAACAAGTTCACCAATTAATCACAAACCAATTTAAAAGCGGGAAATAGTTTGCACTGATTAATTGGCGGTTAGAACGCATCGAAAGAAAAATCGATGAATATCGGTACAATTAGTTAGAAGCTCCGGGAGTTCCTCGGGGAATAGTATCATAATTGGTAGTTAAAGGATTCCGGACTGACCGTCAATCTTCGGAAAATTTCAATTACTGTGATTTAACCGTTTCGTTTCGTTCAGAGAATAGGTACTTATTGCGGATGAGATAATTCATGACTAAGTCTTTGAGCTTAGGGTTTAGGTGTTGTCGTTTATTCCATTAGAAGAGGTTTTATTAAGTTTTAGATGCTGTTTTTTGTTTTGATGAAAAATTACTTAAGGGTGGCAACAAAGATGATTTATTGTGATTTGATACTGAGACGCTTAAAAATTGTGTGTATTAAAGGATTCATAGAAATTGAAATTTTAAAAATAGATTCAATTAATGTTCTAATTTCTATTATGAAATTTGAGTTTATGTCCTTAGTTTTCCTAAGGAAATTGATAACTCACTATTCTTCAAAAAGGAATAACTTACTTAGACCTTTAACATCGTACCCCTAATAAAAACCCTCGTTTTTTTTTCGTTTTTTTAAAACTTCATGTCCGAAATGCCTTCAAAAAAGCGTCCGAAACATGTCCGAAATGCCTTCAAAAAAGCGTCAAAAGTGGCGTTTTCTCAAAGAAGTCTGTAGTTATTTTGTAGCAATAGGATTTCAGCACATAAGACTGCAGTTTTTGTACAGCAGTTTTGAATACATTCTTAAGGCACTTCAGTGGTCTTATAAAAAATTGCAGAATTTCTAAAGAAAACTGAAGAGTTCCTAAAGAAAACTGCAGATTTCCTAGAGAAAACTGTAGACAAAGTGTCCAAATTCCCTTAACTTTTTCGAAGAAATTTTGCTGGGTCACTTTTCACAATTTACTTACGTCAATATAAACATTACGAATATAAATTCTCGTTTCTTCATAATTAAAAAAACATGTTTTGTGTTGTACAACACATTCCATAACTATTTATTTGAAAAGCTAAAAGGCCAGAAAATACAGAAACACCTACAGAAGATGAAAGCAAACCCCACAGTTTGAAAATGTTTAACATTCCCTTCAGCAGCTAAATCAAAGATAAAACCGCAGATGATATCCAAACGGGGAGAAACACTTACGAACGATATCGAATAACTTGCTTCTCCGGGAATAAATCACCTCAAACTCCCGATTTCCTATCCCGAAAACGCCGGGAGAATATTCTCCGGACAAATTCCGGCAGCGTTTGCGTAAAACTACAGCCTCCATAAATAAATCCATCTTGAGACGGCTTTAAAACGCGCGGGAAAACCATCTTTCGGAAAACTTACGCCGCTATCGGCTTTTAGGCCTTCTCCAGGAACTAAGGAAAGTTTAAATAACGCCTTCGGAAACAGAATCCCGGCAAAAAGCTCCCTTGGATCTCGAAGAGTGCGTTACAGAGACGTGAGGGGAATACGTGCCAGTTGCGGTCACCTGCCTGTTGCGGTGGAAAATATGTTCATTGGAGTGCACTTACTAAATTTAAAGGTTTACTCTGGCATTCAAGGATTTGTAGTTTGCATTTTCATGGCCTAGGGCTGGAGTTCCTTAACTTTTTTTACTCCCAGTGCAAGTTTTCCGAGCATTTTTAAAGAGAAATTTTTCCCAAAGCATATTTTTGGTGGTAAAACTTTAGATTTACTCTATTTTGAGGACAGTATTTTTCTGTTCTAGGGATGTGAACATTACATTATTTTAGAGCAGGGAGGGCAAACCCGCAAAACGCGAAAATATTGAAAGCTTCGAGAAAATAATTATGTTCCGTCATTATAATGAAGTTTCAATGCTCCATCCATGTCCGCTTTTAGTTTTCTGACAGCTTAGCTCCTTTTGTACGATTTTATTAATGACATTGAATAAAATCTTAAGTATAAGAGTTTATGTTGGTCATATATGTAAGTGTCTGAAAGATAGTCTATCAAAACATAGAATGTTCTATTTTTTTAATTAATTTAGAATTAGAAGACTCGTTAAAAACTTGTATGTTTGTCTGTTCATTAAGGTCTTATTACCTGTAGTTAAGTAGTTCTTTTTTCTCTGTTTTGGGATTTTAGTAATTTTCACACACACACACACACACACACACACACACACACACACACACACACACACACACACACACACACACACACACACACACACACACACACACACACACACACACACACACACACACACACACACACACACACACACACACACACACACACACACACACACACACACACACACACACACACACACACACACACACACACACACACACACACACACACACACACACACACACACACACACACACACACACACACACACACACAAAACTAGTTTTGAAAAAGGCATTAAAGTTCGTTTATTTGACAATTCCAAAAATTTTCGAGGAGAATATCCCTTGTATTACTCAACATTAAATGTGTTTTTTTTCTGTGGAGCTTTTGCAATGCAGGCTTACCGAGAAGCATAGTTTGGGAACCACAATAACACCTACCATAACCCCCTAGCTCCTGGATATCAATATAAAAAGTTATGTAGTGCATTCAATTTTTAAAAATTCCTTTTAAAGAGATACTGTAATAAGTGTTAACTCCAACTCTCAAGCGTCGCCTCCAGCCATGGACCGGTTTCGTCCTTGTTAGGACTAATCAGCACGGCATAGGAAGGCAACGCAAGAGAGTGGAGGGAAAGTACTAGTTTAGCCGACTGTAACGGAAAAAGTGGTGACCATTGATTTCTTCAACTCATCTGCTGTGGAATGACTTGGCATTCCTAGAACAGATTTAATTCCCGAAAGGCAAGGTAAATAAAGGCGACGACGGAGGTGACGCTTGAGAGTTGGAGTTTACACATATCGTCCACTTACCAGCGATAATGGTGAAATAATCTCTTCAGATACTGTAATCTTCAAATGTCTTATAGTACCTCATAAACCTAAATGTACCGCAACAGCCACAGTCCCCAACTGTCCCGTATCACGCTACTCCCTCCATTCCGAAAACAAAACACGTATAAATAAACCGAGGGGACCAGGCTAAAATAATAATGTCCCTTATCTTTCAATGACGAGGATGGCAGTAGCACCGAGGTTTCGGTTTCTCCATCCAGAAGCCAGCTGATAAGGCGTTGCAAGTAGTACGGTGGTTTTATATGCCTTGACCCTGGGAATGGCTCGGGTGCGTTTGGTTTATTTATTTATATGCATTTGTTGCTGATGGTGGTGACAAGAGGCCAGGCGCCATCGATTGCTTCCGGGCGGGGGAGGAATGGACAGAGGTCAGGTGGAGATGGAACGCTTTTTTGTTTGTGGTTTTTGTGTTTAGGGTGGAGGCCGATCGTTAAATTTATTTTGGAAAGGGAGTTTTTTCTTGAGATGTTGGGAATGATCCGACGTGGGTGGTTTGGTGATTTAAAATTATGTAAGAGGGAAGTACTGTGTATCGTTTCACAATTTATTATAGGGTCTTCATTTTGTTTATTAGGATTTGCTTGGAGAAGAGGTTTTTTGAGAAAATTGACCAGTCCAATACTAAAAATATTTTTTGGGGAAGATGATTGATTCGTTATAGGAGAGGGTGTTATTTTTGAGAGAATGGTTACTGGTATTAATGAATATTTTTGAAGACTAGAACAGTTAAGTTTATAGTCAGTTTGAACCGTTAAATTAACATTGGCAGCAGGCAAGTTTAAGGGATAGGGGATCATCTGAAATATTCGTTTATAAAATGCCATCAAAAAATCCAAAAATGCCATCTTAAAATAATATCTAAAATATTCTGCTGGTTTGTATATTATATTTCCTCATCTTTCTATTGGAAGTTAAAAAGGTTAGATTTCATTTATACTGATTCATTTTTAAGAAAAATATTTTTATTCCCATCGATTTCTTAAGAGATTAAATAGGACTTTGTGGACAATTTAAAAATACCATATGTGAAGCATGAAGATAATTTCGTGTTTCACGTCTACACATGCAGCTTAAGTAATTAAAAATATTACTTTTTTCAATATTGATTTGCAATGTCTCCAAGAATCTTTCAATCCTTTCTCATTATCTCACTTCAGTACACTTTCACCGTACACTGTATTTAATTGAAATAAAGCCGAATAAAGCCAAAGTTTATTTTTATTTTGATTGTACAAATTTAAAAAATCCATTCGGCAAACACATTAGTTATAAGAATACTCTGCGTAACTATCTCTTAACTCCTTCAACACAAATATCACCCCTAATATTGACATTCAGACCGAACCACAAACACACACGCACGATAACACGCAAATCCCTTCCACAAAAACACACTCATCCACCAAAACCAGAATCATCCGTCATCAGAAATCAATCCATCTTGCTTTGGATATATCCTTCAAGGAAAAGCATTCTCCCGCTGGAACTCCAGCACAGTATCAATCAAGACTAACGGTAATCAATAACCAAACACTAGAGCAACATTCAAGAAAACAACAACATACTATGATGACATACAAGGACATAGAAGGAGGCTTTGTCGGCGGTTCGGGAATTGACGGTTGCACCTTGGTGGATGCTTTCATCCATTCATTGATTGTTGTTGTATCTTCTTGTGTTGTTCACCCGGGGGAATGTGAGGTTCAATCATTAGCCTCCTATCAAAGAGTTGTAATGGGAGATATATGAGGAGTTCATGTGATATAGTTGGTAAATAAATTGAGTGGGGCCGGGAAGAAGGAGGTAATAATCATTGGTTTCCGAAAATGAATGACGTTTGATAAGCCATGATGGTTTGGGTACTGAAAAATGGATTGATGATTAGATAAATCGTGATTGGCATTTTTTGAGTGTGTTTTGGCTTAAAAAAGATTAATTACAAGTTTGAAAAGTAAAGGTTTTGAAGAGACATGGTTTTTTTAAGATCAACTAGTTAAGGTTTATAATTTAGCAAGAAAAAAGTAAAATTAAAATTTTTAATTTAGAGCAAATAAAAATAAATCTGGAGATTTTCTAATAAATTTTTGCGCATAGTTGGCAAAATTTTTCTAAAGATAACAGAAGGTTACCAAAAATAAACAAAATACAAAACCAGATGACAACCAGGGGCATCACATTTAATCATTTGCCATCATAGCAATTGGCCAAAATATGTTGAACCCTGCTTATTATTAGGTACTCTCCAAATAATTCAAGCACCTCCTAAACTTTTGAGATAGTTATTATTATTATTATTATTATTATTGATATTATTTCCGTTAATTATTTTGCATAACTTAATGAATTATCTTGCTAGTTTTCGATTCTAATCCCACCTTTTCAATTTTTTTACAATTAGTGAAACATGTTTTAGCTTTACTTTTCATAAACAACTTGATTTGTACATTATAATTCCAAAAATAGAAAGAAGCTGTGATAACTGAACTTGTCTTTATGTTTTAAGTCATATTTGATTAGAAAAATAAGGCTAAAGGCCCATTCACACTGTTTCACTTTCACTGTTCATTATCGATGAAACACCCAAAGTGAAAGGGTGGGAATGTCGTTTTCATCAGAAGTGAAAATGAAAGATGAAAGATGAAACAATCACTGGACCTTTCACCGATGAACTCATCCAGTGTATTCTTACACCTAAGACAAATGTGATCATTTAATTCTGAGACTTAAGAAGCTTTTTTTCAGTGTTAAAGTGTGATTATTATGAAAAAAATTTGTTTTACAATTGTATAAAAGTGAATTAAAATATTAAAGCTTCTTAAATCACAGCAATTAAAATCCGCAGCACAGCGGTTTTTTAACGTGATTTCCGCCTAGATAGAAAAATTATTTTATAAATGAGATAATTAAAATATGCATCCTTCTAAAAGATGTATTTAAATGTTTTGAAAATCAATGTATGGAAAAAGGAAATAGTTTTAGATATTTTTGAAACCTAAAAATTAATCTA
This sequence comes from Tetragnatha versicolor, assembly GCA_024610705.1. Lineage (NCBI taxonomy): Eukaryota > Metazoa > Arthropoda > Arachnida > Araneae > Tetragnathidae > Tetragnatha > Tetragnatha versicolor. The sequence goes on along the minus strand of JANDEH010000011.1, from coordinate 6,501,532 downwards.
AATTCTTGGTACTATATTTCCTTCATTTGCTCGATAAAATTTTATATTTATTATTTTAATCTAGTTATTGTTGGTTTTATAGCTTGATGGTTAGCACGTTGACTTGTAGATACAGAGGTTGTGCGATCGAATCCTACCAAACGCAATGTTTTTTTTTGCTTAACGGAAATTGCGTATAAATGAAAAATGTTTCTATAAATTTAAAAAATTTTTCTAGAAAATAAAAATGTAAAAATAATTTTTTAAACGAAATTTTAATGTTTTGTAACTTTACTATTAATTAAATTATTGAATTAGATTAAATTCTACCGATGAATTCCTCTGCAAGAATAACTATTTAATAAAACTATCTTAGAATTTTTAAGAGCCATGTTATACCAATTGTGACATAATAATGATTTTTTTTTGCTTCGAATAAATCTTAACTTAGGGAAGGATAGTTATAAATTAATGAAATTAATATAAATTATATATATTCTTTTTATTTACAGTTCTAGATCACCTTCAGTTCATTTTATTCATTTTTTTCTATTTGTGTATTTCGCTTTTTAATTTTCGGAACAAATATTCTTAACATTATTAAAGATTGCTTTCTAAAAAATATTAATTTTAATAATTAAAAGGAAATATTTTAGCTGTAACTCCGGGTCCACACATGCGCGCGAATGCGAGTGCCGAATATTTTAATTGGATTTCTTTTGTTTTTATAGAACAGCGGGTGCTGCTTACATGTTCGCAGTTCTCCACGAACATACGTTTGAAATGGAAGTGTTGTTAAGGATGCTCTTTACAATTAACCAATTAATACCATTATTTAGAGATTTCAAAAAATGAAGACGATGAAAAGCCTGATGAGCAAAGACAGGGGTCTCCAAACTACAGCCCGCGGATATCTTTGTATCACGACAAATATTACTAATATATTGTGTACTCAAAAGATCCAAGATCCTCCCCCCTAAAATTTGGACTAGGGGTACCAAAATGAGTTAAAAGCCTGTTTTCAGGGTCAAATTTCGAAGAATTTTCTGGGGTAGGGCCCCCAGACCTCCCCCCTTTTAAAAATTTTAACTCACTACTCACATTCATTTCAAAGTCATTATCATCATGTCATTATCTACTAGATATAGGAACAAACAATTTTTTATTTAGAGTAGGGTGTATTATTATGCACACTAATGATTTTACAATCTAAGAAATAGTACTATATTTTGAAATATCAATAAATTTTAGTTTTAAAAAATTCTATAAAGGTGGTAAGATTAAAACTCTTAAAAATATATCATTTGATTATTTGAAATTATATCCCCTTGATAAAGTTCAAGAAATTTTAAAACTTTCTCATTACTACATTCCATTTGATCAGGTAGCAGTGGCATAAATAGAAATTTATTTCAGGAGGGGCCTAAAATTATTTTTCACCCCCTCCCAAGCAAATTTATTACATCCATTGTAACTTTTTATATATTTTTTGTTAAAATTTACATATAAAAGAACTTATTATATAAAGAAAGTTGTGAGTAATTTGGTCCCGGGTACCAAAGGGGGGTCTGGGTAGCCTCTCTCAGAAAAATTTTGAAAATTTGACTCGAAAATTTGATTTAACGAGTTTTGGCACATCTAGTCCGAATTTTTTAATTAAAATTTTTAGATGGGATTTGCATTTGGGGGAACTTAATATAAAAACAAGTTGAAAATAATAAAGTTCCAAGTAGAAAAGGGGATCTGGGGGTCGTCCCACAGAAAAGTTTTGGAAATTTGCCCCTGAAAACAGAATTTCTACTCGGTTTTGGTACACCCAGTTTTTATTTTGGCCATATATTAAGTAGGATTAGGATTTTGATGAACTTATTATAAAATGATTTGTAATAATAAAATTCCAATCAGAAAGGGGGGGGTTGGGGGTCCTCTCCTAGAAAATTTGTCCCTAAAAACTTGCTTTGGTACGTCAAGTCCGAATTTCGGGGGGGCAGGGCCCCCTCACCCCCTAATATACGCCAGTGTCAGGTAGTCGAAACAACGAATGTTTAAATGGATAGTTCGTGTTCGCTTCTGATTCTTTGACTCGTGCCCAAAAAACCGCCTCTGGAGCGAATGTAGGCGAATGCATTCGTGAAGCCAGGTGCATAAGTTCGTTGGAACACGAACGGCTTACACAACAGATGCTTTTTTGTTATTGTGATTCGCACTCGCGCGTATGTGTGGAGGCGGAAATCACATAAAAATTTATTTTTCCTATCACTTATGATTTCCTTATTCTGTTTAGAATTTCCAGGTTTTAAAGTTCGTTGCCGTTTCATTTCATTTTGTTGTTTCATTAAATCGGTCAATTGCTGATGAATAAAAACAATAAAAACAGTTAAAATAAATTTAGCTGATTATTTTTATTAATTGTCATTATGTTAAATTCTATATAAAATGGACAAACATGGAAAATTGTAATTTTTTAAAATTAAAGCTATACTATTGATCTAATACCGGCTTAACATTTTAATGATAATACATTTTAAAAACTTATAATGGTCATAAAAAGTATTTTTAGTTTAAGTAAATGTAATAGGTTGCCATGGTAACGAAGTCTGTATAGTATCTAGTAACCTCGCGAGGTTGGTTTGAGAAGGTTCCAGGTCGAAAAGGGGAGCGATCTCGTATCGCGAGCGCTGGCGGTCTTTCTATTCAGAACCTGTTTTCGCTGGCTCTACACCGCCAGATGCGGCAGCCCAACAAGGGTTTCTTGGCGTTGCAATCTTGGCGGTTTCATGGGTGATAAGTAGCCAGAATTAGGACTCAATTTTCCAGTCACACTCTGTTCCTGTGTTTCGTGGAAATCATAGGCTGGCAGGCTAGAGAGGAATTCGTAATGGTCTTGTTTTAGAATTAGTGTGGTAACGAATGGTAAGAAAACAGGCTCCCGTGCGATTTTTGTGTTACAATTATGAGGGTTAGTTTTTCTGAAAGGTATTAACGTGAAGAATACGAATCCGGTTGTTGTCAACCCCAAATATTGTGTAGAGGGGCGCGGCGGGGGTTCAAAGTTGCGGATTTCGCATCAGAAAAACAGCGGTTTCTCTAATTTTTATCACAATATAAAAGCTTTTTGGAGCTTAAACATTGATTTAATACATATTTGAATACAATATATGACAATGTTTTACAGAGGTAGGTAACTCGGAAAAGTGAAAAATCCCAAATACACTCGTTAGGTGAATTTCCCTCGAATATTTCAGTTACAACGACGAACTTTGGTTTTTCTGATTATATAATTTGCTAGGAGACGAGAGAATTCAAAATGACCGACTTCTCGATTGACGGAAACGGCAATTTCTTCGCCGTTTAGTGCAAAAGATAAAGTTTTCAAGACTTTAATACGTTTTTATGATTTTTACACCATTTTCAACAATATTTGGTAATGTCAACAACCGCATTCCTATTCCGTAATTACTTCTCGGAAAAACCAACCGTCATAATTGTAACATAAAAACAAGGCCCTTTATTAATACTATTTCATCTTCAAGAGGATCTATAATATCATAAAAAATTTAAATACAGATTGTCATCCACAAAAAGCTTTTTAAAAAAGAAATTTTAAATAATGAGAGACCATCACCCCTACCGTATCCAGAGAGGTGAAAAATGTTGAAAACCATCTAAAAAGCACTCGTCCTTGTGTTTTAAGTAGAAAACTGTTTTATTTTAAAGCTAAAAACATAAGAAATCAGAAACTGTTGGTCCACTCGGTGTCCCGTTTCAGAAAATGTATCGCACTAAATTATATATCGATTAGTTTTTATAATCATAATTACAACAAGTCTTCGGAGACGGGTGAAATTCACCGGTAAAGTCTCTCCGGGTCATGCCGCTGTACCAGAGCGTTTTCGCGGCATGGTTCGGAGTGACTTTACCGTAGTCCGAGGCCCCTTGACACGGTCTGTCGTTCAGCCCCAGCCGTTGACTCAGCGATTTGTAGAGTCCGATACGAGTGTTTTATATTTTCTGAAAGGGCATCGAGAGAGCTTTCAGAAAATGGTTTCGGCTAAGCTTTACGTTAATTATTCTTTGATTAATTAGCGTAAATTCGCAACAACTTCGGTGTCTAATAAAATCCCTCGACATCGTCGGATCTATAGATATTTCAGTATGTTGCTCTTCTTAATGTCCCCTTTCAGAAAATGTATTGCACTTAGTTATAAGTTAATAATTAAGGAAATTAATTAATTACCGAGAAATCGACTTTTTGGCTAATTAAGTCATATTTAATTAAAAAATTCAGACTATTAGTCATTAAAATGTTAAAATATACCTTTATACGAGCAACATATTCGATTTCGACGTTTTAATTATGATAATTAATTATGATTAAGGACTTTGAAAAAATTTCGACCCTAGGTGAAAAAAACACAAGTCCGCATTTCCTTAATAAAGTCGTTAATATGAATGAATAATTTTTTTTTATTTTAGTTATTGGTAATTAAGGCTTGTGGCAAGGTTTTTCCGGAATTACGGGTTTCCATGGTGATTCTGACGTCATCCAGGATTTTTGGAAGCAGAATGGAGCCTACTTGTCCTGAATGCGAATGACTCTAGTTAATTTCCCAAATTCGAGATCACCATTTGAAATCTAATTATTTCCCAGAAAAATGCTTTATATTTTCTGAAAGCTTATTAAAAATGCTAATAGGAACTTGAAATTGTTAGGAGATCATGTAAAAATTGCGCTCTACAACCTGGTTTGAACGGTTATATTGAAATCCCAAACTTTTTCCAAAATTGACCAAAAATCTCACGATAAATTCATGAAAAAATATATGTTGTAGCTGACATTGAGACAAGTAAAAGTACGTGTCGCACTAAGGAATCTGTTTATTAGAATTTGAATGAAAATTTTTTTCCGTTTTTGTACCTTAGTAAATTCGTATACGCCCCCCTAATTAATTCGAACCCTCGAAACTCTAATTGGTTTTAGAATTCATGTCTGGCTACAACATATTAAAATTTCATGTCGATCAGTTAATATTAAGGCTCTCATTAAGAGGATATTAACCGATTTCCGGTGTTTGTAAATTTTCAAAAAATCGCAGTTTAAATTCATACCAACGGATTCAAATGAAATTTCAGTATGTTTTACAACTTTTAAAGACCTTTCAGAATTCGTATCGTACTAGTCAGTGTCAATTTTTCCCCCCGCCCTTTCGGTACTCGGTACCTGTTTTAATTTGTACACGCCCCCTAACATTCCGACCTACCCGAAAAGTTAATAGAATCTTCGGGGTCGGCCATATTTTCACAAATTAAAATTTCAAAGTCATAGCTCAATTAGAACCCCTTCAATTAGCTCGTAATCGACTTGGCGCCAAACCGTCTCCGCGCCATTTCTTTGTCTGTTGCTAGGTGCAAACGGAAACGACCTAAAACCCTACTTTTTCTTTATCGATCTTGATGAAATTTTAGTATGTTGTCACACGTAATTAGATCTACGTTAAGACACCAAGAACTAAGTAATTAGTCAATCGGTTGATTTTTAATTAATTGATTACAGTTATAGCTGTTTTTAATATCTGGAAGGCCCCCTAATCGAGATTATGCCTCCAAATTTTAATACAATTAAACCGGTACATGCCCGGACAACATATTAAAATTTCAAAGTGATATCATTAGGGGAAATTGGTGAATTAAGCCTATTTGTCCATATTCCCACTAATTGGATCTCATTGTTAGGATTTGAAAACCGAAAACCCCTAGTTCTTTACCGATCTTGATGAAATTTCAGTATGTTGTCAGACTTGGTTAGACGAAACTTTTGACACCGAGAACTAAGCCTTATGTCGATTAGTTGATTTTTAATGAATTAATTACGATTATAAGCTGTTTTTAATTTCTGATTTTTAATGATAATCTGGACAGAATTATTGATCTAATTAAACATTTTAATCTATGATTTGAAGTTATTTAGTAGGTTTTTTACGGTTTAGTGTCCCAAAGAAATAGACTGTATTTAGCGGGAACTCTAACGGTATTAAACCCATCATTCTTCGGTCCATGCACCACCAAAACCTTTCTAATTTTTCCATGCTCCCATGTTGCAGTTGCAGATTAGAATAAACAGAAGGTGGCTGATCGCAGTAGGTTGCAGTGCTCGGCAGTGATCAATTGCTCTTACAGCCACCCGCCTCAAAATCATTCAATTAAGGTCCCAAGTGAGATTACACAAAAGTTATTACACTTAAAAATGTATTATTCAATTTAATTACTTAATTATTGATTTTCTTATGAAAAAATTATTAGACTAGTTCAGAAAATCGTTGCATTTTATTGTAAGAAACAGTAATTAAAATGTAGATTTTGGGAAGATACATCGCGGTGAAATAAGGGATCAATACGCAAATTATTAAAAGTTTGAATAATTAGGTCGTCAATAATTTTTATGCAATAAAGCGTCAATTCTGTTTTTGAAGGATTTTAATTATGAAAATTGGAATAGGGGCTGGTTTTCCCTAATTTTTTTAGCCGAAAACTCCAATATACTCTCATTTCATCATTTATTTTTATTAAACTTTATTCTCAAACATGTTTCAAGAGGATTCAGTCCATCAGTGGCGTAGCCAGGGGGGTTCAACGGGTCTTTTGCACCCCCCCTAAAACTTGTTCCAAACTTTTTTTTTCGTAAAATAAAGTATTTAGAACAGCTTTTTTATTTCCCTAACATAATTGTAATACTTATTTTTTAAATTTAAGAACGAGATCCTGATCTTGCTGTAGAGGTGCACACCCGACCCCGAAAACTAATCTTTCTGCATACCGTAATTCGACACACCCCCTCTCTAAACCAACATCTCCTTTAGAAGAAAGCTGCATAACTCCCGCGATGAGTCATCAAGGGAAGGCTGGAAAACACATGTGTCCTTTCAATTCTTACCCCCCGGAGTCGACCAGTTTCTTATCACCAGATGTCCTCTTTGGGGAGTGGTGGTGAGGGACAGTGGTTCTTTGAAGGTAGCTGTGTAGTGTTTTTTGCCGGTCTGTGCTTCACCCTTCTGCTTTTTCAGTTTCTTATTTTCTCATTATTCCCTCTCCATTTTTCGTTTTTTAAAGAACTAATAACTTCTGATATAGAATTTTTTACTAGCCTATTATGACACAAATATGTGTAAATCTATACCTCTTCTCTTATTCTAATTATAGATAGTATATTAATCCACCACCTATGAAAGAATTCAAACTTTAATCACTTTAAATATTGCGTTTTTTTGTTGGAATGTGTTAGAATAGGAATATTTATTTATGGTATTTAAAAGAAATTTTTTTTGATAATTTTGGAAATTGCATAAGATTTTTTTAGTGCTACTGCTACCGTATTAACACGTAGTATCATGTCCAATATATAAAAAATACTTAATTCAATTTGGAAACGCTTATTTGTAGTTTAATTGCAATTGATTTTTAAATGCATATATTTAAGCTTCTTAAGATTCTAGTCACCCTGCCTGTGACAACATGTACAGCGGAGAGATCGTTTTCAACGCTAAAATATTTAAAGAACTATCTGAGAAATTAGTACAACTGAAAGGCGTTTGAATATATCTGTTTCTGAAGATTAAATTTTCAATGTTTTACAAAAGGAAAAAACGGAAAATAAATATTACTTAATAAAACATTGTTTATTTGCAAGCATACTATTCGTGATAATGCATAGTATTTATTTAATAAAAAATGATATTGATAAAGATGTAACATTAAAATATATTGTGCATTATTAATTTTGTTGGAAATTCTTTCTTGTTTTACATGAATGAAAATTAACAATATTATGTTTAATAATATGAAAATTTATCATTTAATAAAACAATTCTATAATAACACAATGTTATTAAAGGAAAAGTAAGATTAATTAAAAGGTTAAATTTAAATATGCTTATAAATTTTAGAACACCATTTAAAAATAATAATTTTAGATATGAATTTAATAACGTTAAGAAATTAATTGAATCTAACGGTACCATTTGTGATCAAGTACTTATAATAAGTGTTGATAAAATACTTCGTTCTACTTAATATGGTTTGTGGTTGTAACAGCACAAAAAACTCATAAACCGGCATCATTACTTCTTGTTAAAAAAGTTCTTTTCAAAAGACAATAGTTTTTCAAATGAGTTATCAGCTATGTTAAAAGTATGTAGCTATGCTAAGGATAGGGTCCTTAAATCAGTTTTCAGTATTATTTCAAATCACTTTAAAAAATGTAAATGTAAAAATTCTAAATTCTAGATTTTACATGAAAAAATTAAAAAGCGTAGTTCCATTTTTACAAAAAATTATTTCACTTTCACAAAAATTAAAAAAAAAACAGGCCCCAAAAATTAAAACCGGGATCAACCCCTTGAACCAGCTTGCCACCCCTTAGCAGAAACCCGATTACTCCTTTGTTGAGAGGGCTCAGCTGTTTCTTATCAGCACACCAGAATATGTAACAACCATATCGGCAATCTCCAAGAACGCAAGATTCCCCATCGAACGACGCCAAACTTTAGCCCGTTCTCAAGAGCAACCCTGTTTTCGCCAAGACCTCAATTTCCTCTGGCGAATGCAGTTTTTTCCGCCAAACACACTCCGAACTAAAGCTACGCGGCCGGCCGACCTGGAACCTTCTCAAACCAACATCGCGACCTGGTAAGTATAAACAACCGATGAAAGTGAACGAGTCTGATGAAGAGTGAAAGTGCAAACAAAGCTGTTCCCTGAACTAGTCTTTCACTGCGATGAATCACTGCGATGAACAGTGAAAGTGAAACAGTGTGAATGGGCCTTAAGCGCGCACTAGAGACTTTTGTCACGGCGACTATAACACTAGGTCACTCGAGAGAAATGCATCTCTATGGCGAGATCTTGGGAATCACCAAAAGAGTCTCGTTGCCTAAGGCTTCTTGCAATAGCCAAGGTGATAATTTTGTCTCAGTCGCCGTGACAAAAGTATCTAGTGCGCGCTTAGCCTAATGCATTTAACATTCAAGAGTGAAGAGAAGAGTGAAGAACAAAATGAAAGAATTATTTTAAAAAGTATGCTATAATTATGAATTATTTGGGAGTTTATATTATTTAAAATACCAAGAAGATCCTCACAAAAAATAAAACAACTCCCTACGTATCATAGGGGAAATATATTTATGAAAAACTGCCTCTTAATACGAAGCAAAAACTAAACAACCCACCACCTCTCCAAGCAAAGAAAAAAAATAACAATAAGTAAGGAAACTGAATTCAGAGGAGGATATATTTATAAGTAGAACCTATAATATTAAAGATCAAAATAAGTTTATATAATATCATCTTAGCACAAAAAGATCGTAAATATATCGTTATTATTTTATATACCTCATGAACTTCCTAACTGAAGAGAAAAGATATAAATTTCGGGTAATCTTTTAGAGCTACTTTGTTTACTTCTCATTTCACCGTTCTATTGTTTGCAAAGTCAGAAAAGCTGGTCTAAGATAACCCTAGTAACCTGAATAGGGATTCTCTTCTTAGGGAAAAACTAATTTCATCTCTCCCCCCCCCTTTTCTCTTTCCCGACATAAACACGCAACTTATAGCTCCATAATTCATATCCAACGTTAAATCCATTAAAATATAGGTATAACAAAGGAGGGATCAGGGGGGCTATGAATTTAAAGGAACTATGTATGGATATGGATACAAACTTTCGGATTTCAGATATATTTTATTCTTATTCTTAAGAGGATAGGTTGTTTAAGACGAAAATTTTGTTGATTTACAGAGTAAAAGGATGAAAGTTCATAAAATGTTGGTACCAGAAAATATTTTTCTTTCAAGATTTGTTCTTTATTCTACACACCCTTTTAAAACTTCATCTCTAGTAGAAATATTAATTATAAAATACTGTTTTTTTTCAAGTAAGGGTTTAAAACACAATGTATTTTTCAACAAATCGTTTAAAAACATTGATGATTTTCAAACAAATTTTTGTAATCAATTTAAAATTTTATGTTTTGATATGCATAGTAGGGTGGGTTAAAAATATTTTTTTTACATTTTCCCAGGGGCACAGTGACAAAAAGGTGCCAAATGGTCTCAAACTAACAAGTGTGAAATATTATTCCATTACGATAACTCTTTTTGCCTCCGGATTGACGTCAAAGTTTCGATTAATATAGTAATTTCATATAAAAATGGACACGAAAATCGGGCTTTTACCTTGATTGGACGAATCCGTCATTAATGTAAACGTGCAAAATGGTATAAAAATCCTCATTGAAGACTAAAATAATTAAAAAAGGAAACCAGAGGTGAAATACTTGAGTTGTAATACAACATATTTTGAAGTATCTCAATGATTAGAACTGGCAATCAAATATTTCTTTCAGGAATCATAAAAATGTGCGAAACCTTTATTCCCGGTTGATTAGGATGGTAAAAACATTAAATTTAATAAAAATGGATATGTCAGAAGGTGGGTACCTTCTGTGGGTTATAAGATTTAAACCCCCGCAGGATATTTGGATAATATTTAAAGGTTGATGTTTTCTTTGAAATTTCAGTGGAATATTAGCGATAGTCCATTCCAAGTGTCCCCATAGAGTCCTTAATGTTAAAAAAATAAGTTAAAAACATATTTTACGAGTCAAATTTTGAAATATTTTCTTAAGAAGAGCGGTAGATCAGCGTTTTCAGCTCAAAGCTCAGTATTAACCTCAAAATTTTTTAGTTAGCTACATTAATTTTTAGAACTTACTTGTGTTTATTTTAGACGGTTAAATTTGCTATATTTAAACTTTTATGAATGCATAAATGAATGTCAAGAAGCTATTATGAGTCAATCCTCCCTCTAAATAAGTGTAATTTATGGGACTGGGTTTCAGTCTATTGCTATAGAACAAAATTAGGTAAATAATTACTGAGGCGAATCTCATCATGATATTGCCTATGAACAAACTATTCATTCGACACTTGTTTAAACATATTTTATGTGATCAAATTTGGATCCCAAGACCATCCAATGAAATAACTGTCCGCTGTATTTTGAAAGCGCGACATTTATAAAAAACACAACTATTTCTACTTCTAAAATTCAAAAATATCATTTTAAACTGGCCATAATTGAGGGAGAATGTATCTGATCTACCAATATTTAAAATCTGCCACTGACAATCCACTGTTTGTCGGCAAAAAAGATCCTCCAATACTACGCCAGTTTTTACATTATATTGACACTTTGGAAGTTGTTTTTTGTATTAAAAATGCATAAATGAGACTAATATGATTAAAATTGCTTTTAAATACCCTTATTTGTGAGCTTTAAATATAATTTATAAAATTTTTTGGAAATATGAAAAATTACATATTTTTGTTCCATTTGAGGCCAATCCGGAGGCAAAAAGAGTTATTATAATGGAATAATATTTCACACTTGTTAGTTTGACACCATTTGGCACCTTTTTCTTGCTGTTCCCGATAGAATTTGTAAATTTTTTTTCGCCATAGGAAAATGACCCACCCTAATGCATAGCGTATTCACAAATTTTCAAAGGGAAGAAACCTTAGTAGGAACCTCTTAAAGTAATAGCTTTGATATTTCTAAATCAACCATTTTAAAATTAGAACGATTGAAGCTTCCCCAAGATTATATAATAACTAAAGTTATCCTATATTATACGTTTGTAAGGAGCCCTGCCATTAGGATATTATCTAAGAATGTTTTTGGAAACTTGAAGGTAATGGTATCAACATTTTCTCTTCACATATACCATTTATTATTCCCTGTAATCCCAAATATAAGGTAATACTTCACACTTCAAAAAGACCTTCGCAAGGTGCGCTAAATCCCCTTACATCACAGAAGATCCTAGAGAAAACCCAAACACTAATAAAACATTTTACAGCCAAACCCAAACCTGATCTCATTTTAAACACAACACCTTCAACAGCGCGATCCGCTATCTTATGCAACCCATTTTTAACACAGGCCCTGGGGACATCAAAAACCAAATTACGTTACACGGCCGCGTTATTCCGGTCCACATCTCGATATATATGCCTCTCGCGAAAGGATAACAATAACACCAGCGCCGGCGATAACACCTCGTCACAACATTAAAAATTGAAGGGAATATTTCACGTGCGTGTCGATATTTCTTGGACAAGGGCGTGGCAACAGCGGGACAGGCATTTTCGCTATTATTTAGAGGGGATTTCGTGGCAGCGGTGGAATATGATGACGTCGTTTGGAAGATGGTATTAAGGGCATGATCGAGAAATGGGGGATGAAGGGATTTTTGATTTGAGTAGGTGAAGGTCGTGATTTGACTTATTGGAATAGAAAGGTGACATTTTGGGTGGATAGATATAAAATGTCGAGGAAGGTCGTGGAGTTAACGAGTTAGTAAAACTTGATCTTAACAGAATATTGGAGAAAGCACCGATAATATGACACAGACGAGCTAAAACTTGGGAATAAAAAACCCTCATAACGCAAGTTATTAAAGTGAAAGTTTTTGGAAATAGCACCAACATATTTATAACATGACGATAACAGACATAGACAAATAGACATCCTAATCATGGACTAACCGAGTGAATAAAATATAAAATAGTCAAATGTATGGATGTTGGCAGAGTTCAAATTTGAGTATTGTAACTTTTAAAAAAACCTAGAAGTTTAAAAAACAAAAATTAAATAAAAAACAATTTCAAAGGTAATAATTCCTTTTTTGAAGTTTTCCTTAACCATTTAATGACATCAATAAAAATTTTTGTCAAAATCTATTTCAAACATGACCTATATTTATCGCGTTTAGCCTAACTTCAGTGTAATATCATACAAAAAGAAAATAGTTTTTTATGTTCAAAAATGTGTGTAGTTATATTGTTGTTGCAAGTTCTTGAAAAAGTCATTAAAAATTTCATCGATAGTAAAGATAATAATGGAAAAAAATAAATAGAAATATAGAAAAATTGTTTTTAAAGATGAAAGATTTATTTCTCCCCCGCTTTAAATGAAGAATTTTAATGATGTACTTGTGTCGATGCTCTAAGATAAAAATAAAAGCATTTGTTTTGTTTAGCAGCTTTTCTCAGCACAGGTAACATTTCATTTCATTTATAAAATTTATTTCATAAAATAGTTCGTGTTATTTTAAAGTTATTATGTTTCCATAAAATATAATGGAATTTAAAGATTCACACTTTTGAGAAACTGAAATCATTTCGATAACTCTAAACTTTTGGCCACTCTTCCAGAAACGCCCTAATGTAGTAATTCTTTAGTGTCCCTTTTCTGTCCTTCATGAATCCATTAGCTAAGTAATTGAAATCCCAAGGGACATAAAAGAAGAAAAATGTAGTAGCCTGGCGTACTAAATATTTATGTTTGAAATTATTTTTTCAGTTTGCCTATCCGCTGAATAACATTTGGAAATATCCTTTTGACTTCAATTTGTCTTTAAAAGGATGGATTTATTTAGAAGAGATAGAAATATCTTTAAAAGTTGAAAATGAAATAAACTGTAATTTGCTTTTTCAATTTTCTTTCAAAAATGGAGAAAAAGAAGGAATCATTTTATGATTGACTCCCTTTTTATGCTAACAATTGTGGAAAAACGGAAAATACCCAATTTTCAATTTTTTTGTTTACTCTTCCTTTAATGTAACTGATAGACCAAATAACCAGGGATTAGTAGTTATCAAACTCAAACACAATAACTTGCAGTTCAAGGACTAAAATTAATATTAAGTCATTGTATGACTTAAAATTTGATGATATATAACATAATCTTTACTGCACAAATCATGCATTCTATACCAAGCATACTTCATTTGTGAGTCAAATACGTTGTTTTTCATTATGCATATTTCAAATTTGAACGAAGCAACCGCAAATCCTTAAAATTCTTAGCTTAGTTCTTAGCCTTAGCTTAAAAATTCTTAGCCTTAGCTTAAAAATTTTCCAGTTATGGAATGCTAACGATTTTAAACAACATTTAAAACTATCCTAAAACAAACATTGTTTTTCAAAGTTTGTTACATTGATCTAGGAAGAAAAATTAACACTTTAAAACCTCATTCAAAACAATCCTAATGAAATACTTTGTTTTACTGAATGAATTACTAAATATCCTAAAAACAAAGCTCCTTCAAAAGATAAATCATTAAAAAAAAGATAGAAAAGCTACGAATTCAATTCAAACGCAACTAAAACTGCAGTTCCCAAACCCTCCGTGACAAACCCATTTAAAAGAATTATCCAGGGCATTTACTCGAACAGAGAGACACACACGATGACATTTAGAGCCTCAGATAAACAACAACCGGAGCAGAAAAGTCATTTTCTAGAATGCACGTAATACGACGGATTTGGTGGGACGAATAATTATTTTTGTCGAAGCGAACGCAGAATAAATGGAAGTTGTACGAGAGCTGCTATCTTCTCCCCTTAGAGATTTGTAACGAGTTTCTTCGTCGGGATAAATGGACACTTCCTATCCAATCACGGATTGCGTGTGAGTTAGCCATTCTCCTTGTTTAAGGACGCACGAATCGGTGTTGTTAAGTCCAGATAGTGAGAGGGAAGGAAGGATAATATAGGAATGGGTAAACAAAAATATAGTGCTTTTTTACTCTTAACGATCTTTCAATTGGTTTGTGTTACTGTAGATGCATAAAAGTTAAAAAAAAATAATTGTGAAGTGAAGAAATTATTCACTTTTAATCAGAAATTTTTCGGGACATTCAATACTTTTATGAATCTGACTCGGATCTAGCATCGGCCTTAGCAACAGATTGTTTAACCTACAGCAGTTAACAGTTAAAAGAAAATAACTGGTCGTGAAGTCACCTGAAAACACTCTATACTTTTGGATATCAGATGTATACTGTGATATAAAAACCTGATTTAAATATTTTCAGATACAAATACAAATTAAGTCGACCAACTACAAGCGTAAGCCCAGCAAGGTTGGTCCAGTATTTTTAACCCAAACTACCGGAATCCCAGTATCTGTCAATTTTCCTCTTGAACTCGTTTACCCCACTTGAATTTACAATTGTTTCAGGCAACGCATTCCATCTATCCACTACCCTATTAAAAAAATAATGCTTTCTACAATCCGTCTTAAATTTGACTTTATTCAATTTGAAATTGTGACCCCTTGTTACCCGTATTGAAATCTAGTCCCTCTATGTCCATTATATGCTTTTTAAGTATGGTTTTGAAAATCTTACAAATAACTGATGTTAAGCTTACTGGTCTATAATTGCCTGGATCCCATTTTGGTCCCTTCTTATACAGGGTGTTTCAAAAAACCTGTAACGATAGGCTATTTCCTAAAATATTTCCCCTAGACCCATACTTCCAACGGAAGATTTTCTTCAAATGAGGTGAAGAATTATATGACACCAGTTTCAACTCCATGGGGGGTCTATTTTAGAAGATGCAGAAAATAAATTTTTATACGGCCCCCGTAGATTGAAACCCCCATCGAGAAAAATTTTCTCCATTCATTTCTTAATCAGACACAAAAAATTTCTTCTTGATATCTTCAAAATTCACCAAGATATTAAAAGCTAAAATTCGTGACTTACACCACTTTATCATACCTATGAATGACATACTTTTACTGCAAAATAGGGGCCATCCACAAACTACAGTTGAACATTTTAGAAACCAAACTACCGTAAAACTTTGATTTTTTGAGGTGACAAGGACTACATGAAAAACTCCTCCAATCAGCCATGGTGTTGAGCTCCCTCAACTACGCTAATCCAGATACCTGTCATTGCTACTCATATCAGCGATGCCCAGAGGGGGCTCATCAGCTCTCATTTTGCGTTTAGATATGTGACATCATTGGTTTGAAAGTAACCCTCCTACCAATCAATGCTTATACCTAAATCAAGACTTATTTATAAATTACCTTGAGTTATCGAAAAGATTATAAAAAATATTTCTTGGAGCCCCGAAATCAGGTACTCCTTCATACCTATTAGCTACGTAAAAAATAATCGTAGCACGAGTGTCTGACTCCCAGAAATACTTGATACTCAGGAATCAATACCTATAAGTCAGCCAAACACTGCTTTATTGTTTAATAGAATGACGCGCTTTTCAACTTGAGGACGGTCCCTTAAAAATATAAACCCGCATATCTCAGTGAATTTTGAAGATATCGAGACAGAATTTTTTCTATCTTATTGAGAAGTGAATGGAGAAAATTTTTTACACTGGAAGTTTCAGTATACGGGGGCCGTATAAAAAGTTATTTTCTGCATCTTCTAAAATAGACACCCCATGGAGTTGAAATTGGTCTAATATAATTCTTCACCTCATTTGAAGAAAATTCGCCATTGGAAGTATGGGTCTAAGGGAAATATTTTAGGAAATAGCCTATCGTTACAGGTTTTTTGAAACACCCTGTATATTGGAAATACATTAGCTAATTTCCAATCCATTGGCACCAAACCAGAATAGTATGTTGATTTAAAAATTGCCAATATTATGTCCCCTAATTCCTCTGCGCATTCCACAAGCACTTTTGGATTAACATCATCTGGTCCTGGAGCTTTAGTTGGCTTTATGCTTCTTAAAAGATGTATTAATTCCTCCCTATTAAAACTACAGTCCGGAATTTCCACCCTTCCATTATACTCTAATGCCGTCACCCGTTAATTTAAAATTCTTATAAAAAAACCTCCATGAAAAAATCATTTAACACCTTTGCCATACCTATACCATCCTTAATAAATGTGTCCTCTCCTAATTTTAATGGCCCCAAGGTAGAGCTTAACTTATTGTTCTCCCCTGCATAAGCATAAAATTATTTTGGGGTTTTAATGATATTCCTAGTCAGTTTTTCCCTCTAAAACCCTCTTCTGTGCCTCCTACTGATATCTTCGAAGTCTTTTCTAGCCTTTAAATAAGCCCCCATCACTGTCCTTTCCAGTACGTTTGTACAATTTAAAGGTTTTTTGTTTCAACTTCAATGTCTTGTATACCTATAACATTGTATAAGATGAATGATGAACACTTTTTCAAACTTAATTTTTCCAAACAGATTTTCATAAGATAATCGGTGAATAAATTTTCAAATCCGATGATTAGTTAATTTTAAAATAAATAAAAACTGCATGTGCAGTATCTCAGCGCATTACGTCAGGGTTGCGGAACAGTCGATTGGTTGGAGCAGTTTGAACCATCGGCGGATCTTTTGTACTAGTAGCTCATTCGCAAGTGTGACTCCACGCCTAGTCACGCTCAGTTTTTCTCCATCGGAACTTTTAAATAAGGATTGCAAATTAATTAGTGTTTAAAGAATCTGAAAAAAAAAACTGGTTATTTAGAGCCTTTGTGATGATATACAATGTTCAAAATCATAAATTTCAATAGGTGTTTACCTCCTAATTGACAACTCACCAATAAAATGTTTGATCCTTATAAGTGGTGATGAAAAGAATTAATACGTTAGGTTAACTTTTACGTATTTTTGTGTATTAAATACTCATTTCTTTGTATTTTTATGCACCTTATATGTTAACTTAAAAACTATCTAAACTGGGGATGTTAAAAGGATATCTGTTCGGTAAAAAATTGTTAAAACTAAATACAGAACAGTAAAAAGTTTCAATATATTACTAATTAAAATAACTTATTAAAAAGGGAGTATGTTTCTTATGAGAAAAAATCACATTTACGCAAAATAAGGTAATAAAAAATATATGTGAATGTATACTGTTTTACTGCATAGTTACAATCCCTGTATATAGAGGTACCTTTCACTTTTGACAGCAGAGATAGAGATACATCCTGTAATATTATTTCCTTACAAAAATATATTTTTTGTGCAGACGTATAACATTAAACAGAATATTTGTCTGCAAAGGTTTTATTTTCCCTACAGTGATGTTTTTGTGCAAAAAAGATAATGGTTATGTACATAGTAAATGTTGCTAGACTAAAATATTACTCGCAGTAGATAAGTTGGAAAGTAGTATATAAGCTAACTCTAAACCTTTTTACTTCAATGATACATTTGTACCAAGCAAACACACCTTAGTACAAAAAATTACTAACTAGTGAGAAGCAGAAAATTCAATGTAGGTAGATAATACAAATATTGTATTTGTTGGTAAGCAAAAAGGAGAAAAAAGTATAAGATAGGCAAGATATATTTTCTCGGATATTTATTTAATGGTTTTCTTTAAATGTTATTTTTTAAAACCAAGAACTGTCTTTTAGTATGTTTATAAGCAAAAATTATATCTAAACTTTAAAGCAGGAGAGCGATTGATCTTTGCAAAATACTCAATGATTGTCTAGTCGTCCATCAGTTGTTTTTATAACGCTTGATTCCAATGATGTCACAAGGTGACATTGTCACATTGTAGCAAACAAAGACAAAATAATCATAAAATATACGAACTAACAAGACTAGACAAACACACAAGAAAAAATATCATTCGACGAGTAGAGAGACGAATATTCACAAATTTCAATGGTCCTTTCGATGCATTAAAAAAAGGACACTTATTTTTAAACATTATAAACTTGAGATCAGAATGAAACTCCTACTTAAGCATCAGTTCATATGCTTTTTCTTACTACTATTACTATAATTTACCTTAAACTTATAACGATAAAAATAAGTAAAATTTACCAGTTTTTAGCAGAAGTTCTGAAACGAATAGGACACAGTACTAAAATCCAACTTACCTGTAAAGAAAGAAACATAATTAATGCTAAAAACATTTATTAAATGAATTATAAGTAGATAATGAGTTAAATAAGTAATATTATTTACGAATGCAATGAAATGATGCAATAAAATCACTGGAATATTTCAGGGTACTACAACTCAGTAGGAAAATTTTTTTAACAGGGTGTTTTGAGCTAAATTATTTGGATTCTTTCTAATGCATTAACTTAAATTTTAATTTAAAAATTCAAGTTTTTTAAATTGATGTGCAAATGTAATTAATGGAAATGAAAAAAAATGATGCAAAATTTTTTAAAAAAATTTACAATCACCTTCTTGATAGCATTAGTCAAAATTTATAAGAAACAATGTTTCAAAGATATTCAAAACACAATTTTGGAAAAAAAGTTCGAAATTAACTAACTCAAAATACTAGTTTTAGGTATTACTTCTGGTACGATTTTTTAAGAGTTCAGAATATTATGACTGCTTAATAATGTACAATGAGAGGCATTACTCCTTATCCATATAACAACATAGTTCGTTTTTTATAAAGGAGTCCAGGGCCTTATCCGGAGCCTCAGACAGTACTACACCCCTCGTATGGACAGTCCATGCAAGAGTTCATACTTGTCCATATTTTATTGACTTAAGTCTAGTCTACTTTTAGAAAAATTAATATAAGGTTGTATGAATTGAACTTAGCAAAAACATGGCATTCACTAAAAAAACCTTGAAAATGTCAAATTACACCATTATCCATTACACCATCTCTTTTACAAAAAGGTTATGCTGAAGGTAATGGGAAAACGTAGTTTGTAGATCTACTTTTGAAATTTAGAGCTGATGATCTGAAAAGTACTATAAATGATCTAAATCTTTCCAAAACTTCCAAGACTTTTTACTATTAAAGTTTCCCTTCAACTTGATTCAAACTATAACCTAAAGTAGTACTTTAAATCAGTTCTCCTGTATTCAGACTAGCTCAACTGCTGCAAATGAAATTATTTGCTCTCATTCCTTTCTCACCTGCAGCTTCTAAGCCGTCAACAACAGCACGTTTTCCCCCATCATCGGTAACAAGACCCGGCAGTTAAGCCGGTGTAACAGAATACCCTCGACCAGGGAGAGAGAACAGAATTAATGGGACTTAAGTCATTGTCAGCACTTTGCTCTCCCCTCTTCTCCAGTTTAGCGAAGTTTATGAGAAAGAAAAAATTTTCTTCGCGTCAACGATACAGATCAGAACACAAAAGGTCGTTGCCACAGACGGGCAAGAAAAACCGCGCGAGGATATCGTATTAACAACGTCGTCATGGAAACGGAACGAAAGTAAAGCGAGCGAGTTTTTGAGAAAGAAAATAGTTTGTCGTTTGCTTCTTCTCCTCCGACCAGAAATCTAATATTGTTCACGAACTTTTTTGGTTTCGGTCAGGAACGAGTTGGGTTGAGGGACCTTTTTCCTGAGAGAGAGAGAGAGAGAAATTAAGAAAAGTCAGACATCCGAGAGATGGGGTTATGAGCGGTGGAAGGAATTTAATATATCTCGCGTGTTCCCTTCGAATTCTTTGTCAGGATATGCTTTTGAATTATTTAGCGGACACCTGTTGGGAAATGGGACTTGTTGCTGGACGAAAGAAATGGGGAAGTCGGGAGGAAGAAAGAATTGAGAAAAACAAGTTTGATCCTCGTAAAGCATTTGTCATTTTTTGAGAGGCTGCGGTTAGATAGTCGTTAAAGAACATAAATAATGTCTGGGACAAGGTTTTTATGGTAGGTCCTGGAAATAGTTACGATTCTTATCAATATTGGACTGTTCTGAAGCTTACAAAGAATTTCAACTATAACTTACGGCCGAATTCACCGGTAACTTGACCGACGGTTTACCGGGAGTCAAACATCTGATTGGTGGAAAACTAGTTTTCCTTCTTTAACTGCCAATCAGAAGCTTGACTGCCGGTTAACCGCCGGTCAAAGTTACCGGTGAATTCGGCCGTTAAGGTTTTTAAAAGTAGGTTTTCTTAAGCAAAGGAAATATTTTTCGGGGGAAAGGGGTTAAAAATGTGTTTAAGAATTACATGGCATTATTATTTATGCTTTTCAGAGCTTATTTTATAATACTGGGTATTTAGTCTGATATTCGGGACGCGAATATTTTAATAACCCCATACACGTTTTGCTTTTAATTTCTACAATACTAGACGAGGTTTGGAATCACTATCCTCAAAAGTTCATTCTCTAGAAAAGAAAATCAAACTATTCATTCCAGTTGTTTCTATGTTTTATAAATGTACATAGTTTAGTTTATGTTGTTTGAAGAGTTATAATCCGAATAACATGATTAATTTCTTTCTTTTTTAACACAGAAAACTGTGGTTCATAAGGACATAACTACACTGCAAAAAATCTTTTTTTATTAAAATAAAGATACTAATTAATTTTATAAATAAAAAAGTAACCTTTTTATCTTGAATAAATTATGGGATCCCTTTGATTTCGAGCTATCAAGGTTATACTGTAATATGACCTTCAATGTCCTATACTAAATAAGGAACTATACGTACTAAAAAACTATTACTACCATAAAATTATTATTATTATTATTATTATTATTATTATTATTATTATTATTATTATTATTATTATTATTATTATTATTATTATTATTATTTATGGGTTACATTCAACCCAATTCATCCCTATTTTAACAAAGTAAATATCTTATTACTCAATTAATCAACCATCCCTCAATACTAATTAACCATACCATTACTTAACTGAACTCCCCTCCATACAAAGTAATGAAACAATATCTTTAACATAGCCATCCAGCCACAAGACCATCATTTTTTCGAACGATCAGATAGGTCACCCCCTCAGTCAGAGGGCACAGATGACAAATAAGATGGTGGGTGGACAAGTGACAAATGGGGAAAGCACGAGACTGATCGTTGCCCTGTGCCATATCGATCGCACGGGGGCACTCAGAAGAGATAGCTATCTGCCTGCTGGACATCTACAGGTTGAGTAACCTGTACACCTTTTTGCTGCTTTTCTTACTGATCGATTTATTGACAACGGTTTATTTCATGTTGGGGCCCCATCTGCGAAAGAAGATGAGCTAAGGAGATGGGTTAAGTGGATGGAATAAGGTAAGGGTATGTAATAAAATATAAGTTTTGAGTACTTTTATGTATTCAAGTATTTATGTATTTTATGTATTGAGTACTTTTATGTATGTTATTGAAAAGGTGTGTCTATAGGGGAATGAGTCAAATAAGAAGTGAGTTAGGAAATCAATTTCAAAAACTTGGTAGGAATATTTGGTGTGGTATGATTTTAAATTTTATCTGAGGAGTTAAAATGGGGAGGTTTGGAATTTTATAGAAAAGTTTGTAGATGCATTGGAATAAGGTTAGAGTATATTTAGATGTTGAAAAAGTTAAAAAGTTGTGTGATTATACTAATACCTTTTTGTTAATCAGTGAAGTAATAAAATCTTTAATTGATTTAAAGTGTAAAAAATTTAAAAAGTAATTGTTAATTAAAAGTAATTAATTTTTGTATTATATTATACCTATTTGATTTGAAATCTAACAGCAATCTAAAATTGTTTCTAAGATAAGAACAGGATATAACTTTTTATATGGAATTTTATGTATGCGATTCTTCTCCTTAAAAAGCAAATTATTAACTAATACAACAATTAATAAAAGTTGTTTATTTTTATGTTTAGTTGTCTAAATATTTAGACTACATTTATTACAACCACTTCGTTATAGACGAATATAATAAAATTTAAAAGAGAGATATCCCCATAAACGTCCTAATTTATGCATTTAGTCAAACAAAATATTCAATTACTTAACTCCCTTAAAGTTCAAAGTAAACAAAAACAAGACTATCAAAGCACGTTCACTTAATATTTAGAGGGAGATTTAAAATTAAAGGACACGATTATTTTCAAATCATGTCCTCTTCATTAACCCTTTATTCTTTTCAGTAAACGAGCTCGGTTAACTACAAAAGCTCATAATTAATGCACGTAATCTATTAAAGTTACAAACAAAAAGGAATTCCCAAAATTAAGATGATTCATCAAAACTTTATAGGTTCATGGTTACTTTTTCTCCACTAATTAGCTTAAGCTCCTAAGGGCTGGAGGATTTTATGCTTCAATAAACGGATTCATAAATATGTATGAGTAACTTCGATAGTTATAATTTATTTAGATGCAGGTTATACAGAACGAAAATAGAGATGACAGTACTTAAAAATATTAGCTTGAGA
Organism: Tetragnatha versicolor; assembly: GCA_024610705.1. Lineage (NCBI taxonomy): Eukaryota > Metazoa > Arthropoda > Arachnida > Araneae > Tetragnathidae > Tetragnatha > Tetragnatha versicolor. The sequence goes on along the minus strand of JANDEH010000011.1, from coordinate 6,478,547 downwards.
GAGATATTTTCTATTTTAGGTTGACGTGTGTGGTATTAATCCATTATATATATTTAAGTTAAAACCATATTTGTTCTTGGTTTCTAAGTTACTTACTGACAAAGTTGGCGAGGAAAGTATAGGAGACGTATGTATTAAAAGACCTAACTACAAAGTTGTCAAATGAACAGGGGAAAATCCTCGGATTAATGCTGTGTACATTTTGCTCAACCATGTTATAATGTTAAATTAGTTATGAAACATTTTGAACTAAATGGAAAACAGACCGTACTAAATAGTTAAATCAAATCAAATCAAATCAAAATTTATTTTTTACTAATATATATATATATATATACATAGTTAAGGTCAAAACAAAAAATATAAGGGAAAATGACAAAAATACACGTATGAGACACTAAGGAGTCAAATTGACTCTTACAGGTGACCGAAAATTATACATCAATGGACTTTCAAGAAAAAGAAAAGATAAATACATGTACAGAAATTACTTAAAGTATAGAACTAGAACTATGTACGAATCTTAGCAGATTATATTGAATACCGCATACAAATGAAATACAAGTAAGCTTAACTTGTACATTTGCATGTCACAAACACTTTTAAACAATGTTCTATCTATAAAAACCCTTATTTATCAGGAAAATGATTTTAAAGTTTAAAAGTAATTTACTAAATGTATTGAAAATAAAAATATTGAGCATCCGATTGAACTTTATACTATGCAGCATAAAGATATGGTGATCTTGCAAGGTTATACTCCTTCAGGGCTTTATGAAAAGAGTCATAACTCTAAATCGCTGATTCTTGAGATAAGACGTTGTTGAATGGACTAAGCGATGTGATAAACTTATTTTTTAAATTATACCAAGATGGAAATATTATCATATATATTTTTCAAATATAGTGTGTAATAAAAATATTGAGAAAACATATTTTAATTGATTTTAATACTTTCTCCTTTTGTGGCCTTTATATCTTTCCATTTTGTATCCATTCATTTCTCTAAATGACATAAATAATGTATGTATGACTCCAAATGGTTTCCTTTAAGACATCACAAATATATTTTAAACATATGTACTGAACTTTTGGAAAATCCTTTAACATTTTTGAAAAAAAGACAAGAGTGATAGAGATCCCGAGAATTTATTTGAAATACCCATAAATCCATCTTTCTGAAAAGATGATGTTCTCTCCTTGAGAGAACATTAAAATCTTCTTTCAGCATACTGCTTGAAATGATGAATCGAGATAAAAATGAAGTAGAGCAACAGAGGATTTAAAGATCTTACATCTTAGAATGATGACAAAATGTGGCAGCTGTAGAAATGCACTTTTACTTTTTAAATCACAATATTTCAAAGATGTCCCCTTTTTTGTTCAGTTTCTTGGAAGAGCTTTTAATGTGTATTTATTTTTATGTGATGGCAAAAAACGACAGTATTTACACACAGTACGTTTTAATTTTCTGTAGTAAGCTTCAATCTGGATAAAGACTTTGAAGTTTTTAAGTATATCAATCGAGAAAGATAATCTTGAATGTTGTTTCAAAAATTATGCATCTTATAAAGTAGGCCAAATAATGACATGCTTCAAAAAAATTAATTCTTTATTAGCACAGTTAAATGGTTTTTTCTACACAAATCTTAAACGAAAAAAAAAACTATAAAAAATAACTAACTTTCAAGTATTCAAAATATAACTTCACAACAAGCAATCATCATCGAGAAACTACCCAAAACCAATTAATTTTACCTAGACAAATACAGAAAGTCTTAAGGGGTCATAGGACTGTTAAATCATCAAAAAAATCGATTTTTTGAAAAAAATATGTGATAGCGTAGTTATTTCTTAACAATTTAAAAAAATCCGCATGCAAAAATTCGTATTATTTCAGAAGTTATGGCTAAAATTCTGAAACAAGAAACCCAAGGAGATTACTAACTTTAGAACTTTAAGGTCATTTTTCTCAAAATGTGATTTTTTTGTGTTCCATGCATGATAAAATTTGAAGTAATAAGAATATATCCTTGAAACTTTGAGAGCATCAATATTTAGTAGTGACAATAAAGCCCTACCTCTTTTTAGAGTTTTGAACCTATATTTCATTATTTTTTGAGATTGTGAACTTATAATTTTTTTGTGTTTTTGACACCTAAGTTCAAATTATAATAAAAAATATTAATTGACTGTCAAACTCAAAATATCTGGTAGGGCTTGATTGTATACTCATATAGTATATATGTGAATTGAAATTTTGAATTTCCATTTAATAGTTAGTTAATTATCTTGCATGAAAGCCACTGAATACTAACATTTAACCGTCAAAGTTGCTTTTTTTCGACTCAATGTATAAACTTAACTATGTCTATTAAGTATTCAATTATTTTTTTACATAAAGTTTAATAAATAAGGATTAAAAATATGTTTAAACCGAGTCTTTTCATAAATTAGAAAAAAAGATATTAATTTTTTTGGAAAATGTAAAGTTTTTTTCACTGCATTGCGTTTTAACAGTCCTATGACCCCTTAACCATGAAATACGAATGTTTTAAAATTATTTCTGTTGAGGAATGTTTGTCTCGGGATTTTTTGAAAAGTGATACCACTAAATAACCACCAAATTTGATCAGTTCCAAAACTATTTACTGAAAAATATCCCAATTCAATAAAGTTCGAATTTCTTCAAATTAGCGTGAATATATTTCAAATCTTCATTTATCTCACAGCTTTGAAAAAAACGTTCACCAACAAGGTTATACTTGAGATTCTCTAATTAATGCAGGAATTTTTCTGTAACGAGCCGCTGTTAACAAGCTCTCCTTCTCAACGTAATTATAAAATCCCCAGCGGAGAACAGAATAAAAAAAATAGAGTCACAGTTAAAGAAACGTTTCTTAAAAAACCTAAGCATCTTTTTTTACTTTAGTTCAGGTCTCGTAAGCGAAGGGAGATGAAGCAAAATTAAGCAAACAACTCAACCAAGCAATCAACTATTTATTTTCTAGCGGAAATTCTAAACGCTTAGAGTACAGACGATTTCTCTCAATTTCGTATCCATGGTGACGACGGTTGAAATTTTACTCCAGCCGTGAAGCTTTCTCCAGTCTTTTTAAATTATTTATACGGGATTTTTTTTCACAATTGCATTTGCTTTTACAAATGAGTGTTTTAAAAATATATTGCATTTTTTATTACTTCTGCTCACTTTGCAATTACCTTCAAACTCCACTTTCGCTTTTTAATCGAAATAAATTCTATAAATAGATCATGGGAAAGAACATGTGCATAATTAACTGCGGGAAAGAAACGCAAATTTGATGGATATTTCTTACTTGAAGAAGCGATCTTTATGACGGAAATAGTTTGAGAAGAAAAATATGAGAGCGCGGAATTTTCTAATTTGTCTCGAAAATCTAAGAGTTATGGGCAGCTAAATTAGAAAGTCAAGCAGTCGTAAATTGATAGGATTAATCTATAAAACTACCAAGGATTTTAATGGAAAAGGCTCTTGAAAATTTCATTAGTTGATTCCTTTTTTCTTTGAGATTAGAAATTATAAGAAGCAAACTTAATTTAGGTATTGTAAGTAGAAGGCAAATAATGCAAGGATTGAAAAGTTATTTTGGAAAATGTTAGGATTATCATCATCAAGACCAAATACTTCATCATCGTAGATAAATGCTTTGAAACATTGAAACTATTTATAGTTAATTTTTTTAAAAGTCATAAAACAGTTTATTTTTCAAATCATATAAAATTGAGAGCAATTAATAGCATTTTCAAATGATAAAAAAATTTTACATAAAAATATGAACTGATCATCCTGAAAATTTATTGAATTTTTATCCAAAATGTTTAATAGATCTGATTAATAAGAAGATACTACTTCAAAGATACATTAAATAAATAAATATAATTCCTGGGAGTTTTGATAAAAAGAGAAATCATCTTTGCAAAAGAAGTTGCATTATTTTAATGTTCCCAATATAACTTTCTTTTAAGAAAACATTCTAAAATGCTTCCAACGCTCTTCCAAAAATGATGAAAAACAAAAAAAAATAAGTAGGTGCAACGCTGTACTAAATTTTTACACACTGCCACTCCTAAAGAGCAGAGGAACTTTTTGAATTTAACACAACACTAAAGATTCCGCGAAACTCTTAAAAATACTTTATCACATACCAGGCTTCAAACTAAGTCAGCATAAAAACATGTATTCAATTCCACAAGCAAAATCGATATCGTTAGGAAGGAAGGTACCCCGAAAATAATCACCACACTAGCTCCTTACTTCTGAAGTCATTTCGGAAAATAAACCAATTCAATCTCACTGGAACCCAACCAGACCTTTTGTGTTCAAAAAGAATCAAAGCGAAGAGGGGAAACAAAACAGCAAGGTTCACTAGCTCTTCACCTGTATTCTTGGCCACGAGAGAAAAAATGCAGAATAAAGTCAGAGTACGGTGGCAACCGTCGATGAAAGAGAAAAAAAGAATCGGCCCGATGTAGTGAATGAACAAGAAAAGTTTTGGCTGGAAGATAAGGATTTTTCAAGGAAGGAACCAGATGAAATTCTTCTGATAAAATTTTTCCATTACACACAGATCTCTGCTGGCATAAAATAGGAAAGGGAAAATAATAATAATAATAGATTTGGAGGGATGACTCGAAAGCGTTTATTTAGCGACAAATAAAGTTTTGCTCTGTGATAAGAAAAGTGTGTTCTTTAAAAGATTTTTCGTATCAAGTAATTGTTTTCTTGTAAAGAAAATGGCGTCTATCGACTTGTTAGTTGATATCGGTGTTCCTGGATTCCGCCGAAAATGTTTATCAATAAATGAAATAATCCGTTTGAGGTTATATTAGTTTTGTAGAGTAAATAACAGAAAAGCAATGAAATCTTAAAAATAGTTTTGTGTTTTGAATTATGGAAGAGTAAACAAACTTATGAGTAATTTTTTATCAATTCAGTTTTACTTATAACCTTTTTTATAGTATTGAAGTTATAAAATGAAACATTGCAATAAATCAACAAAACTAAACTTCTTTCCTCCTTTCCCTACTATAAGAGATGCTAGAGTTTTCAGAAACAATAACCGTACACATCAATATTACTATAACTTTCATAAATCTCTGTATACGAGAAATAAAAATCAGGAACTTTAATAAATCGAGCTATATTACATTTTGGTCAAGCTGTAATTAATTACAGGTAGTTTCAAAAATATGTTATCATTTTTCGTCTTCAGAAATACCTTTAGTTAGTTCTATAACATAGTACAATGAAAGCAAACAAACTATTAAATTCTCCACATCCTAATCTTTTTATGGTTGGGTTTAATAATTTCTACCGCAGTTTTCTCCCAGTAAATTGAATTACTGCGGAGATGGAAAAGATGTCTCGCCGTCTACTTTATACTCTTTTGTAACATCAAAACAGGAGAAAATAAAACGGAAGAGAATAATTAATTTCTTTTCCTGTTAGGAAGAAGAATTTATCATAAAGATAGATAGATGAAAGAATGAGAAGAAAATAAATGTTAACTCCAAAAATTTACTTTACCTAAAAGGATAAATCTTTTTTAGGCGCTTAATCCAAGCATATGTTGAGTTTTATAAATCATTGAAAGGAGTGTTGTGGTGGTGCGGTCAGATAAAAGAAATTGGTCTCTGGAGAAATTGAGGAAAATTTTTTTTTCGTTTTAAACAAAAGTTTCCATCCTATCAAGTAAGTTTGTTCAAGAATATATTGGTTATAGAAAATTACTAAAACTCCCATACAATGTTTTTCCAGTTGAAAAATTTCTGACTTTCGAAAATTAACCCATTTCTTTATAAATAGTTATTTCGAACAACGCAACCCAGTAAGGACTAATTATATTTTAATATTACTAAGCAGCTTAATAAATAATGTACTAAAGAATTATTTTCTGAAACGGATTAATATTCTTTAGAAAAGAGAGTTCCAATAATTCTAGAATACTTAATACGTCTCAAAATAGTAGTAAACTGAATATAAATCTGATAATAATTCTTATTCTTGAAAACTTAAGTTTGTTAATAAGATGAAGAATATTCCAGCCCCTGTTTTTATGAAAATTTCAATGAAAAGTGCCTTGAAGAATATATTTAGGACTTTATACCTCAATGTAGTGAAAGAAAAGTGAAATAGTTGTGACACGGCTAATAAAATGAATATGTGATAGTCTAATAAATATCAACTAAATGGAAAATAATAGTGTTTTTTATTCTCTTTTCCCATTAACATTAGCTAATTTCCCTATTCCCCTCAGAGAAACACGACTGCTTTTTACGAGTCTCATGGGTCTTGTGCAAAGGATTGAGTACGATATTCTACTTTGGTATTGCAAATATATCAAGAAACAATGTGATCTGTTTTGTATCCGTTCCGGCCTTAGTCCGTTTTTTTTATAAAAATGTACTCCAAAATAATCCCATACATCCTGTTTTCTCAAATCACTACTTTTGTACTTCAAAAGTTTTACATATATATTAATTACTATCAATTCTACACGAAAAACTGATTCAGTCTTCTTAAGAGTCAAGTTTCTCATTTTAAATGTTTTTCTACAAGAAAATCATGAAAATTTATCCTTTATTAAAAGAAGTCAACGCCACCTTGTACTAAACTATTACACTTTCCAATCCGCTTATCACTACTCCCTCTAGATAGAAAGCTTTATGGCAGGGGTCCCCAACCTTTTTGTACCTAAAAGCACATACCAGAATATCGGTCGAATGGCGGGCACCATTTTTTTTAAAGATAAATTTATAGTTGGTGGGCATAGTTAACACGTAATACACTACATGTAATGCACAAAAAATTTAATTTTAAAAACTAACTTAAAATATGAATATAATTAGCATTAATATTCTTTTGTAAAATGAATTATTACTAAATTGCTGATTAATTGCTAAATGATTAAAAATTTGCATACCATAATGGAAACCTGAAATATTTTATTATTGCACACAAGCAGCGGGCGCACCTTGACCAATCGACGGGCGCCATGGTGCCCGCGGGCATAGGGTTGGGGATTGGGGCTTTATGGCATCTGTTAGATGCTATCTAACACTTGGGAACACAGGTTACATTATCCTTATCATTATATTATCACCAGTAACTTGTTAGTTAAAATAATCTGTCTTTAGAATGGGTTTTTGGACTCGGTTTGCAATTAAGTTTCAAACAACATTTGAATATGATATAGCTGCGGAACGTCATAACTATTCGGTTAATTAAGGCCGAACACTTTCAAAACGATAGTTACCCTGATATCTGTTTTGTTCCAAATTCAACCAGAACTCAAACAATATCTTGTAATATCGTCTAAAGATATTGTAAAGCTGTTAAAACTTAAGAATAAATAAATATAAATTTAATTTATATTTATTGAGGAAATTGTGACAACATCAAGCAAAAATACACTGTGCTGACGACTAAAAAGTGCGATTATCTTCTATACAAGCGGGAAGAAATTTTTCATCGGATATTTCTCTAGACAAGTTTGATGTTTCTGGGTTCAGGAATTCTTTTTTTAGGATTTATTGAAGTTTTAATAATATTAATACAAAAAAAACAGAAAAATTTGATACAAGATATCTTAAGGTTTTCTTTCCTACAAAAGTAAGAGATACACAAATAACCTGAGAACGAAACATATTGACCATCATTTTGGGATTACCTCTGAAATTGTATCAACTAGTGATAAATATTTTTATTCGAAAATAAAATGTATTGTATAACAAACGAATATAATTCAACAAATATAAAGTATAATTTATTTATTATACCCAGATTTTAAACATTTCTAATACATATAACACAGCTAAACATTCACTTTTTGACGCATTGGTATCGTATTCCAATCCCATTTACAACCCCAACCTGTTAATTTTCTACCTTGATGCACGAAATCTGGAATACCCCACTAAAAGGTTCGATTTCACTATGTATCTCTTTTCCCATCCAACTCGTATTAAATGCAGCCCATTCCATTAGAGATAGCAGTCTCAAAAGCCTTCTGGCGATTGAATTCGACGTGAAGGTAATCATGGTAATATACGCCGTTTATAAATTTCCTAGACGGGAAATATTGATATCAATGCTAATATTTTAAAGCCTTAATTTACTGAGGTTTAGGTTTCTATACATTAACGTTCTAAAATACTTTGAACTTATGAATATTGAACTTCTTAGTAGCATATCAGAGAAAGAGTATAAATATTCTTATAAGATACTTGTTTTTAAAAAGTTACATGATAATCTACTTTCACACAAAAATGCTTTTAGAAAATTCATTTAATACTAATAAGTAGTATATAACTAATGGCATTTTGAGTCAACCAATATAAGCAGTATATCAGATATAATATTTTATGACGAAATAAAAAGGAGATTATAATTTTTTTAACTTACCCATGAAAAATAAGTGAAAAGTACTTTAATTTTAAAATAAAATTTTATCATACTAATGGGGAGTTCTTTTTAAAAGTGTGCTAAGATGAAAATTTTTTAATGTAGTAGAAGTTTCTTCAAACGAGAACATAAAATAATTGATTACCTTAATTTTCTGTTTCTTATAGGTTAACTCAAGTTTATCTAAATTTATAAGTTTTTGGATTCACAAATATTTTGAGTTACACACTTAGGATATTTTCGGAACTTCCAAATCAAGCAGTAAAACTTTAAAGTGATTTGTTTGTGTATTTGAGAATATTCAAATAACTCTTAAAATTTTTAAATAATATAACAATTCAATCAGCAGGTATAGCTTATCCAACACGTAACATCTTCACAAATAAGGACTATTTGGATACCCATTACTGCCAATCAAATTTAATGGCACCTTCCAAACGAAAAACGTCCTCTAATGCAGCGTTAGAAATTGGGGAAAAAATCCACTGGTCCAACGGACCAGTGCTTTGCCAATCTTACTGGTCCGCAACAAAAATTACTGGTCCGACAAATTAAAAAGGACAAGTTTAAATATTATTATAAAGTAACTATTGCACTGAATGTGAGTACGAAATAGTAATGTTAAAAATTAATACGTATTCAGTAAAAAGTTACCAGCTCTATACATAAAATTTATATAAAATAATTAATGAAATAAATTTATGAGAAATAAGCAATAGCACTAAATAATCAAAAAATTTTGAAAATATCTTATTTATTAAATATTTTTCTTAATTAAATAAAATTTCTCTCTAATTGACATATAAATTAGATGCAATTGCACTTATTGACAAAAAGTAAGAACTTTTCTTGAATAAATGTATTGCACACAAATTAATACATAACTTAACTGGTGGAGGGTGGGATATTTTTTCACTGGTCCGCCGGACCAGTGATTTTCTGATTCCACTGGTCCGAGCTGTTTTTTAGTTGTCCCGGACCAGCAATCCAGTACAATTTCGAACGCTGCTCTAATGTATGACTTCACGTCAAAGTTGACTTATCACCATCCACAATTTCTATGAAAACTCATGAAGGAAAACATTACGAATCTCACGGTACAGCTTCAACACCGATTCAAAAATCTCACACCTAATGACTTTCCCAGCTGATATCATAGCAGTTCATTAATCGTGCACCAGGAGGCAGCTTTTTAAGCAACTCAACTCTTCCAAAGATATCCTTTTTATTTGGAGTGGAAAAGAGTAATAGATAGTAGGTTCTGAGTTCCAGTTTTCCATCTTCCGGAATTGTTCTTTTTCGATTCTCACGTCTGTTATCCGAAAAGTAATCAGACGCCTTCTAATGCGTCAGCGTCACGTGACTTTTCCTTCTTCACCTCAGTTGGGTCTAATTGCTCGATGGATTCTTTCGGCTGAGCCAGATTTTTGGGGGAAAATAATCTTTGCAGCTTTTTGATGCGAGCTGAGATTGATTTATCGTTGTTGGGGTGATTTCGTTACAAATGAAGAATTACGAGTATGAGCAGTGATATTATAGTATAAGATTTACTTAAGTGAGTAAGCAAGTCTATTAAGTAAGTATAGTGAAAAATGTTAAGATGAGGTAAAATAAGAAATCTTTTCCTTCAAGTAACGAAGCACTTTTAGAAGAAAAAGACATATTTTCTTGGGAGAAATTCAGGGGACAAATATCATATCAAAACTTCAGTATGACAACTTTGAAAAATGGGGTGGTTTCACAAAGAAAAAGTTTTAGTTTATAATATCACGAAGATAAGTTACTGAATTTTAATTTTAACCAAGTCATACAATCATCTTGTAGCTAAATACTTTCACTATCGCGTGTATAGAGAAAGGAAAATGTCCGTAACTAAATTTTTGTACCAAGAGGATGACCACCCTAAATTATATTTAAGCCCTCCTCCATGCTTACATATAAGGTGGAAAATTGTAGCTTTTCAAAACAATTTTTAGTATTATTTGCTTGAAGATTAAACTATTTAAAAATAATTTGTAATACCGAGTTTCAAGTTTAAAAATGAGATCTGTTGGCCCTTAGCCTGAGAAGTTTTGGAAATCTGAACCCCCTCGAAACATGATTTAAACTCGTTTTAGAGGTGGGGGCGACTCCTCCTCCCTTATAAACGCTCTTGTATCTTCGTTTCAAATGGTTTTGATTCGCATATAGATTGATAAACGCTTTTTATAGCTAAAAACTCAGCCTTCTCCTCCTAAAGAAAAATTTTTCAGAGTGCAATCAAAACCTCGTTTCACACCTCACTTGCTCTGACCAAAACAGTTAGGAACCCATCCCAAAACCACTTTAAAACCAAAGCAACACAGTGAGAACAGAATTCGATACATGTTCTCCAAAACCCAAAACACAATTTATATTTACTCCCTCTAGGTTTCTTTCATGAAAACACTCTTTGCCAGCCTATACACAGGAAACCTATTAAGGATTTCGGGAAAACTCATTTATTTTCGAACACAGGGGAAGAAAAGTCTAGAAACTGAAAGAGCACCTTTAAGCTTTGTGTGATTGTCGGCCATCTTGCTTCGTAAAAAAGAGAAACACTGAAGAAAAGTTCCTTTTTTTACTATTTTCCCATTCATAGCTTTGTTTCCGATCACTTCAGTCAGTGGTTCAAAAGCTATTTTCTGAAAGAGGAGGGCTGCAACACGGAAGAGATCTCACCCTAAATGCATTAACTTATATAATATAATTTTCTCTTACCCACCCCCATTGAAATGAGAAAGCATCCCCAAATGCCACGCAAAACTAAACAACTATGTGTTTAAAAACTATCTAAACTATCTCTAATCGCTAGCAAGAATATCCAAATAATGACGAAGCCTTTCATTAATAAAAACAGGTCATTTATTTACAATCTAGTCAAATTAAATTAGATCTATTAAATTATCTTTTCTTCTATTTACATTTATCAGAATTCTAAAGAATATTAAAACAATATTGTTGCCACTCAGTTCTTTAATTAATAATAAAATAAATATTAATTTGAAACAATATTTCAGAGTCTCACTTGTATTCACAACATCGTGTTAAAGAACCAAGTACTCAACTACTACGTCCATTTTTCAAGTTACCCTAAAGTGCCCCAAGTACACTGTAAATGCTCCACACAAAAACACATTTATTAACACTTTTTGTTCTGTTGTCAAGTATAACACGTTTACAACTTATTGTGTTGTGATAATGCTCTGAATATGTTTGGGAAGTGTTAGAGAAATGTGTATTAAAAATGGTGTTGTAATATGTGTTCAGCATATGAAAGTGTTCTTAAATTTGGATGGAAACATTATAAGAACACATTTTATTACTATGGATTTTTAAAACACTTTTACAATTATACCTTTTTCGCACACAACACATTCGCAAACATAATCGCAATATCATCAAAACGCTTGTGATAAGAAGTGTTCAAAGTTTTTCCACACGTTTGCAGTGTATAAAACTTCTAAACTGCACTATCAAGAAATAGTTTAAGTTAGTATATAAAAAGAAAAATTTAGTATATAAAATCACATTTAAAGAAGAAAGGAAAAAGAATTTTCTTAAAAGATCCGTGGATTTACTAACTAATAACTGATAATATAATATATGTGAACATCTTCCCTTTTCCTAAATAATTAAACCAGTGCTTCACCAACTTTCATTATTTGTGACCCAATTTTGAATCATAACTTTCATCGCCTCCTTTTATACCATAACAAAATGTATTGAATGTTATAATAATGTATATTGACCTTAAAGGTGCATTACGACCTCAATAAAATACATTACAATAAAAACATTCTAAACCTTAAATAATTTAATCATCACACTTGTTTTTGATCAGAATGTTAATAAGTTAATTACTTGGTGCGTGTTTACCTTTTATATTTCAATGTTTTTTTAAAATTAACTTCATATATTTGCTAGTAATTTTATGTGTTGAATTCTATGGCTAGCAGTAATTATAATTATCGGCGCCTTGTTTGCACACCGCCTCTTTATCTTTCTTTACTTTTATTTATTTCCTTTTCTTTTTTTCAATACTTTTTCCTAAATTAATGTTTTTTTGTGTAAATTATAAACTATATATTAGATTGTATGCGCGTCAATGTTTATAAAACGATTTACAGTCACTTATATGGATCACACAACATCCTAAAGGACTATAAACTTTAAGAATGACAAGAAAATATACAAAAAAGGAAAAAAGAGAAAAAGGGGGGAAATACATTGATCCATAAATTTTTTTATCCCAAAGGAGCAACTTGCTCGTCCATGGGTTAACTGAATTACAAAAATAAATGTCTGATCAAAAACTTTGTACTTGTTATTTGTGTTTATGTGATAAATAAATTGTCTTTATCTTTTTGTCTTTGTCCATTTTCTTAATACAACATTGTGCGGTACTGATACCTTTGTAAATATATTGTATGCAAATGTAAATGTGCGCTTTATTTTTCATTTAACAAGAATACATACATTTTGTATTGCTTTATCTCAGTAAATAATCGTTATTTTTAAAATGTACTGTTTTATTTTCGACTTTTTAATATGAACATGCTTCTAGTGCTATCATCCCTCTAAAGGCACTTTCCCACAACTCGAAAATCGCTGAAATAAACTAAATCCTACATCTCTTGGATCTGAATTCGACATTGAAATAAAGTATTCGTTTCCAACCCTCCAAAAAATCACTCGATCCTTCCTTTCAAGTGATAAAAATGTCTCCATAAACAGCTAAGGTGAAGGGCTTTAAATTGCTTGTTAGTCCCATTCTGCCACAACGGAATAAATGTATAAAAGCCAGATTTGTCTCTCGGGTTTTTTAGTGTCGTCGGGTGTCAGGGGAAATTGAATTTTGATGTCCACTGACGAGAACAGAGTGAGTGTTATTAGTTTTGTCGTATAAAAGGAATTTGATGTGATGCCGTAAAAGAACTCGATTGATTTTCGTCTTCGATTTTGTCGTTACTTGAGAAGCTTCAGTGAAAAAATCGAGATAAGATTTAAAAAAAGCTTGGTAAGGGGATATTCAATGGCTTAGTGGTTTATTATATTTTTTACCATACTGGTAATTAATTTGACTAACAAAGACTTCTCGTTGCGTTAAGTCTGATAAGTTTAAATCTTCTATTTAATCCTATGAAAATTAAAACATTTTTTTCCCATCTGATAAGATATTAATAGTAAATACACTTTACTAAACAACTTTTCGTGTTAAAAAAGTAAAAAAATCTAACAATTCTTTAATTTTTGGAATCAGTTTAGTAGCCGTATGACCGGGGTTTGAATCCCCGTTCGGAATGGATAGTAAAAATTAGAACAAATAACGAAAAAGTAAAAATTTTTGACATAAAAAAGATAAAATTTTGATTTTTACGAGAAAAAAATTCCATTTTTATGGTTGTCAATTTTTTTTGCTCCTATAAATTTACAAATAATGAGGATATGAAGAAAACTCTAAAGATTAATTTAACACCAATTGTTTAAAAATTTCTTTGTTATTTAGCTTTTAATCCTGCACACAAAATAATATTTCATGAAAGAATTCTAAGTATTTATGGAATTTATTTATAAAAATTTAAAATTTTTTTTACTATATGATGAATTATTCCCAAAGTACAAGTATTTTACTTCACTCTGATAAAAAAAAACTGTATTAATACCTTAATTTTTGAAGATGAAGGGATCATTTGCGCATACATATTCACCAGTTCTATGATTTAAGACTTAGCTGACCCCATCAGCCATCTTTGCGCAATAACACACACACATCCTTAATTCCTAAAACAAATCCCTCTCTAAACACTCAAATCTAATCTAAGCAACCGACATGCCCACATAACGCCGTATAGCAAATGTATCCGGACCGAAATTCTTGCCTAGGAGGAGTCCCATATCCGTAATTAATGAGAAGCTAGTGGGGCTTTAATAGGGCCTCTCCAAAACGGAGCACTATATAGTGGGTGCTCCGAGCAATGAGCCGGATTCATAATAGCCGTAATCAATGCTATTGCCGGACGGCTATTTATACGGACATGAATGCAAGGGAGGAATGTGTGTACCAGTAATATGGGTCGTTTGTCCGTTGTAGCGAAAGTTTCGTTGGCGACTGGACTAGTGAAAAGAGGGATGAATGGATGGATGTGGGAATTAATTAAGTTGGAGTGATAGAGTGTTTACTGTTGTTTTCTATTCAGATGGTTTAATGATATTAGTAGTGATTGTTGTTTAGTTAGATTATTATGTTATTAGTTAGGTATGAAAAATGAGTGTTGCATTTTTTTTACTTTGAGGTATAAAGCATTGAATGCTTCTAAATTTGTCTTTTATGTGGTGCATGATTTTTTTAGGTTGTGGAGTAAGCCTAAACTTGTAGTTAATATCATTGGCACAATTTTGAATTTCGTTATGTATATCCTTAAGGTGCCTGCCTACCTAAAAAATGCCGTTTCGGACCAAAAATTCAAGAAAAATTTTATTATCTTATTTCAAAAAACACATCTTTAGCTTTCAAAATCAGTTTAAATTTTGTCTTTATATTTTCTAGAACCAAAGTTAGAGAAATTTTACTTGAAACTAAAAAGGCATTTTATTAAGGAAAAGGCAAAGAAATTCGTGTTTTTCTCAGAATCACTTTTTTGCTATTTTCCTTCTCCGCAAAACTACATAACTCAAAATATTATAAATGAATTTCTATGAAACTTGGGCAAAATACTTGACATAATATTGTTTCGGAGCCCTACTACTTTTTTGGCTGTGGGTGTAATATTTTTTATTTTATGAATAGTATAACTTCAAACTTTACTGGAATTTGGTGGGTCTTTTTTTATTTTTCAAATTTAGTGCTATAACTTTTGATATTAAAGTAATTTAGACATAAAAATAGTAGGCCTTCTAAAATATGATTTTAAAAGGATAATAAAGCTTACAAAACAAAAATATCTTCATATAAATTTGAGTTATGATGTTTTGCGGAAAGGCTGTTTTTTGTGATTTGTATGCATAAATTCTTCAATAATATGAAAATTTAAATTAATATTTAAGTATTTTTTATATTATTCATAGTTTTTAGACGCATTTAATTGTATAAATCACAAATTAGTTCAACATTTTAATTATTAAAAAAGCCTCCAAATTGTCAATCTAATGATACAATCATTTGGCATAATTAAAATAAAACTGAGATTTTTCGGGCTTAGACGAAACACAGTGTTTCATCTAAAAGATTACGGCCAACAATCCCGGAAAACCTCAGCTTTAATTATAACTCCGGCCGTAGAAGCGTTGGCAGTTTAATCATTTGGCAATATTTTAATCTTTGGCTTCAAAAATAACTTGACGATTTTTAAGAAAATCTTTAGAGGAACTAAAACTGTTAAAAAAAACAGTTCAACCTTTCACCAGTTTGTAGTTAAGGGTTTTAATGCTTCACCACAAACTGGTTCAAATTTAGCTGCAACCTAGGTTTGGTAACAGGTTTCACCAAGTTTTAGGAACTTTCACTAGTGAAATCCGGTGCTTTCACTAGAGAAAGCACGAAAACTTGGTGAAACCTTTTACCGAACCTAGGTTGCAGCTAAATTTGAACCAGTTTGTGGCGAAAGGTTGAACTATTTTTTAAACAGTGTTGTAAAATATTAATTTAACCACTCTGTTTTCATATTTAAAACATTACAATACAACATTATGCCAATAAAGTTTTGGAGATGGACTCTTCCCAAAAGCACAACTGAGATACTTTAGTCTGAAACAATTTTATGAATTAATCTGTTTTTTGCAAATTACCACATTTTTCTATGTTATATAAACTATTCTAAAGTAGATATAGTTTTTAATTGCACAAAACGCCAACCATTAAATAAGTTTTTATAGTAAAGTTTCATACCAAATCTTTTTCTGCTCAGGACAAATTTTCTGTACATGGATAAAAAGGAACGAAATAATGTTAAATATTCCTCCACAAAAACTTGCCCGATTTGGAGTTATCTTTTTAAACATGTTATCTTTTTAAATTATGGAAATATTTTATAACATTATCAACAGAGAAATAAGAATAGTCTTACAAGAACACGAACAAACACCAAAACCTTCGAATCCGACAAAATCCCCTCAAAACACGACAACGACGAAACAGGCGAAGAAACCAATCTCATCATCCCTCAAACATTCCACCTGGCTTTACCGGACACCCTTCCTCAAAATTAAGGAGAGAGTGCCGGGGCCAATCCCTTCAAATCCAGGGACCCGGGGAAAATTAATGGGGACTTATCCAATTAAAAGCAAAGGCCTTCGCAGTGTTGCCCCATTAATAGCGGCTGCGGGTGACAAAAGCGGCTTTAATTGCAGAAAAGGGGGAGGCTGCGTTATTCGGTTCCGGAAAAATTGACGGAATGCTGATGATCGGAGGTGTAATCGCTACGGCGTGAAGGGAATGGGGGTTGAGTGTAGCGTGGTGTGAAAAGAGATTGGATATGCAGGTGAGTTAACTTGATTGTGTTTTGTTTTGGTAGTGTTGTTGCTGCTGCTGGATTCTCTTCAGGGCGGGTTAACATGCAGCGGTTTTTGCGACGCGACCGTTAATTACATGTAAATCAATGGTTCCCAAAGTGGGCGGTACCACCCTATAGAAGGCGTTGAAGAATTGAAAGGTCGGGGGGCATTATTAGAGTAAAAGGAGGCGTTGACTAATTTTTAACAATTGCTTAATGTCATTTTTATGGGCAAAAAAAGAAGTCCAGGTAAAAGTAGCTTAAAATTATTTTTTAACATGTTAAAATGCAAAGAATTTCCTGGGGGGGACCCCAAGATCCCCCTTTTATCTATGGATTGCGATATCAATAATTTTGATAACTTTTAAGATGAATACAGGATATTTTCAGTGGGATAAACCAAATTTCCTTTGAACGTAGACAAAGATTTCAGTTTATTCAGAATTAGGTAAATAATTATTTTTAAATTAGAGCTTTTAAAGAGGTATTGAGTCTTATAAAAGGTAGAATTATTACCTAATTACTGTAAATTAAATCTTAAAGGTACATAAGAACTTAACTTTTGAATATTGTCCATGCTTTTTATTTTTTTTATTTTGTTTGATTATAAATGGGTCTTTTTTTTGCAAAATGTTTGCATAAAATTCTATAAATTATAAGCAAATTAGAGGCAGAAATTTTTAAGGGAACGGGGAAAAACTTTCTTCTTGAAAAGGGGGCGGTGGTCCCAAAAAGTTTGGGAACCTATGATGTAAATGATGACGTAGATATTACGTCAGAGCGCTTAGAACCAATTCCAGGACCAGATACTTAATCTATGTGGAAAGCGATAGGAAATTCTCGACTGTATTTCCCATGACGTTTCGGTTGTATCGCTCAAATCGCTGCATGTTAACCCGCCCTTCGATGAAATTGTTTGTGTTTCTGAAAATGTTGTCATACATGGATTAGTCTTGTTCTCAGTGTGGGAAAGGGATAGATGCTTTTTTATTAAGTACGGTAATCTATCTTCAATTATATTCAATTATAATGGAGCTGACCACCAAACCAAAATAAACAATCAAATAATACAGTTTATAGTGGTAGTAGTGATCTATTCATTTGGTGTCGTGACGGCGAGGCTTACGAGTGACGGCTTACAGTGGGGTTCTAAATTAATTTATAAATTTATGTCTACAAACAGGCCAATAAGATGTGTATATTGCTTTACAAAATAAATAAAATAAAACATTTCACAAACTTAACTACATGCTACCATCAAAATAATGAAACAATGTTAAGTACGAAATCCTGCTTTTCCGCAAACAAAAAAAACAATAGCCACAGTGAAGCATTTCGTAGAAAAGAAGCGTTCTCCTATAAAATGAGACGAGATGGACGGGCGAACCCATCATGAACCGGAAGGTCAAGCATAAAGGAAACTGGAATTTCGAACAAATACTCAAAGGACGCACACACCCAGTTGGTCAGTTCGTGACCTGTGAAAATGAAAAGGAGTTATATGCACACAAATGAGTAATGCATTCAAAACCAATGTTGAGAACAGAACCCCTTCATTGAGATGCAAATGATAGTAATCAGGAACTTGCTTCTCTTTGATATCAAGTATTCTCAATTAACCATTTGAATTCTTATCTGCATGAGATTACTATTGAATCCTATAGAGAAATTTGGGCCGCTAGGAGTGACAGGGTTGAAGATGGTATATTGTATACATAAGATTAGTATATGATTCAGGGACTCAATTAGATAGAATGAGCCTTATAATAATAATTTTTTATTTACAAATTTAAAACTAAGTTGCCTACATAAATTACTGGTACTGTATTTAGCAGAACACAAGGGATAGGTGATGCTATAAAGATTTTATGCTTTTGATTTCATCATTATTAGTTCAATGAACTAAAATCAGTAATAATAATATCAATAACAATTATAATTATAATAATAATAATAATAATAATAATAATAATAATAATAATAATAATAATAATAATAATAATAATAATAATAATAATAATAATAATAATAATAATAATAATAATAATAATAATAATAATAACAATAACAAAAATAACAGTAATAACAATAACAAAAATAACAGTAATAACAATAACAATAACAATAACAATAACAATAATAATAACAATAATAATAATAATAATAATAATAATAATAATAATAATAATAATAATAATAATAATAATAATAATAATAATAATAATAATAATAATAATAATAATAATAATAATAATAATAATAATAATAATAATAATAATAATAATAATAAAAACAATAACAATAACAATAACAATAACACTAACAATAATAATAATAAAATGACAATTTTAATAATAATGTAATGAAATGGTAGTTTTTTGAATCAGTGAAAGACTGGAATAACAAGTAAAGATGAAATAAAAATTTTAAATTTGCAAATGTATCGCATTTAAGATATTAAAGAAATTCCACAGAAAAGAAGTTATAAAATTTTAAAAAGTTACAAAAGGGAACATCTTTAACACCACCTCGAATAAAACAACATTCTCCCACGACCTCTCTTACGTCATGAATTTATAAAAGCGAGAAGCAAATTAATTCCATTCCATCCGCTCAGAACGCGGAGCTCCAGCCATCGTCTGCTAAAGAAAAATACTACAACTCGCGCTGCTAATTTTCCTAGAACTGAAGCGAAGCGGGCACGAAGCTAATTTTACCGTGGCTCCCGAGAGCTCTCATAATTAAACAAAACGTAGCGAACGAGCACTCTGCATTTTATCCCGTATATCTCGTATTCCAACGTAAGGTTGGAGCCTCGGTGCAAACGAGATCTAATGAATATCTTTGTGATAAGTCAGCGCAACTCTTCAGAAACATCTAGGGAGCTGAAATATGGAAGGCGGCAGTAGGGCTTGGGAAAATTAGGAGAGAGACTTTCTGAAGATGGGGAAACTTCGGAGTGTTTAACAATGCGGAGAAAACTAATGATACGTTGTGTCTAGAAGCAAACAGTGCGTATACGACAAGGCGTCGCATGTGGAAATGTAAATTTCGGATGAGTTAGAGACGAAATTGAAATTGAAATTACGGGCATCGACCAACCTTTATGTTGAAGAGTGATGTTTGACGTTATTTAACCTTATATAATACTTTCTAACTGATATATTTAACTTTTAAAACTAGTCCATCTAAGCTCGATAATTTGAAAGTTAATATATTTTGAATGAATAAAATTTTTATTAAACCCAATGGCTATGCAAAGAAATGCTTTTAAATTCAGTTAAAAGTTTAGTTTATATTCTACATGATAGTATACAATCGAGCTAAGTACAGTCTAAAGTTTTACACAAATGTGTTTAAATGTGTCTGGTTGGTACGCAAAATATTTCTTTGTGCTGCATTCAAATACCAAGAAATATGTATAGTATATTAGTCTCACATTATCCTTTTTTGAGACGTTTCTACCTGTATTTAATTTTTGAAAATATATTAATGTTGTCATTGAATCCCAGTATCAGAGTATTGAAAAACTTATGTTTCACTAAAGGCTAATAACAAATGCATATCTTCTGTCAAGTTCATGTATGAACCATTAAAAATCAAATATTTAAACAGTTATCGTTTTATAGTCAACAATTGAGCTCGAAAGTAAAAATATGTTTATTCATTCCTCCAAAACATCAAAAATGAGCTATTTATTCAGACTTCAATTCAATAAAAAAACACATCGTATAAAAACCATTAAAAAGGATCATTTACTTCAGAAGCATCTAATGCATTTCCGATACGCGTATTTCGATATGAGAGAGAAGTGAGCCTTCTTTTATCGATCGGAAAGTGATTGCGTCTCCTATCGATATTTACACCAATTTATGTGCTCGAAAGATGACAGTTCCAGTTAAGTTACCTCAAACTTGAAAAATTTGCATTAGGGATATCTTCAATATTTAATCTAGGGTAAATTTTACACTATTACAGGGGGTCCCCCTTTTAGTTTTTAACAACTGTCATTAGATATTGATGATATTCTTTAGTCCACAATATAGTGGTGTGTATTTATTATAAGATGACTTTAACCCTTTCAATACGGCAAAAAAATCAGGTTAGTGTGCCTCTTTATCGGGAACAGTTATTTCTCCTCTAAGTAATTATTACTATGAAATAACTTTTTTGTATGAAAGAATGAAGGTCTAAGAGATGCATAAACGATCCCATAACGACGCATCAACAAAAACAACGATATTACAAGCTTTATTGACTGGACAGTAGGGTGTATCAAAAAAAACTTTTTTTTCGATTTTGATGACGTAATAGTGCGGAAAAGTTGTCTAAGGTGCCAGAGAGTACCTGTGAATTTTTTCAGAATTTTTGGATAATTTCTTAAGGTGCCACATTGGCCCTGAAGTTCCCCATGTTAATCCAATGGGGCGCGCCGCCAAAAAGGCCGAAAATCGGTTTTTCGCCCCTCATTTCTACCCTAATCACACGACGATTGTCTCGTCTCGAGTTATGGACTCTATATGATGTATGCTACCCGAAAAAACTTGAATAGTAACTTAAATCTCTATATTATGTTGATTGTGGGCTAGGGTGTCCCTTAAAAATCGAAAGTCGGGAAAACGTTTGAGACACCCCCCAATTTTTTCCCTTTTGGTATTCTAAGAAAGTGTGCAAAATCTTAAATCGATCAGAAAATATTAACACGTGCCTCAAACGGCCTAAAGTTGGGAAATTTTGACAATTTTCTCATTTTTTCGAAAATTTTTAAAAATGCCTTAAAATATTTTTTTGTCGAATAATAGGGCTTTAACACATCTAAATATTCATATTTGACCGTTTTTCATTCTTAGCTAGGCGAAATTACCCAGTTTTTAGCCTGGTCATCAATCGGAAAATCATCAAATTTGCCCATTTTATACTGAGAATAGAGGATTCAAAAGTCAGTGGGGAATGACTTATAACCACGAAATTCCATAACAAGGTACCACTTTAAAACTATATTGATGTGTAGATAAATTATCTGGAGTTAAAATTAATTACTAGCATTATAATTACAGGCGCCATATTGGATTGCAATACCCCTAAAAAAGTTTTGGGATAAATTGTATATGGGCATGTTTGGTATTGGGCAATGCGTATTTGAGTTTTCTAATCTCGGTTAATACCAATAAAATCATTTAACCACTTTTTAAAGCTCTTTACTCAATTCGAATTGCCAGCATATCTTTTATTACCATAACCATAGATGATAAAATTCTAAATGCACAATAAGGGCAAGAAAAATTATAAAAAATATTGAAATACTATACTTCAGTATATACAGAAGTATTGTATTGTTGAAAAGTTGAAGTTGATAGAAAATTAACCCGCTCTTCATATTGATTGAGCCAATCACATCCAGATTATAAGTCATTAACCATGTTTATAGATCTTGTATTTCATAATTTTATACATAAACATAAAAACTTTCTGCAATTCAGCAAATTAGTAACATGAAAAGCCGATTACAAACTGTTATTTGGTTCTTAGCTAGGAGAATTTTAAATACTAACTACAGTTTCTGTAACTCTTCAACTTCTCTTAGTATTTTTTCGCTCTATGTAATTTTCATTTGGGATAGAATGGCCTAATCTAGCCCTTGTCCCATAAAACCCCTCAATTTTCATTGGTGAACGTTCTTGAAGAAGAAATTAGGTTTCAAGTTGATTTTTTGATAAATTTATTTATAAAATTAAAATATCTTAAACTCTCAGTATTTTTTAAGAGTCTATAATGTCTAAAACTTTTTAGAGTGAAGTGTAGCTCTAACTTAAAAACTGACTTTAAAAAAGGACTGGTTTCAGCAACCATTGTCAATATTTAACATTCTCATCACAATATCAGTATCTAATATCGGTTTTTGATGTTACAGGAATATTTTATGCTCTTATGTACTATAAAATCACGATAAAGCATAAAAAAGGCTTTAAACATAGTAAATGGCCTATAATCTGGGTGTAGTAGGCTCAATCATTATGAAGAGCGGGTCAATTTTCTATCAACTTCAACTTTTCAACAATACAATACTTCTGTATATACTGAAGTATAGTATTTCAATATTTTTATAATTTCTCTTGCCCTTACTGTGCATTTAGAATTTTATCATCTATGGTTATGGTAATAAAAGATATGCTGGCAATTCGAATTGAGTAAAGAGCTTTAAAAAGTGGTTAAATGATTTTATTGGTATTAACTGAGATTAGAAAACTCAAATACGCATTTCCCAATACCAAACATGCCCATATACAATTTATCCCAGAACTTTTTTAGGGGTAATGCAATCCAATATGGCGCCTGTAATTATAATGCTAGTAATTAATTTTAGCTCCAGATAATTTATCTACACATCAATATCGTTTAAAAGTGGTACCTTGTTATGGAATTTCGTGGTTATAAGTCATTCCCCACTGACTTTTGAATCCTCTATTCTCAGTATAAAATGGGCAAATTTGATGATTTTCCGATTGATGACCAGGCTAAAAACTGGGTAATTTCGCCTAGATAAGAATGAAAAACGGTCAAATATGAATATTTAGATGTGTTAAAGCCCTATTATTCGACAAAAAAATATTTTAAGGCATTTTTAAAAATTTTCGAAAAAATGAGAAAATTGTCAAAATTTCCCAACTTTAGGCCGTTTGAGGCACGTGTTAATATTTTCTGATCGATTTAAGATTTTGCACACTTTCTTAGAATACCAAAAGGAAAAAAAATTGGGGGGTGTCTCAAAAGTTTCCCCGACTTTCGATTTTTAAGGCGATATAGTACCCAAAAAATCATCAAAATATCAAAAAACATTTTATTGGCTTAATGCATACCATGGATCTTTTTGAATGTGTCTTCAAAATTTCAGAGCTCTATCTTAATAATTTATGAAGTTATTTACATTTTTCTGATGCGATGATGAATGTTTTCTATGAAGAAACGAAATTTTAAGTTGGATTTTCTCCACGTTGAATTTTTGTGTATTTGCAATATTTTGAAAGCCTAAGGATTTTTATGTACATTAAATATAAGTCTGAAAATTTTTATATATATATTCTGAAATATATGTATTATAGAACTATGCATGGGTTTAGCTCTAATAAGGTTAGATTTTTTTTTAAAAATATTAAAGTCAAAAATGATGAATTTTTCCGGTTTTTTGGGGGGTTTTTACTACAAAAAATTCTAGAAAATAAAGTAATATTGATAGAAAGAAACCCATGCACATTTTTATGAAGTATAATATAATGAACCAATAAATGAAAAATAAATTTAAAAATATGCATAATAAAAAAAGCCTTAGGGATTTAAAAAATGGTCAAAAATTTTGAAAAATTTAAATTTTTTTAATTCTGATTATTAAAATCCAACATTTTTTTAAGGGAATGGGTATACCATATTAGCCCACTAAATATGCAATTAAAATCAAAATTATAATATTAAAAACTAAAAAAAAATATATTTGGGTACTATATCGCAACGAGGAAATACGCGATTTTCGACGAAATTTGAGCATACAAAAAAACGTAATATAGATATTTAGGCTATTATTCAAGTTTTGTCGGATAGCCTAGATCATATAGAGTCCATAACTCGAGACGAGACATTCGTCGTGTGATTAGGGTAGAAATGAGGGGTGAAAAACCGATTTTCGGCCTTTTTGGCTGCGCGCCCCATTGGATTAACATGGGGAACTTCAGGGCCAATGTGGCACCTTAAGAAATTATCCAAAAATTCTGAAAAAAATCACAGGTACTCTCTGGCACCTTAGACAACTTTTACGCACTATTACGTCATCAAAATCGAAAAAGTTTTTTTTCGATACACCCTACTGGACAGCTACTACCCGCCGTAAACCCAGAGCACCTGAATACCGGGACAAGGTATGTCCCGGCCGCAATCCTGGAGTCAATACTGCTGGGACAGCCTTTGTCCCGCTGCCGGTTTTTGTTAATTGCAAACTCACACCTATTACTAGACCACCAATTAGTCGTTGGATCCGTAATTTGAAGAAAATAAAGATGCAAAAATGCAAGAGCTAAGTGTTGGAATCGAATGAATAAACTGGTGAAAGTTCCACTTAAACTTTATAGTGGTGAGAGACTGTAGTTTTGCGACAGAAATGAATAATTTGGCATAAGAGTCAAAAATCAAACAATATTGGTGATTTTCGCTTGTTTAAAAATCATTTAGGGAAATGAGATTAGATAATGGGATCACACAAGAATCCTGATGCGGTTGGCCGCGCAGCTTGGCGTTATTTTCTGTTCCTAGATGTTTTTCAGTCTCTGGGACATATGTTGTCCCAGCAGTAATTTCAAAAACCTTCCTGCCTGGGACAGCATATGTCCCGTCCGGTGCGAAAGGGTTAAAGAAGGTTTTTAAAAAATATATTTTTTAAGATAGATTTCAAAGGTTACATTTTTAAACGCTAATATATTTTATGTAGGGAAAATAGGGCACCAGGGGGCACATTCGCACAAAAAAAATATTTGTGACTATTTCTCCATACATTTAAAAGATATTGAAAGAAAAACTTATTTATTCATAATATCATATTCATTTCATTTTACAGCATTCCTAAAACTTTGGTACCTTTATAAATGCATTTATCAAAAATCCCTCCCCTAAATCATCGTTCTAAAAATTGAGAAATTTTGTTCGAATGAGCCCCAGTGGAGGGGCAAGATTTAATTACTTATCCTATATTAAAGAATTATCCTATGCTTAGTTTGTTGTGTGTTTTGTTGTTTTAGCGAAAAGAGACCCATTTACATCAATTCATAAAAATATCCTGCATTTAATTATGAAAAATATAAGCTTAACACCTTCATAAATTTCGGTATTAGTACTAAATTTGAATCCATGTTTGGTGAGAAATTTTTTTTTAAACTTACTAGGGAGCTACCGCCCCCTGCTCGCTATCGCTCGCCAACCCCCGTTAACTGCTGACGCTGATACTTAAGGATCTCTTTGTCATCCTCACAAAACACAGCTCACAGCACTTACTCATTTTATAAAACATTCTTAAAACAGGGGAACTACTTCTCTGGGGTATTCTTTCAAAAAAGGGGAATATTCATTCAGCGGCGAAATTTTAACAGTTCCTTTATGGCAATATGAATTGGCGGATCGCCATTTAATTCCAAGAAAATTAGTAACAAAGCAGTGTAAACTTTCTTTTACCATTTCCCCAAGGTAATATTTTTCTCACACAGATCCATTCAGAAGCACTGAAACATCTCCGGAATAAATTTTACTTTCTTAAAATTTGTAATGATTTTCATTGATTGTCTGTGAAAAATGAAGTAATTATCGTAAACATCACGAAAATTTAGAATTTTGCTTCATGAGAACAAATAAACATCGAAATTGTGTCAGTTTGATAGCAATGACACGAATGTTCTGACTTTCGATTTTTATCTTTATTTTTAAAACATTCCCCCGCCATATCTAGTTTTGCGTTTTGGTATTATAAAAAAGTTACCTTTTACTACCTTAAATAATATAACTTGCAAAAGGATATAAAAATAATAATTATTGTAATAAATAAATGAAAAAGTTCAAAATTTCTGAAAGCGAGTTTATATTTTATTGTAAATATAGTAATGATTAGGTTGCCACAACGGCAAAGATAAATATATAAATGTGAATTAATTATTTAAAAATAAAAGATAAATTAATTATACATTAGTTTTAAATATAATTAAAATCGTTTGAACAGCAAAAATATAAATATTGTTAAAAAGAATCCAATATATATTTTTTAAATTAGTGTGATAAATAGAAAGATGATTATTTAATGTATTTGAATGTTAAAAAACCAGTGAAATATATTTTCAATTGTTTTAAAATTCATAGTTTCTTGCTTTGTAACTGCGACCTTATCCGAAATCTAAAAAAATGGAAATATTTTAAAATTAAGAATTTTTTTGAAAAATCGAAGGGCTTACTCGAAAATCCGGAAAGAATTCGGACATTTTGATACCATATATGTGTCATTTGGTTCAGTAATTAAAAAGCCTTTCTCTGGAAACCGTTCACCAAAAACTTTTTTTTAGAATAGAGAGATATTAGATACAATAATCTCTCTATATTAAAAAAAGTAACAGTGACCGCCGCCGCCGTCACCGCCGTCACCGCTGATTTTGAAAATTTTATTTTTGAACACTTTGAACTATCACTACGCAAAAACTATTTGAAGGAATATTATGAAATTTTGACCATTGGTAGACAAATGTATGAGGGTCATTTCAGTTTCCAAACCTAATTAATTAGATAATTAGTTCTGGAGTTATTTAATGTCAAAGTCGAAAATTATTTTTTTCGGCTGCGAGTTCGCCTCCAGCAAAATCTATTTACAGCAGAAACATGATTTTTTGCAGACACATACTCTTAGGTATGAAGTTTTGCACCTCGTCGCCCTTTTTTCGAATTTCGAATTATTTTTGGAGTAATTAAATTCTAAAGTTTCGAAATTTTTTACCCTTTTTCTGTTTTTTCGTTATAACAGAAAAACTAATCACAGTAAAACTATGATATTTTAAACGCACATACAATTATTTTTTATAAAAAGATTGGCGTTTTGTTTTTTAAAAAATTCGAATTATTTTTAGAATTATTAAGATTCAAAGTTTAAATTTTTTCATCTCTTTCTGGTCGTTCACTAGAGAAACAGCCGATTTTTATGAGTCTGATTTCTTGATTTCTTTTACTTTCGACGATTCACTAGATACACGTGCATTTTATAAATTATAAGATTTTATTGGCATGCTTTTTTTCTCTTAGATGGTTTGATGATAATTAGTAGACTTGCTGGATATTTTTTAAAAACATTTCGATTAAATTATTGACAAGTAAAACAAGGATTATTGACAAGGATATTTCAGTTGCAGTTTTATTTTGATATTTTTGTAGTAATGGTCCGAATTAAGTTATTGATAAGTTAGAGAGATAAAAAGTTTCGATATTAAATGATGATTAACTAAGCAGCCAAGTTCCAGGTTTTACCGGATAGTTAAGATGAAACAAGCGAGCTCTGCTCGCTAAGATCGCGAAGCGATCTTCAACGAACTGCGAAGCAGTTCCGGGGGTTGGTGAGCGATAGCGAGCAGGGGGCAGAGCCCCCTAGTTAATGAAAAAAAACTCTAAAAAAACAAGTGTTTAAAAGGGAATAAAAAAGTACAAAATAGATCAGTTCAAGAGAAAATCTCCTGTATTTCTTTAGAATTGAAAATGAGTAAAGAGAGCTTATAATTAAAACCTTTACTTTATAAATGCACCTCAAAAAGTGCTAAATGCAAAATTTGGTGTTAGAAAGCAATAACTCTACTGCCCAATGTTTTTTCTGAATAAGTATTTTGCAAAGAACAACAATATATTAGACGTGAGATACGTAACTATAGATAGTTTCCTCAATAGACGAGTTCATGACCGTAATTACACGACTTCCCCAATTAAGTTTTTCTTCAAAATCCCGTACAAGGGCATAACTGTGCAAACAAGCTTGATTAAGTGGTCATTCAACTGAATGTACCTGCATTTCCGTATCTTCTACGCAAAAGGCCGATAAAAAAACCAGCTTACTCACCCTGTTGTAGTAGACCAATCAAAAGAACGATCGGAATCAACAAGGCGTGAAGCGAGGTATTTTGTCATTCATTCATTCATTCCAAAAGGGAATTTCCGGGATTCATCTTAAAAGCGGCTGTTTTTGAGCGTTCCCATATGAGCTGGTTAGAAAGAAAGTGGTATAACTCCACTGAACGTAGTTTTGAGGCTAGTGTCAAGGGGTAACTCTTAAGCAGAGTCCTCTTATTGGTTGGTCGAAATTTCTCAAGAAAAAACAATTTTTATGAAGTAATAACCGGGGATAAAACCCATGGACTGCCGCATGCTAAGCAAGCATCCTACCACTTCTCTAGTGGATATTCACTAACCTTAAAACTTATTATAACATCTCCCTTTTTGGGTTAACTTTTGACTCAAGCAGTGTTGCAGATTGTGCAAAGTCCCCCCTTGGGAATGGCCCAGGGATCAGCAAATGGCGGACCAAAACGTTTCCTCAATACTGCCAAAACGTTTCCTCAATATATACAGGGTGTCCCATAAATAGTGGGTCATACTTCTAGGGGGGATAGTAGACACCTAGACGAGTCAGAATCACATAGGAATCGGGGGTCCCAGACCAAATCCCAGGGAGTTAAAAATGGAGCGACACCCCAAAAAAATTATTGAAATATTCAATTTGTAGAAGAACTGCTATTGGTAAATATTTAATTATGGTCTCAAAAAATTTTTTTATTATGAAAAAAGTTAAAAAAACACAAAAAAAATGTGAAAATTCTGCCAAAACCTCATTTTGTATTTCGAAATTCTTTCTTTTGATTTTATAATCTGAAAGATCATAGTTGTAAACCCTTAAGTCCAAAGTGTCACGTAAAAACCATCAATATTCAATGCTTGAGATCCTGTTAAAGCACGGTATAAGTCCGTTTTTTCGTCCGCAGACTGTCGTTTTGGAAACGGCTATAGGAAACCAGTTTTCGCACGCAAAAAACGAACTTTAACAGAATCTCAAGCGTTTAATATTGATGATTTTTACGTGAAACTTTGGACTTAAGGGTTTACAACTATGATCTTTCAGATTATAAAATCAAAAGAGAGGATTTCGAAATACAAAATGAGGTTTGGACAGAATTTTCCCATTTTTTTGTGGTTTTTTAACTTTTTTAATAATAAAAAACATTTTAAGGTGAAGGCTTTTGAGATAATTTTAAGGATCATATTAAACCACAATTTTTGAGACCATAATTAAATTTCTACCAATATCAGTTCTTCTACAAATTGAACTTTTAAAAAATTTTTTTAGGGTGTCGCTCTATTTTTAACTCCCTGGGATTTGGTCTGGGACCCCTGAATCCTTTGTGATTCTGACTCGTATAGATGCCTTCTATCCCCCCTAGAAGTGTGACCCATTATTTACGGGACACCCTGTATTTAATAAAATCATTAATATGTATTTTTGCTCCACAAAAATCAGTTTGACCCGCTTATTAAGGGTCAAATTTCAGAAAATTTCCTGGGGGAAACCCCCAAACCCCCATTTTTAATGTAAAAACTCTTAAACAAATTAAACTTAAAACAATATAATTAAACTGGTAGCGTACCCAAATGAAATCTTTGTAAAAATATATGTGTATTTGAAGATAAGAATTTAAAGTAAGTAATAGTAACGTTTTTTTTCCGGACCTCGATGAAAATTTTCAAAATTTTTTGGACCCCAAGAAAAATTACTAGCCTACCTAAAAATTACTAAAATTACTTGCCAAGTAAAATTACTAGCCTCTTGTAATTTTAAGTAATTGAAGGTTTTCTCTAACGAAACTTCTACAAATAAATCTCAACCAGCCACCTGAATGGTTCTATGACTCCTTGGTTGCTTATATGTAATTCTATTTCATTTGTTTTCTTTGTTGTCTTTTTAGAGGTTAAGTATATTTGTAAAAAGTTTATTTATAATAATAAAGTATAAAGATTGGAAATGTGTTTTTCCTATGGGTCCAACCACTGCCTAATATTTTAGGCAGCTCTTAAAGGCAAATCATTGGGATTTTAACATAGGCGACTACCACACTACCCTAAAAAAATCCAAATCCACTCTTAACTCTAATTTTACAGTTTTGGACTTACACCACTTTCATCCTGATCCTCTCATATGAAAAAGAATCGATGATATGATGATAAAAAAAAGGTGTTCTAATGCCGGTTTAAAATTCAAAGCTTGTCTTGAGAGTTGATATGAGAGATAGAGGAGAAGGGAATTCTGCATGAAAATGGCATTCCATCTCCTTTTCGAGGCCGTTAGAATGCAAAGTGTTCGTAGTTTTAATGGCATATGCTCGTATGTATGGTGTTTAACAGCTGCGAGTATGCAAATTTTGCTTTTTCTCTCCGAGTTGCTGTGGGGTCGTTTTGAAGTGAAGCTGAATCGCTGGGTCGCAAATGTTGCAGAAGTGGAAGTAGCTTTCTCTGTCGTTGTATTCAACACTTGGATGAGGTTTTTTGGTTTTAGGTTCCATATAAAGGAAGCTTCTTTCTTACATAAAAACTTCTACAACCGTCTCTTTAGTGAGCAGAGATGAAGAGTTTGAAAGAGGATATTTTGATGGAACCATCAAAAACCATCGTTAAAAATTCAGGTTAAAGCTCAAGATCTGTAAGACATTTTGATGAAAAAGTACGAATACTCCGATGAAATGAAATGATTTTTTCGCATTTTAATCGTTCCTTCAATAAGATACATCTAGCACATTAATAATAGTACAAGCTTAAGAAAAATACAAATTTAGTAGTTTTGAGTAACATTTATTAAAATTTAGATGTTAATTTTTTTAGAAATGAAAGAAGAAGAATAGGAAATACTTTCTAAAACACACTGCAATGGGCCATAAATTTCCTTTTAAAAGTTAATTTACAGATGTGGATGTCTGAAAAGAGAGGAACATTTTACTAAGTTTCTCCAAATTATACCTTAGTTTGTAATGAAAAAATTAATTTAATTCATTAATATTAAGATTTGCAATAATCCTTAAAACCTTAGGAACTCTAATTAAATTTGTTACTTTTGAATGAAGAAAACAAAGTTAAAGAGATATGTTGTTGAAGAATATAAGCATTCCAAACTACTTTGGATTAAACTGAACTTGAGAAACTTTAAAGAAAACAATAGAAAACCTCTCCCACACTCTGCGAATCCAAAACCAATTTACCCTCCCAGCCTTCAATCACCAATAAGCTTTTAGGAGAATTACCCTCCATAAAAAAGATCGATTCTCTATCCTTCTGCCCAACTCCACGAAGAATTCCGCCATTAACTTCCCCAGCGACAAAAATCACAATTTCGAACGTCATTTAACTTGCCCTGAGCGCCTTCATTTATACACAGCCAAGTAAGAAATCGGCCAAATCGCATACGCCGATTCTCCTCAACCTATCCGTGATGCTTTTCCAGCCCATTTCTTCTTGCTGCCATTCCGAAGTTTAGTAATAGAGCACGATGCACTGTTCCACCAATGAATGAATGAATGCACTGTCTCCAATGACGTTGGAAAGCAATTGCATGCGAGGCCAGCCTTCTGCAGTGGGGTATCAACATCGATTGCCGATATTCTATTTCCTATATTTGTCTTCTTGCGTGGTTCGTACGGCACCGATAACCTTTTTTATTTTGTTTCGTGTGTCGTGGCAATAAAAAAGGCATGGGGAAAGAGGGACGCGAATATTTGAAATGCAGAAATGACGCGAAATATACGATAGAAACGTGTTGACAGCAAGCACTTGGAGTGAAAGACGTTTGGTGAAATGTTATTTGATTTTGGAAGGTAAAACATGAGAATCTTCTTGTGCATTTTTTTGTGACGAGCCTATATCTCATGTGTTTAAAATCTACTCTAGCCTAACCCTCATAGATAATAACAATATGGTGTTTAATTCTGACTTTTCAGGAATTTGAGAGGTTAAAAAATGTGTAACTATGTCTTTGTCAATAAAATCTATTTACCAGAAGCAAGCAGCCCCACTGTAAGAAGTTTCCATAGTGCTTGAAAATGAAAATAATTTTCAAGGAGTTTTTAAGGAGCGTATGAACCCTGCTTAACATATTTCTTGATGATGAACTGACTGTTTAAAATTTCTTGGGCAAGTTGTTGTGTAATGAATGAAGCAATTTAGTGCGTTCCCTTAATTTTATATTTCAAAAGAAATTCATATTAGCATAAAAGCTGAAGCATTGAATCTTCAATGCTTCAGAAGAGTGATTATACTATAACTAACTATTTTAATGCAGTAAATAGAAAAAAACAACTTTCTCAACTTCACAATATTAACGAGAACATCGAAAATAACTACTTAATCTTCCTGACACCATAAAATCTAAAGAAAAAATATTAACTACGCTCATTGTAACGCTATTAATTAGCCCAGTAATGAGTAAAAATGGCCCGTCCGAGAGTGAATCCAAAGAATGCCACCTTCCTCATTTTAAAAGAATCGTGAAAGAGCCTTAAAAGTAGTTGAGTGGAAAATCTGAAGCTCATTAGAATTTCAAAGCGACCCCAAAATCTCCATTAAAACTGATTCACTTTGCACAATAAAGATCATTAAGGAGTGGAAAATAAGTATCGAAACAAGAGTTATTTTATTTAGCACAGACGTCAGATAATAGCGTCAAGTCGTTGGTAGTATACTGTCACCGAAAGTTTTTAGCTATCAGTAAAGAGAGTGTATTCATATTTATGCCGCTGATGACCATTATTTCGTGCCTTTCTTTTGTACTGAATTTTCCTTTAAGAAAGGTTATTAACTGTAGCCATTTTCCTTGAAAGTCGCTAACAATGCTTGAGTTTTTTTTTCAGCGATTTTTTACGAAATACTCTTTTAAGGAAAAAATGTGAAGCCGTTTATATCCATGTTAATATGTGATTTAGTTATGATAAATGTCACTGGGTTCTTTTGTGACAAAATGCTTCTCATACTTAAATTGCAAAACGAATAACGAAAGCAAAGACGAACTTCCACGAAGTATACAAAGTAAAAGAACGAGCTTAGTCCGAACGATTTTATTTCAGTTCTATTCAATATCGGAATTTCTAGAATGTTTCACTCTTTCAGCCAGAAGAGCCCGTTTTGGGGACGGAATAAAATATATTCTTCCAGTTATAAAACCATACTTGTGTATTTTACAAACACTGGGCTCCTAAGAACAAACAGCGAATGCTTTATGGTAACGAGACTATGGAAGGCTTTTATGATTCAGTTACTCTAAAACATTTCCCAATAAAAATGTATTTATGACTTCTTGAACTGGAAATTCCGTTTTTAAGAAATATCCCTATTATGTAAAAGATGGAGAGGTAAATATTTGTTTTTATTTTGAAAGGAACTAACTGCACTACTTATTTTACTGACTACTGATTCTTTTATTTGTGGATATTACGTAAAATAATTTCTTAAAAGCATGTTGTTTTGACATATTGCTTCAATTGCATAAAACAATAGATGGTTTCAATTTAAAGACCTTATTCTCAATCATAGATAAGCTATGTCTGTATGGATCTTTTTGACCATACCAAAACGCATTTAAATGATTTTCTAACTAAAGTTTTTTTAGTATTATTATGCTTATTCTAAATTTAATTCAGAAATTTATCTCTAAGCTAAGAAGAAACCAAACTGAAGATTCTGCAACATACACATATGCTAACTCTTGGAGAAAATTAATCAATCCAAGCCTTAATTTTACCCACATAAAAATTTAAAATGCCCTTTAACAAAAAAAACCCCATGAAATATTTTACATAAAAAGAAAACATACACTTCAAGTTATGAATTTCTTCTTCAGCCATGATTAAAGCGCTCCAAAATTGGTTTTGAGTAGATTGAAGTTACTAATAATCAAGCTACGTAATATGTGAGTTAAGAGTTGTCCAACTTCATTAAATATTCCAAAACTTGAAAACGAAAGAAACGGGTCTGAAAGGGCCACGAAGATTATTAACTTCCTAACGTTATATACTAAAGTTAAACATTGTAGAGACAAACCAATCAAGGAAGAGAACTAATTCATCAAACTAATCAGCTAGTGGGTTTTTTGTGGAAAGAAATTAGTTCCTTATATTTATTAAAAATCATCTGTGCATGGATTTTATTATAGAGTGTTAAGATAAAAACTTTATTTGGATGTTTTATTTAACAAAAGAGTTATACCTGTGTAGTTCACCATTGTTCAAAAAGGCCATAGTGAATTTTTATATTTTATGACTAACTAGCGGATATGCCCGGCCTTGCACGGGTGGAGTGTATAATTTTTTTAAATTAAATTTTCTCAAAATATATTAATAATTTTTAAATCAGCAATTACCAATCATCCCACTATCCCAGGCGCCTCTTTCATATCCCGGTGGTCCCGATAATTTTTCATTTCCTGGTATTCCCGGTAATTTTTCTTACCCAGTGTTCCCGGTAATTTTTTCCTATCCCGGTGTTCTCGGTAATTTTTCCTATCCCGGTGTCTTTTTTCATCTTAATAAAGTAACGGTAATTTTTCTTATCCCAGTGTTCCCGGTAATTTTTTCCTATCCCGGTGTCTTTTTTCATCTTAATAAAGTAACAAATTTGAAACTATAATAAAAAGTCTAGTAATTTAATAAGTCTAGTGAACAAAAAGTAACAAATTTAAAACTATAATAAAAGATCTAGTAAACTGAAAAGTCTAGTGAACCGTCTCATTTGAAACAATGTTTTATTTTCAACTCGTTTTCCATGAAGCGGATATGCCCGGCCTTGCACGGGTGGAGTGTATATATTTTTTTAAAATTAAATTTTTTTAAAATATATTTATAATTTTTAAATCAGCAATTACCAATCATCCCGGTATCCCAGACGTCTTTTTCCTATCCGTGTTCCCGGTAATTTTCCTATCCCGATGTTCCCGGTACTTTTCCTATCCCGCTGATCGAGGATATTTTTATGTCCCGGTAATCCCGGTACTTTTTTTTGTATCCCGATGTTCCCGGTAATTTTCCTTTTCCCGGTGTTCTCGGCAATGTTTCCTAGTAAATTAATGAGTCTAGTGAACAAAAATAACAAATTTGAAACAATAATAAAAGATCTAGCAAATTTAAAAGTCTGGTGAACCGCTTCATTTGAAACAATGTTTTGTTTTAAAGTCGTTTTCCATGAAGAAAATTTACACTTTTCCATAAATATTTAAATTTTAAAGGAAAATATCTTAAAATAGGGGAAACTAACGTTTCAAAATAATTTTTTTGAATTTATTTTGATGTTTTTACAACTGATATAGTTTTTAAATGGACAATTATCGAGTTTTTCCTGTTAAAATATTTAATTTTTGAAGGTTTTCATCTCGTTAACAATAGTAAGTCGAGCAGATCTGCTCTAGTAGAGAAATGGAGAAATAAGCGTTTTCGGCTATAAATTCGCTAATTACTCGTAATTATTCGATTATAAAGCTTTGAAAACTATCCCAAGTTACTCCCCGACTCGGAATACGTCTATACGTCGAGTTTGGTTTCGGTCCGTGGCCTATTTCAAGAGATTACCCCGGACATACCCACATCGCCCGTTAGCCTTTTATTTATACAGAGACTAGCGGATATGCCCGGCCTTGCACGGGTGGAGTGTATAAGTATTTTTATTTTGAGTTTTCTTAAAATACATTTATTATTATGTAAATCAGCAATAACCAATCTTCCCGGTATCCCAGGCGCCTCTCTCCTATCCCAGTGTTCCCGGTAATTTTAAAATCCCGGTGTTCACGGTAATTTTTTCCTGTCCCGGTGTTCCCGGTAAATTTTCTTATCCCGATGTTCCCGATAATTTTCCTATCCCGGTGTTCCTGGTAAATTTTCCTATCCCGGTGTTCCCGGTAAATTTTCTTATCTCGATGATGTTCCCTGTAATTTTTCCTCTCCCGATGTTCCCAGTAATTTTTCCTTCCCCGGTGTTCCCAGTAATTTTCCCTCTCCCGATGTTCCCGGTAATTTTTCCTCTCCCAATGTTCCCAGTACGTTTTCCTATCCCAGTGTTACCAGTAATTTTTAAATCACAGTGTTCCCTCTCTAGTAAATTAATAAATCTAGTGAACAAAGTAAAAAAATTGAAAAAAAATCTAGCGGATATGCCCGGCCTTGCACGGGTGGAGTGTATATATTTTTTTTAAATTAAATTTTTTTAAATATATTTATAATTTTTAAATCAGCAATTACCAATCATCCCGGTATCCCAGACGTCTTTTTCCTATCCCGGTGTTCCCGGTAATTTTCCTATCCCGGTGTTCCCGGTAATTTTCCTATCCCGATGTTCCCGGTACTTTTCCTATCCCGATGTTCCCGATACTTTTCTTATCCCGATGTTCCCGATAATTTTCCTATCCCGCTGATCGAGGTAATTTGTATGTCCCGGTAATCCCGGTACTTTTTTTTCCTATCCCGATGTTCTCTTTAATTTTCCTTTTCCCGGTGTTCTCGGCAATGTTTCCTAGTAAATTAATGAGTCTAGTGAACAAAAATAATAAATTTGAAACAATAATAAAAGATCTAGTAAATTGAAAAGTCTAGTGAACCGCTTCATTTTAAACAATGTTTTAATTTTAAGTCCTCTTCCATGAAAATAAAATTTACACTTTTCCATAAATATTTAAATTTTAAAGGAAAATATCTTAAAATAGGGGAAAGTAACGTTTCAAAATTAATTATTTGAATTTATTTTGATGTTTTTACAACTGATATAGTTTTTAAATGGACAATTATCGAGTTTTTCCTGTTAAAATATTTGATATTTGAAGGTTTTCATCTCGTTAACAATAATGAGTCGAGCAAATCTACTCTGGTAGAGAAATGGAGAAATAAGCGTTTTCGGCTATAAATTCGATAATTACTCGTAATTATTCGATTTTAAAGCTTTGAAAACTATCTTAAGTTACTCCCCGACTCGGAATACGTCTATACGTCGAGTTTGGTTTCGGTCCGTGTCCTATATCAAGAGATTACCCCGGACATACCCACATACATACATACATACACACATCGCCCGTTAGCCTTTTATTTATACAGAGATTCAACCCTTTAATGGACTATATTTGGCCACTCCCATATTAATCATGTGATCGGGAAAAACAAACTCACTATCAAATCATATCTCACTATAAACTATCTCTGTGGTAACCAATTGCAAGCTCAGTAGGTCACATGATGGAGAAAATGTGACGTCAATACGGATACAGTCCATTGTAAAGAGAATAGCTGTAATAGAATTTAAAATCTCTCTATTCTAAAAAAAAGTTTTTGGTGAACGGTTTCCAGAGAAAGGCTTTTTAATTACTGAACCAAATGACACATATATGGTATCAAAATGTCCGAATTCTTTCCGGATTTCCGAGTAAGCCCTTCGATTTTTCAAAAATTCTTAATTTTAAAATATTTCCATTTTTTTAGATTTCGGATAAGGTCGCAGTTACAAAGCAAGAAACTATGAATTTTAAAACAATTGAAAATATATTTCACTGGTTTTTTTAACATTCAAATACATTAAATAATCATCTTTCTATTTATCACACTAATTGAAAATATATATATTGGATTCTTTTTAACAATATTTATATTTTTGCTGTTCAAACGATTTTAATTATATTTAAAACTAATGTATAATTAATTTATCTTTTATTTTTAAATAATTAATTCATATTTATGTATTTATCTTTGTCGTTGTGGAAACCTAATCATTACTATATTTACAATAAAATATAAACTTGCTTTCAGAAATTTTGAACTTTTGCATTTATTTATTACAATAATAATTATTTTTACATCCTTTTGCAAGTTATATTATTTAAGGTAGTAAAAGGTAACTTTTTTTTATAATGCCAAAACGCAAAACTAGATATGGCGGGGGAATGTTTTAGAAATAAAGATAAAAATCAAAATTCAGAACATTCGTGTCATTGCTATGAAACTGAAACAATTTCGATGTTTATTTGTTCTCATGAAGCAAAATTCTAAATTTTCGTGATGTTTACGATAATTACTACATTTTTCACAGACAATCAATAAAATTTATTCCGGAGATGTTTCAGTGCTTCTGAATGGATCTGTGTGAGAAAAACATTACCTTGGGGAAATGGTAAAAGAAAGTTTACACTGCTTTGTTACTAATTTTCTTGGAATTAAATGGCGATCCGCCAATTCAACTCTTTCCAGCAATATTTCTTACAAGAAGTGTTACTATAGTGAATTTTAAAAACCTTATTAATTCTGTGGTGAGTACACTTATCATTTAAAGGGTCAGTCAAACCAAAGGAGAAATAAATAGTGACTGAAACGAACAAGATTCATTAGAATACTTATGAATCGTTGGACTTCTGGATTTGTATCTTTCTGTTTTGCCTTAAGTGGCTCACATTTGCCAGAAATATTTGAGGTATCCTACATTGTTTGTATTTGTTTAAGTTGCTATTTCATTCTTCCTCTACTATATATTTTCGAATTTTCGCTGCAATCCCTTTGCCTTTCTCCGCAAAATACAATCGTTTAATAACACTATATATGAAAGCATAAATAAGTGTAATATTGAATAACCTCCCCAAGTAAGAATTTTCTATGAGAGAGAGATATGATAAAATAATTTAATGGTTGAGGCAGACGATATTCAACGTCATGCGGTTAAAGATGAGGGCCCTCTCAACACTGGGTTCTCCGGAACCAAACCAGGAAATGCGGGGGAGTCCCGCATCCGGGATTCAGAGGGGGAGGAGATACCGGAAACTTGCTTCGAAACGAGAGGGAAATTTTAAAAATTTATGTTGAATTACTTGCATAATGTGGGAAAAGCAAAATAATGATACTTAAAAAACGTTTGACGATAAGAACCCGAAATTCGTTCCTATAAAAACATTTTAGCGGGTGGTGACATTTCCTTCCTTCTGACACATAAAAAGGAAGTTTTTGATTAGATGAAGGCCTTCGGTACTTTACATTTATGACATATCCGATCCTTCTCAAGAATATGAGCTTGATGCATTATTAAAAAACCTACAGAGAGGTATACATATACAATCTAATGGATTTTTTATAAAATAAAGGAAGCTTATAAAACTAAGCAACAACTTCCAAACTAAACGCCTTAATTTTTTAAAGTATCTAGTTCAAAGATAATTTTAGATTGAATTATGTTTCGAATAACTACAATCTTATCTCCATAGAATTAAGAGATAATAGTGTTTGAAATGTGACACATACTATCCCAAATTATGTCAAACGTTTAGGAAAGGGGAGGGGTCCTGTTGTATGGGTCTCACAGTTTGACAAGAGGTTATTTATACTTAAAGAAATCACGCTTTAAAAACTGTGTTCACATTTCTGTTTCCGTTTTGAAGAATACGTGTCACTACTCATTCACACTGTCTCACTTTCACTGTTCATTCACTTTTGCGAATCGCCAGTTCTCATAGAAAATTTAAAGAGTAAAGAGTGAAACACCTATAATTCACACTTTTCCCTTTCCTCCGAATTAAAAGCAAGAGCAATGATAAATCTGAATGATCCTTTTCTCAACTAGCTTTGGTTTATCATCCAAAAATTAAACTGAAATGATGAAATTTAATTGATTAAAATTAACGCTAAGATTTCAAAAGTTTGATATAAAAATGTGGAGAACGAGTTCACTGGACAAGTAAAAACTTGACATAGTAAGATAAAGATTTGTATTCCCATGAAAATTTACAAAGCGAAGTAAGTGAATGGCCCCCTAAATACAAAACGCAAACTGACAATCCATGAAAACGGTAAAAAAAAAGCATTTGTTTGCTTACCGACTGTGCCGATAAATACCTGGAAGTACTTATCTATCTTGCGACTCTTATAATCCTAACTTCATACACACAAAACTTTAAAAACCCGTCACCATCTCAAAAAAAATGAAATCAAACAACCGAACTCTAGAATGGAAGAAGGGGAGTTTATCGAGAATCTCTAAAACCGGAGTATTAAATCCGTTGCTTGTATTCAGACCAGGAAGCTCCTGGCAAAAAGTCTCAGAAGTTCGATGAGCGTGAAGGAATTGTTCTTTTCATGGAACCGTTCTTCGTTTGAATCCCGGGATCGTGACGGTCAGGGTTAATTTCCTTTTGAAAGGAGCTACTAAGCTTCTTCTAGCATGAAGAGTAACGGAGGTTTTTTTTGTTGTTTACGGTTATTCTAATCACAGAAATATATTATTTTGCTGTTTGGTAGAGAGGAGTTTTAGGATTGTTCTTCGTTGAGTTGACCGTTATTTGGTGGTTTTCAAAAATTAAATGCATTAAGCAATGAATTTCAGACTAATGTGAAAAAAGTGGATGGGAAATTCTGAAATGATGTATAAATTTCATTGGATAACGGGACAGGAATAGCATTATACAAGATGAATTAAAATTAGCATCATCCTTAAGGAGAGGTAATTGATGCAAGGAAAAGTATTGGACCAAAATCCATGTTTCTGTTATTTTGAGATACTTTTTGTAAATCGTAGTTTTCAAAAGACTACGTGGTTAAAACGAGTAACTCTATATAAAGTTATAAGTAAAAGACAATCAAAGTGGAAAGAGAGACCGCTTTTTGAAAACAGTATCTCACTGAATCAGACTGAAAGTCATTTTTTTTTGCAACTTTACAATCGCGAAAAACATTATCAATTAATTACACTTGTTTCACAAATACTTTTAAGTGTGTGGAATGATCGTTTTGTAAATTAAAAAAATATTTCTTTCAACCTTAAAAGATTGGATGACTACTGTCTGAAAATGTACTTCACACCGAAGTATCCATAACTAAACGAAATAATATTTTCAATCACTAATTAAGATTCAATATACATTTCCTTTTAGACTTTTTTCATCTTTAATCATTGAAATAACTTTCAACTATGCATAAGTAAAGAAAAAAGAAAATCACGCAAAATAGCTTTTTAAGAAATTGACTAAAATTTTAAACTTTCCTTCTTTGTAAAACTTTTAATATTTTAAACCAATTTTTTTAAAATAAATTGGAGCTTTAAAAAATGCGTCTTTTAATAAATAAGTAAAAGCCGACGTGCTGGCCGAGTGGTTAGCGTATCGGACTGCGAAGCCGTACGTCCGGGGTTCGAATCCCTGTTTGGCATGGATGTTAATTTCTGTCCTAGTGTGATGAATGAATGTGGCCCCCCTGTAAAAAAAGGGTTGTGCTAGTAAATGTGTGTGTGGCGCTAGGGTGTCTCAAAAAAAACCTTTTTTCGAAAAACCTCGCTCCCCAGGGCTTTTCCCATTCCTTTTGGTCCCAAAAGATAGTGTGTGAAGTTTCAGCCTACTAAGTTAACTCTAGGGTTTGCCTGTAGAGCCCCTAAGTTTGAAAAAAGTGGAAAAACTGACTAAATTTCAGAATTTTCAAAAAATTTATTTTATGAGTGAAACTGGATAAAAATGGTTCAAATGTGTTACTTAGGACTTATTTAGATGGGTTATATTTATTTATGTGTAATAATTGTACCCTATAGCCCCTGCAGTTTAAGATTAAAACGTACTACTTAGGGACGTTGCGCTCACCAAAGCTTATAATACACTACCGTTGGACGAATTGAATTGAATCCGAATTTATTTGAAGGAACTCCCTCAAATGATGCCATTTGGTGCTAAATTGATATTATAAACTGTAAAAGCTAGTGAAATAACAATAATGAGGCCCTCCACTGAGCTTATAATGTAAAAAGGGATTTTCTTCAAAATTGCTCGTTTCCAGCTGATCAAACCCAAAATTTGTACTAAAAAAGGGGGTTGTTGTACTTTTTTAGATACCAAACTTTGAAACCTTTATACGGGTTTAATTTTTTATAAGTAGAAGTTAATTTTAAACCATACAGATCGGAAATAATACGGATATCTCCAATACCAGAAGTTAAAATCGATTTTCTTTTTTTAAAGTTAAGAAAATAGTTTAATACGTGTGAATCTTGGTTGAAATGTTAAGAAAGAAGTTTTATAATAAAACTTACCACTAATACGTTAAAAGGGAGTAATTTTCCTAACTTAAAAAAAGAAAACCGATTTTCACTTCTGGTATAGGAAATATCTATGTCATTTCTGATCTGTGCGGTTAAAACTTAGTTCTACTTATTAAAAATGAAACCCTTATAAAGGTTTCAAAGTTTGGTATCTAAAAAAGTACAACAACTCCCTCTTTAGTATAAATTTTGGGTTTTATCAGCTGGAAACGAGCAATTTTGAAGAAAATCAGATTTTATATTAAAAGCTCAGTGGAGGGCCTCATTGTTGTTATTTCACTAGCTTTTACAGTTTATAACATCAATTTAGCACCAAATGGCATCATTTGAGAGAGTTCCTTCAAATAAATTCGGATTCAATTCAATTCGTCCACCGGTAGTGCATTATTAGCTTTGGTGAGCGCAACGTCCCTAAGTAGTACGTTTTAATCTTAAATTGCAGGGGCTATAGGGTACAATTATTACACATAAATAAATATAACCCACCTAAATAAGTCCTAAGTAACACATGTGAACCATTTTTATCCAGTTTAACTCATAAAATAAATGTTTTGAAAATTCTGAAATTTAGTAATTTTTTCCACTTTTTTCAAACTTTGGGGCTCTACAGGCAAACCCTAGAGTTAACTTAGGGGGCTGAAACTTCACACACTATCTTTTGGGACCAAAAGGAATGGGAAAAGCCCTGGGGAGCGAGGTTTTTCGAAAAAAGGTTTTTTTTGAGACACCCTAGTGTGGCGCGGGTAACAGTACCTCACCTCCGTGGCTTCGGTCCACAAGTGCTCGCTGGGTAACGCTAAGTAGGTACTTCTTAGGGCATTTCAGTGGTAAATGGATAATGTCCAGTTGTACCCGCCCATTGGGAAAAAAATAAATAAGTAAACTTCCAACAATTTAAAAGGCGAAATTTCCCATTCCTCACCTTTATTGGAAAATTCCGTTTAATTATTTCATATGCAGTCGTATTTAACCCGGTCTATCGTATACTTCCTTTCACCGAACTTTTTAGCCAATACTTCGCAATTGCATAACAGCATGGGAAAACCTCCATCCCCTCAACCAGAAACATAACATCAGCCCTTAACAACGGACATCTGATTGCATCCATAGCCCGTCAACAACAATAAAACAGTGTCGCAAGGAGAAGCCATATGGGCCACCGGAAGCAATTTTCCGAACGTTCTAGTGGAGGTCATTCGATGGGGCGCTGCCCCCTTTGTGACTCCCTCTCCTCTCTCGTCGCCCCTGACACACAGAAGGGGGAGGCCAAATCGGTGCGCGTGCGGGGAGCAGAATGCAAAAAAAATGGGAACGCACGCGCGCGTGTGTGGTGGGTGAAGTAAAGTGAAAAGGGGTCGATTGTTGAAAACAAACTTGAAAAGTGATAGGGAAAGGGTTTTAGGGAAAATATAGTAAAATACTGTGTTAAACCAACGATAGTAAAAGGGTCACTTGACTTTGACAACGCTGGAACTAGTATTTCGGAGGGGAGACAGGTGGAAGTTGAGGGGCAGTTGATCGAAAGAGGAAGAGACATTTGCTTGTATATAGAAGCAAGACCCCAATTCTCACCGGTTACCCAAATATCGGCCGTGCAAAGTCTGTAAAAATCACGTGACCCTTTTACTATCTTTAGGCGAACAGTACGCAGGAGTTTCCTCGTAAAAAATATATTTATATCCTATTTGCTTTAGTTATACTGGTTAAAAATTTTAATGGAATATTCTTTAGTGGCA
The DNA here is from genome assembly GCA_024610705.1 of Tetragnatha versicolor. Classification (NCBI taxonomy): domain Eukaryota; kingdom Metazoa; phylum Arthropoda; class Arachnida; order Araneae; family Tetragnathidae; genus Tetragnatha; species Tetragnatha versicolor. Next base: position 6,434,241 of record JANDEH010000011.1, on the reverse strand, counting down.
ATTTTAAGTCCTATGTATACTATTTGTAATCTGAAGGGGTTCCTGGTTCACATTTTTTTCTCTGAACCTTTAAAATAACAGTTGGCTTTCCCCATTTCTCGTCTAAGCAATGCATTTGACAAATTCACGAAAATTGGAGAGTTTGTTATCCAAGGAATCAATTTTAACCTAGACGTCTTTCACCGATTGCGTTAAAATACGTACGTAAAAGTATAGTAAAATACGCAGGAATGGTTGTTCTCGTAAAAAATATATTTGATTAATATTTGTTTTAATCATAATCGTTAAAAAATTGTTTTAATAGATTAATCTTAAGTGCCAATATCTCATGTCCATTGTCTACTGATCGTTATCTAGAGTGGGACCTGGTTCACATTTGTTTGTTTTTTCACCGAACCATTAAAATTCCTCATTTTTCATAAGTTTTAGAATTCTATCTAAAGTAAATATTTTGAATTGATTTAGGCTAGGATAAAACTATGATCAAATTTAAATATTATAAATAATGTGTGAAAACTTGAAAACACTATTTCCTATAGGCATTAAAAGTAAAACAAACTCAGTCAGTCGCTAAATTGACATTTTTAGTTTATTTCTTCCTTACAACTAACTCCTTAACTTTCAACTAGGAATTATAATTATTATTCTGGTCAAGTTCTTTACTAATGAAACTTTTGTCTCATTTGTTGTTTCACCCATTTAGAAGTTTATGGGACAGAAATTACTTTTTGACAATACCAGTTCATATTTTAAGTAAAAAAATGTATCGCCTTTATATTATTTATAAAGTATTTTTGTACCGAGAGATAAAATGGGTATTCGTCGTGGGATTTCAACTATATTCAAAAGATTTCAAGCGAAACAAACTAACAGTATCACTGAAGTTTCCAGGACAAACACATATTTAAATACGTAACAAAATCAACCTAAAGAAAGCGAGCTCCCTGCACGAACGTAGTTTAAAGTCTTGAACCAAGAACGATTTTTCATGTTAAAATTATGATGTCCTACGCTTTATTTGATTTTCTAAGTTGATATAACCATTTCAAATTTTAAATACATTTTCTATGTATTGTCCATATCATACATTGGAGGCTGACTGTGAATTCGGTGAGAAAAGTATCTGATACCGGGCACATACAGTTTAGGTAGCATAAGCCACATTATAAAAGCTAGCGGCCTATACTATTCTGATACATTTCCCCTCAGATTCAGCGGTGGGAGTGACACTCATGCTACATCAAAGCATGCAAATCTGTCACACACGTTAGCCCCGCGATCGATACGAAAGCTATGGGATAGCGTGCAAGTCGCGCGGAGCCCACGAGTTGCCTTCATTGATTAATCAACCACATGAATCTCAACTACACCTGGGTTTGGAGGGACTCTAATGCTTTGGTCCCATATAGGGATCTATTACGCCTTTTATATAGCCTTGATGTTTACATTTGTTACTTGTTGAATCTCTTGCGTTACGTTAGAAATGAATACCGGATATTATGCTTATGGAGATTTTTGCAGATTCAAGGAAGTATTTAGTTAGAAATAATGATGAGGATATTTTTAAGCAACTTTTTAGTCATTCCATTGGATTCAATTAAGTGTGATTAAAATTATGATTCCATGTAGTTAAATTTATCATCTATATAAAATTAGCCCATCTATCCAAAAATCCAAACAATTAAAAAAGGTAAAATCCAGTAAAATTTTTTCATTTTTCAAAATTTCATCAACTTGTTTTTATTTTCTTTTTGGCTGAAAAAATATGGTTTGATGTTAAAACAATTAACTTTATTTACTTTGAAAATTCGCATTTTACTATCTCTCCTAGTTGGACTGAATATTCAAAACTATGCATGTTTATGAAGTTAATTTTTAGCCCAGCCCAAAAACTAAAATTATATTTTGGAATTTTAATCATAACACAGTGGAATAAATTATTCAAAACATTTTATCTTTATAGAAAATAGCGAAATTTTTTATTCAGAGAAGTAAAAAAACGTACCAGGAAAAAAACTTAAGGATAAAGTACAAATAAAGTAGAGAAGTAATTAAGTCTTAGTGAAAATGGATTTATACAACATATCATTCTCGCTAGTAAAAGTAGGTACCTCTATTTATAAAATCTTTATAAGTAATAAAAATTTAAACTATTACTTTCTCCAAGCTTCAAAAACAATTTTCACCCAGCCTCAAATTTTATTCCTTTTGATGAAAATAGGGTATTTTTGTACTTTTAAATGCCTGACTTTCCAAAACTTTTGTTTGACATTCTTTATATTTTAAGACCATAAAATATAAAGTTAGTTTAAACTTACTAACTTTTAAAGGCAAGCTTTTATTTCAATTTTTAGTACCCTTAAAATACTATTTTATAAGTAAAAATCTTACCAGAATCTACTTTTCCTGATTTTACTGGAACTTTTTCAGCAGTAGAAGAAACCACATCAGCTGCGGCTGATAGTTCCAATTGCCGGACTGTCAGCAACAGAAACAGCAAAACTTTTCTCATTGGCGCGTCGTTAGCAAGCGAACACATGTTGCTGGCAAATAAAATCACCGAACTTGGACAACAAGAAATCCACACATTCGTTCCACAAGTCAAAGAACACACAAACGATATAATCCAACGATTTTTCCCACAATTTTTTTTTATTTTGCTAAGAATTGAAGTGAGTTTTGAGCTTTCCAAATCCTTCAGCCGCCACCAAATTCCAAAACGAACACCATTTTCGCGACTTGAATATTCTGAAACGGACTTTAATTCCACACGTTTTGACGTTCGAGAGAAAGTCTGCCGAACGGTACCGCACGCACGAAACTCTGATTTTAACTGCCGGCTGATTTTTCAGAGGCCGAAAAGCAGCCGGTCTGGGTTGCCGTAATCTTGAATCATCGCGCGAGTCTGGGAGAGCAGCCAATTTGGCGATCGTTTCTCGCGATGCGATGAATCCGATAAAGCCTCGGAGAGCGACTTTTTTATCCGCTTTGCGATTTGGTATTAGGGGAGATATTTTCATTTAGGAAATGGCCACAAAACGGTTCTATCTAGCTAGACAATTGTTTTTTCAGTTTTAACATCAAGTTTTTTTCTCTTTGTCTCGCTGCTATCCAGGGGCGTCATTTAGGGGGGGGGCAGGGGGCAACCGCCCCCCAAGGTTTCCACTGTTATGTGAAAAATAGCTGCAAGCCCCTTGAAAATTCTGTAACTTCTTCCACATGGAGATTTGGGTGCCACTCAAAAAGTGTTAAAAGGAGTTAAAACACAGGTGGGTTAACACACTTTTGAGGGTTAAATTTCAAAAAATTTTCTGGGGGAGGATCCCCAGCCCCCCTCTAAAATTTTACACTTACAAGAAGCTTTTCCGTTCAGGAGCTCCCCAAAGAGTTTGAAAAAGAGATAAAACACTGGTTTAAAGGGGATTTTTTAAAAAAAATTCTGGGGGAGGCTCTTTTGAAACTTTGACGTTTATTTACAACTCTTTTCCCTAGAAAATTATGTGGTTTACAAGAAACTGTTCTCTTTGGATGCAGCCCAAAGGGTCTCAAAATGAGCTAAAACACTACTTAAAAGGCAAATTTTCAAAATTTTCCTTGGAGTTGACGTTGTCAAATTTTGACATTATATGTAATATCATTCAAATACTACTTTTCAATGTTCTAACACTTAACCTATAAATGTGCTCGTTTAGGGGATGCCTTAAAGAGGAAGTTTAGGCACCCCCCCAAAAAAAAGTAAAGTTACAGCGTGATTCAGACCCATTTAAAAAATCCATGCCCCCCAAATAAAAGTTGAAATGACGCCCCTGCTGCTATCGTTTTTTTTTAATTCGCTCGAAGAAACTCATAATAATTTGATTGAATAATTTTTAAAAACTAGTTTCCCAATGAATCGTAAGATTCCCCATTTGTAAAACTGCGATGTTTGCGAATTAAAATTGGTGACTTGCATTATTTTTGAGGAGAAAAACTTATCATAGTTCGAATGCCCTCAAGCATTCAATAAAAACTACGATTTCAGGACAGTAAATTAATTAATCAGATCGTAATCCTTTCTTAAAGATTATTGGACGTTACTTTTCAATCTGTAAAAAACTTTATCACCTTTTATTAAATACTCTTTATTCTTCAGCCATAAAAATTTGCCAGTCAAATTAAACTCGTTCTGTGATCTCTTAATGGTTTTATGTTTCAAATAACGTTTCTTTGAAAGTGTTGTGTTTTTTTTGTGAAGAAATCATTCGCGCAATTTGCTAAAGAATTTCGGATTGTGAATCATTTTTTAAATGATTTTTTTACCTCGAGTAAATTTTCATCTTGAAACATTTTAACTCGTGCATAGGTTAAACAAAATTATGCACAAAAACATATATAACATTAAAATGGGGGAAACCCCGTATACTATACAAATTTAATCATAATTTTAATGCATAAAAAATCCCTCCTAGAATCTAAATCCTTTAACGACGCCAGTCTAACTTTTTATTCCCTCCTAAACTTTCTTAATTTCTGTTAACTAATTGAATCGAAAAACATAAGATAAGACAAAGCCCAATTCATTACAATACCTACAATTCTCTATAAAAAATTACATTCAAAACGTTAACAGACTACCTAAATTTTCTTTTTCTTACAAATACTGAACGATGTTTCAAAAATAGAAAATAAATAAGTTATTAGCAAGAGCCATCCAACATATCTGCCCATAGAAATCCCTCTTCATTTATTTAATAATTCGAATATTAATTTTTTTAAAGTAAAAGTATGGATTTTTAAAATTCTGGACATACAGGGTGTATCTGAAATGGTGCAACAAACTTTCAGGAATGATAGTACTCATCAATACGAACAAGAATCGGTATAGAAAGGGGGTCCCAGACCAAATCCCAGGGAGTTAAAAATGGAGCGACACTCCAAAAAATCATTGAAAAATTCAATTTGTAGAAGAACTACTATTGATAAAAACTTAACTATGGTCTCAAAAATTGTGGTTTAATATGATCTTTAAAATTACCTCAAAAGTCTTCACTTTAAAATTTGTTTTATTGTGAAAAAGTTAAAAAACACAAAAAATGTGAAAAATCTGCCAAAACCTTATTTTGTATTTCGAAATTCTTTCTTTTGATTTGATAATCTGAAAGATCATAGTAGAAAACCCTTAAGTCCAAAGTTTCATATAATACAATCAATATTAAACACTTGAGATCCTGTTAAAGTTTGTTTTTTAGGTGCGCAAGCAGTTTTCTAGAGCTGTTTCCAGAACAGCTGTGTGCGCACCCAAAAAACAAACTTTAACAGGATCTCAAGCGTTTAATATTGATTGTATTTAAGTGAAACTTTGGACTTAAGGGGTTTCAACTATGATCGTTCAGATTATCAAATCAAAAGAAAGGATTTCGAAATACAAAATAAGGTTTTGGTAGAGTTTTTACTTTTTTGTGTTTTTTAACTTTTTTCATAATAAAAAAAATTTTAAAGTGAAGACTTTTGAGATAATTTTAAAGATCATATTAAAACACAAATTTTGAGACCATAATTAAGTTTTTAGCAATAGTAGTTCTTCTACAAATTGAATTTTTCAATGATTTTTTGGGGTGTCGCACCATTTTTAACTCCCTGGGATTTGGTCTGGGACCCCCCTTTCTATACCGATTCTTGTTCGTCTTGATGAGTACTATCATCCCTGAAAGTTTGTTACACCATTTCAGATACACCCTGTATAAAGCTGAATTGGCAAGCAAGGCAAATATATCGACCCAGACATCATTATCGGGAGTAAGGAGGCAGACATGAATATTGTGTTGGACACGTGTTGGATTGAAATAATTTGATCTTTAACTTTTATTTCTATAAAATAAGAAATAGTTAAGTTAGAGTGTTGTATTGGAATTGGTATTTGTCTGGTATTTGGAATTCCTAATCTAAATATAGAATATCGTTTTTAGAACTTATTTAAAACAAATACTTATATTCTTTAGGGTTAGCATGACAATTCGCTTCCTTTCCTTTATTTTAGATAGTATTAAGCTAAATACCTTTTCAACATCTGATTTATATAAGATTATTTTATTCTTTGATACAAAATCATACTGCTTATTAAAATATTAATATGATAAACTTTTTAGTTTTGGAACAGAGTCAAACATTATTTTCCTAAAATAAAAATATAGGAGGCCCTTTTTTTATGATTTTAAAGGTTTATATGCATATTGCATATGCATTGAATATTTAGAATTTTAAGAGATGCTGCAATTCTCCATTGGTAAACGAATTTTGGCCATTCATGACTAAAATTGGACGAGTCTTGAACGTTTGTGCTGCTTGGATCATTTTATATATCACATCAATCGATCTACAAATTAAACTATTTATCTACTGCTTAACCAACGATAGTAAAAGAGTCACGTGATTTTGACAGACTCGGAGGGGAGAAAGGAAGAAGCTGAGGGGCAGTTGATCGAAAGAGGAAGTGATATTTACTCCCCCTCTATAAACATAAAAAAATCAGTATATTTTAAATAAAATAAAAATATAACAAAGTAAAAAGTCACGCGACCCTTTTGATATCGTTGGCTAAGCAGTACCACGCTAAGAAAATTCTCCACATCCACTTTACTACAAACACCAAAATACGACCCACTAAAATCAGCCAGTCTTATAAAAAAGAGTTCCTACTTAGGAATTCGACCCCATTAGCGAATCTGAATCGGTAATTGGGTATTGAAATTCCTTCGACGATTTAGAAAAAAATCCCTTTTTAGACAAGTCGTTAAGTTTACAAGAAAATTAACGCACAAAAAAAACTCTCCCCTCTCTCTTAACATCTAAATATCCCTAAAAAAATTCCTACCGGCTTATCACGCACCACACTTTAAAGTTTTTTTTTCCTCTGTTCTTTTTTTTTCAGATAAAAAGGGGTCTTAATTCCTTGGGTAAATCGAGCGACAGAAGGTTGCAATCCATCCTGCCATGGAGAGGGAACGCGTCTGCATAAATTTCGTGTTTTATGCATGCCGAAGGCTAATGCCCTGTGGGCTAACTTCGGTGTAATAGTGATGGCTCTAAATTGGCTTACCATCAGTCTCTGTGGAGATGTGGCGTCACATGCGCTGTCAATGTTGCTCGCATTATCATATTTAACGAAGAGATAGTGTAGGGGAGGGGTCGCACGTTCGCGAATGTTGTGGTATCATCGCTAGTGTGAGGAATGTTGTTCGATTGTGCTTTGTAGTTACTTTGAAATAGGGGTTCCAAATGAACATGCACAAATTAGGAGGAGGCAGTGGATCATGTATGTCTGTATGTATGTGAGAGAGAGAGCAAATCAAATTTTAACACATTAAATCAATCATAAGAACTGTTTTAATACTCTGTTAAAATGCTGAAAGGAGAACTTCTCCTCTCTTTCCCCAAGCAGCACAAACGTTCGAGATTCATCCAATATTCTTCACGTATGGGCTAATTTCGTTTACTTCTAGTGGCAGTTACGTAAACTTAACATATTTGGTATGAGCTGTGCTACTATGGCGGTTAGGTTTAGCGTTGAAAGAATATCTATGTATGCCCCAAGTAATGAAGTAGTAAAATAAAATTTAACTTCTTCGTAAAATTTGGTTTAAAAGTTTTAAAAGTATGTGACAGTGTGACATTACAAAATGGAAGGGTGTCACTTGTGACATCATGGACAGAGTGGTTTGATATCCCTTAAAATGACTGACTACTAAACTTCAAATTAGCTTTGCTCAAATTTTTTTCCACCAGTTTTTGTCACTCTTTTAAAAGTTGTTGGCTTATTTTTATGAAACAAATCAACATTTTTATAGGTTTCAATGGAAGATCACTAGCAGGTTTCAATGGATGGAAGATCTCTCTAGGAAGTCAACTCTTTAGAGATGAATTATGCAGCTATTCAAACAAATTTTACTTCAAATAATATGTAAAAATCCAATCTATATGATAATATATATTCCAAATGGAATTGTTTTATTATTTATATTCAAAACCAAAACGATATATTAACTTAATAAACTGATCATTTAAAAAAAACAGGGAAGTTTTTAAAATTCTTAATGTCATTTCTGATCTATTTAAATTTCTTTTAAAATAGTACCTAGCTATTAAAGAAAGACTGACAAACAGTATTTGTGATTTACTGCAATAAAATTAAACTAATTAAAACGTTTTTTTGCATAATAATATTGCTATAACATGGTTTTTTATTTTTACACTTGAAGCTAGATTCGATTGCTTTAAGATATTTAAATTGATTACATGGAAATATTAAATTTTTGATATTTCTCACACAGAGATTTTTTATTTATTTTGGATGATAATTATTTGGACATCAATTGCAAATCTTCCCATTTTGTTCGCTTCAATGTTAGAACTTTTTCAATGAACGTTATAGTGAACTAAATCGTTAAGTAACTCTTTGACTAAGCGCGCACTAGAGACTTCTGTCGCCGGCGACTGTAACACTAAGTCACTCGAGAGCTATGTATTTCTATGGAGATATTCTTGGCAATGGGCCAAGTGTCTCGTCGCCTATGCGCGCGCTCTAGCTTCTTGCAATAGCAAGGGTGGTAATTTTGTCTCTGTCGCCGTGACAAAAGTATCTAGAGCGCACTTAGCCTTTAAGTACAACAGATGTGTTTGAAAAGGAAATGCATGGAGTATAGCCTTTATTTACAATAAACCATGCACAACTTAAATTAGGCATTATAATTAAGATGCCTTTCGCAAAACCAATAAAAACAATTTAGTCGGGGCTTCTAAGGAATTTATTCTCAAACTAACATTACTTTGCTGGTTAAAAGCGTATTTGCATTGCAGAAACTTATTGTTTCTGAATGCTAAACTGCATGAATTATTCATGTACTACCTACGAATATTTTCTTAAGTAAATATAAAATTATTTTCTTGACAAGGATGAGGTAACAGAAAGAAAAGTTGCTATTTTTGCGAGAGTAGGAAAATTTTCTTAAAACAATTGAAGAAATTCATTGTGAAATTATTTCTTATAGTTAATATAATGGGGGTATTAACCCACATAGTATTATCTAATTATAATGTAGTACTATAAAAAGGCTGTAAAAGTATGTACTTGTGGCGACAATACTTCAACTTCTTCGCCGTCTGATCTTGACGGGAACTGTGACGGTGCGAGCATATAAATAGTGACGTAGCGCTAGGCATTTTCTGTTTTTGTACTGAGTATTCTGTTGCTTGTATTTTCGATTGGTGTGTTATTAAATCTATGTCTAAATTCTTGGTGTCTTCGATGATTCACAAAACCACCAAAGTGGTGACTTGGGAATGATTCGTTCACGCTCTTTCCTTCTCATCGGTTGATATCGGCCGTGTTTTCAGAGTCAATTTTTCTCGGATCAGGGATTGTTTTGGCTCCTGCGATTTGATCCTTTTTGCATTTTACTCCCATTTACTGGGTATTGTCTGGATTTTGGCGATTGCGCTGGGCCGCCTAGTAAACACCTTGCATCGAACTTTTTGTCTCATTTATACTGTGCTCATCGAGAGAACTTTTGGGTATGTCTGAGAGCGATCTCAAACCTGATGAGGCTACGCCTCTACATGGCAATCAAATATCTTATGTGGGAGTAAAACCACCCCCCTTTTGGAAGACTGACCCTTCCCTATGGTTTCTTCGTTTGGAGGCCCAGTTTTCTTTGGCTAAGATAACATCAGAAACTACCAAATTTAATCATGTTGTGGCAGCTATTGAAGCTGACGTACTTACCTCGGTAAGCGACTTAGTGGTAAACCCTCCAGCTGAAAAACCCTATCAGGTCCTAAAACAAAGGCTTATAGAGTCCCACTCTGAGAGTATGGAATCCCGCTTTCGCGCATTGGTACAGGGTGTGGATATGGGTGACAATCGCCCTTCCCAACTTTTGACCCGTATGCGGGCCCTCGCTGGTAGTGAGGTTGGAGAATCCCTCTTAAAATCTCTATGGCTCGCTCGGCTTCCGCCAACCACCCGCAGTGTAGTTGGCGCCTTGAGTGACGCTTTACCACAACTCGCTACAGTCGCCGATAAGCTCCACGACCTGGGGGGCACCCCAGAGATAAATGCAGCTAGCACATCGACCTCTCTGCCAAGTTCTTCTTTAGAGACCCAAATCGCCCTCCTAACTCAACAAGTTAGTAAGCTAACTGCAAGGGTAAATGAACGCGACAGATCACCTGAGGCCCGAGGGCAGCGAGAGAGAAGTGGGTCTCGGGGTAGATTCAGGGAACCTGCCAATAACATGTGCTTCTACCATACTAATTTTGGGGATAGGGCTAGAAAATGCGTTCCTCCATGCGAGTACCGGAGTCAGGAAAACTAGAGCGGCGATCGCAATCCGGCCAAACTTGCGATCGCCACGTCGATAGAATACTTTTGGCTGACCCTTCTTCCGGATTAAAATTTTTGATAGACACGGGTGCTGACATTTCGGTCATCCCTGCCAGCACTTCCCTACAATCTACTGTAGATACGGGTCTGGTGTTGTATGCCGCCAACGGCACCAAGATCCCGACTTTTGGATCCAAGCGTCTTACTCTCGATTTTGGCTTGCGACGAAATTTTACTTGGTCATTTGTGGTAGCCGGAGTTCGCCACCCAATTATAGGTATGGATTTTTTAAAGAAATATAACCTTTTAGTAGATGCTAAAAATAATAGCATTATTGACTCAGACACTCTCTTGTCTTCCCGTGGTGAGGTAACTAGAGTTCTACCAGGAAGTAGCTCCCTTAGCGTCCTACTTGGTCCTACAAAGTTCGATAGAATATTGAGTCTATACCCCGAACTGACCAATCCATCTTATGTTCCTAAAGTTGACCGAGATTTCACTGTATTTCATTATATTGAAACTAAGGGCCCCCCTGTATTTTCAAGACCTCGACGTCTGTCCCCGGAGCTTTTGGAAGCCGCTCGAAAAGAATTCGAATTTCTATTGGCCCAGGGTATAGTACGCCCATCTAAGAGATCATGGGCAAGCCCTTTGCACATGGTGCAGAAGACAAATGGTAGCTGGCGCCCGTGCGGGGATTATCGTCGTTTAAATGCCGTTACGGTCCCCGATAGGTATCCAGTACCCCATATTCAAGATTGTACTCAGGCTTTCCACCAAAAGAAGGTATTTACCACGTTAGATTTGGCCAAGGCCTACCATCAGATACCGGTGAACCCCGATGATATCCCCAAAACGGCAATAACCACCCCTTTTGGATTGTATGAGTTCGTGTTCACACCTTTTGGTTTGAGAAATGCCGGCCAAACTTGTCAACGGTTCATACACCAGGTTTTAAACGGCTTAGATTTTTGTATTCCCTATTTGGACGATATTCTCGTGGCATCCGAAAACGAGGAGGATCATGAAATTCATTTGAAACAAGTTTTCGATAGGTTAAAAAGCCATGGGTTAAAGCTAAACCCAGCAAAATGCGTACTGGGAAGTCGAGAGGTTTCTTTCTTGGGTTGTTTAATCACTTCCTCTGGCGTTAAACCCCTTCCCGAGAAAACTAGAGTCGTAGCGGAATACCCCAGGCCTAGGACAATTTCTGAACTTAGACGGTTTTTGGCAATGTTAATCTTTTACAGGAGATTTATTCCCAGGGCAGCAGAGACTCAGGCCCCTTTGCACGAGCTTCTAAGGGATTCCAAGAAAAATGATCAGCGACCGGTGTTGTGGAACGAGACTCTGCTGAGAGCATTTCAAAAATGTAAAAGTGATCTCGCAGACTCGGCAACGCTTGCTTATCACGCCCCACACCAACAGCTATCTTTGAGTGTAGATGCTTCAAATTTAGCCATAGGAGCCGTGTTAAATGTGTTGGACGAAACCAGTCTGCGTCCCCTTGGATTTTATTCCCGTAAACTCAGCCAAACAGAATGTAATTATAGTACATACGACAGAGAGTTGTTGGCAATCTATTCGTCGGTTAAGTATTTTAGGCATGTGCTTCAGGGTAGACAATTTGTAATATACACCGATCACCGCCCATTAACATTCGCGTTCTCAAAGAGGTCCGATTCAGGTTCACCAAGACAGCTCAGGCAGTTAGATTTTGTTTCGCAGTTTAGCACCGATATTCGGAACGTTGCTGGGGCCAATAATGTCGTTGCTGATACCTTGTCGAGGATAAATAGTATTGATACCACATCTCCGGATTTTGCTTCATTGATGGCGGAGGAGCAGAGTAAGGACACTGAATTGTCTGATTTGCTGGCTATGTCTGATATTTCCATGAAACTTCGGCAGGTGGAGGTTAGCCCGGGTGTTCAGCTATACTGCGACGTCGGCGGCACCAGAACGCGACCATACGTTCCCCAGAGGTTTCGTTTTACGATTTTCAAGGACTTGCATGGGTTGTCCCATCCTGGCGTGAAGTCCTCCCGCAGGCTCATCCAGGATAGGTTTGTGTGGCCAAGGATGGCTAGGGACATCTCTCAGTGGGCACGATCGTGTATCAGTTGCCAGAAATCAAAAATCCAGCGACATACAAACAGCGCTCTTCAGCAGTTTCCTCCAGTTTCTCAGAGGTTTGAGCACGTACATATGGATTTGGTTGGCCCCCTCTCCCCGTCAGAGGGTTACACATACCTGGTTACTCTAACAGATAGGTTTACTCGATGGCCAGAGGCCATACCCGTGTCAAATATAACCGCTGATACGGTCACTCGTGCATTTGTGACAAACTGGATTGCAAGATTTGGCGTGCCAAAGACATTGACGACCGATCAAGGTCGTCAATTTGAATCGCGCTTATTTTCTAGTCTTAACAGGATTTTTGGCATTCAACGTATTCGTACATCCCCTTACCATCCCTCAAGTAACGGCTTAATAGAGCGTTTTCACCGCACCCTAAAACAGGCTTTGAAGTGCCACAATCGGTTGCGTTGGACAGAGACTCTTCCGATTGTACTTTTGGGCCTGCGAGCAACATTTAAGGAGGACCTGGGTGGCACCTGTGCCGAAATGCTCTACGGTACTACTCTCACTCTGCCAGGAGAATTTTTGGTGCCTTCGGGTCCTGACAAGCTGTCCCAGGTGGATCCTTCGGATTTTCTTCAGCATCTGCGTGACGCTATGAGGGCACTGGCACCGACCCCCACATCGGCTCATGGCAGGGAATCGTACTTTGTACATCCATCATTGGATGTGTGTTCACATGTTTTCATACGTAACGATATGGTGAAGGCCCCGTTGACGCGGCCGTATAATGGACCATTTCCTGTGAGGGGAAGATCTGGGAAGAACTTCACTGTTCTTGTGAACGGTAGGGATAAAGTTGTCAGTATTGACCGATTAAAGCCAGCATTCTTTTCCCGGGAACAGCCTTTTTGTCCAGGAACAGTTCATTCGGCTCGCCCGCCATCCCCTGCTGCCAGTTACCGAGGTCACCTGTCATCCCCTGCTGCCAGTTCCCGAGGTCGCCCGCCATCTTCCGCTGCCGGATCCCGAGGTCGCTCACCGTCACCCTCTGCCAGTCCCCGAGGCCGCCCGCCATCTCCCGCTGCCGGATCCCGAGGTCGCCCGCCGTCGCCCTCTGCCAGTCCCCGAGGCCGCCCGCCATCTCCCGCTGCCGGATCCCGAGGTCGCCCGCCGTCGCCCTCTGCCAGTCCCCGAGGCCGCCCTCCATCTCCCACTGCCGGATCCCGAGGTCGCCCACCGTCGCCCTCTGCCAGTTCCCGAGGCCGCCCGCCATCTCCCACTGCCGGATCCCGAGGTCGCCCACCGTCGCCCTCTGCCAGTTCCCGAGGCCGCCCGCCATCTCCCACTGCCGGATCCCGAGGTCGCCCACCGTCGCCCTCTGCCAGTTCCCGAGGCCGCCCGCCATCTCCCACTGCCGGATCCCGAGGTCGCCCACCGTCGCCCTCTGCCAGTTCCCGAGGCCGCCCGCCATCTCCCGCTGCCGGACGAGGTCGCCCGCCGTCGCCCGCTTCCGGTTCCCAGGGTCGCCCGCCGTCTCCCGCTGCATCCATTCATCCGATGATAACCCGTGCGAGTCGACGAGTCAGATTTTCGCCAGGTTTGGACATAGTGACCCTTTCAGTGCCCATGGCACTTGGGGGGGAGCACTGTGGCGACAATACTTCAACTTCTTCGCCGTCTGATCTTGACGGGAACTGTGACGGTGCGAGCATATAAATAGTGACGTAGCGCTAGGCATTTTCTGTTTTTGTACTGAGTATTCTGTTGCTTGTATTTTCGATTGGTGTGTTATTAAATCTATGTCTAAATTCTTGGTGTCTTCGATGATTCACAAAACCACCAAATACTATTTTACAATAAGGGTGATTTTTTTATAATTTACTTAGATTTTTTTTCATTCAACATACAATTTTTTTTTATTTCTAGTCGCTATGAATTTTTTCAAATTATTTTAATTATTCTTTATAGTTTAAATAGAAAAATAGCCTCGAAATTATTATCAATCCTTGTAAATAATTTGTGTTAGGATATTTCCAAATTAGTTACCAAATTTAATTATTTAACTTCTTGCATTACACTACATGCTTAAATATTCAGATTCATTATTTTATATTTCATAAAAATTTTCTTTTACTAGCATTTTATATTATATCACTCAAAAAATTTCAAGGGAGTGTAGAAGTAATGTACAATTTTTCAAATTTTCGGTTTAGTTACATTTTATACTTATCTCAAAAAATTTCAAGGGATCTTTAAATCTAGGGTAAATATATTTTGTTTTTTCTAGAATAGTACGACAGTAATACACTACCATTCAGTGAATAGTTTTCATAAAAAATTATTTTGAATTAAAAATACCTAGATAACTTATTAATTAAAAAATTTTCAAACGTTTCTTGAAAAAAAAATTGGTCGACATTTTTACTAATCACTATGTTGGTTTTTTTAATCTATAAGATAGGTCATTGTACAGTTTAAAAATGTAAGACTATGAGGTAGTAGTTGAAATTGAAGGTAAGAGAAAATTCAAACTTATATGTTTTTACTCATGTTTAAGTTCTTTAAATACTTTTATCACCGGAAAAATTAAGGTAACAAGTACTTAAGTCTTTACTTGAAAATTTTGCTACAGTTCCCATACCCAGCATTATATTCATTTCATTCCTGAACAACATATGCAGTTCAATGTAAAACAAATTAAAATAATGTATGTTATAGTTAATGTCCAAAATTCGGTAATGTTCAGAAAAACTAAGGTAAAATTAGAATTACCAAAAGTAATGTACAAAATATGTCATACTTTACCTAGGTATTCCGAACATTACCAGATTAGGAACATGAACTGTAACATATATAACCCGTGTTTTCAATCTTTCTTCTCGACTACCCAAACAATAATTACTCCCTTCAGCTCTGAATACGCAGCTACGGAAAACGAATTACTCAAAAAGGAAAACAAAAGAACCCAATTTCGCGTCGTCCAAGCAAACACACACTAAGCACAAATTGGGAAGGGAAGAGATTGTTCTATCCAGGGAGAAGAAGAACCCCCACAGAAAGATACCTCCGAATAGATGTCCTCGGTTATTGGACGAGCAAGTCCCATCAGTCCCGTAATCAGGGTGAGGATGGGATGTATGGTGGGTCCATTGGAAGGGAGGGCCAATCTGATGGCGGACGCCCAATTAAATCCCACTGTGTCAGTTTGTGGCGAATTGTGAGGGGATGGAATCAAATCGAGTAGCTGTGAAGAATGTGGGAGTTGTATTTTTGTGGAAGCATAACAGAGTGAAACGTTTGAAATTGAGATACTTATGCATATATGTGCTTAAGTGTATGGGGTTAATCGAATGGTTTAGTTTTGAAAGTAATATTGATACATTTACTCGGTGATGGAGTAATGAAAGTTAGTTATTTACACCCGTGTTCAAAAATTAAGGGCAATAATAAATTAAAGGCAATTTATAAATCCTGTAATGCAGTTTTCAGGATCTCCAGACAGAAGTCGAAACAAACACATATGAGAGCTTCAAAAAATATGGTTTACATACCAACAAAGGAGCTAAAATTTGCTTAGAGTTAAGAGGAAGTGTTACTTAATATTGTCTAGGTACTGGACTAAAATTGAATACCTTCAATGTATCTTCAGTGTAAGAAAACAATTTGTGAATAGTAATACCAAAAGGGGTCTGGGGGTCCTCCCCCATGAATGTTTGGAAATTTGACTCTAAAAAACAGGGTCTTAACTCGATTTGGTACACTTATAGTCAGAATTCCAGAGGGGACTCGGGCCTCCTCGCCCCCGCCCTTATTCATGGTGCCCCAAAAAAGACTGACACATTTTAAAAATCAATAACTATTAACTAAAAATGATAAAATACGCGGTTTGTTGCATTCTACACCTAAGACTTCCAGGAGTAAGATGTAATAAACCGCGTATTTTTATCTTTTTTAGTTTTTGAGTTATTAGTTATTGAATATTATAATGTGTCAGTCTTTTTTGAGACACCCTTGTATAAGCCCCTGGCAGTTGATTTTGTTCAAATAACAAACAAATATATATTCAGTTAAAAAAGAAACTTGATAAAACTACATCACATCTTCCTATTCCATCACAAAACCAACCACATTGACTCAACTCCCAACAAAACAAAGCCGAAACAAACAAACAATAAAGGCAGCTCCATACGTCTTCCATCCCTCCAATAAAAAAACACTCCCACACCCCTCAATCACAGGGCAAAAACCTGATGTACTCACCTAATCGAAACAGATCCATCAAACTTAAATCCATTCACTCGCAAGAAAACGATCAATCATCCCAAGTTAAGGGCGACGAGAAAGAAAATAAAGACGGAGCAAAAAGAAAGAATCCATAGACTTAGATGATCGGTTAGTCTAATTAAGCATCAGATTTCCGACCGTTGGGATTATATGAGTTAGTGAGGTTCTTTTTTTATGGTGTTTCGGTGATCTTTAGCGGAGATTTTCGTCTTGGGTTGGGGGCTTAAGGTGTCCTTTGAGGTATAGGGAGATTGGGGTAAAGATCGTTTGGGATGAGGGGAATGACGTAGTAAAATTGACAGAATGTAGATCTAGGTGAAATTTTGAGTAAGTTTTTCACTAAAGGCCCATTTTCAGAGAGCAGTTATTTGTGACTTCGTTCAAGGAGTTTTTATGTTACTCCAAATTTTTAATATATTTCTTAATAGGTAATATAAATTTTTGTAATATAAAGGAACCGCCGACTACATCAGAAGGATCATAACAAAAGTCATCAGCTTAACACGTAGTCATTTGGTTAATATTAACTTTTATTTTTACCACCATGAGCATAACACAAAACAGACATCACACAATTAACATGAAGAGGAACTAACTACTGTCGAACCAACGATAGTAAAAGGGTCATGTGATTTTGACATACTCGGAGGGGAGAAAGGAAGAAGATGAGGGGCAGTTGAAGCGGCAGAGGAAGATACATTTACTCCCTCTAGCCCAGTGTTTCCCAACCTTTTCCGGTCCATGCCCCACCAAAGCCTTTCTAAATTTTCCATGCCCCCCCGGTCTCAG
Organism: Tetragnatha versicolor; assembly: GCA_024610705.1. Taxonomy (NCBI): domain Eukaryota; kingdom Metazoa; phylum Arthropoda; class Arachnida; order Araneae; family Tetragnathidae; genus Tetragnatha; species Tetragnatha versicolor. The sequence continues at coordinate 6,416,726 of JANDEH010000011.1, read as the reverse complement.
TGGCATATATAGAAATATATTTTGAGAGGGAGTCATAATTATTTCTTATCTTAGCCCCTCCCTCCTATGTATATTTTTATTAAGTCTAATGAAGCTTTTTAGAACATTTTTAAGTAGAATTTGCATGCTAAAGAACTAATTAAAGTTATAAGTAATTAAGTTCTAAGTACCAAGGGGGGTCTGGGGGTCCTCCTCCAGCAAATTTTCGGAAATTTGGCTCTAGGAAACAGGTTTTTAACTAGTTCGGTACCCCTAGTTGGATTAAATTTTGGATATAAATTTTTAGGTAAGATTTGCATTTTGATGAACCTAATGTAAAAAAGTTTCAAATATAAGCGTTCTAAAAACAAAGAGATCTTGGGTCATCCCCCAGAAAAGGTTTGGAAATTAAGACTCTAAAAACAGGGTTTCAACTTGGTTTTGATACATATATACTAGTCCAGATTTCAGACATACATTCTCAGATAGGATAATAGGATCAGATTTTGATAAACTTCTTTTCAAAAAGTTTTTTTTTAATTTTCCCCCTGGGTTTGGACCCACCTGGGGGCAATTTGGTTGAAAATTTTCAAATTGCCCCCCTACAAAATGGTATTGCCCCCCGGTGGGGCGTGCGCCCCACGTTGGGAAACACTGCTCTAGCCTTAGTTATACCCCCTATATACATAAAAAATCAGTATATTTTAAATAAAATAAAAAGAACTGGAGCAAAAAATCACGTGACCCTTTTACTATCGTTGGTTCAACAGTATACTCTGTTCATTTAGAATTGGTGCCTGAGACTAAAGTTACTACTATAATTATCATCGAAAATTGTTTCTTGTGCATTAATAAGGCAGCTGAAACAGAGGTAGTTAAAATACTGTAAAAAAGCCGGTCCCTAAAGTTGTGTGATGAGCGTTATTAGGCGTTTTGAGCCTTTTTGATCCTGTTTCAGGCGCCAATTCTAAATGAACAGACTATACTAACCGATCATCAGTGAGCCCAGAAAAATCCCCGGCTCCCGGGCATAAAATTCCCTATAAGGATTATTCCCAAACATACGGAGTAGAAAATTACATGTAAGACGATAAGATTTTATGTCGTCTCCTACAGGAGAGAAAGACACTATGTCACTTTTGGAGAATCTTTTAAAAGTGGTAAAACGACGCCAAGAAACAAGTGAATTCCTAAAATCTCGTGAAGTTGAAAAGGATGAATGTGTTGGTGAAATTGCATGGTTAAAAAGAAAGAGGTTGTATATGCAGCCAAATTTGGCGTGGCCTCGTACAGAGTAGTTTAGTGTGAAGTGACTTAGTGCCTATCTCCTGCTTTTCTTCCCCATATTGATTTATGATGAATCCATTAGATTGACCCTTTTAGTCCATAGGATTCAATTATAATCTCGGACGGTTTAGACCTGAAAGGGTTAATATAATTGTTTTATTAAATTATATCCAAAAGTTATCTTTAAGTTCCTAAATAGAAACGGTTAATTTTCAAATAAAACTGGGTCGTCGTACTCAAAAAACTTAACGAATTAGCCATTTCCTCAATATGATCAAGGGACATTTATCTTTAAACGTCTTTGACTTTATTCATTTAGAAACATGCTTCATGTTAATCAAAACGTCCTGTTTCCAAAAAAGAATGTTCTACTAAGTAAGAAATTTTTTTCACTGTGTTGAGACATCACAAGATTTCATAGAACTGGGCAAGCAGGAAACCAACAATTTATCCACTTGTGTTTGTGAAAGAACTCAAAGCACATGTTTTTAATTGTAACACATTTTGATCCATTTACTCAATGTTTTTAAGTTTCCTTTTACATTATCTCTTTGTAAAACTGGATTAGCCTTATAGGATCCATCCTTTTTTGAAAGCAATAAGCTATTTAACTTTGTTAAATGGAGATCCTGAATCCTACATAATTATCTAGCAGTTATTTTAGGTTGCGTTTGGTTGAAGTTACTAGATTTACAGGAAAATGGTTTTTAAGGATAATTTAACTCCAATAATTTTAGTGGATATCAACTTAAACTCAAACAAAAATAATCAGGTACAAGAATTCATTGAAGTTATTCCACGTAATTAAATTGATAATATCTCTATTCTAAAAAAAGTTTTTGTAAATGGTTTCCAGAGAAAGGCTTTTTAATTACTGATCCGTATAACATGTTTCTCTCTATTCTAAAAAAAAGTTTTTGTAAATGGTTTCCAAAGAAAGTATTTTTAATTACTGATCCGTATAACATGTTTTTGGTATCAAACTGTTCGGATTGTTTTGAGGATGTGCAATAAGCCTTTAGAATTTCAAAAAAAATTCTCAATTCTAAAATATTTATATTTTTCTGGATTACGTATAAGGTTGCAGTTAACAGCAAAAAACTGTCGTACAATTTATTATACCTCCAATCACAATGACCAACCGACGCTATTCATTAATGATGAAAATAATTCCTTTCACGCTTTAAAAATGCGCTTCAAAATATGTATATCTAAATAAAATATTTTTAAAAGACTGATAAGAGTTTTCCAGAAACTCACAGATATACTATTTAAGTATAGAATTTCACACACCAAAATCAATTGTTTGTAAACATTGAGTGTAATGTAGGTTTTGTCTCTTATTATTTTCAATAACTTAAATTGTATTGTTTAAAAAGTCTGTTTTAAAACAAAAACTTGAATGATAAAACACTAGACATTTTGACGAGTTACTAGGTACTATATTACATTTAACAGATTCATTGTTGATCTTTTTTTGTAAATATTGAATAACAATTAATAGTTACGAGCAGACTTGATGGCTATTTTCAAGGAAAACGTGTTTGTTAATTTATTGATAATTTACAACCGATAAATATTCTAACTTACAAGAGAGTGTGCTTTTGGAAAGTTGGTTGATGTTTCTTCTACTAATTGTTTAACGAATGTTTTATAAATAAATAATTTTAGTGAGCAGGGTTTTGTGGGGATTGCGAAGTTGCAGCAGTTAACGGGGGTAGGGAAGCGATAGCGAGCAGGGGGTGGTAACTCCCTAGTAATTAAAATATTTCTTTTAGGATTTTTTCTATCAAAATACTAAGCATTTCAAATAAGCAATTAATTATGTAACAGAAATTTAGTACGTGCAATTTAAGGGATGTTGAATATTTTAATTTATGAAATAGCATGTATTTATAAGTTAATACTGCAGCTTTACTTTTATATTTCATATTAATTAGAAACAAATTGGTGTTGTATTCTAAATATAATATATTTTAATGAAATAAATGGTTCTATACAGATCTTGGTTTTCTTTAGATGTTATAACTTTTTGCTTTAGAAATTACTAAACGCGGGGTTATTCTTTTCAATGGTGTAAAGGCTAAAATTTATGGTCAACATTTTATTACTAAAATGAAATCAGAAATTTTTGTAACGATTTTCTTGATTACATTTTAAATTCAAATGTTTTATGAATAAAAACTGGCAAAACTTGATTAGTTTGCTTACCAAGAATATCAACGTAACTTTTTAATCTGGAGTTGCTAGAAGTTCCTCTGTAAACTTTTTGATCTCTAAGAAATATTTTTATTCCTCTTTTAGAATTCGAGTAGAATAATTTCAGAAAGCGAGAGAATTCTTTGAACGGCAAGAAAATCAAGGACGTTTTTTTTTTCAAAATTAAAGATAATAATATTTAAGTTTTAAAATAAACTCAACAGTATTTTCATGGATCCTTTCAAAGCAATTTGTTTTTCTAAAAAACTATAGGTTTTAAGTAACCTTTACAGTAAGCTGTGGTACTTTAAGTTCATATATTTTTGTTAAACTAAAATTTTTAACAAAACAATCTTTTAAAGAAAAATATCAAGAGGACTAAAATTTGAAAAATAGATACGTGATTAAAATGTGAATTAACGTTGCATTTTCAAATTTATTTGTATTCTTTGTAAAAAAATTACTACTTTCAATGAATGTTTAAGACAGCAATAGGTATAAGAAATAATGTTTAAGTCAGAGCTTCTATTTTAAAATTGTCTCGTCTCTTTTTCTCCCTGTATCATTTAATATTTATTAGTTCCACATCATTGATGTGTAATACTTTATAATGTTTACATTTGTTAGAGAAATCTTCTTGTTATTTATGTTATCTGTTTGTGACCTCCCAACAACTTGAATGATCAGTTCAACCTTAAAAAGGATTCCATTGTGACAATTTTTAAAACATTTTTTTACAATATGTACTGACAAAATGAAAAATTTATCATTTGAAAAGTTTTTATTGTTTTTCACTTAATTTAAAATTATTTAAAAATTTTAGTTAAACAATTATTCCAGAAGATCCTGTAAATTTATTTAGCTTTAAGGGCATTTTCCCAATTTTTTACCAACATTATTCAAAACAGCCATTATTGTACTCTGCATCATTTAAAAAAGAACACGTATAAAAATGAAATACGCGTAAACCCTTTCATCAAGTTAGTGTATTCATATTAAAATTTCATAAACTGATATCAGATGAAAATTTGAAAATAGCAACTTTCAAAGTATCAAAACTTTCTTTATAATGAATGATAAAACGGTTTGAGAAACGTTAATTCCAAATTGATTTTAATTTATCTTATATTTAAAAAGAATAAAATTTTACAATTGTTCAAATTCTGATTCCCCAAAAGACTGAAAATATAACCTAGTTCTACGCATACGAAAAACCCAAAACATAATCAATATCAAAAGAACTACATCTTTTATCTGCTCTAAACTTAACGCATCCTCAACCAGTGCAAAGATTAATGCAACACAAGTTAACTCACCCGAGTTGGTATTACGACACTATCTCAAACAGGTAGCAAAAGCGTTGCAATTACTCAACAGTTGACATCTAATAATGACTCTACTAGGCAAATATCCGGACACTCAAGCTGTGTCCCTCTCCTATCAGCGGCCATGCTTTGGAAGTTATACTACACTGCTATGGTATACATACAACTTGGGATACTCAAAGGGATACCTGTTAATAGCTGACATTTTGAAGGGAATGTGAAATCAATCTTCGTATTTTCAGACATGCTGTGAATTAATTCACTAGGGCGCAATAATTAATCTAAGTTAGACATATGAAACTAATCTATTATTCTTATACGAAATTGTTTAAGAACTTTCATTTAAAAAATAACTTGATTTAAAAGAATAAATATTTAAAAAAAATTGTTGTTTATAGTTGTTAAGTTTTCAAGATATTTACTATAAAGGTTAACGAAACATTAAAGTCAGCGTCATTTAGAGTTGAAGTGCGTGTTCCATAGATTCCTGTTTTTAGAAAGTCTTGTTTTGAAAGTTTCATAAAATCCTTTCGTAAACAGGTATTTCTTAAAATTCAAAGATTTAATCTGTTTATTTTAATGTTGTTTATTGTGATATTAGTATTTATATTTAAAAGATTAAATCTTCAGAAGTTGAGAATCCTTAGACATAAGAGCATTTAAAAATGTTTAATTATTTTCTAGTTACTATCAAATTTAAGTAGAATAACTTTACAGACTTTATTTGTTAGTCAAAAGGCAGTATTTAACGAAGTATTATTGGCCCTACCAGGAATATAAATTCAAACGAATGCAAGCAATAAAAATATTGGTAATGGGCAATACCATCATTTTTTGAAAACAGAAAAAATGCATTTTTCCAGTAAAGGAAATGTATCTAAATCCAAAAACCCACATGAAAAGTTTCAAAAAAATTTTGCTAATTAATTATTTAAAATTAAAATCGCCAAGCCCTTTGTCTTTGTTTAGGGTAAAAGTACGTCACAACTGACTCATACAGTTGTGACTCATACACAACTGACCAACAATGACTTTGATTTGTTTAAACAATTAAAGCATTTTATTTGATTTTCCGGGATAGATGGCCGTGTTTGAATGGAATCTCCAAACGTTTCGCTCTCAGCTTCGGAGAGCATCCTCAGTGGCAAAAAATCAACTGATAAAAATTGAAAATAAAAACAAATACCAAACAATTACAGCGTGAATGCTAACGTGGAATGAAAATGAGATCAGATACTAATACTATTGTTGTGCTGGCTTTATCCCGCATTTCTTAAGTGCCGGGTGCCAGACGCTCGGAATGGAAACACCCTCCTCTTTTCTATTGAAGTTATTCTTGTGTTTGAAAATTTCTATTGCTCTATTGCTAATTGTAGAAGCAATAGAAATTTTCAAACACAAGAATAATTTCAATAGAAAAGAGGAGGGTGTTTCCATTCCGAGCGTCTGGCACCCGGCACTTAAGAAATGCGGGATAAAGCCAGCACAACAATAGTATTAGTATCTGATCTCATTTTCATTCCACGTTAGCATTCACGCTGTAATTGTTTGGTATTTGTTTTTATTTTCAATTTTTATCAGTTGATATTTGCCACTGAGGATGCTCTCCGAAGCTGAGAGCGAAACGTTTGGAGATTCCATTCAAACACGGCCATCTATCCCGGAAAATCAAATAAATTGCTCTTTAGGCCGTGGAAGTTTTCATCAATTTAAATTAAAGCATTGTTTAAAATCAATGTATAGGGTAAAAGTACGTCACATTGGGAAATTGGACGATTTAACGCCCTTTGTCGAACTTTGAAATTACATAAAAAATAAATAATCATCGTAATTAAAAAAATTTTGCGCGTATATTCCGCTCTAGGGTACCTCTATCGAATAAAAAAATAAAAAATAAATAGTGGTATTGCCCATTATTTTCATAAAAAATTAACCTAAGATCTTAATCCTTCAAATTAAACTTTAAAGCATTTATAATTGATATTTCTAAAATTAAGTACCCAATAATTAATATAATACCTACTACTTTTAATAATCTTTTATACAGGGTGTATCTGAAATGGTGCAACAAACTTTCAGGGATGATAGTAGACACCTATACGAGTCAGAATCACCTAGGATTCAGGGGCCCAGACCAAATTCCAGGGAGTTAAAAATGAAGCGACACCCCAAAAAAATCATTGAAAAATTCAATTTGTAGAAGAACTACTATTGGTAAAAACTTAATTATGGTCTCAAAAACTGTGGTTTAATATGATCTTTAAAATTACCTCAAAAGTATTCACTTTAAAATTTGTTTTATTATGAAAAAGTTAAAAAACACAAAAATGTGAAAAATCTGCCAAAACCTTATTTTGTATTTCGAAATCCTTTCTTTTGATTTGATAATCTGAAATATCATAGTTGAAAACCCTTAATTAAAACGTTTCACGTAAATATAATCAATATTAAACGCTTGAGATCCTGTTAAAGTTTGTTTTTGAGTGCGCAAACAGCTGTTCTGGAAACAGCTCTAAAAAACTGCTTGCGCACCTAAAAAACAAACTTTAACAGGATCTCAAGCGTTTAATATTGATTGTATTTACGTGAAACTTTGGACTTAAGAGATTTCAACTATGATCTTTCAGATTATCAAATCAAAAGAAAGGATTTCGAAATACAAAATAAGGTTTTGGCAGATTTTTCACATTTTTTTGTGTTTTTTAACTTTTTCATAATAAAACAAATTTTAAAGTGAATACTTTTGAGGTAATTTTAAAGATCATACTAAACCACAATTTTTGAGACCATAATTGAGTTTTTACCAATAGTAGTTCTTCTACAAATTGAATTTTTCAATCATTTTTTGGGGTGTCGCTCCATTTTTAACTCCCTGGGATTTGGTCTGGGACCCCCCTTTCTATACCGATTCTTGTTCGTCTTGATGAGTACTATCATTCCTGAAAGTTTGTTGCACCATTTCAGATACACCCTGTATACATTTGAAAAGTGGCTTTGAAAATACTCATACAAAAGCGGCGAAGAATGTATTCTGAATTCCTTTTTGATTTAATTTAGCTTTTGTTCCTCAAACAGTAAAATAATTTTATCTTTTGAAAATAAAAAAATGTTACCATTAGAAGGATATGTTAACATATAGTTAAAGTCTTTCAAGTTAAAAAAATACAACTACCTAATCAGAACTATCCCGGTTACATTTGCGTTTTCAATCGTGTATCCAACAGAAACTTCACTTTTAGTAGCATTAAATAATATCTTTCTAGTTTTGACACTTTTTTTGGTCATACATTTTATTCTCCTTTCCAAAAATAACCCTCTCCTTCTTTTCAAGATATTCTTAAGAAAATCGGAAAAGGAAGCTAATATATCCAAATTCTTGTCATTTTTTAACATAGGAGTAAAAAAATTCTTCATACGCTTTAGAGAGCTTTTCAGAATTCATCTTGACAAGTGTTTTATGGCTTCCTTTTTCGGCAAAGGTAGTTTTTTTTGTCAAGATATCTAGAGTACCCCAGAATTAAGTAGCCAATTATGTCAGCTTTATAGAATTAATGGCCCTTTAAGTTTCGTATAAGCAACGACTTTAATGGTTCAGGTCAAAATTGGTTATCATATATTTTTTATTGGATTAGAGATTATAGTTGTTTTTAATGGGGGATGATAAAAGTTATACCACTATAATTCGAGAGACGATCATTATTTTAATTCCAAAAATTTTAATTAATAGTTAAACGCTATTAGTTTTCTTGCATTAAGAAATTAACTAAAATCAGAAAACTAAGAAAATAAGCTTTTTGTTCCCGTGGTTGCATATTTTATTCTTATAATTTCAAAACCAATACAAACTTAAAGTGGTTTTATTCGCGAATAGATGTTATTCAGTCTGTTTCAAATATAATGAATGTTACATTGCTCCCATAATAGATGTTATGTTTTTAAAACAATAACAGTTCGAAATACTGTAGAATGTTTTGTTATATTTAAAAGGAAAAGTATTTTTGAGTTGAATATTTCATTTAATAATAAAGTATTTTGTCGATTAAAACATGCATCTTAAGCTTGAAGTTTATAGGATAACTAAGTAACAGTCAATTTTTTGTACCATCAGCTTATAAACAAACTAACTAAATCAGTCAGCATTAAAACTTTTTAAAGAAAATTTAAAAATTAAAATATTATTGAACAATATTCGCCAGCATGGACAAGTCTTAAATAAACAATTAGTTATGCCTTGAAATTTACAGGGATAGAAATTTACATAGTTCCCTCGTGCAATGATTTTTAGAATATTCTGCTTCACTGCGCTAAGACTGATATCAGAAGAAAACCAGTTTTACAGTGTTCACACCAAAAGCAAACTTTACACGTAGTCAAAAAATTGTCAAAAATTGATCCCGAAAATGGGCTTGATATAAATACTTGTAATGAATCTTCTCTTCAAATTGAACAAGTGTGATAATTTTTTTGAGTTTAACACATTTCAAATGGGGCGCATACGAGGGACAAATATACATTATCACTCTTAATAAATCAATTTGAAATTTTCTTTCATATAATTTAGTGATAAACAGAAAGAAACAAAATTATTTCAATTAATTTTTACTTTTAAAAAGCTCAAAATCTGGATAACTTGAAACTTTTTACCCGCATAGTTAAAAATAAAAACAAATGGAAACTATTAGTTCTCTCAATAGTTTTGAAAATAATCTATCAGAAATACTTCTCAATCAAACATAAATGTTCTTAATATTTCTTTAAAGATAAATAAGTATTATTATAGTTACAAATAAAAAATATTAATTGATAAATAAAATAATCTTTCAGAATTACTTCAAGCAAACATATATAGTTATACGCATTTAATATTATAAAAATAAATAAATATTTTTTATGTTTTCAAATACCATCATTCCCTTAATAGCTTTATCCAATAAAAAAATACTACATATCAAATAGCTTGAAGGAAACATTTTCCAAACGATGCGTCAGTAAACAACTTGTCGAACACCACAAAAGCTTAGGATATTGCTTAATATCAGCGCATGGGCTTATTGGAATATTCATCAAATTTTTGCTACCCAACAGCTATTATGGCTAGACCATCTACACCTGCCTCATGAAAGGCAATCATTTAATAAGGCAATTTCCTTCATCCAAGATCAGCTTTGTGCGCTTCTATGGATTCCAGGTCAAATACCCTGGAGTGTGCATAAAGTTTTGGAGACAGGAAGAAGGTATCCGCGATGTTATTCGGAGCTTTCATTTTTCTCGCACGCCGGAATGAGTCATTATGGAGTTGTTGGGATTGAGTTGTTGGGCCAAAATTGGCGCTTTATCGCCCGTAGTGTGGTTTCAGGGTTTCCCACAGAGGTCGAAATTGGCACCAGGTGCAGGGTTTAAAAGTGGTCGATAAAGCTCAAGCTGTTTAAAAGTTTAGTGTTCTATCAATATTAAATGAAAAACTATATCAATATAAACATTTTAATGAAATTTTTACTGTACTAAATGCTTGAGTACGATTTTGCCCGATTTCATTGCAATATATTTTTTTAAGGGAAGATACTATAGATATCTTTTAGTATGAAAAGTTATTACATCGAATAGAGTGATTAGAGGAAAATATGTGATTACTTAATAAATTTTAGTTCATAGATAAAAGAGTAATGTTGAAAGTCGATGGAGAAAAAATATTTTATAGGCATGAACCCTTAGAAGATTGGAATACCCTGATTTACATATCCGTATGGTCTTTCTTTTATATTTTCTTAAGTAAATGTTAAACTAATTGCTCTTGGGGATTTAATTTAATATAACTTCAATAAATAAATAAAGTATCTTTATTTTAAAATAAAAATTTTTTCCCTTAATAATTTTAAGTGTTTTTAAAATGTTGCTTTATAGCAATTTTTCACTTATTCAAGGGTTTTAAATAAGGTACACAAAAAGTACATTAAGTAAAAATATTTTTTGAAAGAAATACCAATATATAGCTAGACTTTACCCATAAACTAAAAATTATTTTTCCACTGATGTGGTGTTATGTATAGCCATGCAAAAGCATTTCTGATTTCATCCATTTTATAATAAGGATAACACTATAGTAAAATTGGTATGTGTACCTTAAGAACGATTCAAAAGTAGGATTTCGAATATACACTTTTGCATAAAATAAGTGCAATTTGTGAAATCGGTAAGAAAATCATAATTTATGACAGCAAAAAAATATGTAAATTAAAAAAACTTACTTAAAAATCCTTTTTCTTGGAAGATATTCCAAACTTATAAAAAGTATTTATTTTTAAAAATACGATACAATCTTTCCCTACCACCTTGTTTTTATCTAAAAATTTTGCAAGCAACACTATTTTGTTTTATAAATACAAATAGAAAAACCTAAAATCTGGTATGGAAAAACGTTTATTTTTAATGTATCAATAGAAACTGAACTTAAATTCTCAATAAACAACTTCAACTTTCACTCCAAAAAAGATAAAAAATAAATTTCAAAAGTGCATATAAAGACACGGATGTTTCCGAAGCAGAAAAATATGTTTTCTGAACTCTTCCGAATATAATGCAAATAGACTCCTCAACAGGGTCAAAAATCAATTCTCATTACTTCGAAAATAATCTATGGGAATCCATTCCTCAAACGATTCTCTCAAAATTTAAATTTCATTTGTAGAATTGGCAACACTCTTTAGTTTTCCACCAGAAAAATTTTTCGCGGTAGGATTCTCTTTTCACGAGAATTCAATTCTTCGCAGAATACCGGAATAAAACAACAACAAAAAACTACGAATAACGAGCTCCAATCTTTGGAAAGTTTGTATTTTCTATGAACCACCTTCATTTACATTTTTACGGAGGCTTTTAGAATCCACGAGAGGGGGGCTGGGTTTTTCTAATTATGGAAATATTGATTCTTCTGGATTTCGGAATAGAGAGAAACTCTGAAAATACATCCTCTTAATCCAATTAATGGACGTGCTGGGATGTGAGAAAGTCTGAGGAACAATTGAATTGCAAATGCCTTTTAAGTATGGTGTAGGATCTTGATTCCAGATATGAACAGTTTTTATGTTATTATTATTTCTTCCTTCTCACTGCTAAAAAGTTCGGATTTCTTTATTAAAAACCCCGTTTTAGAGTAGTTTTGAATCATTTAATTTTTTTATCTAGATTTTGTGACAAAACACAACTTGCACGTTCTAGTATAAATAAAATTTTGATTAAAAAGTTAGTAATTCTAAACTTTTGTCTTATTTTTTTCTTCGAGTCCACTTATTAAGTTTAAGTTTCAATATATTTAAGATTGTTTTTTTATTTCAAAAGAATACGTTACTGACACTTTATTTTCCCTACATTTGTTTTAATTTCTGAAATTGAAGAAAGCTGTTAACTTTATAAACCATATTACATTTAAAGTAAAGTATTTGTAAATTTAAACAAATAAATCGTTATCTGGTTTGGAAAATAGATAATATGTATCAAATTAAAAAAACTTAAATTTAAAATTTTTAGTACTAACTACTCATAATTTTAATGTAACAAATTTTTCCTATTCTTAAAATTAATTTAATTCTTTCAATACGGCGGGACATAATGATGTCTCATCAATAAAGTTAGTAACATCATTGTTGTTGTTGAAACGTCGTTATGGGGTCGTTTATGCTAAAGCCCTGGATACTCTACCTTAAGTAGCGACATCACGCTCAATCGGCCGCCATTATGGGGAGAACTCCCTACTAGTGACGATAAGCAAGACTATCCAGACTAGTAGTGAGTTCTCCCCATAATGGCGGCCGATTGAGCGTGATGTCGCTACTTAAGGTAGAGTATCCAGGGCTTTAGTTTATGCTAATGTCTGAAGGTCTAAGAGACTAAACTTCACAGCAACGTTTCCTGAACCCAGTACGTCACTACGCGGAAGAAGAAAGTGAGTAAACACAAAGCCTGTTGGGTTGATAGGAGGAATTTCGATACGCGAATCTTGATGAAAATACACTATTTATACATGGGTTTAACGAAATAATCATATTTTAAAATTGACGTTCTTTGTTTCACTCGAAATTCAGACACCTCGATGGGAACAGTGACATAGTCGGTTCAACTTAAGTTGCTGTCTAGTATAATAAACGATCCTATAACGACGTTTCAATAACAACAATGATATTACAATCTTTATTGATGGAAAATAATATGTACCACCGGCGCTGTATTGAAAAGGTTAAAGTATGGTAGAAAACGTTTAATATCGTATCATAACAATGCCATCTGAAAAAAACCCAATGAATTCCTTCTATTCAAAAAATAAACTACAAAAATCCCTTCTCTTAGAAATACCGTACATCTTTACTTAATACCACAACATTCATCTTCTAGGCAATACCTGACAATTAAAAATTAATTACTCAGTTTCAACTGCATAATCCATTGCTTCCGATAGTAACAGAAGAATAACCTAAGCAAATGGGCGCGCCGAACGCGTTAGCTAGCCTCGCCCCTAACACTGCGGAACCACACCTACTTTCACAAGGGAAACATGCTGGGCACGTGCCACTACTGTGAACTTGAACGTGTTAAAGTGTTCGATACGATGTACGATGTGTGAAATGCTAATCAATGAAGCACGTGTTGTCGGTAACAGATGGATGGTTGGAGGAAAGTGTAACCATCGAATCGTATCGAATCATTCAATATCTATCGTAGTGTAATATGATTTTTCTTTGAAGAAGATTAGAAAGATTTGACTGTCGGTTTCTCCTTTTTATGTAGGCAGTGTGTTTATTTGGTGTTTTTCTATTGAAGCAAAAAAAACTTAATACTTTTTATGGAATTTTTTTTTCGATTGAACTTTTATGGTTGACAAAAGGTAAAGAGGATTTGGTTTTTGATGGTTGGAGCTTCTATTACATAATAGCTGATATCAAAGAAATTGGGGAAGTTGAAAAATGTAATTTTAATAAAAACCTCAAAAATGCTTTCTCATTGTGTTTCTTTATACACCCAAACATATAAAACTTTGTGTTTGAACAAAAGTAAAACACAATTTCTATTTTAATCATTGTACAACTTTAAAAATTACTCAATAAAATCCCTCAATCCCTAAAATTACTTAAATAGGGATAGAATCAGGGTCGGAAAAAACCCGGGGTCTTTGAAAAAACCCAAAGGTGTTGGGTTTTTATGGTTTTTTCAATAAAACCCTGAAAAAATCCATATAAAACTGGGTTTTTTCAAAATTAAGTGGTTTTCTCGTATATTTAAGTTTCTCGTTAAGTATTCTCGTTTTTTTTAGTTTTAGTGAGTTCTTTCTATGTTAAATGTGTTCTGCCAAAATAATGTCAGTTTTTCCATAGTTAAGTGGGTTTTTTAAAGTTAGAACTTTTTATACTTTGGAAAAACCCATTGAAATTGTAAAAACAGCCCTATTCATTGGAACCTTATTTGAATTTTGAAAAAATCCACTAAAATTTAAAAAAATATCCTGAACTTTGGAAAAACCAATTGATATTTTAAAAAATCCTCCTTTATTTTTTATACTACCTAGTTTGAACTTTAAACGTCCTAAATTTTGAAAAAAACCCATTTAATAATGAAAAAAACCCACTGAATAATGAAAGAACCTATTTAACACCTACTTAAAAAAACTCCCTGAAATTGAAAAAACACTATTTACTTTTTGAAACCTAGTTTAAATTTTGAAAAAACACGACTGCAGTTTTTGGTATGTTATTTCGTTAAATGCTTTTCTACATTATCCGAACTCCCAAAATCTTGATGTTTCGTGAAAAAACCCAAAAATGGGTCCAAAATATGTTTTTTTTCACATTGTTTTTTTTAAAAACCCATTGGGTCCAATCCAGCCAACCTTGGATAGAATACCCAAAATTGTTTAATGAAAATAAAATCTCAAGATAAATAATAACTAAAGAGAACAATTTTGAGGTACATTTAAAGTAATCAAATTTATTTTCTATCTTTTGTTTTTCAATAGAGAATACACTAAAATGAAAACATCAATGTCATTTATTTTAAAAATCTAAATAAGTATAAAAATATAATGTGGTTTAATAGAACTCAAGTATTTTGTTTTTGAAAATTTAGATTCATAAAAAACAACAGTTTATCCAAATATAATGTTCTCACACAGTACATTTACCCATTTTTTTCCACACAAACTTAATGTTTAAATTTATTTCTGGTAGGAGAAAACTAGTATATAGAAACAAAGTAGCTCTTTGAAGAATGAAAGAAAATTCAAATAATGAACCCCTAACGTTCATAAAAAGCAGATGCCCACATGATTTATGGCTCAAATTAACTCAAACCCTGAAGAGTTACTCATAGCTCTCATCCCGTAACAACATACTGTTGATTCCAGTTTTCTTCAGGAAAATTTTTGGCCGATATCGAATATATTGGCAACAGCTGTGTATAGGGCAGTCTTTTACCTCAAATTATACCCCTTTAATGTTTGAATAATCAATCATTTTGAAAAACGCCATTTTGCCTTTATCTACTATCAAAATAGGGGCGGTGACCTTTCAAAAACAACGAGTGTTTTTAGTGAGCTGTAAT
Organism: Tetragnatha versicolor; assembly: GCA_024610705.1. NCBI lineage: Eukaryota > Metazoa > Arthropoda > Arachnida > Araneae > Tetragnathidae > Tetragnatha > Tetragnatha versicolor. The sequence goes on along the minus strand of JANDEH010000011.1, from coordinate 6,401,352 downwards.
GATTGATAATGATTAATAAATCTGTGCCCAAAGATTTGAAGTTGAAGTGTATACCAATGAAACAAGTTAATTAGAGAAGCTTAAGTTTAAAAACAATCAATTTGTAGGAAAATTGTCCCTAAAAGATATCGAGATTCTCTTACAAATAGAATGTACTAAATACAAAAGTTTGAATGCTGTGTGTGTTTCGCAGTTTTTTAAACAAATAATACCGTCTCCATGCAAAACTTCAGAATATCTAGCATTAAGAATCTGCATTTTCGATAGCATTGCCTGTTTGTTACTATATAAGGTTTTTTTTATCGTGTATCGTTTCAACGATATCGAATTTCGTTGTTTAGGAAATAGTATACTATATTTGGAATGAATTAATATTTGTAAAATCTTTTTTCTAATCAAACTGGTGGATGTTTTAATGTGGCATTTTCATGGTGTTTATTTAATTTGATGGAGATTGAAATAATCACCAAAGAGGGATTATACACTACATAACTCATTCTACATTTCATTATATCTCATAGTCAGACGTGCGTTGATGATAGTCTTAAACGACTATTTATAATTATATGTATTAGCTATGAATTTAAGCTTACTAACTCTAAAAGTAAGACGAAAAAATTATTTATGCAATATAAATTGTAAAGAAACACCAGCAAAATAAATAGATACAAAATAAAAAGAGACACAGCCCTATTCATCGCTAATCTGACTGGCTGTTAACTGACAAAATTTTGTCAATATTTAATTGTTAACCGTTAAGATGATTAACCGGAAGTCAAACATCTTATTGCCGGAAAACTTGTTTTCTTTCTTTAACTTTCAAGTATTAAATGTCCTTATTAGTTGCAATTGAAGTGTTTGGACTAGCAAGGAGACTCAAGCAGTTTTACATTTTGTTACCGCTAACACCTCAATATTAATTAGTTTAATTGGAAGTTAAAGAAAAAGAACTAGTTCTCCACCAATCAGAGGTTTGGATTTCCTGTTAACTGTCGTGTCAGGTTAGCTCTAAATACGGCCCTTAGTTATTGACATCAAGAAACAAAAGCTCGCACATGACGTCTTATGTTACCTTCAATAGAAAATAAAAAAAACAGATATTTGATCTCCAGTAAATTGTGCTTGATAATGATATGAAAATTATCTTACATTAATGTCATTAATAACTCACTTTCCCTCAAAGTTACGACAAAGTATCGCTTTCTAATGAAGGACTAGATCCCCATTAGATTAAATATTGGATTTCGGGCTATAATCTAATGAGACAAAAGTTTTCTATGTAGTTACAGTGTGTGTTCTTTGACGTAGCTCAGGAAAGTTAATAAACCTTGAGGTTCTCTTGTGGTAAGCGGCCATGAGGAAAGTTTACTTATCATTGATTATGTGTGATTTTCTTCGAAAGGACCTTTATTTGTGTTATAGTTTCTTTTATTTTGTCTTTTAATGAGTGATTTTATGTCCCATAAAATAAATGAATGTTTCTGTTAATTATAAAGGAATTTATGGCTCCTTAGAAAAAAGAAGTTACGTGGTGTTATGTTTAAGTAAAATATGCCATGGCAGACTCGTATTTTTTACTGTAGAATCAAATCAGTTTTTCTATTATGATGCATGTTTAGCATGTTTAACCCTTTATTTACCAAATTATTTTCGGCGCAAGTTTAGTACTGGTGATGCGCCAAGTTTTTAGCGATAAAAATCACTATATAGTTACCCCAACTAATGTTAAGTGAATTATGTGGCTTCTAAATATGGCGCCAAATAGCCAAAACTCGCCAACCATCAGCAGTTCTAAACTTGAGCCAGTGGTACTCACAGGTACCGTCGGTAAATAAAGGGTTAGTTAATGCAATCAAAATTGGGTAGACATCAAAATTTCACTATTTTCTGGTGACCCAAATAAAAAAAACGATGACCCAAATAAAAATTCAACTAAAAATAATGATGTAATAAACTATGAAACGAAAATGATGAAATAAAAATAAGAGATCTTCAGATTTTGAATTTTTTCACATAAAAATAATGCTTAGAAATTTTTTAATAAGTTATATGTACATATTAGAAACCTTTTGAAACCTTTTGAGACCTTTTGAATAAAACATTCTATTTCATCTTTGAAAAAAATCTTTTTTACGTTAAAAACCTACTTCAAGTTTTTATACTTTTAAAATTAAGTTTATTTTATAAAAGATCTCTATATTAAAGCATACCGATGCTTTTTAAAAGCAAGAAAAAATATAACTTTTGAAAAACACCTCCTCCTAATCAAAGTTTTTTTCTATCAAAGAAATTAAAAAAATAATAAGAGAAATTCCAATTTATTTTTTTTAAATATTTATAATGAATGCAAGCTCCTTTTCATTTTTATCAGATATGGAATTTTTTTATGGTTTCTGATTGTCTTATGCACTCAATTCAACGCTAAGGATAAACCAGAGGTCATTATAGCTTCTTCAGAATGTAAGGAGGGAATATCCTAGTTCGTTAAATACTTTCAAATAGTTCAAGTGGAATAATGACTACTTTAAGCATTCCACCCAGTGAACATGCAAAGGCTGAAATATAACTACTTAACAGTATACCTCCATGATTTCTATAAAAAAGTAATTTGAGATGAAAATAATTAGAAAGATTCCTCTATTTTAAATATATTTTTTCTGATAATAAAGACAAGAAAACTACAGTAAAAATCTGTATTTAAATTTAGTAGTTACATACATGACATTCTTTTAATTTTAAATACTAACATCAAAATATTTTTAAATAGCTGCTGATATGTAATGCTGTTTAAAAATTATCTAATTCTTTTAGCAGAATTTAATCGTGACTAAAAATTAGTAATTAGTCCAGTCAAATTGACCTAAAATAAGGCCATTTTGGGATAGAAGATATTTTTTGCTACCTATATGTTTTTGGGGTGCTGAATCCAATCTGAGGTTTGCCAACAAAATTTCGTGACGGAACATGGTGAAAATTCGAAAAAAATGACAAAAATTCGTTTTATCGTTTTCTGCCCCTAGAACATTACATTTGAGCTTCTGAGATAAACAATCAATAAAAAATTAAAGAAGAGAAAACAAACAACAAAAAAGTCAATTACAACTTTTGTCTCAGACGCATAGTTTCTCCGATAGAGCACGGTGAAAAAGGGGCTATATTTTCGTTCGATTAGGAAAAATGTCACTAGTATCTCCAAAAAACATGATTTTTGGAACAAGATACTATAAAAACTGCCTAAATAATATTTCACATAAAATTAGCCATCTAAAAACTCCAATGATGATAACTAAATGCATTTTTGTTCGGTGATTTCTCTTAAGAACGAAAGTTCAACAGGAGATAATAGTATTTCTATAACTAAGTTGCGTCTTCGAAATTACATGCAAATTTTTTCTACTGACTGCTCTATATGTTTTTGAGAGTTCTGTATCCGAGTTTGAGATTTGCCAACAAAATTTCGTGACGGAACATAGAGAAAATTCAAAAAATGCCAAAAATTAGCCAATTTTATTTGTTTTCTGCCCATACACTTTGCACTTCTGAGCAAAACAGTCAATACAAAAGGTCACCAATATGGATCAAGTGATCCCTGGTGGCTATAAGTGTTTTTTTCTTTGTCTTTTTATGTTTCTATGTAACCTTATATGTGTGTAATAAAAAAAAGAGAAAACAAGCTATACAAAGTCAATTACAATTTTTATCTCAGATGAAGGGTTTAGACGCAGAGAACACATAATATCGGGAAGTTTTTGTTCGATTGGTGGAAAATCCATAAAATGTCACTAGTATCACCGAAAAGCGGCCTGTTTTATAACAGGATACACTATAAAACTGCTTCAATTATGTGTTAAGCCCATTTCCTTATTCTAGTCACTATACTAATACTATAAAATATTTTATAAGTTATTTCTCTGAAGGTTTGAAAATTAAATGGTTCTCTAACTGCCTGATGACAGATAATTTTAAGGATATATTCCTTTACAATAGAAAAAATATGGTCAGGATTTTATACCGTATTTCTGTTAGCAATTGACTATTATTTTTATGGGAACTTTTTATTTATCTTTTAACATTTAATGGCCACCAAAATAATGTCTTTCTAATATTTGAAAGCTGTATCTCTTTTTTAGGGAAAATTGTATTTATCTGTGTATATTGTATTTTTCTGTGACCATAAATGGTTATTATCGAAAATTTGCAGCTTCTCGCAGCTGTTGCCACACCGACAAATGTCCCCCGTAAATTTACAGCTTTGAAACGCTCTCTTGTAAAAATTTTCTGTGGTGTGTTTATTTTAAAGCTCTCCTTGTCGTTTGAAACCGGAACTGTAAATCTTTTTATCTTCCATTAAAATAGTTGGAACATTTATTACCAAAAGTTTCTTTGGAATATGATGAGGTGCAGAAAAAAAATTGATTGAGGATATTCTGGAAAATATTCCCGTTAAGAAAAAGCTCATCTTAGCCAGGGCATAACGATGCTATCAAAGGATTATTATCGAAGAACATTTGAATAATATTGTAATAAGGGTACTTTTTTTATCGTTAGATAAAAGCTGTTAAGTTTTCTCTGAGTAGTGGAAAAATAATAAAAATATGATGAGTTCGTTTACTTTTTTTTGGTTATTTTAATTGAGTATAAAATAGTTTGAAATATGTTTTGGGTCATAAAGAAACTGTTATTAGATTAAAAGGTTAGATGAGTTTTTATCTTTTTTATGGTTCAAATCCTTAGTTTCCCCTTAAAACACGTTTTAGAATCCACGAGATGTTTTAAATAAGGCTAACAACCATTTTTTATAAAGATGTTTTTATAGTAAAACATGTTTCAAAAGGGTTTTTCAAAAGTTCCTTTAGCGGCTTTTTTGTATTTGGAACGAGAAACACGGAAGCAAGGTGTGTTCCTCTAGATAGGTGATCTACCTAAGTGACTTTAGAGCAGTGGTTCCCAACCTGGGGGCGATCACCCCTCTGGTGGGCGATTTGGGTTATTAAGGGGGCGATAAATAAGTGCGGGGCGATTGGGGGGCGATGACTACTCAAAAGATGAAAATAAAATAGTACTGTACTGACAGACTGCATTCAGACTTAATGTACCAAAAAAGTTAAAACCCTGTTTCTTGGGGTCAAATTTCAAAAAAATTTCTGGGAGAGAACCCCCATACCCCCCTTTTGTACTTGGAACTTAATAACCTTTTTACAATAAGTTCATTAAAATTCAAATCCTACCTAAAATGTATGTCCAAAATTCGGAATAGGTGTACCATAAATAGTTGAAAACCTGTTTTTTGGAGTCTTATTTCCAAAACTTTTTTCTGGGGGAGGATCCCCGGATATAAAATTACTTTATTGTTTACACATTACTTTAAATTAAAATTAGACATACAGAGAATAAAAAGGGGGCGATAGGTGTTAGTCAACCTCTAGAAAGGGGCGATGGACCACAAAAGGTTGGGAACCACTGCTTTAGAGAATCCATTGAGATTACCTACAGCACCCCTAGCGGGGAAATAAGATTAATTAAAAAACTAAAGAAATAAGATCAAAAACCTCCATGAGAATGTTGTTGTCAATGTGCAATGTTAAGTCAGTAAAATTCCAGGGACTTTTGAAACACACTGGTATAAGTTTAGAAACATCAAAAATACAACAAGAATATAAACCAAAAGTTTTTGAGAACAAAGAAAAAGAAGACAGAACGGAATCGAAAAAGTTTCCTCCATGATTAATCCTAAAAAATTACAAAAGAGTTCAAGAAGAAAACTAAAATCCAGTAATCAGTATTCATTGAGCGAAATACTAGATCGGAAATGTCGGAAATAGACTCTGACAAGAAAACTGCGCTCTTTAAAGCTACTTGAGCACGTACAAAACGCTGTTATTTTTGTTTCGATACTCTCCTACTGCATTCAGTTTTTCGTATCTTCTTTACTCCCATTGATATTCTATCGACGAAGTATAAGAATGAATGAAGCTGCTCGAGTTTAATTGAAATCGCAACTCTTGATAACAGTTTAGATCAAACGATGAATGAGCAATTCCGCAAATGCTTAACAACAAAAGAATGGCGGATAATTGGGATCTCTTCTTGAAAGAGACGTGAGTATCGTTTTGTTTCAGTCGACTGATGCCAAATTCATCCGATGCAAAATCCAGGATAAGTGGTAATTATTATAGTTCAAAAATGGTAGGTTTGCAACTTGAACAGGACAGATTTTATGTTGATTTCCATCGTTAAGAGTGAAGAATGTATTGAAGAATGTATATGAATACACCACCACTACACACTACATTATAAATACTTAATAAAGAGTCTATTTCAAAACCATTTCCAATGTGTAATATTGATTAGATTTTTCTACAGTAAAATAAAAAATTAAAGGAGATTTGAAAATTACGCATTCGTATGGGTTTTTTAAATTTTTTATCTATATAGCAAGTGTTTTCCCATGTAGCACAGAAATACCGGCCAATATTGATTTTGCGATATTGGCCACTGCCAAAATGGCCCTCTTTACAATACCGGCCAATGTCAATTTTCGATACCTGCTAATACCGTACAGCACTGGACAATGTCGGATTTCTGATGTTCATTTTTTTCTATATCTGACCGTATTGACAAGTAAAATTGGCCATTATTCTTCTTACAATATCGGCCTTTGCCAAAATATAAATATCGGCCAGTTACGAATTCGACATTATTAAATACCGTCCAGCATCATTCAATGTCAGAATTAAGGGCTTCGTTTTTTTGGATATTGGCCGATTTTATAAGGCATTCGCTACTGCGGTAGGAATACCGTCCAGCACCAATCAATGCCAGAATTAAGGGATTCGTTTTTTCGGATATTGGGCGATTTTATAAGGCATTCGGTACTGCGGGAGGAAAACCGTCCAGCACCAATCAATGCCAGAATTAAGGGATTCATTTTTTTGGATATTGGCCGATCTTATAAGGCATTCGCTACTGCGGTAGGAATACCGTCCAGCACCAATCAATGCCAGAATTAAGGGATTCGTTTTTTCGGATATTGGGCGATTTTATAAGGCATTCGGTACTGCGGGAGGAAAACCGTCCAGCACCAATCAATGCCAGAATTAACTGATTCGTTTTTTTGGATATTGGCCGATTTTATAAGGCATTCGCTACTGCGGTAGGAATACCGTCCAGCACCAATCAATGCCAGAATTAAGGGATTCGTTTTTTTGGATATTGACCGATTTTATAAGGCATTCGCTACTGCGGTAGGAATACCGTCCAGCACCAATCAATGCCAGAATTAAGGGATTCGTTTTTTTGGATATTGGGCGATTTTATAAGGCATTCGCTACTGCGGGAGGAATACCGTCCAGCACCAGTCAATGCCAGAATTAAGGGATTCGGTTTTTTGGATATTGGCCGATTTTATAAGGCATTCGCTACTGCGGTAGGAATACCGTCCAGCACCAATCAATGCCAGAATTAAGGGATTCGTTTTTTTGGATATTGGGCGATTTTATAAGGCATTCGCTACTGCGGTAGGAATACCGTCCAGCATCAATTAATGCCAGAATTAAGGGATTCGTTTTTTTGGATATTGGCCGATTTTTTTAAAATGCTTATTAAATTCTGTAAATTGGTTAAAACGTTGTCAGACAAAATTTAACATTCAAACATAACGTTGTTGACAAAACATGCAATTTGTTTTAAAAAGTAACTAAAATTCAATAAAAGCACGAAATAATAATACAGTCTATCGCCAGTTGCGTCAAAAAAAATTTGTGAAAAAATTATTTTTTTTCGACGGTTTTATATGTTTTTTGGGGTGCTGATTCCAAATATTTAGTTCACTTCCACATGGAAGGTCGGCATCATATCAAAAAACGCAAAAATATGCTAAAAAATCGCAAAATTTTTACTCTTTCTTCGGATTTCCGCTTATATTTTAAAAAATATTAGTTTCTCGAAAATTATTTAAATACAAATTTGAAGTAAATAAAATTTCCTACCAAATGCACTATTTAATTTTTGTTTTCCGAAGAATAGTTTTGACTTTATAACACACTGAAAAACAGAGAAACAAACATCCTCTCAAGCGTCACCTCCAACCGTGGACCGGTTTCGCCCTTGTTAGGGCTCATCAGCACGGTATAGGAAGGTAACGCAAGAGAGCGGAGGGAGAGCTTTTAGTCTAGCCGACTATATCGGAAAAAGTGGTGACTATTGATTAGTCTCCACTATCTGCCGGAATGAACTGCGCATTCCATAGAACAGATTAAATTCCCGAAAGGACACAGGTATGAACAGAGAGTACTTTACCACTACCTCTGGTTAGAGGAATAAGTGAGAAAACTCCAGCTCTCAAGCTGATGAGCCCTAACAAGGGCGAAACCGGTCCACGGTTGGAGGTGACGCTTGAGAGCTGGAGTTTTCTCACTTATTCCTCTAACCAGAGGTAGTGGTAAAGTACTCCCTGTTCAAACATCCTCTGTTTAAATTATGCTGTGTTAAAATTATCTGTTTTTCAATGCGTTATAACGTCAAAACTATTCTTCGGAAAACAAAATAAATACTGCATTTTGTAGGAAATTTTATTTACTCCAACTTTGTAATATAAATAATTTTCGAGAAACTAATATTTTTTAAAATATAAGCGAAAATCCGAAGAAAGAAAAAATTTTGCGATTTTTTCTCATATTTTTGCGTTTTTTGATATGAAGCCGACCTTCCACGTGGAAGTGAACTAAATATTTGGAATCAGCACCCCAAAAACATATAAAACCGTCGAAAAAAATAATTTTTCTACAAATTTTTTTTGACGCAACTGGCGATAGACTGTATTATTTTGTGATTTTATTGAATTTTAGTTACTTTTTAAAACAAATTGCACGTTTTGTCATCAGAATCATGTTTTTTGACCCTTAAAACATAATATTTGACCCCAAAAATGTTTTTCTGTCATTAAAATAACCGAATACAGGCCCTTGGTCGCCATCTTGTTATGACGTCATAACGGTCAAACCACGCCCTAAAATTTTGGGCTCCCATCGATTTTTTAGTTCTGATATGATTATCTAATATCCCTGAAAGTTTCATGAAAGTATCACATTTTGCAGTTTTTTTGTAATAAGCCACCCAACTATATTTATTAGTTTCCTATCTCAGTGAATAATCAGAGGATATCCAGGGACGTGCTAACATTTATGAAAGTGCAGAGAAAGATTCCTAAGGGGCCATAATCACACTTTTTGTTTCGAGAGGTGTTTTGGACCCCAATTTTTCCAAGGTCTTTTGAGAGCATAACATAAATGCGAAAAATAAATACGAAACTTTGCTAAAGCATGAAAAGTTGTTTACAGACCATGTTTCCTCCAAAGGAAATGGGAGGGGGGGTTTTGGGTTCTCCCCCCAGAAAATTTTGCGAAATTAGTCTCTAAAAGTAAAGTTTCAGCTGATTTTGAGACCTAAATAAACCATGGAATTTTCTAGCTAGACGATTTAATAAAAGCCGAATTATTGCAGGGTCTTGGGTCTCTCCCCAGAAATTTTATTTAAAATAAGCCTTTTATATTGTAGTGTTTTATTATTTTAAAATTATTTTGAGAAAACCCTAAAAAGGACCACTTCTACTAAGCGGCTGAATTTTTTAGGTAAATCACCATAAATGGACGTAAAAATTTTAGAGGAGGGTTTGGGGGTTCTCCCCCAGAAAACTTTGAATTTTAGCATTGAAAAAGTGATTTTAAGGTATATTTGATTGGGTTTCTCGGAGGGGGCCATGGCCCCACGGACCCGCCCATGCTTGTGCCTGGCCCTGGCCCTGGATAATCATTAAGTAGGATGAGACCGGGGAGGGATGAGACATTTTTTACAAGAATATTTTTAAAAAGTTTAGTTTTCTTTGCATAAATTTTCAACTTTACAAATAACATCTTGAAACACTTTAACATGTTTACAAAATATAACCAATGTGATAGCAAACAAAACTTAAGATTTATAAATGAATTAAAGTAACTCTAAAAATGTCCTATCCTACCCCAGCACCGGGGTGGGATGGGACATTTTTTCATAAAATAGAGGGTGCTGAATCCGAATCCGTTCTTTGCATACAAAATTTTGAATGGAATTAATGTCATTTTTTTTTGCCCCTGCCGCGGAAAATCTTAAAAATCGAACCAGCATCTCAAAAAAGCTTATGCGGTGAAATATGCTACAATAAAAACTGTTTTAACTGTGTTTAACATGAAATAAACCATATATTTACTGTATTAACTACTTTGGATTGGATTGTGGGTATATGTATTTTTCGGTTTGTGTGCTTGATCTCAAGGATCCGCTTATAAACCTTCGTCAAGTAAGACCGACACGAACAGAATTTTTCCTGAAACAGAAGAGAGAAAGTACACCCAGGGCGAGGCCGGAATCGAACCGACGTTATTAAATAGTAAATAAGTGTTTTTTTTCTTTCAAAACACAAATTAATTTTTTCACAATACACACATTTAAATACATTTTTAAATGCATTTTATCAATTCAATTCGATTACCCCTTACCCCTTATTGTGTTCAACTTAAACTTAATTTTAATTTGGAAAAGTTGGTTAAAATACACCTTCGAGTGTTTTGTTTAAACTTTATCGTTTTTATATTTTTAATAAAATCCCTTTAAATATTTCTTTGAATGCATTACTTTTATTTCAATTGAAATTCAAAATTCCCTTGTAATATAGAGATTTTTCTAAACAAATATTTTGGAAAGAATCTATCCCCACGAAAAATTTTGAGGACTACATGTATGGAAACCTATTTGTTAGGGAACTGTATTGATGACTCATATTAAAAATGAACTCAACGAGTTTATTCCATTTGAAGGGATCTGAAGTAAATCTTCCTAATTATGTATAAAATAGGGAAATGATCAGACACCAGACACTTCCAAGCGGAGCAAAAGCTCCTTCGGTGCTGTGCACTCCACAGCATGATGATACCGGACACTGAAGAATGGGCTTCCGGTTCTTTACAGGTAAGGAATTGTTATTTACTTGAATGTATTCTGATTGTTTTAAGATCCTTTTCATCAAACTTTAATTTCACGTATTTAATATTAATACCTATTTTAAGCATGGGAGTGCGGATTCAAGGGGGTATGGTTGATTTTCATGCTAGCCCTAACATATTCATTCTTTTTAGCTTGGATCTTTCACATATGTATAGACGCCAGGTAGTAGACGTTACCCAACAGCAACAAGGTAATCGTCGACGGGTGTTGGTGAGTTGGCAATCTTTAGCTATGTTTTTAACGCGTTGACTGAAAACTATCGGATAACTGGAAGGTTGTTTACTTGCCTAAGACGTCTACTAAGCCATAACTGAGCTAAACAATACATAGGGGAGAGTGTTGTACCTATGGACAAAAATCACGTTTGGATTTTTCTAAGACAGGTAAAATCACATTTTGACCATTTAAAGTGCCCAACCTATAGTCCTAACCTTTGTGAGTAGAGAGATATTTTTTATTAGTCAAAATCTTGAAAATTGGATTTTTAATCATTTATAATAACTTCTAAAAATTTGTGTCCAAAGGTACAACAACCTGTTGTACCTATGGACAGACCCAGTTGTACCTGTGGACACCCTTAAAAAGGGAAGTTTTAGTTGAAAAAAGCTAAGAATGAACATTTTTATTGATGAATTACCTTTTAATAACCTATTTCAAGCCTTTTTAAAATTGAAAATAGATTTTTTAAAGTAATGTAGTTTTAGATCGTAAATGATCATTAAAACGAAGTTGAATGATAAAAGTCTTGATTTTTTACCAAAAACACAAAAATCACATGGTATTTTCAGATCAGAATTTAAGGTAATAGTTTCATCAATCATGCTGATTGATCTGACAACTTCACTCATCCAAAAAAAACCAATTCGATCGACACTTAGTTGTGCAAGCATTTGGTGGTAATAACAGTAATAATTTGGTGGTAAATCTTCTTCAGTGGAAAGTTTAAGTTTTTTTAATCATCATACTTAAATTCGATAGGGTGCTTAGGGTTTTACACCATATTTGACATTAAATTCCAAGTAGAATCATAAATTTTAAAAAGTAGTTTAGATCAGCGTTTCTCAACCTTTTTACTCTCACGGAACCCTTTTGACAAAGACCAAGTTCCGGGGAACCCTAGCATCCATGCAACATTGGCGTATATAGAAATTTATTTTGTGAGGGGCTCAAAATTATTACTCAACCCCTCCAATACATATTTAAATAGGTTTAACGTAGCTATTTAATGCATTTTTAGGTGAAATTTGCATTCAAGAGAACTTAATACCAGAAAAATTGTGATTAATGAAGTTTTAAGTAGGAAAGGGAGGTCTGGGGGGTCCTGCCCCAGAGAATTTTTAGAAAATTGACCCAACAAACTAGGTTTTAACTTGTTTTTGGTACATTTGATCCAAATTTTGGACATATATTTTTAGGTAAGATTATAACTTTTACGAAAGCATAATAAAAAATAATACAATATCATGTACTAAAGGGGGGTTTGGGGGATCCTCCCCCAGAAAATTTTTTAAAATTGGGCCCTAAATAACAGTGTTTTAACGTGTTTTGGTATGCCTAGTCCAAATTTCGGGGGGAAGGAAGGCTCCCTCACCCCCCCCTTATATACGCCACTGCCATGCAACAGTATTTTTTCTTGCTGTTTTATCCTCCCTCAGACTTTATTAGGAAAATTATCCTTTAAACTAGTGTTTTATCTCCATTACAAACTTTTTGTGGAAAACCCAAGGAGAAAATCTTCTTGAGACAGCAGAATGTTCAATGGAAAAACGCTGTAAAACAGGCGTCAAAATTTTAGAGGGAATTTCGGAGTTTTCCCTTGAAAATGTTTCGAAATTTGCCACTTAAAGTACAGTTTCAGCGTATTTTAAGACCCTTTGGGTTTCATTTGAAAAGAACAGTTCCTTGTAAAACACAAAATTTTCAAGGGGGGTAAAATGTAATTAGCGTCAAAATTTTAAGGGGTCCTCCCTCAGAAATTTATTTTGAAATTCCCCTTCAAGCTTAGTGTTTAATCTTCTTTTCAAACTCTTCATAGAACTCCAAAGTCCCAAGGGCTACGGAAGCAGAAGAAAATGTTCAACCGAAAAATACTGGCTCGCATTTGGCTGGCTGTTCCTTAATTTATTTAGGGTTACCCTAAAATGTTCAAAAAAAAAGATTATCGGATCCTTCGCGGAACCCTTGAAGAAGCCTCGCGGAACCCCAGGGTTCCGCGGAACCCCGGTTGAGAAACGCTGGTTTAGATCACAAAATATTTGATATTTCATCTAAAATTTACTTGAAAATAATGGCTGACAAATAGATTACCATTTAGAATTAATTTAACACTTATTAAATGTATCCAGTTAAATAAAACCTGATTCTAAAACGCTGATTAGCTACAGACACCCACAAGAACGTGTCCGTAGGTACAACACTTATGGTGTCCGAAGGTACAGCATCAGGTGTTTTTGCATTCAAAGTTCTATAAAAGATAAAAGAATGGAGATCTGAAGATTTCTAATATCAAAACTAAAAAGTCAAAATCTCGGGGATTCCCTTACATATACCATTTTATCATATCATAATCATACAGGAAGAAAATAATTAGTGTAGTGATGCACTAAAAAAACTTTGAGCACCTAAAAACAGTATTTTTATTATAGAAAATTTAAATAACTAGGGGGCTCTGCCCCCTGCTCGCTATCGCTCACCAACCCCCGGAACTGCTTCGCAGTTCTCTGAAGATCGCTTCGCGATCTTAGCGAGCAGAGCTCGCTTGTTTCATCTCAACTATCCAGAACAACCTGGAACTTGTCTGCTTATAATCTGTTCATTTAGAATAGGCGCCTGCAACAGGATAAAAAACGCTCAATAATGCTTAATAACGCTTATCAGACAACTTTAGTGACCAATTTTTTCTACAGTATTTTAACTACTTCTGCTTAGGCTGCCTTGTCATTGCAGAAGAAAATTTTTTCGACGATAATTAGAGTAACAACTGCTTTTAATACATTACATCTCATTCGCTAATTCTAAATGAACAGAGTATAGTTAATGATCATTTAATATCGAAACTTTTTATCTCTCAAACTTTTCAATAATTTAATTCGGATCATTACCACGAAAATATCAAAATAAAACTCTTACTGAGATATTCCTTTTTAAATTATCAATAATTTAATGGTTAGGGGGCTACCGCCCCCTACTCGCTTACGCTCACCAACCTCCGTAACTGCTATGCAGCTCTTTACAGATCGCGAAGCGATCTGTAACGTCTGCAATCGATCTTTAGCAGAGTAAAACAAACTTCACGAAAATCCTCTTCCTTTCGTCGGCACAAATACCACTCAAAAAAGCTAAATTATTTATTTCTCTAGTAGTTCAAAAAATATCGGAGTATCTTTAAAAGATTATTAACCAGGTCTATACTATATCGCTAGCAAACTTAGAGCAAAAATGTGCACCTCAAAACTTTTAAATTTAAATATCCGTGCTCGCGACAATCTAGTGAACAGGCAAATATAAAATTTAAAAACATTAAACACGTCTGATAAAGACCTACTAAAACTATGAAAAAAATTAAACTTTGATGCTTAATAATTCCAAAACTAATTAGAATTTTTTAAAGAATTAAACGCCAATCTCTTTCTAAAAAGTAATAATATAAGTGTTTAAAAAATAATATTGATACCGTGATTAGTTTTCATTTTAGATAGAAAAAAACGAAAAAGTGTCAAAAATTTGGAAAATTAAAAAATTTATTACTCTAAACCAAATTCGAAATTCGAAAAAAGGGCGACGTAGTGCACATCTTCATACTTCAGAGTATTAGGCTGCAAAAAATCATAGTTCTGCTGCTAATAGATTTCGCTGAACTGGATTACGCCGCGAAAAAAGAAAAACTTCAACTTTGACCTTAAAAATACCCCAGAATTAATTATCACTTCAGTTAGCTTTTTGTTCTAAAATGTGCCCCAAATATTCCTCTACAAATATTTCAAATTTCATAAATTTCTATCAAGTAGTTTTTGCGATATGAGAGTTCAAATAGTTGAAAAATTAAATTT
Organism: Tetragnatha versicolor; assembly: GCA_024610705.1. Taxonomy (NCBI): domain Eukaryota; kingdom Metazoa; phylum Arthropoda; class Arachnida; order Araneae; family Tetragnathidae; genus Tetragnatha; species Tetragnatha versicolor. The sequence continues at coordinate 6,386,266 of JANDEH010000011.1, read as the reverse complement.
TCTGAAACAGCGGCAGCGGCAGCGGTGACAGTAACTTTTTTTTAATATAGAGAGATATTTTAAACAGCTGATTTCACGTTAGCAACTAGATAGCATCTGTTTACATTCAAAATCGACCATAAATTCATATTTACATTTTTTCCAGAATATTAAAATGAGGTGGCTGAAGGTACAACCGTCCGTAGGTACAACACTCTCCCCTATAATTTACAGCGTAATTTTAATAACTTATATTCCTTATGAGTATGTATGTTGCGCTCTCTTTGTAATAGATCAGGGTTTCCCAAACTTGTTCATGCATCGACCCCTTGTTAGTATTTTCCAAGGCCATCGACCCCCTTTCAAAAATCCGAATAAATTCCTTAAGAAATGAAAATCTAACTAAAATTTTACAGCCGGTTTCGTTCACTTGTAATAAACAGTTCAATATGGATAATTATGAATGATCAGTTTCATTTGAAGAGTTTGATGCCGAGCTAGAATTTTTTCTGCACTTTTCTTTCTTTTTTTTAATGACTGCTTAACTTCCTTCGACCCCTAATAAAGCTTCATTTACCCCCTTTAAACCTTCATCGACCCCCAGGGGGTCGGTACCAACCACTTGGTAAAATTTCCTTACTATACTCGTTATGTTGATGACTGTTTTGTTCTTACTTGAACCGAACCAAGATGTGAGTGGTGTTCTTGACCTTATGAACTCAATCGATCCCTTGATACAATATACTTACGAAGTTGAAGTTAACAACTGTTTACCCTTTTTGGATGTGTTGGTCATTCGTAACAATAACGAATTTATTACCACTGTATTTCGTAAACCTTTCTCTGTATCCTTTCCGCCCCATCATAATTCGAGTCACCCCTTTAACCAAAAAATTGCATCGTTTAATTCCTTGGTTTCCAGAGCTGTTAATTTCTGTTCGAATAGTGCCCTTCTAAAATCGGAAGTTAACTATATTAAAGCTGTAGCTATCGATCGTGTTTTTGTCACACACTTATTGATCGTATCCTCAACAAAATTTTAAGGCACGCCCCTAATAATAAAAATAAAAAAACTGATCTAAATTTTAACAACTTAGTTGTTCTTCCTTATTTTAACGGTTTAAGTTTTCGTATTTCTAATACAGTAAAATCCCGTTACAACGAATGCTGATACAACGAAAAATCCCGTTATTACGAAAGTTCAGAAAGTCCCCAACTGTTTTTATTTGAATTAGCGATAGTACGGTTACAACGAAATTTCCGTTACAACGAAGAAATTTTACGGTCCCTTGAAGTTCGTTATAACGGGATTTTACTGTATTCTCAAAAAATTCGGCTTTAGTACTGTATTCTCCCCTATAAACAAAATTGTTTCTACTAATCTTAAAGACCCCATTGAGATTTTGAATAGATGTGGTATTTATAGAGTATTTTGTTCGTGTGGTTTGTCCTATATCGGCCAAACCAGACGTGCTCTTAAATTTCGTGTAAAAGAACATGAGAACTACGTAAAAAACAGGAATTTGATAAGTCGTCTATAGCAAAACATGTGTGGAGTAGTAATCATAATTTTAACTTTTCTTCTGCTGTAATAATCAAAAATTGTAATAACATTCTAGATTTGGATTTTTTTGAAGCTCATTACATTACCAAACACTCTGAATTTTTAGTCAATGACTTAAACAGTGTACCTTTTCTTTCCCCGGTTTGGAAATAACGTTTGCATTATCCTAACCATTTCCCCCACCTTGTCTGCCTTCCTTCAAATTACCACGGTTCAATATTTTTGAACTTATTCTGTAACTGTAATTTTACCCTAGTTTGTTGGGTTTTTGCTATTGGTGTTTTGTGGTGGATCTGTGGTATAAGTGTGGTCTGTAAAGGATTTTTCAATCTTTGTAACACTGATGAAGGGGATCAAGGGATCCCCGAAACAATTGTATGATTTTAAATTTTTAATTGACGATTTTATTGTGGAATAAAAACCGTTGATCGGAAATTGACTTCTTCATTACCTTCTCCACAAGGATTTTTAACTAGAATCTCTTAGTAAGTTTTGTTTCCTTTTTAGGTGTAACCCGAAGGGTTCAAAAATGAGTCGAAACACTACTTTTCGAGGTTAAAATGTTTTGTGTTCTAATGTTTTGGGAGGTCCATCCCCAGAAAAAAGTGCTTACGTCAGATCTCTTAATTAATTTTTGTGTTAAATTTATTTTTGGTTGCGTTTCGAAATTATTTATGCAAGAAAAGATTTTCGAAAATGCAGTATCTTACGTAAGCATCAATCATATCCCCCTCCCCTTTGTCAGGAAAAATAAGAAAAGAGCAAACCCCCTCTCCCCCTTGGTGATTACGTAATTTTTGAACGGTCTCTAACTATAGAACTATACCACTTGAAAACCTGAAATATGTACCATTTTGTTTTGTGATTTTACTCTTTCATTTGATGTGCATCATAATCCCCTTTTTTAAAAATCAAAATTTAAAAATTTTTTAAACTTGAAATTCGGTAGTAATAATCATTTTAAGAGTTGAAATGCTTTTAATATTTTTTAAAAACATTTTGCAAAAAAATTTTTTATTAAATTTTTTTTCACCTTTTTTTAAATTTTGAAGAAAAAAAAACGTTTGGAAAATGATGGTCATGATGCACATCAAATCAAAGACAAATAATTTACGAACAAAATGGGACTTATTTCAGGTTTTTAAGTTGTATATGGACGGTGTCAACCGGTCACTAGTCACACCTCGCCTTTTAACTTTCGCTTGCAGTAGAAAACTCCGATTACTAGTTGACCAGATTGCTTAAAATTTTAAATAAAAGTAAATATTTCGAATTAGTAATTTGAATTTTCCGATAACTTTTATTACTTAATAAATATAAATTTATGGTTTTTTTTGTCTTAAATTTTGTTGTAAATTTAAGATGTTTTGAAATAAATTTATCAGTTAAGCAAGATGTCACCTTAAGATGGAAAAATAAACCCTACAATTTATGCATTTAAACAATGCAATTGGATTGATGAAAACTTCCACGACCTGAAGAGTAATTTATTTCATTTTCCGGGATAGATGGCCGTGTTTGATGAATGGAATTTCCAAACGTTTCGCTCTCTGCTTCGGAGAGCATCACTGAGGATGCTCTCCGAAGCAGAGAGCGAAACGTTTGGAAATTCCATTCATCAAACACGGCCATCTATCCCGGAAAATGAAATAAATGCAATTGGAGTTTCCATCGGTAAGTTACTTCCAGTTGACGCCGTCCATAGTGATAGAATTATTAGCGGTTTAAAAATGCAGGAAACTACCACTTATTACTACTCTACTCTTACTAGGTTCACACGTTTATTGGGTGTAAATTAATTTTTCTCGTATTTTATCTTCTATGTAAAAAAGCAGGTAATTTTAAATTGCCTAGTTCCCTTTAGACCAGTGCAGAAGCCTTTGAAAATGGTAAAAAAGAAAAAAATAATAGTAGGATGAAACACATTGGAAAAGGAAGAGAATATAACAAAAAAGAAAGGAAAAATAAATTACGGCCGATCTGAGGTCGGGAAAAGGAAGGGGGGGGTAAAAAGGGGGTTTTTTAGAATAAAAAACGGTTTATCTCGATTTCCGGCAAAACTACAAGTCCTATGGAAAAAATTGAAATGGCAAAGTTGTAGGTAATAAAAAGATCTACAACTTTTGTATTCACATTTTTTTCACATAACCCCAAAATTTATGTGAAAAACTCAAATAATAAATTTTTTGGTTTTTAATTTTTATCTTTTACAAAAAAAAATTTTTTTTTCACGAAATTCGGTGAAAACTTACCTTTTGATGTCCCAAATACACCTTAATTTTTTTCTATTTAAAATATTTATTTTTTCTCTTTTTTTGGCTTGATATCGAAAAAGCACCCTAATTTTCATTCGAAAAATCTCACGTCAAAATATCTGCTTTTTTAAAAAGGTTGGTGGGCTTTTTGTTGGTTGAAATCTCTACTTTCCGATGGTGTAAAAATTATATACATCACTATGGTAAATTTCTCAGAAAATGCAGACACGAAAAAAACCCGAATCCGAAATTTTTTTAAAATCAGTATGTACAATTTTGAGCTAGGGTAAACGCACCAGTACCAGGGCAGTTAAGGAAAATTTTGCATTCAATTTAATATAACTCCTTGGAAAAACAATCAAATGTCCGGCTACTACCACCTAATTAAATACCTAAAATTATCCTTAATAACATGTATGTTTTTAAAAATTATTTTAATAAACATTAAGCCACTAAATTTTACAATTTATGAATTTACTCCCATTGCACCAGTAGCCGTTCACTTTACCCCAATATCTGACCAATGTATGCACAATTATCCGTCCAGATAAAAAAACACATTTTTCGACTTTAAAAATTCTATTTTTCCTCAAAAAAATCTTAAATAACGATTAAAAAGTGAAACAAAACACCTTTTTAATGAACTATGTTTAATTTAAAGGGTTTTTCAAAACGAAATTTTTGAATATTTGAAACTAATTTATTATATGAATAGTTTTAGTCTCTTTGATGGCATTTCTTCATCGGCAAACCTTCCCGATTTTAGTGGATCTTCGAAATCTTCAAGTCTAATAACACAGTCTTCGTTTACAATAATATTTTTATTCTGTATTGGTTCTTCATCCACAGTTTCATCTTCCTCGTAGGTTTTTTCTTCCACATTGGAGCATTCAGTACCATGAAAATTGGAGCATAAATGTGTACATTTTAAGCAATGTTTTCAGCAGCCACATTTTAAATTGTTGCATCCAGTTTCGCAGCTGCAGCAAATGGTTTTGAGCAATATTTCTGGAATTAATTCATTTTCTGTAAATTTGGGCATAATTCCACTGTGATGTTGCTTCCAGCCCCAATCTGTTGCTGTCAGTTCTTTACCCAGCCAAGTTTGAAGCTGATATGCCCTGTAACAATGTTGTACTGCTGCTCCTTCTGTGGGTGGGAGATTTGCCAATATGAAAGATGATTTAATTTTTGCCAATTGATATTTTCGAAATCTTAATTGATTAAGAGTTATATTATCATTTTTACATTTATAAATAGATTTGATTAATTGTAATCAATTTTTTCGACATATTCTTTGTTTGCATCTTTTTTATAAAAAAGAATTAGACAAATTTGACAAATTTGTTTCGTCTAATAAGGAATTTACGATACTTTTCTTTCCTTTTCCGGCAAATCCAGATGTTGTATCGCAACTAGAAAAACAATGCAGAAATGCAACGATATCTTTGAAGGATTCATATTTGAAGCTATCAGATGTGAAAAATGTATCTTTTACATTTCCAGAACCTGGCTTGAGAAAATAAATGTCCTGATTAGAATTTAATTGATTCAAAAGAACCAAAAGATCAATATCTTGACCCACAACAATGACAGTTTTGAAAAACCCTTTAAATTAAACATAGTTCATTAAAAAAGGTGTTTTGTTTCACTTTTTAATCGTTATTTAAGATTTTTTTGAGGAAAAATAGAATTTTTAAAGTCGAAAAATGTGTTTTTTTATCTGGACGGATAATGGTGCATGCATTGGTCAGATATTGGGGTAAAGTGAACGGCTACTGGTGCAATGGGAGTAAATTCATAAATTGTAAAATTTAGTGGCTTAATGTTTATTAAAATAATTTTTAAAAACGTACATGTTAAGGATAATTTTAGGTATTTAATTAGGTGGTAGTAGCCGGACATTTGATTGTTTTTCCAAGGAGTTATATTAAATTGAATGCAAATTTTCCTTAACTGCCCTGGTACTGGTGCGTTTACCCTAGCTCAAAATTGTACATACTGATTTTAAAAAAAATTTCGGATTCGGGTTTTTTTCGTGTCTTTGCATTTTCTGAGAACATTTACCATAGTGATGTATATATTTTTTACACCATCGGAAAGTAGAGATTTCAACGAACAAAAAGCCCACCAACTTTTTTAAAAAAGCAGATATTTTGACGTGAGATTTTTCGAATGAAAATTAGGGTGCTTTTTCGATATCAAGCCAAAAAAAGGAGAAAAAATAAATATTTTAAATAGAAAAAATTAAGGTGTAATTGGGACATCAAAAGGTAAGTTTTCACCGAATTTCGTGAAAAAAAATTTTTTTTGTAAAAGATAAAAATTAAAAACCAAAAAAATTTATTATTTGAGTTTTTCACATAAATTTTGAGGTTATGTGAAAAAAATGTGAATACAAAAGTTGTAGATCTTTTTATTACCTACAACTTTGCCATTTCAATTTTTTCCATAGGACTTGTAGTTTTGCCGGAAATTGAGATAAACCGTTTTTTATTCTAAAAAACCCCCTTTTTACCCCCCTTCCTTTTGCCGACCTCAGATCGGCAGTAATTTATTTTCCTTTCATTTTTGTTATATTCTCTTCCTTTAACAATGTGTTTCATCCTACTATTATTTTTTTTGTTTCAAAAATTATCTACCCTGGACTACTTGAATTAATTTTGTACATGCCTTTAGACTTGTACTCTTGCGTTTAGACTTGTACTCTTGCGTTTAGACTTGTACTCTTGCGTTTAGACTTGTACTCTTGCGTTTAGACTTGTACTCTTGCGTTTAGACTTGTACTCTTGCGTTTTTGACTTGTACTCTTGCGTTTTTGACTTGTACTCTTGCGTTTTTGACTTGTACTCTTGCGTTTTTGACTTGTACTCTTGCGTTTTTGACTTGTACTCTTGCGTTTTGACTTGTACTCTTGCGTTTTGACTTGTACTCTTGCGTTTTGACTTGTACTCTTGCGTTTTGACTTGTACTCTTGCGTTTTGACTTGTACTCTTGCGTTTTGACTTGTACTCTTGCGTTTTGACTTGTACTCTTGCGTTTTGACTTGTACTCTTGCGTTTTGACTTGTACTCTTGCGTTTTGACTTGTACTCTTGCGTTTTGACTTGTACTCTTGCGTTTTGACTTGTACTCTTGCGTTTTGACTTGTACTCTTGCGTTTTGACTTGTACTCTTGCGTTTTGACTTGTACTCTTGCGTTTTGACTTGTACTCTTGCGTTTTGACTTGTACTCTTGCGTTTTGACTTGTACTCTTGCGTTTTGACTTGTACTCTTGCGTTTTGACTTGTACTCTTGCGTTTTGACTTGTACTCTTGCGTTTTGACTTGTACTCTTGCGTTTTGACTTGTACTCTTGCGTTTTGACTTGTACTCTTGCGTTTTGACTTGTACTCTTGCGTTTTGACTTGTACTCTTGCGTTTTGACTTGTACTCTTGCGTTTTGACTTGTACTCTTGCGTTTTGACTTGTACTCTTGCGTTTTGACTTTGATTTGCGATTTGACTGATGATTGTCTTGATTCTCAGATTAGTCTTTGATTAGCGTCTTTAAAGCTATAATAATAAATGGGATTAATTTTTATAAGTCGTTGCTTTCTTGAAATTTTAAATAGATTCCACTAGTGAGCTTAGGAGATTGTGATGGACTTATATTTTAATTAAGACTAATATTTTTTCAGTGTCTATTAGTTTTTGTTTAAGATGTACTGCCTAAATTTTTATTTCTAATTTGAATTAACTTGATACAAGACTTGATTTTCTATTTTCTATTTTCTATTTTCTATTTTCTATTTTCTATTTTCTATTTTCTATTTTCTATTTTCTATTTTCTATTTTCTATTTTCTATTTTCTATTTTCTATTTTCTATTTTCTATTTTCTATTTTCTATTTTCTATTTTCTATTTTCTATTTTCTATTTTCTATTTTCTATTTTCTATTTTCTATTTTCTATTTTCTATTTTCTATTTTCTATTTTCTATTTTCTATTTTCTATTTTCTATTTTCTATTTTCTATTTTCTATTTTCTATTTTCTATTTTCTATTTTCTATTTTCTATTTTCTATTTTCTATTTTCTATTTTCTATTTTCTATTTTCTATTTTCTATTTTCTATTTTCTATTTTCTATTTTCTATTTTCTATTTTCTATTTTCTATTTTCTATTTTCTATTTTCTATTTTCTATTTTCTATTTTCTATTTTCTATTTTCTATTTTCTATTTTCTATTTTCTATTTTCTATTTTCTATTTTCTATTTTCTATTTTCTATTTTCTATTTTCTATTTTCTATTTTCTATTTTCTATTTTCTATTTTCTATTTTCTATTTTCTATTTTCTATTCATGACTCAGGTTGGGTGCTCGTCGGCGCTAGCCGACCCGTTAAGATTTCGCGCGAAATCTCGCCGGGCGGCTGCGCCTCGAGCATGACTCAGGTTGGGTGCTCGTCGGCGCTAGCCGACCCGTTAAGATTTCGCGCGAAATCTCGCCGGGCGGCTGCGCCTCGAGCATGACTCAGGTTGGGTGCTCGTCGGCGCTAGCCGACCCGTTAAGATTTCGCGCGAAATCTCGCCGGGCGGCTGCGCCTCGAGCATGACTCAGGTTGGGTGCTCGTCGGCGCTAGCCGACCCGTTAAGATTTCGCGCGAAATCTCGCCGGGCGGCTGCGCCTCGAGCATGACTCAGGTTGGGTGCTCGTCGGCGCTAGCCGACCCGTTAAGATTTCGCGCGAAATCTCGCCGGGCGGCTGCGCCTCGAGCATGACTCAGGTTGGGTGCTCGTCGGCGCTAGCCGACCCGTTAAGATTTCGCGCGAAATCTCGCCGGGCGGCTGCGCCTCGAGCATGACTCAGGTTGGGTGCTCGTCGGCGCTAGCCGACCCGTTAAGATTTCGCGCGAAATCTCGCCGGGCGGCTGCGCCTCGAGCATGACTCAGGTTGGGTGCTCGTCGGCGCTAGCCGACCCGTTAAGATTTCGCGCGAAATCTCGCCGGGCGGCTGCGCCTCGAGCATGACTCAGGTTGGGTGCTCGTCGGCGCTAGCCGACCCGTTAAGATTTCGCGCGAAATCTCGCCGGGCGGCTGCGCCTCGAGCATGACTCAGGTTGGGTGCTCGTCGGCGCTAGCCGACCCGTTAAGATTTCGCGCGAAATCTCGCCGGGCGGCTGCGCCTCGAGCATGACTCAGGTTGGGTGCTCGTCGGCGCTAGCCGACCCGTTAAGATTTCGCGCGAAATCTCGCCGGGCGGCTGCGCCTCGAGCATGACTCAGGTTGGGTGCTCGTCGGCGCTAGCCGACCCGTTAAGATTTCGCGCGAAATCTCGCCGGGCGGCTGCGCCTCGAGCATGACTCAGGTTGGGTGCTCGTCGGCGCTAGCCGACCCGTTAAGATTTCGCGCGAAATCTCGCCGGGCGGCTGCGCCTCGAGCATGACTCAGGTTGGGTGCTCGTCGGCGCTAGCCGACCCGTTAAGATTTCGCGCGAAATCTCGCCGGGCGGCTGCGCCTCGAGCATGACTCAGGTTGGGTGCTCGTCGGCGCTAGCCGACCCGTTAAGATTTCGCGCGAAATCTCGCCGGGCGGCTGCGCCTCGAGCATGACTCAGGTTGGGTGCTCGTCGGCGCTAGCCGACCCGTTAAGATTTCGCGCGAAATCTCGCCGGGCGGCTGCGCCTCGAGCATGACTCAGGTTGGGTGCTCGTCGGCGCTAGCCGACCCGTTAAGATTTCGCGCGAAATCTCGCCGGGCGGCTGCGCCTCGAGCATGACTCAGGTTGGGTGCTCGTCGGCGCTAGCCGACCCGTTAAGATTTCGCGCGAAATCTCGCCGGGCGGCTGCGCCTCGAGCATGACTCAGGTTGGGTGCTCGTCGGCGCTAGCCGACCCGTTAAGATTTCGCGCGAAATCTCGCCGGGCGGCTGCGCCTCGAGCATGACTCAGGTTGGGTGCTCGTCGGCGCTAGCCGACCCGTTAAGATTTCGCGCGAAATCTCGCCGGGCGGCTGCGCCTCGAGCATGACTCAGGTTGGGTGCTCGTCGGCGCTAGCCGACCCGTTAAGATTTCGCGCGAAATCTCGCCGGGCGGCTGCGCCTCGAGCATGACTCAGGTTGGGTGCTCGTCGGCGCTAGCCGACCCGTTAAGATTTCGCGCGAAATCTCGCCGGGCGGCTGCGCCTCGAGCATGACTCAGGTTGGGTGCTCGTCGGCGCTAGCCGACCCGTTAAGATTTCGCGCGAAATCTCGCCGGGCGCCTGCGCCTCGAGCATGACTCAGGTTGGGTGCTCGTCGGCGCTAGCCGACCCGTTAAGATTTCGCGCGAAATCTCGCCGGGCGGCTGCGCCTCGAGCATGACTCAGGTTGGGTGCTCGTCGGCGCTAGCCGACCCGTTAAGATTTCGCGCGAAATCTCGCCGGGCGGCTGCGCCTCGAGCATGACTCAGGTTGGGTGCTCGTCGGCGCTAGCCGACCCGTTAAGATTTCGCATTTTTTGCATCCGAATATTAGGGGTTTTTATCATTATTTAATAATAAAATTAATGAATTAATAATAAAATAATAATTATTTAATAATTAAATTATTTATTACAGCAAAGTTTATAGGACAATAGTTTAATTTATCAATATATATGGATCAGATATTAAAATTTTAAAATATTATGTAAGCAAAACATCTTTAGCTAAACCTTTTCTATAACAGTATTTGTTACATATTTACTAAAGGTGAGGTAAGAGGTGGATTTTTCTCAGACACAAATTTAGTTAGGGGATATCCATAAATTAAGTGAGGTCAAAAAATAGGGGGGGGGGAGGTTTGGAAAAATCTCATCAAATCTCACCAAGTGGGGAGGGGGGTCGATTAAAATCTCACGTCATTTTTTAAGTTAGAAGTTATACGATTTTCTTTTTTAAGAGAAAGGAATAATACCCACAGATATGATACTGTTGTGATTTTTAGGCGGAATAATGTCCTTTTCCCCCACATCATTAATAATGGAAAAGTTTTAAGTGCTTTGAAGCACAAAATGCAAACTAATAGGATAGAAAATTATTTTTAAAGGTTGTAAGTAAATCTCACATGTGGGGGAGGGGGGTCCAGCAAAATCTCACTAAATCTCACCAAGGGGGGAGGGGGTCCAGATTTCGGAAAAAACACCTCATGTAATTTATGGATGTCCCCTAGGAAACAAAGATTTACTCAATATGTTTCCCCGAGACTAAAATAATATCATACGCGCCAAAATTTATCTTTTCTATTTCAATCTCCCTGGATTTACCGAATATCATACATTCATACAATGGCCAAATATGTAAAATACTACCTATGTATAGAAACATAACAAAGGTGTGTATTGTACTGTAAAAGGGATCCTGCATACACTATTTTGGGTGCTTGAAAGATGAAGCTCAAATATACGAAGGCTGGTCCGCCGGTTGTGTTAGCATTCCTGGCATTCTGTTCCCCAACATAATGCACGTCGAATGCACCCAGAATTCGGAAATAAAACAAGCACGTGGCCCTCACTGATGCCAAGTAAAGGTAAAGCGTTTTTGGCAGGATTGAATAAAATGACCTTTTTTATTTCTCGTGCAAACACGTACTTTTTATATTACACAGAACATTTTTAGCGTAAAAATGTATCATGATATGCCATGTTATTTGTTTGCAATTTGAGTCCATTTACGTTATAGTTATATACTAATTTTATTCGTACTAATTACTTTTTGTAAAGTGGCTCTTAAGAAAATTACATTAATTTAAATGTTTATTATGTTTGTTTATAAATAGTACATTTTTACATATTCGTTATAAAAAATGCCAGAGCAACTATAGCAATTATTTCTAAATTCAAATTCAATTAAAATTTTTTTTATTAACATTAACATACAGACACATAGACACACATAGATTAGACAAAGCGGAAAACATACATCAAAAGAAAACCACAAAATTGGAATAACAAAGGACAAAAAAAAATGTATGTATGTGATATCATTAAGAGCATAAGCTCGTGTCATGACATCAAAAATGTCATTTGATGTAATTAAGGCAACGCGATGGAGCTTTATTTATTTACTATAAAGAGAATTTCTATTGATTTCTGTGCTTCTATGAATTTGGATATATTTATTTTGAATTCTGCATAATTATTTGTAAGTTGTGTAGCTTCATTTAATTTGTTAAATATATAGGGGCCTAAAAAAGTGTGAGATTTATGAATAATTTCTTTTCTGGATTTAGGAGTAAAGTAATTGCCTTTAGTGCCTCTTATAAAATAATTTACTGGTTTTAGCTCGTAGAAGTTTTTGTTTTTAAAAATGAAAATAAGAAGCCGATAAACAAAAAGTTGGCGTAAAGTTAGAAAAGTTATAGGTTGCTGAAAGTATTTGAAATGAGAAAACAATTTGTTTTGTAAATGAATTAGAGGTTTAATATTATTAAAGTAATCGGATGCATAGCATGTTATACCATAGTTTAAAATAGATTGAACCCATGAATAATACAGAGTTATTAAAAATCGTTGATTCACTACTCTTTTTAATTTAAAAAACGTAATATTAACGTATCGCAATTTGTTAAGCAAATTATTTACATGCGATTTCCATTTAAAATTACTATCGAATTGAATTCCTAAATATTTAATCGTATTAACCCTTTCTATTACTTCACAATTACATAAGTCATTGCATTGCATATTACAAACAAAATTATGAATTTTTATGGTGTTTCTTAAAGAGATAGTTGGTTTTAAATTAAAAATCATAAATTTAGTCTTAGAGGTATTTAAGTTAAGTAAATTTAGATGAAACCATTCATTTACTTTTTTCAATCCTATCTCAACTTTTTCATAAAGTGCTGAAATGTTGTAATCTGAAAAAATCAAAACTGTATCATCAGCAAAGGTTACTATTTTACAGTCCAATTTAATTTCGCAAAAATCATTAATAAAAATTAAAAATAAAGTTGGCCCTAATATCGATCCCTGAGGAACTCCTCCTTCAATGGAAATCTCTTGACTGAATTTGTTATTTATTTTAACTATCTGTTTTCTATCTGTTAAATATGATTTAAACCATTTATTTAAATTTCCTCTTATTCCAATGCAGTTAAGTTTATGCAATAATAGTTTGTGGTTAACTGTATCAAAAGCTTTACTAATATCAAGAAAAACCGCAGCAGTTTTCAGGTTCATTAGAGTAAATAATTTTGGTGACCTCCATTAAAGCCTGCTCAGTACCTTTTCCCTTTCTAAAACCAAATTGGTTGTCAGATAATATATTGTTCTTATCTAAAAAATTTATCAATCGAGACTGCATCAGTTTCTCTATAAGTTTTGAAAAGATGCTTAATAGAGATATAGGACGGTAATTACCCAAATCATTCACATTACCTTTTTTATAAACGGGGACGACCACTGAGGTCTTTAAATCAGAGAAAAAAATAGCATTTTCAAATGAGGAATTTATTAAACTAGTGATAAACTCGGCGTTTTTAGTAAAAAGTATGGATAACATTTTCTTGTTTATTTGATCAATACCCGTAGATTTTTTATTGGGAAGTGAATGAATTAAGTTTGAGATTTCTTCCTTAGACACTTCACAAAAAAACATACTATTAAGTAACGAAGGAATTTTCGTGCAGTGAAAATCTGCAGGGATATCTACACCTTTAAAGACTTCAGAAAAATGTTTGTTAAAGTCAAATGCTAAAATTTCACTTTCAGTGTAGTTAGGTAACTGCTTTATCTTTGAGTTTTCATTAAGTATATCTTTAACTATTTTCCATTGATCTCTACTACTTCTTCCAGTTTGCAGAAACTTAAAATAATAATATTCAGATTTTGCAAGACGTAGTTTAGTTTTTAGATTATTTCTAAAGGAAACAAACCGTGATTTAATATCTTGATTATATTTATTTTTTTATATAGTTTAAATAGTTTTTCTTTTTCCCTAATATTTGAAAGTAACTCAGCTGTCATCCAAGGTTTTTTAAAGGATTTACGTTGAACAATTTTAGAAGCAGATTTTGAAAAAGTAATAAAATGATTTACTTTTTTTAGAAATTCTTTGAAAATCAGGCACTTGTCTGAAAACAGGTAAATTCTATCGAAAAAATTCATAGTTTCATACAATGCTCCTAAAGAGAAATGAGAAACTACGCAGCATTTGATGTTCTAAAAAGTTTTACTATAGGTAATATTTACTATAGAAGAAAATGTTCTATTATTTGTCAAAAAAATTTTCCATTTTCTCTATAAAGGTAATTTAATATTCTTTTTTTGTAGTTGGTAGTTCTGGTAGCTCAAATAAGATGTTTACGGAAAGCTCCTTACAAGGTAATGAATTCAGTGTATTTTCAATACTTAGATATAATTTTTAATTATATTAGTTAGCACTAAGACTTATACATGTAGCTTATCGAATTGCATAACATTTATTACGGATTCTTTTCATAATCGAATAAGTTTCTCTGTTAGTTTTTGAAGGATATTTTCTAACATAACAACGTTTACATTCATAAAAACACACATTCTTTATTGCAACTTAAATTGTTTATATACGTGTACACATTATCAAAACCCATAAATAAGTCTGCCTTACAACAACTCTGAAGTATTTTCTTCTTTCGAAACAATCGAAAAAAGATGTTTCATATGATATAACTCTCCAGATAATCTGACAAGCTAATGGTCAGCGTTCGAAATTGTACTGGATTGCTGGTCCGGGACAACCAAAAAACGGCTCGGACCAGTGGAATCAGAAAATCACTGGTCCGCTGGACCAGTGGTGAAAAAATATCCCACCCTCCAGTTTAAGCCTGCAATTTATCTTTGCTTGGAATCGGGAGAAAGGCAAAAAAATATAAATTTCATTAAATATAAACCAGATTACAACCAGTTTGTCAACTAACAATGTAAGGGGCCATTCATTAATTACGTAAGGGTCCCGAGGGGGAGGGGGGGTTGGAAAAATCTCTACATACCCTTACTTGGGGGGTGGGGGGTCAAACCCATTCTTACGTAAGATTTTCCAAGTTAATGTAAACAAATTCCAATTATTCTAATCAAGAGATTATAAAATAATGGTAATATGTACTAGTTGACAGCAAGAATATTATTTATTTTTTGAAAAACTAGGGAGCTACCGCCCCCTGCTCGCTATCGCTCGCCAACCCCCGTTAACTGCTGACGCAGGACCTTTTGGAATTGCTTCGCAATTCCTACCAATTTCAACTCGCTGATTTTATTACACTTTATAAAACAATTTACAGAAAAAACGTCAACCAACTTTCCAAAAATACTTCACCAAATCCCATCCATAAATAAATCTCCCTTAAAATTTTAAATATATATTAACTCGAACTTATCAAAAATATAAACGAAATGTTTTTAAAAATATTCATCTTAATTATTTTCAATCCTATGATTATAAAAAAACTAATCTAATTGTTCATCAATATTCGGACCAAACAAAAACCATTATTTTAAAGTAACTCGTTAGTATAATATGCCTAGTGTTTATCATTCATATTTTTGTTTAAACCCAGACTTGTTAAACAATACCGTTTAAGCAATTGAAAATAAAAAGACAAAATATCACTATGTTTACAATAAATTTCGATAAAATCAGACTAAAAATTATAAATATTGGACAAAAATGGTGAAATTTTAGTATGAAATGGCATACATGTAAGTTTTTAGAATATGTTTTTATCAGTCATAGAGTGATATTTCATCAAGAAAGTACTTTTTAAATGGTGAAAAAACATGTATATCTTAAAATATAGCTCCAATCGGTCGTTGTGATTGGATGCATAATAATTTGATTGACAGTATTTGCTTTGTAACTGCGACCTTATCCGTTATCTAAAAAAATGGAAATATTTTAAAGTTGAGAATTTTTTTGAAAAATCGAAGGGCTTACTCGGAAATCCGGAAAGAATATGGATATTTTGATACCATATATGTGTCATTCGGTTCAGTAATTCAAAAGCCTTTCTCTGGAAACCGTTCACCAAAAACTTTTTTTTAGAATAGAGAGATAAAAATCTTTGATTTACGTGAAACTGAGAGTTTTAGTGAAACTGATCCTTTTCTAACATTTTATTATTTTGAAAAACGAAATGGAATCTTACGTAAGAATAGGTGGGGAGGGGTTTGAAAAATCTTACGTACCCTTACATAGGGGTAGGGGGGGTCAAAAATTGCCAAAATCATCCTTACGTAATTAATGAATGGCCCCTAAAACTAATTCGAAGTTATGTATTAATTTGTGTGCAATATCATTTATTCAAGAAAAGTTCTTATTTTTTGCCAATTAGTGCAATTGTATCCAATTTGTATGTCAATTAGAGAAATTTTATATTGTATTTGTATGTCAATTAGAAAAATTTTATATTGTATTTGTATGTCAGTGGAAATATTATTTAATCAAAAAAGTTATTTAATTAATAAGATATTTTTAAATAATCGATTATTTGGAGCTATTGCTTATTTCTCATAAATTTATTTTATTACTTATTTTATATAAATCTCATATTTACAGCTGGTAACTTATTATTGCATGCATATGTATTAATTTTTAACATTACTATTTTGGTACCCACATTCAGTGCCAGGGGTTCACCAGAATTTTTTTGCCAGGGGCCGTTTTTGGGAATTTTGTGAAAAACGGAATTGAATTTTGTGAAAAATGGAATTGAATTTTGTGAAAAATAATTTTTCATTCTAAAATAAGGTCCCATTTCTGTAAATATATTATTTTCCTTAATAAAATTGCACTTAGAGAGTGCATATCGTCACCTTAGAATCAAAAACTACTATCTCCATTCGGCAACCTTCGGAAATCCCGATCCTTGGCGACCAGATCGGCGGAGAAGCTCGTTTTTTGTTTTGTAAAAGCTGACATGATCGAGTAGAAAAGATCAAAACCAATAAAATTATTTTCTACAACGATCTAAACGCCAAGAATCGGGATTTCCGAAGTTTGCCGAATGGAGATAGTAGTTTTTGATTCTAAGGTGACGATATAGCTTGATTAAAGTCCGTTTTTGGGAACCGGAATTTTGTGACGGGGCCGTTTTTGAGGGTCGGAATTTTGTGAAGGGGCCGTTTTCGGCCCCAATTTCTTTCTAGATGCACCCCTGAGTGCAATAGTTACTTAATAATAGTAATATTTAAACTGGTCCTTTTTAATTTGTCGGACCAGTAGTTTTTGTTGCGGACTAGTAAGATTGGTGAAGCACTGGTCCGCAGGACCAGTGGATTTTTTTCCCAATTTCTAACGCTGCTAATGGTGTATAAAATAACATGAAATGATATTTTATCTGGGATTCTATTAACCAGACCTTTCTTAATTCTTTTTATATCTTTCGCCTGTTAATAATAGTTTGCTTATCTTTCAATATGTCACTTTGTAATGTCAGGATTATAAGTAATTTTTCCCGAAGTGTTCAGTGGTCTTGACAAATCTTTTGAGAGCTATTAAAGCTCTGAAATAGTTGTATAGTGTGGGGAAAGATGATGGCTTTCTTGAATGTGAACAGGACTTGAAAGTATCAGGACGCAGTATAATTAAAAATAAATCTTTAATAACAAAAGGGCATATGGGAAGAATGAGCAAGGGGTAGAAAAAGGCTTCCGGCTTGGAAGTATTTATACAGTTCAAAAATAAATTAGTTCGCTTCAGTTCGTTTTGCGGTAGAGTCACTGGCAGAGAGTTCACTCCCGTCCATCCTCCGCCTCCGTTGGACAGCTCGTCCAATTTAATCTTCTGGAAGGGGACTAATCTGGGTGATGGGTCTCTTGTAGACTCCTGATGTAGTACGAACTTCCACAATCCGCACGAAGCCGTCAGGTCCTGGAAAAGTCTTCTCGATCCGACCTAGGTTCCAGCGCATCGGTGGTTGGTTAGGCTCCTTGAGAAGAACTAGTTGATTGACCTTGACGTTTGGTTGAACGGTCCTCCATTTGGCCCTCGTTTGGAGCTCATTGAGGTAGTCGGAACTCCATCGTTTCCAAAATTGCAGATGGAGTGACTGTATAAGATGCCACCTAGAGATTAGAGACATAGATGTTTGAGTATTAGGGTCAGGTAATGAAAGGAGAGGTCCCCCTACGAGGAAGTGTCCTGGAGTTAAGGGTTCTAAGTCCGTTGGATCAGAAGATAGTGGAGTCAATGGTCTTGAGTTTAAACAGGCTTCGATTTGAGTCACTAGAGTGTAGAGCTCTTCGAAATTCAAAACTGCTGCTTTAGTTGTTTTGATTAAATGGGTTTTGGTAGATTTAATATTCGATTCCCATAATCCGCCATGATGGGGTCCTAATGGGGGGATGAAATTCCACTTGATTCCTTCTTCTGATGAATAATTTTGAACGGATTCAGACTTAAAAATTTCAAGTTGTGCGTCAAGAAGATTTTTACAGCCTTTAAAGTTAGTGGCGTTGTCACAAAATATAGTACTAGGCCTTGATCTACGTGCGATAAATCTTTTTAAGGACGCTAAGAAAGCTTGAGTGCTTAAGTCTGATACTAACTCCAAATGAATAGCTTTTGTAGAAAAGCAAATGAAAAGTGCTATATAGGATTTTAACTTGACCTTTGAGCGTTTCATATTAGGCTTGGTGATAATGGGGCCTGCGAAATCCAACCCTATGGTTTGAAAGGGTCTAGAAGGAACAATTCGTTCTTTTGGCAAATTACCCATGATTTGTGAAAGGTTGCGGGCTTTGCAACGAAAGCACACCATGCAGAAAAAGATGATTTTTCTTACCTTATCTCTTCCAGATTTGAACCAATACCTTTGGCGAACGAGGGATAAGGTTGCCTGTGTGCCAGCATGAAGAGCTTTTTCATGGTAATACTTGATGATGAGATCTGTCAGATGATGATCTTTTGGCAGCAGAATCTGATGTTTTTGGGCTTCTGGCAATGTCGAATGTTCAAGTCGGCCACCTACTTTAATTAAATCATCACCATCTAGAAATATACTTAGGAAAACATAAGGATTAGATGCTGGTAGTTTTCGTTTAGATTTTAGGTGTTTAAGTTCGACTGGAAAACTTTCCTTCTGAACTAACTTGATTAAGTGCATAGTAGAGTCGTGTAGTTCAGTAGCAGTTAACGGGTCTTTGCGACGTTTCGAGAGTTTAACTTTACAGTTACTGATGAATCTCAAACACCAAGCGGTAATTCTTATTAGTTTTCTAAAGGATGAACACTTCAAAACGAGAGTTAATGGGCGATTCTTCGTTGTTAGATTTTGAGTTGTCACTTACTTGAAGGTAACTTTCAGTTTCAATAGAAGCGTTGAGGCTGGTTTTACGCATTTCTAAATCTGTAGAAGTTGTTTCAGCTTCGGTCGGCCAATATTCCTGGGGGTCAGCAATCCACTTCGGGCCATGCCACCACATCTCGTTGCGGAGTAGGTCATTAGGTGTCAGGCCGCGTGTACTTAAGTCACTAGGATTAGAAGCAGAAGGAACGTACTTCCATTGAGCATTCTTCAACTTGTCGTGGATTTCAGCAACTCTGTTTGCAACGAAGGTCTTCCATCGATTTGGTGGAGCTCGCAGCCAGGCAAGAACTATAGTAGAGTCCGTCCAGGCGTATACGTTTTCTGGTGAAATTCTTAAATCTGTAAGAACCTGAAAAGTAAGTTTAGCACCTAAAACTGCGGCGCAAAGCTCAAGACGGGGTATGGAAATAAGTTTACAAGGAGCGACCCTGGTTTTTGAAATTAACAAGTGTGTAGAACGTGTGCCTCCACTTTGTACACTTAAGTAAACTGCTGCTGCATAAGCTTGAGAAGAACTATCACAAAAGACATGAATTTCAATTGAATGTCCCTTAAGG
The DNA here is from genome assembly GCA_024610705.1 of Tetragnatha versicolor. Taxonomy (NCBI): domain Eukaryota; kingdom Metazoa; phylum Arthropoda; class Arachnida; order Araneae; family Tetragnathidae; genus Tetragnatha; species Tetragnatha versicolor. The sequence goes on along the minus strand of JANDEH010000011.1, from coordinate 6,366,635 downwards.
TAGTTTACCCAACGCGGGATTTTAATAGTCTCTAATTCATGTAGAGTTGACGCGAAGCGTATCCAACGATTCTTGATATCTTCTGAAACTTCACTATCCCAATCAAGACCCATCAACCAAAGTGATTGAATGAGGATTTTCCCGACGATAGTTACTGGTGATATCCATCCTAAGGGATCGTACAATTTGCTCACGTCGGAAAGTATGGAGCGTTTGGTTGGGGAGTCAACTTGGATCGTGAATTTAAACTTAAAGTAGAATGCATCTTCTTTAGGTTGCCAATGTAGACCTAAAGTTTTGATCGTGGTGTCAAATTGAATTGATTTGTCGACATTAGGTTCTCTGTCACTTTCTGGTATTTCTCCAAGTACGTCATCTTCGTTACTTGTCCACTTTTTTAGAAGAAATGATCCTTTCTTCAATACGTTGATGATCTCTGTCATCTTCATTTCAGCTTCGCTAAAATCATCTGCTCCGGACATAAGATTATCGACGTAAAATTCGTTAGCCAAGACGTCGGAACCAATAGGAAATCTGTCCTTCTGGTCTTCTGAAAGCTTCTTGAGTACTTTGATTGCAAGATATGCGGAGCAATCCATTCCAAAGGTTAATCTGAGCAATCTGCAGTCCTTAAGAGGGTCAGATGGGCTTGGTCTCCAAACTATTCTTTGAAAATCAGTGTGATTTTTAGAAACTAACACTTGCAAATACATCTTTTGGATGTCTGCTGTAAAAGCGATTTTAAAGAGTCGCCATCGTAGCAAAATTGCAGACATATTTTCCTGAATATTGGGGCCGGTTAAGAGTTGATCGTTAAGCGAGATTCCACTTGTGGTTTTTTGAGAGGTATTAAACACAACTCGAACTTTAGTTGTTGAACTATCTTCTTTATATACGGCATGGTAAGGAAGGTAGTAACCTTGAAATCCAAAATCATCTACTTTTAGGTCGACTTCGGTAGGATCTACTTCAACCATATGGTCAAGTTGCAGGTATTCGTTAAAGCATTTCGAATATTCTGTTCGAAGGGACGAATTTGTGTTGAATTTACGTTCTAAACTTAAGAATCTAGAAGTTGCGATGTGTTTAGATGCTCCAAGTGGACCTGAATTTTCCTTGAAAGGAAGATCGACTTGATATCGATTATCAACTTTAACGCAGGAAGATTTAAAGATGTCTTCGCATTTTTGATCATCTTTTGAAAGATGTCTTTCCCTTGAAACCTCCTCTAGTTCCCAAAATGTTTGAAGTTGTTTGTGTAATTCCAAGTTTGTGTGCAGGTTAGTAACTTCGATACGATTTCCACTAGTCGTTGCAATCGGTCCTGTTAATACCCATCCCAATTTGGTGTTTTGAGCTAAAGGGGAAAGTTCCGGACCTTTTACTATCCCATCCGATAGAATTGCTGGGTAAAGATCAGCGCCGATGATCATGTCAATCCTACCGGGATAAGCATAATAAGGGTCAGCTAGAGTTAAACTTTGCAAGTGTTTCCAATCTTGGATCTTAATCCGTAGATTTCGTCCGTAGTTGGTAAGGGATTTTAGAACTAAGGCATCGCCGTTGGAAGTGATAAGCTCGTCAGACATGGATTTGATGCCGAAAGTGAAGATTTTGTTGCATTTTTCAAAACTAGATTTTCCTATTCCGGATACACTAGCGGAAATAGATCGTTTATTCAACTGCAGCATTTGTGAGAGATGTTCAGTTAGAAATGTAGATTGTGATCCTTGATCCAAAAGTGCACGCACTAAGATTTCTGAACCTTCAGGTTTAAAGATCTTTACTAGAGCGGTACTAAGAAGAACTTGTTTACCTGTATGGTTGTCTTTCAGGAAATGCGCCGAGATTTCTGCGGCTTGGTTGCTTACCTCAGGTTGAGGGTTTTGTTGATCCGAATCCATGCGGCTCTGGATTGCAGGGTCGTGCAGTTGAGTATGATGGCGCTTCTTGCAGATGGAGCAAGAAAATTTACTTAGACACTGACGGATCTGGTGTCTAGAAGAAAGACAATTAAGACAAAGTTTTTTGTTAATAACAAAGGTTGATTTGTCTGATCTTGACATGTTTGTGAACTTAGGGCAATGCGCAATTTTGTGATCACTATTACACGTCGGACAATTTTCACTCTTCATAGCGTGATGAGAGGTTGTACGAGTAGTTTTGCTGAAAGGATTGTGTTCCGGCCTAAGATTTGTAGGTCTTTTGATCGAAATTGCTTCAAGTGTTCGGAAACGTCCAATGAGAAATTTTTTAAGCTCATCGTAGGTTGGTACCTCAGTCTTTGAGACTAGGCTCTGCTCCCAAAGTTGTAGAGTTTCATGGGGAAGTTTTTGGGAAATGGTGTATACCAAAATAGCATCCCACTCGTCTACTGGAATCTCTAAATTGGAGAGAGATTTTATACAGCGATCAGATGTATCTACTAAGGTTTTTACGTTATGCGAGTTGTCTATTGTTATTTTTGGTTGTGATAACAATATCTTCAGTTCTGAATTAACCTGAATTCGTTTGTTTTCGAATCTATCTTTTAATGTGTCCCAAGCTGAATCGAAGTTAGCTTCCGTGACTTGATAATGCTTGATCAGATTTTCAGCTTCTCCGCTTACGTGAGATTTTAAGTAATAAAGTCGCTGGACATTACTTAACGATTCGTTGTCGTAAATTAAGCAAGAGAAGAGATCGCGAAAGGATGCCCAATCTTCGTATTTACCCGAAAAAATTGGAAGTTTAATCGTGGGTAGTTTTTCCTCGGATCTTCGATCGGATTGAGGTTTAGGCTGATCTGTGTTTCTAGACTGTGATACGGGAATTTCAGGGTAGGTAGTTGCTAAATAATCTTTGATCTCAGTTAAACTAGCAACGTAAAATTCTTCTACCTCATTATAGAGATCAGTTTTAAAGTAAGGTAATTCCTCTGCTTTTTCTAGTGCAAGAATATCCCTGTGGTTAGAATTAAAGTCTTGCCATAATTCCGTAAAAAGTTGGATCCGCGTTTCAAGATACGATTTAGTCTTGCGAGAAGCTGAGTCCTTTCTGAAGTTACGAATAGATTTAGTCATTCGCTCGTAGATATCTTTCTGTTCTTTAATTAGCCCTGCCATAGTTTGCTTAAGTTATGTAAGCACGAAGAGAGTATGAAAGCACAAAATCTCTTACCACTGGTAACGATACAACAGATAGTAGTAGAATAAATTCTGTACTCCGGCTCGACGGACCACTGTTTAGTGTGGGGAAAGATGATGGCTTTCTTGAATGTGAACAGGACTTGAAAGTATCAGGACGCAGTATAATTAAAAATAAATCTTTAATAACAAAAGGGCATATGGGAAGAATGAGCAAGGGGTAGAAAAAGGCTTCCGGCTTGGAAGTATTTATACAGTTCAAAAATAAATTAGTTCGCTTCAGTTCGTTTTGCGGTAGAGTCACTGGCAGAGAGTTCACTCCCGTCCAATAGTCTTGTTTCACAAAAATGGTTTTAAAGAAACAGAATATGGTCTGTAAGAGTGGCCGCGGGTGTTCAAGTATGTCCAAACGAAAAAAAAATAACAATCAAACACTCATAATCTAACTTTATTAGAAAACATTTTATGACAATGTTAACATGCAAAGAATAAGTTTATCGTATGTGTTTCTAAGGTCTATAGCAATATTTTCTATATTATAAGTATACAGGGTGTTTCAAAATTGCGTTGCACGGCTTTTATTCGGAACCAACGCCTCCTAGGGTCCCGGAAGTAAGGTCTACTCCTAGGTAAGTGAGCCTGGAGAATCCATTGAGATGACTTACAGCGCCCCTAGCAGCGAAATTAAAAAGTTAAAAAAATTAATTTAAAAACTAAAGGAGATAGAGCAAAAACCTCAGTGAGAATATTGTTGCCAACGTCAAGAAAAACTCAGTGAAAAAAATTTGATCAAAATATCTTGAATATTCGCGGAGATATTTATTAGCATGTGAAAATAGCACTTTTTCAGGGGTAAAAAAATAAAAAGTTCGCATGTTTGCAAATTTTTTTGATTATTTGATTAAATTTTGTGTTCTTTCAACTAAAAAAACACAAAACTACACAATAACACTGAAAAATTTAGAAATATGCAAACTTTTTGTTTTTTGACCCCTGGAAAAAGTGCTAATATCTCCACAAATATTCAAGATATTTTGATCAAATTTTTTTCAGTGAGTTCTTCTTGACGTTGGCAACAATACTCTCACTGAGGTTTTTGCTACATCTCCTTTAGTTTTTAAAATAATTTTTTTAACTTTTTAATTTTGCCGCTAGGGGCGCTGTAAGCAGAGGCGTAACTAGACGTCGGCGACGTCGGCCCCCGCCGACGGCCTCACACTTTAAGGGCCTCGCAAGAATTTAACTATTTGATTCCATGTTTAACTCAGTGGTTTAAATACAAAGATATAATGTCTGTTCAATTACGTTTTTTAACGTCTTCATGTTTCTGGAGCCCATGCGCGAGGTGCGAAGCTTTTTTTGGACCTCAAGCGCGAGGCCCTTTTTACCGACTTCAAACAAGAGGAGGTTATCAATTCGTCGGCTATAAATGTTAAATCTTTGCAACCGCACTTTTTCATGTTCTAATGGACCGATTTGGCCTCGGTTTTTTTTATTATATTAGGAATGATTCCAAGTTAGTCCCAGTTTAATTAGAAAGCCCTCTAGCGGATACCAGCGGAGTTACTATCTCGAAAACTATTAGAGATACGGATAAACTGATTAAACTTTTTATGTACTTGCAATCAGATATCTCTGGTTAGTTGACAAACCTTTTGTTTTAAGATCCAGGAAGCCAATGAAATAAAAATTTTCAAGTAGAGGAATAAATTTCAATAGTATATTAGGTAAGGTATCTTAAAAGTAATAAAGATAGGTGGAGGGGACACCATTTAGCATTTAAAATATATTAAAATAAATGTCTGAAGAAGGGACAATTAAAGTGCAAAAGGATATTATTTGTTAATTATTAAACACATTATTTGTTAATTTTCTAGCCTTGTCTTATGCAAAATTGCAATGCATATTTGCATACACTATAAATTTTTTTTTGTGTGGACAGTTTCATCTCATCTGAGAACAGTCACTTTTTTAAGAGTCTTACTTTACTTTATGTTATTATTGGAAAAAATATTTCAAGCAGAAAGTTTCTTTTATAATTGCGTCAGAAACAGGTAAAAAATAACAGGCCCCCCCCCAAATCCGGACTTGGGTGTGCCAAAACAGGCTAAAACCCTGTTTTTTAGGGTCAAATTTCCAAAAATTTTCTGGGGGAGGACCCCCAAACCCCCCTTTGTACTTTGAACTTTATTATTCAAAACTTTTTTAATAATATCAAAATCCTAAAAAAAATACTTGTCCAAAATTAGGACTGGGTGGGATATTTCTCTTGTTCTCAGTTTATTCATTCCCTCTCGCCCAACTTTGTTTTTTACTTAGCTTCATTAAATAGTTAAAATTATGCCATCCTTTTTTTTATTAATTTATATTAATGCATGCATTTTTCCTATTTGCAAGTTTCAATTATTACTTACAGGTGTTTCAGTGTCGAAATAGTACGCTTTTGTCGTTTTAAACCCAATAAATGCTACTTAATTATTTTTTCTTTGACATATTCTAAAAGAGGACCTTAGAATTGACTTTATGTTGAATTTTCAAGCAATTCGCTAAATATTTAAGGGCTTTACAGAATCGGAAAAAAAAACGGTATTTCGAGAAAAAAACACAAGTCCGAAAAAGCCTAATAATTGGTATTTAATTTTAAGTTTGAATTTTTTAAAATTTTTATTATCGTAGTAGAGAAATTTGGAAAGCTTTTTCCAGAAATTCGAGTTGCCATGGTGTTTCTGACGTCATCGAGGAATTTTCAAACACAAAAGTGATTAACTTTTCATCATAGGAATCCGATACGTTTTTCGGGCTATGAGAAAAAGAAGGAAAGAGTAAAAATATGGATAGACCACCAAGTGTATTACATCATCGGATTCACATCATTTAGTAGATTAAGAATATGTAAAGCATAAGGGGATTTTCTCCCTATTTCGGGAGTTTTTCCGGTTTTATTGGAAAATTTTAATTGGGTGTCACGTCCTTAATTTTAGAGGTAGGGTTCTCAAATTTTAGTATGTGTATCTCCTTAATATTTCCTATTGAATGATGTATGAAACTAAGAGTTTGGACCCATATTTAGAGGTTTTAGAACCACATGCTCGTTTTCATTTTCACTTTTTAACGCCTCTAACTCCTTTTCTCCAGAAGAAATGGAGTCTCTCTAACAAGGTTCAAAGAGTTCTTCAAGAATATGGTTATTAATAAGCTCTACAACAATTATTTAGGGAGAAATTTGTGAAAAACTGTCTTGAAAAGCTAAAAAATAAGTTTTCTGGATTGCGCAATTTTTATACCACGTCTTAGTTGAACCTATTGTTGGAAACAACTTTTCTTACGCTTCCAGAAAATATAAACCACTAAGCTAGGATTCTAATATATCCGGAGCTATTCAGCGTCAAAGTCAGAACATGTAGGCTTAACGTGCCACGAGGCATCCGTTCGATCAAGGACAAGTAAAAAATGTCTTTAATTTATGAAACCTTTAATTACCCTTTTAGCATGCAAAATAACTGCAAATTAAACTTATTTTAAATAAATTTTTAATCAACACTAAATTTAAGACGACACATCCAATATCAGCGAGTATTGTTTTTCTGACCTTGATTGTATCATCATTATCTGATGCCGGATAATACCAGATCTCTGACATTATCTTAGCAAATTTCCTTTTTTTACAACAGGAATGTCGGGTAACATCGATAGATGTCGGAAAAGACGAATTCCGAAAATTCAACATCTATCAGTGCTCTACGATGTTAGACGGTATCAGACGGTATTCAAGAGGGGGTAGTTTTCATAAAGGCTTATATCATCAAAAATATGTGTTCCGGTGTTAATATGCAACCCGAGTTAGTTTTAAAAAAATACTTTTAAGTGTAAGGGTATTTTTTTAAGTTCAAATAATTTAAAGTTGACCTGTACATTTTGAAAGAGATAGAAGGATATTTCACCCCTTAATTTTTTAGGGGTGAACAGTGATAATTAAGAAAAGTTAAGATAACACTTTATTTAAAAAAAGGTTGTTAAGCAATATTAAGTCCTAAAATATTTTGAAAAAATATTTTTGCCAGTTCTAAAATTATAAATTTTCTCGGGTCCAAAAATGGCATTTATATGACGCTATTTAAGAAAAGCATAATGTACAATTTTGCTTCTTTAAAATAAAGTCATTTATCATCAGCCAATATTGTATCTACGACAAAATGATTTGATAACACTGCCGAATATCGGCCAATACCATTTCTACGGCAATGAGTTTACAATGCTGCCGAACATCGGCCAATATCATTTCTATACGACATATTTATCTTCTTTTTCTAACATTGGTCCCCCATCACCGTATAATAACGGCCAATATCATCACAGCAATATTTAATTTACGATATTGGCCAGTATTTGTCAAAATCCTTTCTCTGACATTATTTTCGTATTTTTATCAAAATTAGGGTAAAAGCTTAGTTTTCAATTTTTACACTTATTTTTCACTTATAACATGTAATTAAAATTGGTTTTAATGTGTTCCTAATTATGAAAAATTACACAATGCCAAAAAATACTGGCCAATATCGTTATTACGATGTCCGATATTATACGATGTTCGCGATATTGGCCAGTATTCGCACGCAGTTGGCCAATATTTTTGTGTTACCTGGGTTGTATTCAGTAAACCATTTCAATGAAAACAATTGAATCGTCCGTTTGAAAAAGGGAATAAGTCTAAAAACCAAGTTTTGAGAAAAAGGAAAAAACAACAACACCTGTATAAATAAGGGAATTTTCGTTGTATAACCACCAAATTTTTACTGGAAATTCAGGACCCTATTTAGAAAAAAGGACAATCATCGAAATAAATATAAGAACATTCAAAATTATTTCACAGTTGAAAAAATTTAATAGACTTATTCCCTTTTTCAACCTTATGAAATTTTAACTGAAGAAAAATCTATAAAACCACTTAAATTGACGTTTAAATTATGTTTCTACTTAATTCACAACACAAAAGTGAGAAAGAAAGATTAAGACAAATAAAATTTAATAATTATTATGAAACTAAGTCATTATAGCAGCATAATAAGGGCATATGAATAAATACATAAGTAAGGAGTAAGGGAATATGAATGGAGTCAAACATTCCCTAGATAAAAATAGTTAAAAACACTTCTAAATTAAAAGAAAATTTTACTTTGGCCTAGTTTACACCACAAAGAATAAAAACAGAATGACGAATTAACTTAAATTACAAATTAATTGATATACAATAAATGGACATAGATTTCGCAACTTCAAGGGGCTATATCTCCCTATAGGGGAAAGCTATTTTCCCCCTCTTTCTACTCATGAGTAGAGCAAAGATTTGAGATTGTTTTTAGCACAAAATGTCAATTTGTCATCTTTTGGACTTATTCCCATTTTCAAACTGGCGATCCAATTAATTTTCCAATGGATAATCTCTTATATTTTTTAGAAAGTATAAATAAGCTTCATCTTTAGCTAGAGAATTATTTTCTAAAAAGGGATGCAGTAAACATTTGTGTGAAATTTCAGTACTGAAAACAGGCAGAGATATTATAAAAAATTCATAAAACGTCATGAGCGTCAAAATTAACTATATTTTCCAAGTGTGGATTAGTTAAAAGAAACATTGCTGATTGCTTAAATATTTCTTCTTGCACACAACGCAACTCAAAAAAATTTGTTTCTATAATTTTATTGAAGTAGATTCAAGATGATTACAGTATGAAATTTAAAGTTAAAGGAAGCAATTTAATTTTTAATGAAACTACTCGTAAAACAAGAAATATGTTTAAACTTCATTTCAAAGTATACGATATCTTTCATAGTACACAAAAAAACATAATACTAAAAAGGTGAGACGTTTTATTTTAACTAATATCTGAATTAATATTTTTAGACATTTTACCGATAAACCTCCATGTTGGTGTCATATGGAATAAGATATCCTGTAAAACAAAATCTTTTATTTATATTTTCCATCTATTCTAGAAGTGTTTGTTTTCAAGTCAACATGGGAGCTTATAAATTTCATATATAATTATAACTTTTTTCGAGGATGAAATGATAACTTTTGAGGGAAAGGATGAAATACTAACTAAAATGTTTATTTAAAAATATTTCATATCTATAACCAACTTAATGACTTTGAATTATATTAATTACCAACCAATTATAACCAACTTAATGAATTTGAATTACAGTTAATTTACTTCGTAAAACTAGAAATATGTTTAAACTTCATTTCAAAGTAATAGGATATCTTTCACAGTCCACAAAAAACATATTACAAAAAAGGTGAGACGTTTTATTTTAACTAATATCTAAATTAATATTATTTTTAGACATTTTACCGATAAACCTTCATGTTGGTGTCATATGGAATAAGATATCCTGTAATACAAAATCTTTTATTTATATTTTCCATCTATTCTAGAAGTCTTTGTTTTCAAGTCAACATGAGAGTTTATAAATTTTATAAATAATTATAACTTTTTTCGAGGATGAAATGATAACTTTTGAGGGAAAGGATGAAATACTAACTAAAATGTTCATTTAAAAATATTTCATATCTATAACCAACTTAATGACTTTGAATTACATTCTTTATTTTCATCATTAGTTATTTGGTCTAAAATCGTTTTCGAAATATCAAATCAAATCAAATTTATTATACACATACAAAAAAAATCGTAGATATAAATAGTAAGTAAAATATCGTAGTAAAATATCGTAGATAACAATCCAAGTCAAAGATAGAGAGTAATGCCTTTTCTACAAAGATGGCCCAACAAAACTGCAGTTATAAAAGTTACTCAACATGACTCGAAAAAAAAATAAGAGCAGTCGTTTTTTTATTGACCCTTAAGCCCGGCACTTCAAAAAAGTAAGTCAAGTACACATCTCACTTCCTTGCACTGTGAATTTACGACAAGAGTGTGTTAAAAAAAGATCCAAACGTAGCGTCGGCCGCTTTTTTGAAAATTGCTCCTCCAAAAGTGCAAATAAAATCGTCATCATATTGCCATCGTAAATAAAGGCAAGGATATTAGAACCTTTGTCCATTCTAAAGATCTACTTTATCGTTTTCTCGTCAATTTATCCCCTCAATGCAAAATGACAGTCTAATTATCCCATAGAATCCATTAAAATAATTATTAAGTGTTCTACTTATACAGGTAAAAACTTGGAAAGTTTTTCTTCTCATTAACTAGAAAAGGGATCCTCTGTTTCAAACCCGACAACTTCGAACCCCAAAAAATATTGCAACTACGAGCCCTGATTCCTGATTATAAATTATATATTGGGGATCTTTAGGGTAATTTAAAAATTACTTCACACTTTTATGTGAAAAGAGTTCAAAAATTTGAGACATGCGCAAGACGCATTATTATTAAATACTGTGGTAGTAGTGTTTGTTAATACTGTTTTGTACTGATGTTACAATGCTGAAAGGGCAAGTGCAAAGTTGGACATAATTTAGCAATAAAATAAGAAATTTTCAAAATAAACGTCTATTCAGTTACATAGCAAAATATTTTATATAAATTTTTCCTTTGATTTTTTAGAGCCCTTTCCTTGCCCGTTTTGAACTTTTGTTTGTACACCATGTGGGGCAAACGTACGCAAAAAATTTATGTCAGAAAATATTACGATTTCTAATGGGATATTTTTAATTGTGATTGTGGTGAATATTTGGCAAATTATTCGAGCAATAAATGAAGGATGAAAGTAATAAATTAAAAATACTTTTCTTTTGGAAATTTTGTAAAAAAAACATCTTGAGTGCTCCTTCTCTCTACAAGAACGCCGTTCACAAGCGTTTCGCCTCAAATTTGAACCCAGCGTGAGCGTAACAGTTGTGTGTGAAAGAGATATTTATAAAAAATGGTTATTATACGGTTTTTGTTATCTTAAATTTTACAAATGAATTGTTTTTATAAAACGTACTTCCACTTTTTATTTCCTTCTTAGAACTTAAAATAAGATGTTTTATAAAAATGTACAAATTATATTTCTGTTGAATTATTTATTATTTATTTAGTTAATAATTTATTGGCACCCATGACACGCCAATTAAAAATTATTCCTCTCTACTTTATTTAATCTTTTAAATAGTTTTCTTCGTACTAAACAGATGTCGCTACGTTCAAATCAACAAATCCTTCATTTATTTCTGAGAAAAAGAAATTTTATCATAAATGGAGTTTAAAAATATTTTTCTATGTCCATTTGGACATGGGAGGAATTTTTGCTGTTTGCAAATGCAAAAACATAACATCACATCACCAAATAAAGTTTTTCTTATATCGGAAAAGCTACTGAGTGGCAAAAAATCCGAGGAGTTCTTACTAAAAAACTAGCAGGTTTATTCTGAAAAGAAATTATTACCTGAATCAGTCGAAGTGTATATTTGGACGGCCAAAACGGCCAGTGGCGCATGCGCTGTAGGTGGAAGGAATATCGGATCCAGCAAAGTTCGTGTGACGTCACGGACCGGAAACAGCACATCGTTGATCTGGTTACTCCTAGCAACCGAAGTATCCTCGTCCGCGTCCGTATTTGTTTTGTTAGGTTACTTATTAGAATATGGATTCTGCTAATTCTTTTGACGCTTTTAAAGATATATTAAAAAATTACGAAATAAAAACATTTCCGAAATTTAATGTTTTTAAAAGGTCGAAAGGATTTTTGGATGAAAAACGAGAGTAGTTTCTCAGTATTAAAATTTTAGCTATTAGAAAGGATTGAGAAAGATTCACATTTACTTAAAAATTTCCAATTATATGATTTAACTTCCTAAAATTTTTTTATGAACAACAAATTTTTATTTTCTGTGGAGGTTAAAGGGTATTTTATCTATATTTGAAATAAAAATTTTTAATGATAAATTTGAAGACATAAGTTCAGACCCCTGAGCATAACTTTTCAACCATGAAATCACCTGTATTATACTGAATAAAGAGCAATAAGCCCACAAAATATTTTTTATTATATATATAATTACATTGTATAGATTTCTTATTGCAATCTTGAAAATTTATTTCATCTCATGTAAATCTTACCCTGTTCCTATATTCATCACCTCCATATCGAGGTGAAATTTCTGCAGATATGAATATCCACTGGAAAGATGGACTCCCTAATTTTCATTTAGGGTCAAGAATTTACACTTATCAAGGGAAATATAAAAATCGTGGGAAAAAGCAGAAATACATGGAAACAAAGCAAGGGCAGGTAGAAATTAGACTGATGCTAGTTGCGCTATATATGTTTACTTGACATTTATTTTGATAATGATATATTAACAGTATACAACATTAACATAGATGAAAATTTCATGGTCCTCATGTCTGGGTCACCAATGAAATAGTCCCACAAAATAATAACATTTTATTAAAAAACACTAAACCTTTATTTCCTTATCTTAAACCAAACTAAATTTTTAAACAATCGCAAAAGATGATGATGATATAGTTACCAGCAGTTAAAAGGGCAGGCCGTGCTCTGTGTTGCAGTCGTATTTATTTGAATTTTGATGACGAACCTCATGGTTCGCCACACACATAACATTGTTTCATCGGGTTGCCACTGATGAGTCCCCTTTTAGATTGCTTTTATTGGCATTTAATACTATGAATATACATATTTCTGTATTAGCATCATACCAAAGTGTATTTAATGATTCTATCCAAACAGATAGGAGTTAAGTTTGTGAAATGGTCTTATAATTTTTTACAATGCGAAATATGGGAGAAAACAATCGTCATTGTTTACTTCCAAAAGTTATGTACTTAATCATACCTGGAACAGGCCTTAGATAAAATTTCAGGACTATTTTAGGATTTAAATATCATTATATGATAGATAGGTTATGTTCTTAATCTACATTCAATCCAATAATTTTTTTAGAATCAAATTAATAGGTATGAAAAGCAGAGCACTGTAACTATGAATATTTAACTTAGGTTCAATATCAATCTGTATGAATTATATTCCTTTCTAATTTCCTTTGGTTCGGCAAAAGGTGACCACTGTTTTCAAAACACGTACAATTTGACCCAAACTACCAAGAAATTGGATTGTCCAGCATCGATAACAAATCCAGGTGCAAATAAAAGTCAGAAGCAGTATATAAAGCTCAAAACCTTTGCTAAAAAGGGATTAGCAGGGAGAGTAGGAATGAAAGTCCATGCAATGAAAAAGGCAAGAAAATTAATTGTAACTAGTTAAAAATGAAAATTTAAGAAATTGAACAAATTGACGTTGCATTTATAAAATTAAAATAAATCTATTTTGAAACATTCTAACTATGCTTTTTCTAAATAAATACAGTAGAACTTACATAGTGCCACCCCTTCCGAGACCAAAAAATAGTGTTTTAACTAATATACCTAATTGTCACTGTTATAAAACAATTGGTACTTTATTACTAATTGTCATGATGCAGGCCACACTTTATCAAGGGGATGTGTTGTTATATAGGTTCTACTTTATAACAAAATCACACGTAAATAAACACAAATCTGGTAAAATGATGTAAATTATATGGTAATGTAAGATTTAATTAAATTATCTTAAAGAAAAATTTTTAAAGGTAAGGTTTCCATAAAGATGATAAAACATTTGTTGTTATGAGTACTTAAGTATAATTTTAATAAATTAAAGGTAATACCTTAAAGAAAAGTTTTTTACCTGTAAATATTTTTTGGGATACTTTTATTCGATCATACAGTTTCCTTCCCCAATGATCATTTTTCTAAATACCATTACACTAATGGAACTCCCTTCTTTGGCTAAAAGATTATTGCACGTTCTAAAACTTGCCCCTCATTTTAGCAAGTTGTCCAATTTCTATAAAATTTATGGTGTAAGTAGTACGGATACTGCTGTACCTTATGCAATAAATTTTTTCATTTTATTATGTTTTGTTTAACGTGCCTGGCAAAATGTCCCTTTGTAACGCTCTCACCCTACATTAGGTCCTAGCTCTTTAACAGGGTATCTGTGTCTCCCCATTCCTATTGGAAATAAGCTTGCCTAGGTTTCCTCCCTACCAAATATTGATGATGAATTCAGAATTACCCTGTATATGTACTATTAAATGTTTCTTGAAAAAAATTAAGGCTAAAGAAACACCTGTAGTACTCACTATCTATAAGACATACTTCAAAAGTACAATAATTATGTTATTCATGCAAATCGCAGTTATGCTGTCCCCCTTACTATATAATTGCATATTTTATCAAAGTATTAGAGTTCTACTGTTATGCATAAACTATTGATATCAGGACTCAAACTCATTTAAACATACTTACATAAATACTAAAAAGCTTATATGTTACAAGATTTTCCTATATTACTCATGGAAATGCATATTATAAATTGATAAATATTTGTGTTATAACATACCAGAAGTGTTATTCACATAGTTATGAAGATAAACGAAGACATCGGCCAACTGATGGGATTTATTACGTTGAATATAAAGCCTAAGAAGTGTCACTGAGAAATGTGAAGTTAAAACCACCAGCATTACCTCAGTGACATTTTTTGGGCCAGAAGATCGTTACTCGAAAAAAGGAAGTTACCAATTTACGGTTAGGTTTAATCATTCAACAGTAGCACAAGAACATCGGAAAAACTAATATAAATAGGCCAAGTGAAAATATTATACTTCCAAAAGATTACTAGAAGTACATAAAAATAAAATTCTGACTAAAGACGCCATCGACGTAAATGTCAACAAAAACAAAGCGAAACAGAACGTTTACACGGTAGGGGCGCCACGGGTGCTGTTTCCGGTCCGTGACGTCACACAAACTTTGCTGGATCCGATATTCCCTCGACCTGCGCTGTAGGTCTCGTGATTACGTAGCAGTAACCAATGGAACGCCGAGCCGTGGAAATTAGAGTAGAGTTTAGTTGAAAAAAAGCCGTCCAAATATACAGTGCCTGAATCAGACACATGCGTTCTCTGTGACTAAACAGATAAAGAATTTTGGAAATTCCTCACCTGGCAACTTGTTTTATGGATTTTCTTTATTTTGGTCAATTTTGGTTTCATTCAGTTCACCATGCTTTTTGCGTAACAATTTTAATCAGGGCTCGTATTTAAATTAAAAAGTAAAAGGTACACCTCGTTTTTTGCATTTATTACACTTTTTTCTCTGCATTAATATTGTGTTTATGTTTTTTATTATGTATTGTGATGTTGTTTTAGAAACAAGTGTATGTTTGTTCGTCCACTTGTTTTGTTTACCTTACTCAATCTTTGCCGATTGACCTATCTACCAAAACAAAGATACCTTAATTTGGTCTTGAATCTTTTGCAATAAAGGTAGTTAACCGCAGAAACTATTATGTTTGAATCTAAAGTTTATGTAATAAAAATAATTAAAGGAATGTTTGAAATTTCACATGTCTACAAATATTACTCCAACTTTATTATAGTACAAAAATGCAAATTAAAAGCTGCATTAAGTATTTTCTATCTTTGAAATTCACTATTTTCTCATTCTTTCACTTGTTGAGTAGACTTTATATTTAATAAAGCTTGAATAGGTAAAACATTGGGTTCTTAGGTATTATCCTGTCGACCGTGCTGCTGAATTCGAAAACGTTATTGAAGTCTATTGACTGTTGTATACCTGTGACACTCAATTTAAAGACTGCTGAACGGTTGACGGTATAATATGTAACCAAAACTGCCCTCCTATAAGTTTTCAAAGTGGAATATTTATTATAAATTAAAATTCTGCAATTCCGTTAAAGTTCCCGCTAAGTATCGCCATGCTCTTTTGAACGCCCTATATTAAAATATTGATAAATTTTTCTGATTTTTATTGATAAACTGAATAGGTTATTGACCTGTATTAAACATTTTAATCTATGAGTTAGAAAATATTTAGCAATATTTCTACTTTTTGTAGTTCAAAAGAGCATGGCAATTTCTAGCAGGAACGCTAACGGAATTGAACCAAAATACTAGTGCATCTTTTGCCATTCTAAATTTTTTAGATTCAATTAAAATCAGGGTTGCTGATTTTTTTGATTTTTTTAAAAAAATCAAAAAAATCAGATTTATTTGATTTAAATCGGATTTTTTTGATTTAAATCAGATTTTTTTGATTTAAATGAATTACTAGCTTTGAACTTCTCGAAACTGGTTAATAATTTACTGATATTGTAATTTTAATGTGATATATTAGTTTAACATTACTTAATATCCCAATTTTGATCTATTTATACATTAATTAATTGAATTAATTAAGGGAAGCAGTCAGCTGCCATTTCATGGTGAGATGCCCAAATCCATTCTAAAATGGTGAATGAACAAACTATCGGTTACTAAAACTTTTATCCTTCTTTCTATAACTATTTTTGCCCAATTGTAAAATCAATATTGGCTATAAAAGGAATTGTAACGATGATTTCTAAAAAAATCTATGCTTCGTTTTTGTGAAAAATTTTAATTAATCTTTTAATAATAATTCAGTTAAATTAATTTTACTAAAAGTATTATTTATTTATTTCTTTAAAATAGTAATTAGTAATAAAAATGTCTTCAAATAAGCAACTTATTGACAGTCATGTACCCAGAGAATAGAGCTCTATTATTTGTAGTTATGTAAAAGAAAACAATAGTTTGGAAAACATGACTAAAACTATAAAAGAAAGCTTTTTCGATAAAAATCATTCACATGCTTGTATTTTAAAAAGTTGATGTACCAGATAAATAACATTTTAAAGATTTTAATTCTTGTTTAGTTTATACAATTATTGATTCCAAACCCTGCTAACCCCTTTTTGTCATAAATATTTTTGTTATTGGTAGTACATTTTGTTCTTGAAACTTGAAATTGCAGGCAATTTTATGTAGAGTCACCTAAACCTATTTCCTAGTTACATATCCAGTAGAATTTAAAAAAAATTGTAATGCAAATAACCTTGCAAAATATTTTAAAGCATACAACTAATTTTTTATTTAAATTGTGTCAGTTTAACATTTTTGATTTAAATCAATGATTTTTATTAAAAAAATCAAGTGATTTAAATCATGATTTAAATCGTGATTTAAATCAAGTTGATTTAAATCAAGCAACCCTGATTAAAATATATTGTATTCCAAAGTGTATGGGGCCGAAAAGGGCAATAAAGTAATGCAATCTGGCAACCCAGTTTTACAGTAGTTGAATCGTTTACTAGTAATTAAATGACTTTGGCATCGCAAAATTTTGCCAAAAATATTGTTCAGGCTCGGACTCCTTAAATTTACCTAGTGTAATACAGGCACAGATTTGAAATGTCCTTCATGGTGACCAACAGAACAGATTTGATGTAGGTCTTTCACAGCAAAAAGAGTGATAGTAACCAAGAACTGGAAACCGGCTGAATGGCCAAACTGCTTTTCATAGGGCTAACGCCAACAAGGCAACTACTAGTAGGCTGTCACTATGGGGAATCTACATCAAAGCTGTTCCTGATAGCCAACTTGAGTATTCACCCACTTGACAAATGCCCTGTTAGAGCTGCCTTTTGACTTGTCTCCTACATATACAGTGAAATCCCGTTACAACGAATAGAGATACAACGAAAAATCCTGTTATTACGAAAGTCTAGCTAGAAAGTCCCCAACAGTTTTTATTTGAATTAGCGATGGTACGGTTACAACGAAATTTCCGCTACAAGGAAGAAATTTTACGGTCTTAGGTGAAGTTCGTTATAACGGGATTTTACTGTATATATTCTATTCCCAAAAATGGTTCAATTCCCAATTTTCTGCTCTGCCAAGTTATAAAAAAGAATAATAGTCCCACATTATAAACAAGTACTTTGGATACAAAAGGTATTCAAAATAATAAAGAAAAGCAAAAATTTTAAGATTTTTCAGTCCCTGAATAAATTTTTTGTATAAAATAAAATTTTATCAGTTATTATTCATTAGAGCTGAGTAATTTTACAACTGTTGTATTTATGTTTTCAGGTTTAAAAAATGTTGACTCCTTCATTTGGGATAACCCAAGATGATGAATTTTTGTATGTGAAGATTCATGCTCCCTATGCTCAGGTATGGAACCATCATTTCAAAGGATAATTTTCCATTTTTAGAGAACCACTTTATTTTCTTTAAACTCATGATAATATGCTTAATGAAGTAAATTACACCACAAACTAGCTTGCAACCAGAGTACCTATCCTGTCATGTAATTTATTATAAGCAAATTTTTGAAGAAAAATCGGCTTTTAAAACTTTCTGCAGATTAATGTAGAAAATTTGCTTCCAAGGCCTCATACAGGCTTGATCTTTCGTGATGAAAAAGGTTGAGAACCGATAAAAAAGCCAATTATTTTACAAAAAATGCCTGGCAATTCCTTGGAACAGAAAATTATCATTTCGTGCATTTTTTATTTGTAATTTTTAATTTATTGAAACTTGCTTAGAGGGAAACTTATAGTTGATGGGTTAATTTCTTGGTGGTGCTGTTAAAGAATATCTTGTTAACTTATTTAATTCCAAGGTCTAGTTTTGCTTAACCCCTTGCCCTTCTTCAATGTTATATTTTTCAATTTCTGACCCAAAATTTTCAATTTTTTTTCTATACAGAAAAGTGTAAAATTTTTTATCCCTGTGCCACATTTTACAAGTGTTGAAATATTTGATAATTCGCTTATTGAACTGCAGTTTTTCCCGCAATGTTCCTTAACCATTACATTTTTCCACAGTTTATTTTAATAAAATGTTATGAATTTATATAAAACAATATTTTAGACTATCTCTGAAGTGTTAAGATAATTATCTGCCCTATGATGAAGATTGAAATATAATTTATGCTGCGCTTTCTGTTCTCACGTTTTTCCTGCAATACATCTAAAAAATCGCTCCCTGACCACTGAATCATTTTGTTGACCTTTACTCAGACCATTGATAGGGGTCCAGAACATCTGTCTACAATTTCCAGGAACTCCAAAGGGGGCTTTTGAGTTTCAAGGGGTTAGCAAAGGAAGAAGCAGTCATAGTCCGGTCGCCAAATGAGAAAATAGGCTTGAACCTGGAAATGGAGTCCAACTAATATTTTATGATTGATTCTAGTACTTTTTGATGTACTGAAACATAATACGGCGGGTGCCAGAGTGGCACCTTTGAGCAATTCCAAATATCGAACGGCAAAGTTCTCGGGGTGAAAAAAGTAGAAATCGGGTGTTATTTTCAGGAAACAAATAAAGTAGTCGTTTTTTCAACGGATTTTTATGTTTTTGAGGGTGCTTAATCCGAATTAGACTTTTTCAGCCAAATATTCGAACGGCTTCTTTGAGAATTTTCGAGATTTTGTCAAAATTTCAACCCTTTCTACGGTTTTATGCTTATAAAACAAAAGTTATGGGTTTTACAAAAAAATTTTCAATTAACAAATTAAAGTTTAATAAACAAGCTACAAAAAAGTCAATTGAAACATTTTTGTCAGACAAATAATTTTGCCACTACGGCCCGCCAAAAGAAGATACAATTTTGGACGGATTGGGAAAAATTCAGGATGTAGTACCTGCATCTCGTGATTGAATGAAGTTTGGGAACCTACAAATGAGTGTTTTTTTAATTCTTATGATTGATACTAGTACAATTTTATATACTGAATCATCATATGAAGGGTGCAAGAGTGGCACCTTTTGTCAACCTTTAAGTATCGAAGGTCAAAATTCACTGGATGATAAAAAACACCTATTTTATTGCTAGTGAAAGGACCAAAATTAAATATCAGTAAATGTTTATTATGGGGATACTTTGTGATATAACGGTAAACTATACTTTTTCAACATGATTAAAAAGAAATTCAATATAAAATATGTTTAGAAATAGGTAGTAAATAGGAAGTGTAGTTTACTTTAACTTTAATTCAAAATTATAGAATATTTTACACACATATTTTACATCATATGAGAGTTTATAACACGGACACTATCTACGCACGATCCCTACAACTGATGACACGTAATGTTGAAATATGCAGCCTTCCAAATTTGTTTGGTTATGAATTGTCTCCAGTCCCGTCAGCTTTATTCAATGAATTTGGGGACATGAATCCCTCCTCCCAGAAATCACAATTAATGAGTTTATTAAGAGTTCAGGTGTCACCGAAGAGGTGGAATTTGTTAATGCATTAATTATAGATGCTAGAGCTCTTTTGTGGCATGCTCATTGGCCAAAGTTTGGTACAGTAGAAACTTACATCCACAATTTAATTGTGGTTATAATGAAGCATGTTGCAGAACAGGACACATACCTTGTATTTGATAGGTATTTCGAATACAGTCCTAAAAGTGCAACACGATCAAAAAGAGGAGTAGACAGTACTTTCATGAAACTAACAGCCTACACACCTCTCCCAATTCGCAATTCAATAGTATATTGACCAATTCATGCAATAAAATACAACTAATAACCCTGATTTGCCAGCAACTACTAAAACATAAAAATTTTCTTCCACATAAATTGGTCATTACTGGCACTGATACAATCCCAACTGAATTACAAACTCCTGGTGTTGTAATTCCTTGCCCATATTTGGAAACTCTCCATGAAGAAGCAAATGTCATAATTGTACAGCAAGCTATTTTTCTGTCAAGGTGTGCAACAAACAGGATCAAAATTTTGTCTGATGACACTGACGCTGACGTTTTTATTCTTCTTGAACACTTTTACAGAAAGCTCAATTTTAAATGCGCAATGTGGATGGAGTCATTTGACAAGGTCAAGGTCATATATATAGCAACAACAGTTTACAACCTAGGAACCCTAGCAAACTCATTGTTAGCAGTGCATTGTCTCACTGGTTGTGATACCACTTCTCAACTTTTTGGAATTGGAAAATCTAAAGCTATACATATTCTGAGATCTGGTATTGAAATTAAGTATTTAGGTTGTGTAGAATCTTCAATGCAACAATGCATAACAGAGTGCACAAGCTTCATCGCACATTGCTACGGCTACAAGAAGGAGGCTCACGACATGTCAGATGTTCGATACAAAGTGTGGGCATCAAAGAAAATTCCTCCTAAAATTAAGCACCTCCCTCCGACAACAGAGGCATTTGAACTTCATATAAAACGATGCCATTTGCAAGCTTGTACCTGGAACGCAGCAGCATCTTCGTTCCCTCCACCTTTGAATCCCACTGATTTTTGATGGGCAAAGAATGAAGCAACGCACTCTTTGGTACCCGTTCAACTTCCAGATAACAAAGGGTTGGCACCACCAGAATTGCTGAAAAGTTTAAGGTGCAGCTGTACAAGTGAGAAGCCATGTTCAAAAGCAAGGCGCAGTTGTGCACAAGTAGGTTTGCCTTGTACAGAATTTTTCACGTGCGAAGGTGGCCAATTGTGTGGAAATTTGAAAACTAATGAAGCCCAATTTAAAGATAGTGACAGTGAAATGTCCACTGTGTAAAATATTCTATAATTTTGAATTAAAGCTAAAGTAAACTACACTTCCTATTTACTACCTATTTCTAAACATATTTTATATTGAATTTCTTTTTAATCATGTTGAAAAAGTATAGTTTACCGTTATATCACAAAGTATCCCCATAATAAACATTTACTGATATTTAATTTTGGTCCTTTCACTAGCAATAAAATAGGTTTTTTTTTATCATCCAGTGAATTTTGACCTTCGATACTTAAAGGTTGACAAAAGGTGCCACTCTGGCACCCTTCCTATTATGATTCAGTATATAAAATTGTACTAGTATCAATCATACGAATTAAAAAAAACACTCATATGTAGGTTCCCAAACTTCATTCAATCACGAGATGTAGGTACTACATCCTGAATTTTTCCCAATCCGTCCAAAATTGTATCTTCTTTTGGCGGGCTGTAGCGGCAAAACTATTTGTCTGACAAAAATGTTTCAATTGACTTTTTGTAGCTTGTTTATTAAACTTTAATTTGTTAATTGAAAATTTTTTTGTAAAACCCATAACTTTTGTTTTATAAGCATAAAACCGTAGAAAGGGTTGAAATTTTGACAAAATCTCGAAAATTCTCAAAGAAGCCGTTCGAATATTTGGCTGAAAAAGTCTAATTCGGATTAAGCACCCTCAAAAACATAAAAATCCGTTGAAAAAACGACTACTTTATTTTTTTTCCTGAAAATAACACCCGATTTCTACTTTTTCACCCCGAGAACTTTGCCGTTCGATATTTGGAATTGCTCAAAGGTGCCACTCTGGCACCCGCCGTATTATGTTTCAGTTTATCAAAAAGTACTAGAATCAATCATAAAATATTAGTTGGACTCTATTTCCAGGTCACATGGCATGGCGACTGGACTATCATGAGAACTTTCAATGGAAGGTCCTTGACAGTTCAATGACTTGTAAATCTCCAGACTAGTCAGCTCCACCCCACATTCTCCGCATGTGTTATTGAATGGGAAAAGATCTAGGAAAGTGAAAACCAAAATAACCCACACTGCTGCAAAATTTTTGGCTGTCACATGATGTGACCATTACTAAAATGGGCCCCTTTACGTTGGGCATATGACATGCGACGGCAACAGAGAAAGGGTTAATACTCTGTCTTTTCTTATACCAATTCCAATATTTTTCTAATAAGATATCCTTATATTACAGCCATCATCTTCGGTGTTAAATACTTAGTCAAAGAAATATTCCTCCGATTAAGAGACAGTGAAAAGCTAATTTTTCTTTCTTTAGCTGCTGGTTAACCTCTGTGCTGATGGTTGTTAATGCAACAGTAACTTGAGTTCTTTGATTTTAATGTGATCATGAAGTTTTTCTAGCAATATATTTTCTTAATATTGTTTTAGGTGTCTACAATAATTTATTTTATGTTTATTTGTTTTTGCTATGCATTTTACTTTTATGTACTTGAGTATTATCCCATCAATTGTTCAGGGGCACAAATATAGAACAATCAATGAGATTTTATAATGTTTTCGGAATAAGCGGCCTGGTCAGCAATACACAAGAACCCACTTTTGTAATGTTTCCTTAAACAAGACTTGTTTCACAGATTTCTCTAAAATCTCTTCATTTTATGTTTCAGATTTCCCAAGTAGACGTACATTTTGATGATGATACTTTTTTGTTCTCTTCTAAACCATATTACTTAAGGTATGCACTTGCACAAGTTCTACTTTATATAAATCTTTTTGGTACTTGTGTATTATCCTGTTGACTATTCAGTGACACAGTCTATGAGATTTTTTAATGCTCTTTGAATTTAGCATTCAAAGGGATAATACGTAAGAAGTGCCTTCTTTTTATATAAAAACAGTTAGAAAATAATTATTTATTTCAGACTAAACCTTCCTGGAAAAGTGGTATTCCAAGAAAACCCATCTGTTAAATATGATTTTGATGAAAGTAAGTAAAGAGCTTTGTTGAGAATTTAGTTTTATTATGCAAGTTAACACAACTTTATACTGTTTTTAACTTTACAGAAACATTTAATGTTACTGTGCCAAAAGCTGAAGTTGGAGAAGTGTTTGAAGGATTAGACTTAATTACAATGCTTCTTGCTAAGAAGACCAAGGCTTCTGCACCTTTGATTGAAGTTATTGGTAAAGTGTTTTTGGCTAATTTTGGCACATTATTGTGAATGGCTTTAAGCGATTTTTAAAATGTTATCTAGAAATAAACAAAGAATTTTGCTTATTTTTATTATATTGTTATTTTTATTATATTGTTATTTTTATTATATTATTGTTAGATATTATTGTTATTTTATACCTTTAAAATGGACCCTTCACAAAGTATTTAAGCCTTTAACGGGACAATATTTTTCATGAAAAAAGGCTGCTTGTTGAAAAAACTAATCTAACGCTAACTTCAAATTCATAAAAGTATGAGCAGATTTTCACAATTGTTACAAAAACTGAACCTTTTACAAAAAGTCTGGACAGACCCCTGATGTATAAAGGCTTGAATATAAATATTTGTAATTAAACTAGCCTTATTTAAACTGTGACATTTAAATTCTACTATCTGAATGTTTTGTTTAAGGCTGATCATTAACTAAGGAAATCCTTTTTAATTCTGCCTTATAATCATGAAATGCTATTCAAATATTTGTCTCCTTTGGTTTCTGTACTTGAAATTAATTGGATCTATGTTTGTTCAGATGGTATTCAGCTGCAATAATAATGGTCATAGTTTCAATCCATAAGCACTTAGTGCTGCTTTTATCTTATTGAGTTTCTTACTGGCTTTAATGCATCATTCTCCAAAGTCTGCAATATGATGGAAAAATAAAACACTCGAGATTATATTTCTAATAATGGCCTCAATTCTTAATCATGGGTATGTGTAACATTGATTTTACTTGGAAAGTATTATTTTGTCTTGTAAAGCTTTTTTCTTTTGTTTTTTAGAAGGATCAAATGAGCAAGAATTCAAAGAAGTCGATTGGAGTTGTGACCTCTCCCTTCCAGAAGACATCAAAATTACTGGCCAACAGTGTGGCTTTGGCAACTCGTACTCCTTTGATGTATTTAAATTGCAGGTAATGCATGTTTTTGTATCAAAAATGAAAAGCTATATCAGGGACAGATTAATGCAATTTATTAGGTGTGTAGAGATTTTCCATGCAATAACTATTTAGACTTTTAAAAGATAAGCAGAAAAATACAATATTCTAAAAATAAACATGTTTTTATTCTTCTGCATCATGGTTTTGTTATAACCAGAAACAAGGATGCAATAGAAATTAAGGGGTTCTTGCCCGAGGCCTACAAAACTGATTATATTTAAGGGGAGTTATAAATTAAAAAGTATTAGTCAACTTTTAAAAAAATTTGTATGCCTTTATTTAGGATGTGTGCTAATTCAATAATTTCTTGGTCAATGAGTAAAGAAATATCGATAAAGTTTGTTTTTACGGTTTGTGAAACCAGGACCATTGATGCTTGACAAAATATTGCACCAAAAGGTGCCAATGGAATTTTGTAGGAGAACTATACATTTATAATAACTTAAGTCTGCTGAACTAAGTTTTTGGATAAATGATAACACAAGCACTCTGTATCCCAATTTTTCAGGATAAAAGTTAAAAAATGCTTAGTTGCCCTTTCTCTTCCATAAATGCAATTTGATTTAGAAGCAGTCTTTTCTTTTAATCTTTTGCAACAACTTAAAATGTACTGTCTCACCAGGGGCTCTAGCACGATGGTGTGGACTACGTAGTCACTAACGACAAAATTACTCATGACGTCACATTTCGTTAGGTCGCCAAAATGTCTTAGCACAAAGGTCTCGCTCGACTATGTTTCACTAACGACTATTGCTACCGACTATTCACCATTTCTTCTCCACAGGCCGATAGCACTCGATAACGCTTGTCGACAGTGGAGAGAAAAGTATATATCCTTTTATTATATATTTCTTCGACACATTCAGGCTTTTAATTTTATTTTCAACCGGAAAATCGCTTGTATTTAAATGTATAGATCTTCGATGGAATGTTTTAAGTAATTTGCTGAATAACTATTTCTCAGCGTAGGTGCACAGGTTTACTATGTTTTAATCTGAGTGAAAAGGTTTTATGGCCGTCGGCGATATGTTAGCATCACTGGTTAGCAGAAAGGATTGAGGATAATGTGCAAAAGTGCAGTAGAAAAGTACAAAATACTATTAAATGCTGTATTTTCACACATTTTGCTTCAAATTTGTAAATTTTAGTCCGATAACTGAAATCGTTTGTAAATATTGAGTGTCATGTAGGTTTTTTCCCTCTTAATTTTTACTAGTTTTATAGGTATTGTTTGACCTGGGTTGAAAAAATATTAATTATAAAATTCTAGATGTATTGACGAGTTACTAGATAAAATATTAAATTTAAAAATATATGAATGAATATGTTATTTTCTCAAGACCACATCGCTTCCTTTGTGCTGCCATCTGTTAAGGAACACCACAAGTAATATACACTGTTAATACAAATTTTTACAGGCACTAGATGTCCATTACTTTCGTAATATA
The DNA here is from genome assembly GCA_024610705.1 of Tetragnatha versicolor. Classification (NCBI taxonomy): domain Eukaryota; kingdom Metazoa; phylum Arthropoda; class Arachnida; order Araneae; family Tetragnathidae; genus Tetragnatha; species Tetragnatha versicolor. Next base: position 6,340,506 of record JANDEH010000011.1, on the reverse strand, counting down.
TTAATGTCTGAGGACTTATTTTGGTAATAAATAGCTGTTTTAGATTTTTTGAAACTATTAAAACGGGCCACAAAAAGTTAAAAGCAATCGGAATGCGCTTCGGAATCTCAGATCAATATGGTGGACGACACGTTTTTGAGGAGACGGGATTTTCCAAATAACATTTCCAAAATAATCGTTTCGAGTACGAAACGTAAGATTTTTCATCTTTTGCGTTTCGTGTCTCTCTCGTCTTGAAGTTCGTGAATACGGCCCTATATCACTAGTTAATAATTATATCACAGACCGCGGAAGGCTACACGATTTTTATCGTTGGTGAGAAGATGCTCTCATTTGATTGGTCAGTTCCCTTCTCCACAGGAAACGGGGAGAAAGTTCTCACTATGGGGATGGTGCTAAGGCAAAAATGCAGGTCTTGACAACGTAGTCCATGGTCTTTGTATAGTCACTACCGACAACTTGTCGCTAGTGACTAATAGTCCACACCATCGTGCTAGAGCCCCAGTGGTGCTCTCAGAACTTCTATAAGTAAAATAGTAAATTTGTCTTTGTTTATAAAAAATTGTGTATTTAAGTAGATTTTTTCAAATGTATTCACTACCCATTTTTATTATGTTAGGAGGAAACAGCTGAAATCTTTGAAATTACCCAACCACAAGGTAAAACATTTGATGAACGGCGTAGAGAGCGACTAGAAAAGGAATCCGATCAATTCGATCCAGATCATTATGTGTAAGTATATGTTTAACTCTTTCTCTGTAAATTCTTATTTCAGAATAAAATTTTCATTGTTGTATTTAGTATCGAATTAAAGAACATCACAAAATGCTGAATCGACAAAAAAAACCCAATGGTTTCTTTTTACTTAATTTTTTTAAATCTTAAGTTTCTCCAAATTATTTTTTAGTAACCTTTTAAAAATTTTATTTCTTACATGTATTTTCAACTGTAAGCATAAAATTTTTAAAAATATTTAGTATATCTTGGTAAGTTTTGTTTTACAGTAGTAGTAACTTTTACAGTAGTGTATAGTAATGGTAATGTTACAGAGCACCAAAATCTTGCTAATTTTCTCTTTATTTAAAAAAATAAATAGTTAGTATTTTAACCCTTTATTTACCACATTATGAATTGATCATAAAATACATATGAAGTATTTTTTTTATAACTGATTACGTGCTAACTTAAATATGAATGCCACCATAATAATTATTATTACAATATTAAAACATTTAATGAGGATTAAATGAGATGGTACTTGTAAGTACCGTTGGCACTAACGGGTTTAAAAAAAAATGAGGACTTGAAAATTTTACAGAATGAAATTTATTTTTATTACATTAATTTTTTTACCAATATTTGCGTACGGGGGGATACCAATTACCCCGATATTAGGGATTACCCTGATACTAATTTTATGCGCAAAAAAATTCTAAAACCGAAAATAAATTCAGTTGTTAAAAAAGCAAATTTAAATTGATAAATTAAGGTGATAATAGTTGAAGTACACAATTTTAAATTGACTTGCAAGATATAAGTAAAAAAATTAAAAAAATAGATATATTAACAAAAGTTATCACTTGAAATACGTACAAAAAAATCCTAAAACCGAAAATAAATTCATTTGTTAAAAAAGCAAATCCAAATTGATAAATTGAGGCAATTATAGTTGAATTACGCAATTTTAAGTTGACTTGCAAGATCTAAGTGAAAATTATATAGAAAAAAACAAAGTAGTCATCACTTGAAATTCACACTGGTAAGAACCGACGGTACTTGTAAGTACCACTGCATAAAAACAGTCGTATATAAATGGAAATAACTAAATTTCAAACAAAGCATTATCATTACAAAAGTCATATTTATCAATATAAAAATGTTTTGGACACCTATAATCAATTCCCTAGGTTCTGCAGGAATTAGTTCTGACACATGAGACGTCAGCAAGAAATAGCACTTGAAAGCATGTGTGAGGCAATAAAGGAAACTTTTTTAGAATAAATACTACTTTGCGGATCCCGTAACGCTATCTCCTGAGTATAAGGGATACTATATAGAGTAGATAAGTGCGAGTACCAAAGGAATTGAATTGGATTCATCCCGCAGATTCTATTTGCTTTTAAATCTAACGGTACTCAAAAGTACCATCGGTAGATAAAGGGTTAAAACCTAATTAAATTAAGATTTTGCCATTTTTTCAGTTTATAATCAAACTAGTATCTTACAGGGGTGCAGAATATGTCCGAACGCCCGAACGAGGTTCGGGGGAAATTCAAGCAGCTCTGGGGAAATTTTTGCCCAAGATGGAAAGAAAAACTAAAAAAATCCAATCATCGTTAGCTGACTAACAAATATTTTGGGTAGTGACTGCATTATAACCTCCAAGTTCAACGGAAATCAGGTGAAAACTGCGGATTTACGGATGTTGAGCGGGAAAACTACGGAATTGCGCTAAAAATCCTAGTTTTCTAGGTGAATACCTGAAAGTTGGCTTTTCCTTGCTTTCCGATTGGTATGCAGAAAAACAACGTATTCGTGGTAGGATGGGTAATTTTCACGATAATTACGTTCTTGTTAAATCACACTGATGTTCTTTTCTGAAAAGTTGAGTTAATTAAGGAGAAGTTTACATTTAGCTTAAATTTGAGAAAAAATAGAAAGTTTTTCATATTTAAAAAAAAGAGGCACTTCTGAGCTATAAGATTATAAGTAGTGATGGGCAAAATCGATAATTTTAGGTATCGAATACTTTGGTATCGAATACTTATAGGTATCGAATACTGTGGTATCGAATACTTTTAGGTATCGAGTACTTTTAGGTATCGAGTACTTTTTTTCAATGTCGGGAAATGAACCTGAAGGGACAATTTTTTTAAGGCCTATCCATAATCAGACTAATATTCAAAAAACTGAAAGCGATCCATCAAAAAGCCCCGTAGCTACGGGCCTGGAAGTGGATAGAGGCAAAGGATTTGGCGGGGGAAAAACCTAGCCGCGTCAAATTTCTCTCGCGGATGATAACGACTTGGGTTTGAGCGTTGCAAAATGAAAACGGAAATAGGCTGCGTTTGATCTACAGTAGGTATTATAAAGATTACTTCATTGAAAAATTTAAAACGAAATATGTCAATAAAGTATCGATACTTTTGTGGGTATCGAATACACTCGATACCTATAGGTATCGAGTACTTAAGTATTTGGTATCGATACCTGCCCATCACTAATTATAAGTGTGTAAGAAAGACTAAAAAGGAGATCATTAAAATTTAAATCTATAGATTATGTGAAAATTATTGAATCTGAAAGAAGTTAACTAATTAAAAAAACTACTTTTTTTAAATGAAATCTCATTTTGGGGGAAATTTTGGAGAGAAAAATGTGTTCTGGGGAAATTTTGGACCCTGAAACATTTTCTGCACCCCTGGTATCTTACTGTGAAAAATTGCATTTGTAAAGTAAAAATTAGGGAAAAACAGTTCGTTAGTGTGTACTGTAGGGTAGGGTGTATCGAAAAAAACTTTTTTTTGATTTTGATGACGCCTTAGTGCGGAAAAGTTGTCTAAGGTGTCAGAGAGTACCTGTGAATTTTTTCAGAATTTTCGGATAATATCTTGAGGTGCCGCCAAGGCCCTGAAGGTCCCCATGTTAATCCAATGGAGCGCGCAAGCCAAATTGGTTTTTCGCCCCTCATTTCTACCCTAATCACACGACGAATGTCTTCACTCGAGTTATGGACTCTCTATGATCTAGGCTATCCGACAAAATTTGAATAATAGCCTAAATCTCTATATTACGTTTTTTGTATGCTCCAATTTCTCGTATTTTCTCGTTCAAATCAGAGCTCACAATCAACATAACAAAGAGATTTAGGCTATTATTCAAGTTTTGTCGGATAGCCTAGATCATATAGAGTCCATAACTCGAGTGAAGACATTCGTCGTGTGATTAGGGTAGAAATGAGGGGCGAAAAACCAATTTGGCTTGGGCGCTCCATTGGATTAACATAGGGACCTTCAGGGCCTTGGCGGCACCTCAAGATATTATCCGAAAATTCTGAAAAAATTCACAGGTACTCTCTGACACCTTAGACAACTTTTCCGCACTAAGGCGTCATCAAAATAAAAAAAAAGTTTTTTTCGATACACCCTACTGTAGGGTGGCCCTTATTTTCGAACTTTCGAAATGTTTAGCTCCCACCCCCTAACTTTGTACCAATGTACAAAAAAATGATATCTGAAAAATTATAGCCAAATCGGATAATATTAACCCGACCCGCAAACGCCTTAAAGTTTTGAGTTTTTGGTCATTTTTTTGAAAAACTGACAAAAAACCCAAGATAAAATCTTCACAATTTTTTCGCAATTTTTTTATGATGAACTACTATTGTTTAGGATATAGTGCAGCGTAGACTTTTCCACTGGCTGTAATAAAACGATTACTGCTAGGCTCCAGCACTTGCGGTTTAGGGGGAGATATCGGGATATCTCCCCCTAAACCGCTAGTGCTGGACGCCTGGCAGTAATCGTTTTATTACAGCCAGTGCCTGGCTGTAATAAAACTTTGCGTTGGCCCTATATCACCACAGGTTTCGTGTTTTTATCAGCCCTCATTCGGGAGTGGTAATTTTTTAAGTGTTACAGAAGTAATGTAAAGTTGTTTTTCCTGCATTCTACAAATAGCTATTACTCTCCAACCCCTAAACTTAAACACATAAAAGTGGGCTTATTTTGTTCGTATTTTTATTCTCTTTAATGATATGTTCATTAAAAACAACTACCTTTTCAAAACATTTCAAAAAATTGAAGAAAAGGGGAAAAAATAAAAAAATAAATACAAATTATAATTTTTTTAAAAATGTTGAAACAAAAAATTTTATTGCATTTCACCTTCTATAATATGCATTGATACCAAATATCAAGTCTAAAATTGGATTTAATCTCATTGAAAAAAAATTAAATTCCCCGTAAATTTGGTAGGTCCCTTAACAACCCCCTAATTCCCGGTAAAAGAATGATAAACTCAAAAAAACTCGTATGATTACTTGAAAAGGCTCGTATGATTGAAAAACATGCAAAAGGTCTAACAACCATAAGATGTAAAGCGTTTTTAGGCTAATTTTCTCTAAAAAAACTTAGATCTTCCAAAAAGAGGTTAAAGCTTTTTAAATTAACTACTATCTATTTTAAATTCCTCATAATTATTTTTAGGCATATCTTTTTTTACTATTTAAAACCAGAATTTTACTTCTTAAATAAATTACGAACTAAATTAGAATATATTTCGATTCTTAAAATAATACAGTATGAATGAAAATTAATTTTCTAAAAATATTACTGCTATTCTATAAGAAGTAATTTAAATTCCAACTTTCTTTTTTATGGACTTTTTCCAGCTTAAAGGCTTTGGTGGATCCCCTTAGAATTCCCCAATTCAAGGGTTTATTTTTGTTTATTCGAAAACATCTAATGTGGCTATGCTAAGTGGATGGTTAAGGCAATTAAGATACTATTTCTATTAAGTATGTTTTTTTTAATAAAACTACTTTTTGGCTTGGTTTTTAAGGATGGCCTTTAGCTATATATTAGATTTTTAAAACTTAAAAATATGCACCTCCCATAGTTCCATTAAACAACAAACAGATTATGTGAAATTCAGTCGAATTGGGGAATTACAAAGCAATCCTCAAACACCTTGAGAAGTTTGCAAAAATCATTAAAAACCTGAAAAATATAAAACTACGTTAAGTTTATTTTTCTATAGAAAACTGATTGCATAAAAAACTAACTTGTATTCTGTATATTAGCACCTATTGTATCATAACATACAATAAAACAATAAATATTTAACACAGTTTTTCCCTAAGGGAAGATTTAGTGGCCGATGGATACTTTTTTCGGTCTTCAGCAACAATTTGTAAAACAAACTGTTTTTCCGTTTCATTTTTCGTAAGAATGTTATTGTATTCCTGGATCAGTTTTACACCTCGTTCTGCTGCATCGTTTACAACAAAAACGTTGCCAAGCTTTTCAATTCCATTTATATAAGAAGGATCATCTTTCCAAAAGGAAGGGTCTTGGTTGAGGAATTCGGTACTGATTTTAAATCTTGTGAAGGTCTTTGTAAGAGGAGTAAACAAAGATGCAAAGTCGTTGTTTATAAAGATAGAAAAATAATTTTGGTGTAGAATATACCTTTTAGGATGATATTTTTCCTCTCCAAGTTCTTCATCTGGGTCTGTTTCAAGCATTACTTGAGCAATTTTTTTCTTGACTAAGCTTGGAACATTATCATCGAAAATGGACGGAGCAATAGTTTCGGGAACTAGGTACCAGAGTTGGTTTGAAAACTTTTTTTAAAGCAACCTTGCTTATTTCTGCATCGACTTCCTGATAATTTATCAGTTGACGCATAAATTGGAAATCATGGTAAGGTGCTTTAATTCCATCTGGGGATAAAAACCATGCTGGAACATAGACTCGTCATACTGGCGCTTTAGAATGAAGTTTTCAAGTTCGCCAAAACTAAAATTTTCAACAAAAATGCTTTGTAATAGGATAAAGATCATTAATAACACAAATGTTCGAGGGAAAATAAAACAAATAGTGTTTTAATTCTAAAAAAAGAATGCTGTCAAAATCACAAAATTTCAAGGCTTTTGAAGGTTACCTTTAAATTATCCGATTGTTAAATAATTTGAACTTTTTTTGTTGATTGTGACAAGAAAGAGGGTAGGAAATATAAGAAAAATTCTAAGGAAACAGAAATAGAAGTAGTTAATTTTAAAAAATAAAGCTTTCACCTCTTTTTGGAAGATCTAAGTTTTTTAGAGAAAATTAGCCTAAAAACGCTTTACATCTTATGGTTGTTAGACCTTTTGCATGTTTTTCAATCATACGAGCCTTTTCAAGTAATCATACACGTTTTTTTGAGTTTATCATTCTTTTACCGGGAATTAGGGGTTGTTAAGGGACCTACCAAATTTACGGGGAATTTAATTTGTTTTCCAATGAGATTAAATCCAATTTTAGACTTGATATTTGGTATCAATGCATATTATAGAAGGTGAAATGCAATAAAATTTTTTTTTTCAACATTTTTTTAAAAAATATATAATTTTTATTTATTTTTCCCCTTTTCTTCAATTTTTTGAAAAGGTAGTTGTTTTTAATGAACGTAACATTAAAGAGAATAAAAATACGAACAAAATAAGCCCAATTTTATGTGTTTAAGTTGAGGGGTTGGAGAGTAATAGCTATTTTTACAATGCAGAAAAAACAACTTTACATTACTTGTGTAACACTTAAAAAATTACCACTCCCGAATGAGGGCTGATAAAAACACGAAACCTGTGGCGATATATCCTAAACAATAGTAGTTCATCATAAAAAAATTGCGAAAAAATTGTGAAGATTTTATCTTGGTTTATTTGTCTGTTTTTCAAAAAAATGACCAAAAACTCAAAACTTTAAGGCGTTTGCGGCTCGGGTTAATATTATCCGATTTGGCTATAATTTTTCGGATATATTTTTTTGTCCATTGGAACAAAGTTAGGGGGTGGGAGCAGCATATTTTTAACTTTTTAAAAACCCCATACTGTTAAGGGCCACCCTAGTGTACAGTATCTAGTTAAACTATATATCTTTTATTTTTGTTGAATTATCTAAACAAATATTTTGTCCCATATATCACTGGCGTACAACAGAAAGGGACTAAGTCACTTCTGGATCAACTACACTGTACAAGGTGATGCCAAATATGACATATCTGATCACTTTTTTACATCGTGCAATTTTCATCCACCAACTTAATAACTGAAATATTGGACATCCATTTGTTCGTTGGTGTCGTTCTACTGGTTTCAAAAGGTTCTCCAAAACTGACTTTGAGCCCTTCTTCTGTAAGCGGACCATATATGATTATGATAAAATGTTTCACATTTTATTTTCCAGTGCTGACTTATTTGAAAATAATGACATAAAACATTTAATCCAATTTTCTTGCCCATGGGACAAAGATTTTGAAGAAATAAGCAGTTCACCAATAGATTCACTAGATGAAAAAAGTAAGAAATGAGTACTATCAATAAATTATATCATAATTGGAGTAATTTATTAGTAAATGAGACTCCCTATCAAATAACTCTATTTAAAACATTTACTCCAGGATTTTTTATTAGTCAAGGAGGCTTCTTAGTTTTTCAGTGGTGCCATCTATGAATAAATTATGAACTAAAACTAAAAATTGTCCTTGGTCTCATGTTGCAAAAATTTTCATTAAAAAATAGCCCTTTGTTCTTTATTAATAAATTCATTTGGCTTTTAAATTTATATTATTTTATATTGGCCTGGTTTATAAAACTTTGCCCATAACATAAATACCATTCCATTTATTAATGTTCTTTATGTGTTGTAAGTAATATATAAAAGCTTTGTAAATTTTCCCCCACAGTTATCTTTACTGAAAAGGAACAAGATCTTCTAAGAAGATTACCTAAAAAGGAATATATCCTTTTTTTTCCCAACGAAACATTTTGATCTTATTTGATTGTTGTTAGAAAGGTGTAAATCTTATATTGTTTTTGAGAAAGTTTAATTATTTGTTTAGATTTGCAGGTTCAATGAAGTATTCTTTTTTGAATGTTAAATGCTGGATTCTTTTGCCATTGTTATGCCTTGAATTTTCTCAGTAAAATATTAATTCCAAAATGTTTTAAAATTTTTTATAGACAAAACTTGTAAACTTTGTATTAAACTGCCTTCTCTTGGTAATAAATTTTTAAAGGTTCAATATATTTTTTATTATCCTTAACTGTACTTACATCTGCTTGATGCTGATGAACATAAAATTGCCCTCTTAGGTCTAGTTGATATATTGTTTAGTTATGCTTACAATAAAAGAACCACTGAAGGAGAAAACACTGTAAGTACTTTGATCTTTTTAAAAGCATTTGGAGGTTTGCTTTTTTAAGTTTTAAATATTTAATACTGATTTGTTTTATAGGTAGGTTCTGCATGGACAATCAATAAAATAAGTGCTACTCTGTCATGGTTAGAAGTAAGTATTTTAATAAATGTACTCTTTTATTTGGTTTTATAAAAACTCAGTTTACATTCTTCTAGTACATTTGTTTTTTCTTAAAAATGTTAGTGTATCTGTCGAATTTAGTTAAAATAGTCTTTATATTTGTTCCTTCAGCTAAAGAAATTTTTCAGAATGGGTTCATTGCTAGACTTATTTTTTGGGAACATTATACTTTTTCAAAAAAACATTTTCATTTCAATTCAACCTAAAAGTGTAATTTTGTTACCCAGGGTGATAATAATTGGATAGGCTTATTCTTAGATCAGTTATGTAAAAAATTAATCTAAGGACAAAATAATCTTATTATGTAGAAGATTTGATGGAGTTAGTAAAAATATTTATTTGGATTTACTTAGAGATGGGAATGGCCGGAAAAAAACCGGAAACTTTGGGAAAAAAACCGGTTTTTTTCCAGTTTTTTTCCGAAGAGTTTATTTCTTTCCGGAAAAATTGAAAATGTTGATTTAAAATACTTTATTTAGAATATATTTTATAACCGATTTTTATATATTTTATAACCGATTTTTATATATTTTATAACCAATATCAATTAAAATATTATTTAGACGATAATCTTATACAATAAAGTACTTAAGAATTAAGTTTTAACCATATAATAAGCATTTTTTCCCGAAAAAGTTGGATTCCACTCGGGAAAAATTGAAAATTTTTAAGTTTGTATGCATTTAAAAATTTTCTACATTCACATTCTAATGTTTTCTCATTTGATATTTTTATACTCAATATTTCACATGAAAACACAACAAATTTGGAAAAAGTAAGCTGCAAGATAAATTATTTTAACCTCCAATTGTTATTTATTTTACTCTCTAAAAACAAAAATAATTATGCAATGCAAATTAATATCTATAATACCAATTTGGATTAGAAGAAATTTAAATTTGGTATTCTTATATATTAATTATAAAATGCAGCACTTTATAAATATTTTAACCATTAAATCAGATTGTCTAACAATCATAAGCATATGAAATGACTTACTAATACTTCTTCCAGTTTCTCTGCTTTATCTGAATTTCAAAAAAAATTTAGATCAGATTTCAAAGTTTGGGATTATTGGAGGCTTTTTACGGGGTTGCTTAAAAATATTATTGGTGTATGAGTCTTTATTGAACAATGAACACATTAATATCATGAAAATTAAATAAAAAATAAGTTACAAAAATATTTAAACAAAACAATGAACGATTTTTTAATTTTTTCATATAATGACTTCAACATTATTTTTTAAATTGGCAGAATGTAATTAAAACTTCTCAACCTTTCTAAGAAAACATGATTGCAATGATTACGTGCAAAAAGTTAGGATCAATTATGTATATTGATGTTAGATATTATAGCAAACATCTGTTATTTGTTATTGGATCACGTATACAAAATTAATTAATCAAAATTACTTTATGTTTAATAGATAAATATTACATTAATGTTATTTATTACAATCACATGCTTTATATTTATATTGCATGTATTATTTTATAGTTATAAAAACTGTAGTTTTTTTAGTTTTAAAATTACTCGTAAAATGCTGCATATTTTTATTTCGGAAGAATTATTTTTAATTAATTTTTAATGATTTAATAACTTATAATGATTAATGATTTTTTATACAACGAATGATTATTTAGATTCTAAAAAAATATGTATTCAAAAACCGCTCTTTTCTAAGCAAAAAGTTCAATTTTTCCGACTTTTCCAATTTTTCCGGAAAAAAAACGGTTTTTTTCCTGTTTTTTTCCGCCTTCCCAAAATTTCCGGAAATTTTCCATCTCTAGATTTACTCTAATAACAACTAGCTTTATAGTTTGTAGGCAGGGCAAACCTTTAGGAAACAAATTTTGATACTTAGGGTTAAAATAAAATGTGTCAGGCTTTTAAAAAAATATTTTTGTTTGAAAGAAAAGCTGTTTTGGGGTGTTCCAAACAGGGTTATGATTAATTTATTTATGCAAAAAACCCAACAATTTAATGTGTGAATCACCTAGAATTAAAAAAGTTGGTGTCAAGTATAAGGCCTAGATACGAACCACCATATCACCAGTGGTTACATCACTTAAAAGAGCATAATTTGGCGATGAAAACTTACAAAAATAATTTGAAAACACACTGTTTGCACTGAATTTAGAAAGTATAACTTTGTTATAATCAAATTTCAGTTTTAAAAATTATTATTTTTTAGTATCTGTGGCTAGGGTAAAAAGCCATGTTTTTTATATGAAAAAAAAAAGCATTTTGACCAACATGGATCCAGATAATATAGAACCATGGGCCTATCCTTCTCCTATACTGCTTGCAAAAGTGCTTTGTTTCATTATACATAAGCAACTTGATAAAACTCTACTTAAAAAGAAATTTTTTTTCAAAACTTCTTAGAAGTTCATATTTTCCTTAAAAGATGCATTAATCCTTGCCTTCTGACTATTTTAGGTATTCTCTTCTACAGAAGATGTAGTTATTAGTTGTCTTCGTAGATCACTCATATACCCCTTATATCGGCATTTTGAGCTTTCTCTTACAGTATTGGAAGATGTTGTCAAAATTTTGAAATTAGGTAAGAACTTTTTACTTGAAAGTTAAAATGGCTAGGTTTTTTTCATTGTAATCTACCTAATTTGACTATGGATAAAATGATAATGTAACTAAAGGCATGTTATTATCATAGGAGTCCCAAATCTTAAAGCTATCAATTTGTAGAATTCCACAAATCAGATTATTCCCTCTCTTTGAGGAAGAAATTCTACCTATCGATCTTTTTCTAAAAATTTTCATGTTCAGTTTTGAATTTCTAGCAAAATCTTAAATATTTTTTTTAGGAAAGGTTCTTTGCATTCCTGTTATTTTCAGAATTTTTACACTTTTGTGCATTTAGAATGAGTTTCTGTTACTAAAAAATTTTAAAACAAAGGATTTGTCTTTTTAAACGTGATTAATTTCACCTATCATCAGTAAAAATTTTATAGTTTGGTGTTCATTTATGGTTTTATACCTATATTTTAGCTCTTACTGCTATTTATATTTCCTTGCATAAAATTTTTAAGTATTGTAAAAATGCCAAATGCTCTCTTATTCACATCATTAAACATATAACTTCTTCAAGTAGTGGAGTTAATTCAGGAAAACTATACTTATGTAGTTATTATAGCTAACCTAAAAGCTTTAAATTTTCAGATATTTCTGTTCTCTAACAAACACATGCCTGTAACCAGATTGCTTAGCTTATATTGTGAAGAAAATATTATCTTCTTCAACTTCATACTTTTATTGACACTCCTACATCATTTTTCCATTTTATTTCATTTATCAGACTAAATGTTTTTTATTTCATGCATTTAAATTTGTATATAACCCCTGTATATATTGTAAACTTGCATATAACTGACCTTTTATGCAATACTAATATTAGCTTAAAAAACATTACCTTGGTTTTAGATTTATTTGTTCTAATATGTTTATTTATATGTTGCAAATTTTCAGTTGTGTAACTATTTTTTATGATACCTATATGTTTATTTTGCAACAAGAAACCATAGATTAATTTTTTACAGGAACACTGATTATATGTTTATTTTTTGTTTCAGGAAGAAAACATGTTATGAGATGTTTATTAGAAATACACGAGTTGTTTTCTAGTAGTGAACCTAGGTACATTTTAAATGATCTGTACCTGAATGATTATAATGTCTGGATACAAACTAAAAGGCAAGTTGTTTATTTTACTTCATCATACAGTAAAATCTTTATAGAGTGCATGTGGTTTTGCTCTAGCTTAATTTGTATTTTTTGTAATCATACATTTTAAAAAACATATCTCTAATTTTTTTTAACTTTTAGCTGTTCTTCGAGTGCTCTCCAATCTCTTGCAAAAGCTTTAGAAAAGGTAACTTACAATGATAATTATACTTATCCCTGACTCTTAAATTTTTATGATAATATATTTATAAGTTAAAATTACTTTAACTTGTGGTCATAGTAATATAAGTAAAATAGCATAACTTGTATGATTTACACAAATGCAGGGTTGCAAGTGCTGCGCCGATTTCGCCAATCGTTGTACCCTGCGCCAACCTGCTCCAAAAAACACTTTTTTGGCCGAAATTGCGCCGGAGTGCGCCAAAAAAGAAATTTTCGGATGTGTTTTGCCAAATTTTGACTTCTGACCAAGGCAAAGTTGTTTTCTCTACATCGCATAACTACGTAAGAAAAAGCCAACTTCAAATTGGTGCCCGCGGCCGTTCACGAAAGCAGGCGCGGGAGGTACGGGGAATCCGCGAGCAAAACGAAACTTTCGCGAGAAGTCGCGATCTTACGACTATTTCACTTCCCATATTATTTCCGAGAAAAATGACGATTTATAACGAAAAAAAGTCGAAAAGATCGCTATTTTTCGCGGAAGTTTCGTTTGGCTTGCGGAGTGTTCCGTTCCTCCCGCGACTTCTTTATTGGACGGCCGCTAGTTGAATTCGGCCTTTTCTTGTGTTGTAAGCGCGATGTGAAAAAAACAACTTTACAAGGGTTAGAACCCATCAAGTCCAGAGTTTAGGTACAGTGGAGTTTAGGATCACATTCTGTGTGAAAAGTCGAAAAATAGCGATTTTTCGCGAAAGTACCGTTTTTCGGCGCCTAGTTGAAGTTGGCTTTTTTCCATATCGTAATTGCGATGCAGAAGAATCTTAAGTGTGGTCAGAGGAGCCTAATAAGTCTAGTGATACCTCTCAGATTGCGTTTTATTGATTTAAGTTGTAAATTTTTACTGAAAGATCTTTTTAAGTAAGGTAAGATAATAATACAGCCCCTTTTCAAAAATCTTGTTAAATTATAAGTCTTTTCAGATATGATATCAAGGGGGTTGGTAGGGGACCTGCCACCCTCCCCCCAAATAAAAAATGAAATCAGACTAGGCCTCCAATACAAGCTAAAACCATGTTTTATAGGTTCAAATTTTTATAAGGGAGGACCCCCAGACCACCCTTTGCATTTGGATCTCTATAATTCAAAACTTTTTTTAATACTAAGTTTATCAAAGTAAGTGCAAGTTCTACCTATAAATATATGTTCAAAAGTTTGACCAAGTATACCAAAACTAGTCAATGTCTTTGTCAAATTTACTACATTTTCTGGGGAGAACCCGCGAACATTGACTTTTTTCAGTTTTTGTAAATGGCTTCATTTAACTAACATTTATTTAAATTTCTAAGATTGTGGGTATTGGTTCCAGGGTATCTGCAGTATTTAGCAAAGTTTTTTATGATAATTATTTCCACAATTAACTTGAATTTTCAAGTTATAGAAATTCAATGATTTAAATTGGTTTCTAAAGGCCTAAACATCGATAAATATTTCTCCTGGTTTTTGACTCTGAGAGGTTGATATGTCTGATTCAGTTATCAACTAGTGAATTAAAAAGGTGCCTATGTAATTTTTAAGGATTTCAAAAAGTTAATATGTTAGGTTTATAAAATAGCTTCTAAATTAAAAAGGTAAAGTAAATACTGTATTTCTCCATCTTATTTTTGACCACTAAAATAAAGTTGCTCTAAAAGTTCAGTTTTGCTTCTCCAAAATGGCATTTTTCCTGCCCTGAAACTTAATTTTGCTGCTCCAAAACTAGGATTTACTGCTCCAAAATGGTAATTTCCCCTGCTCCAAAGGTGCTCCAAAACCCCTTTTGGGCACTTGCATCCCTGCAAATGTGTGAATGACATTCACAGAAAATTTCATTCCTCTTCTGAAAATTTGTCTGTCGTGGAAGGTTAAAAGGTATTTTGTATTAGTTGAAACAAATATAGAAAAGTTTCAAAATTCCTTTAAAACTATCATGAATGATTTAATTAAAACTACCATGACTACCAAATTCTCACATTGATGATTAGTTACAAAAGTTTTATTATAATTATTAACCCCTTAACAGTGTCGTCCGAGCTCAGCTCGAGCAACTACTACAAACAGAATTTGTGATGCCCGAGCTGAGCTCGGGCGGGAGAAAAATTAACATTTCCGTTTTGTGAAGCCCAAACTTGTTCCTATCGATGATGATAGTAATTTTTCATCGTTTAGAGATTGGGAGACATCATGTTTGGATAATCTTCCTCCTAATTTAATAAGATGTGTGTGTAATCCAATACTTTTTTATGTGTATGTTAAAATAATTAATACACTTGTAATTACATTTAAATTTTGATTTTTTTTAATTAATTTCTAACACTAATAATAATATAAAGAACTAAATTAAACAGTCAACAAAATTTTCCATTTTTGGTCAATTTTTCTGAAATAAATGTAACACTGTTAAGGGGTTAAAATCAAAAATTATACTAAGCTAGTGAATAGGAGTGATTTTATGACCTTGGGTTATAGAGCAGTTATTTTTTAAAGAAGGAAAGCTGGAAGCATTTTTGTGAGATGATTCAACAGTAGACCAGGCTAGGTTAAAATCTGCAGATAAATAATGAATTAAATGCCAGATCTTCCTTTCAGAGATTTTTTTGCCTATTAGTAAATATTTTAAAAGGATAGATAAAATAAGAAATTTTCCTGGTTATGCTAACTAACATTTAGTACATTTACTAAGAAAGGGCCAGGTTTGCTTCTTTAATGAGCAGGGATGAGATTTTTCAGACTTCTAAAAACTTTTCAACAAAAATTTCAGACTTTGGGAAAAATCAGCTTATAAACTGGAATTTTCAACTAAAAACTTCATATTTTTCATTTTTGTGAATGTTCTTGGTTTATGAGGATCTTTCCTATGGTAAATTTTCATATCTGAATTAGGTTAAATTCCCACTGAAAAAAGTTTTGTAAAACAATAAGGTTTGTGGTAAGGTTTTAATTTTATATGGCTATGCTTGTGGTTGCATAACAGAAATTTTTGTGCCAACAAAAATGCCATTCAAATGGCAATATTTTGTATTTAGATAAGGGTAGATTAATCTTAATTCTATTGGCCTAATTTTCCCTCAGGTGCTTTTAACCAAGGGTCACGTTGGTCTCAACCTTGTTGATGTAGAATGCTTAGCAATCTGCACCTTGATGAATCAGCGTGCCTGCTCTAAAACCAACAAGCAGACCAATTCCACTTCTGAAATTGACAACCAGAATTCGGAAAATGGAGAGAGTTGTGATCTAAGTTCCCAGTTTAAAAGGTTACATGTCGATGAAATTGGATTGAGTGATGATGATGAATCCTCCTATACTGATGATACCTCTTCTTCCGATTCCTCAAGCGATTCTAGTGACACTAGCGATTCCTGTGACAGTAGTGATTCTTGTGAGTCTGATTCAAGTGAAAGCTCATCCAGCTTGTATTCTTTAAATGGAGATGATTGTATTTCAAAAGCTCTGTGATTGACTTTTCAAAGACTTTCGATGCAAGGAAATAGGTTTTTCTAGATTTAAAATTTTCATTTCACTCTCCAGGTTTTTTTCTATTTTATTCAAGCTAAATGTCATTATTTTTAAAATTTAACCTTGATAAAAAATGTGATATGTTTATTTGTTATAGTAGATAATCTGCCTGTGGTATTTCAGATGGTTTTTTATTAATCAGTGCAAAAAGAAGTATTTGTATACAGGATTTTGTTTTTTAGTTTCTCATAATCATACTCATTTAATTAAAATGTGAGCCCTGTTTTTTTTATTTGCATTTGATGTGTATTTCTTGTTGCATTTTATGTTGTAAATACTTAAAAATAAATTAAGAATACTTGCATTTCAAAACTTGTGTGTGCCTTATATTCCCTTACTGTAAGGTATTTATGTAGGTCATATAAAACATTTATTTAATAAAAGTATACATTATATGTTGATTAAATCTCTGCTTATTCATTTCTTAAGTATATCAACTACTCAAAATGAAATGATGCTCATTAAAAAATTTTGGGTAACACTGCCGATAAACTTATTTAATAGGTTTTAATTATATATCAAAATTGTGGAAGCTTGGGTGAGGTGAAAGTGTTCATATCCTAAAATCATTCCGTTTTAGTTGTATGAATCTAGGAATGAGTGGCAGAAATTTAACTTTTCTTTCAATCGAAAACAAATCTAACGAGTAATTTAGTCACAGCATCCTATGATACCCAAGCAGCAGAAATATTTAAGATTTGTTAAATTTTCAACATGAAGGGCTAACTTCTAGTTGCAGTTGCATTAATTTGACATATTTAGTACAAGCTGTGCTACAAGCTTCTAGTATAGGGTAATGTCCATATTATGAACAGTAAAGAACAGTGTCATTAGAGAGAGAAAGATAATAGTGATAATTATAATATATCTAGAGTAATTCATATGAAAGCTGTAAAAGGCCAAGACTCAAGAAAGGTAAAAGAAAGAGTCTGATTGAGATGCACTGTTCTAAATTTGGTGATACTGATTTTAAGTTAGAATTTCCAAATTGAGTTAAGAGTTCAATATGATATATGGAAGACAATGATATTGATTTAAAAGTACATATTTTGTTTTAACCATATAGAAGAAAGAAAACACTTGTTCCTATTTTAATTTATATCTGTGTATTGCTGCCTGTAAGATGAAATGTAAATTAACAATATTTGTCAAGTATGGATTTACTTATTATAACTGATTAAGAATTGCTGTTTGAAGCTTTCAAAAATTACATGTTATCACTAGCTTGGGTAAGTTATTTTTACCTTTTGGACTTTTAACTCTTCTGGGGATCACAAAATCACCTGTCCAAAATGCATTAAAACACCAATTTCTAGGATTATTATTTTTAATTCCAGGGGAGGTCCCCCAGTTTTGCTGTGAACTAAGGATTGTTTATCAAATTTTTACATTAAGTGGAAAACGATTTAAAGCTGGGATTATGTAAGGGGCTTGAAAGGCCTCCAATTTTGGATTGATTGGATAAAAGCGAGTTAGGGCCCCCAGACAACATTTTTCATCTTGCTCCTCCCGAAAATAAAGTTAGATATTTTCTAGAGCACAGACAGAATTCCCCCTTAAAAAATCAAGTCTGGATCTGCCACTGGTAATTACTGAAAATGGGTCTCAACTGTTTCTTAATCAAATGTTGACTGCTACAGTGAGGGTTAGCACTTGGAAAATAATTTATTCTTACCTTTCAAATCAGAATAGGAAAAAATCCCCCTCCCCACTTTCGTCTCTTCATAAGTCTTTCATGCAAAGAAATACAACTCAGTAAGCCACTACGACCGAGACCAATCCCGCAAAGATGTCAATCCTTGCTATGTTTGTGCATTGTAAGAACTCCGTGACTAAACACTCGTTTTGTGTGGGGTTCTTAGCTGGTGGCAAATAGCAGACTCTGCTCCCCTCTGTGACGAATTCGTCGTAGAGGATGAAATTGGGATGACATGGGTAGTTGGAGTCCAGCTTTGTTGTCTGCTGTTGTCCTTTTGGAACCTCCTGTTGTGCTTTTAGGTGGATACAACCTGTGGACTCTATGCTCAGTCAACTATAGAGCCCTATGGGAGGGGCCACACGCAGACATAATCGTGGGGTGTTCCAAATGACTTTCGTTGACACGTTCCCCGGGGTTGTTTGCATCCCCTGGGCGGATCTTCGATTTGTTGGTTTTATTCAGCACATCTTTAGCGGAAGTTAAGGGTGTGGGGTTATGGGAAGTGTTTAAAATATGAATTTTTCTGTATCTTTTTCAATGGAACGGAAACATGTGAGGATGGATGAGCTCGTCATCCTTATGTATGCACATTTTCGTTAAGTTGAAGAGATTATTTCCATTTCTAACGACGTAGTTTGAAGCAAAGGTTTTTTTTAAGTTTGCTGAAAATCCATTCTACCAGTTATTTTTTTTACGTAAACCGCTGAATTTTGATCATGTTTTCTCTTACCCTTTTTCAGTCCAGATGCCTTTCCATAGGATTCAATGGCAATCAGGATGGTCAAGGTTTGAACGGGTTAAAGTCTTTTTCTTTTTACGAACTAATTCTCCTTTCTATCATGTATTTTCTTCCTATCCCCTCTTTTATTTTCTTTCTAATTTTTCATTGCTTAGTTACACTCTCTAATCTTCCTATATTGTAAAGTCCTCAAGCACATTATAAGCACTCTTCATATCCCAGAAGTTCCTAACATCAACCAGTTTTATTTTGATTCCCTCTCCAAAGCCGACTGAAAATCCAACTCAAATAATAAAACCATACAAACCATCCCTGTTTTCCTGCCCATTTAGCAACAGGAAACACACACTTCTGATTCGTCACTGAAAAAAAGGCACGGTCCAGTCAGTCTCAACACTGAGGGACCCCCTCCTCTACAAAACGACTTTTAGCAGACAAGTTTTCATTCCGTGCGAACGCCTACGGATTACAAGTCGGAGCTCCGCGGACCGGAAAGAAATATTTCTGCCTCTCTGGGTCCTTTCAAACGATCGCGGTGGATGCTCAGCCCTCCTTCCTTTGTGTGGGGCTCCCCGTTCGAGCCCTTTTCAGGAGGCTGTTTTCGGGAAGCGCCCTCTTCTCTGCCTTTTTTTTTATCGGCTTTGCAATTAAGTGGTCTGTGGTGTCGACTAAAAACAAGGGGATACTTGACGGATTACTTAGGTCGTTAAACATTCGGATTCCAGTATAACCACAGCCTCATTGGGTCACGCATGATCAGAGCTGTTACAGAACGCGTGACTGCTGAAAGTCACAGTCAGCTGAGGCAAATCCCTGGTTTCTCTAACCTCATTTTCTTTTTTCTCAAGGTATGAAGGCTGGGTCTGCCTTGCCCAACCCTGTAAAAGAATTCGAGAATATGGGGCAGTATCGAGATGCACTACCAGTACGCCACTGGGCTTCCTGTTGTCTAAGAAAAGGTGGACAGTGTTGGATCCACGCCATCTAAGTCCCAATATTTCCATGGACGGTGGAAAACCTTTGGGGGCCAAGTTGTCTCTAATAACTCTAGAAACTTTATTTGCCAATAAAAAATGGAATTTTCCTATAAAAAATCATTGGAGGGGCTATGACCTCCTAACTACGACCCCCCATATGAATATTTCTATGCCCCCTAGATGGGTGTAACTTGACTTGAGATTTGGAAGAAGATAGTTTCAGTTCACAACTTTTTTTTTCAAATGATTTATACTTTAGAAAATTAAAAGGAAGAATTTGAACCTTGAACATGTGGACCATCTATTTTTAAAGTTAGTGGGAAATGCTCAGTGTCGCTAAAAAGTGTTTTGAAAGTCGTTTCAAATTTGGGACACTTTGCAGTTTCAACATCTCTTAAGGAAATTATCAAAACTTATAATTGCCTCCTAATTTACAAAATGATTCCTTGTTAACTTGCTTGTCTTCTATTTTGAACATTCCTGCAACTTTTAGTACTTCATGTGAGGGCTTGAAAAAGTGAGAAAGAAAGAGAGAGGTATATATTATAAAAAGACATGTTGTTGTTGTCGTGTGCCACTTGGAGTACCCAAAGCTTCACAAGGATTCAAGGCAAAGGGGGTGCGGCTCCTGAGAAAGTGAGGACCATAACCATCGTTATGGCGAAAGAGAGTATAATTTATGACAGAGATTAAGAGAAAAATGTTTGAGAAGTTTTATAAAATGAAGAAAGAGAACAAGTTTAAAATATATACATAATTACGAATATAAAAACAGTAAAAAAAGGGGTGAGAATAGTGGGTAGAAGTCTTAATATTTTCCTCTTTATACACAGAGTAATAGAGCTTAACAGAGGATTCCTCTCCATAGACGATAGTGGCAAATTTTTTAACGAGGAATTTTCCGTAGACAACTTCACATCAGACCGAATCCTATAGTTCCACGTCACTCCTGCTCTCTGTCATTTGCCCACTAAAGCTGTCACTCAAATCGGAAGTGGAGGGAAAAGAGCAGCACCGACGAAATTAAAATGCCGCTTGATAGAAGTTCCATATCCAATCAGGAATCACTTTCGCACTTCGCCTTCTCTGATTGGCTGCTAGTGAAATTAATTATGATCTGCGAGCATGAATTAAATTAAGTACCTAAAGAAGAAAACTGCCGTTTGGAATCTCTGTTAGCTCTTTACTCTGTGTCTTTACATTGGTCTGTTATCTTAACATTAAAAAAATAAATTATCTAAAAGTATAAATATAAAAATAAGTTCTATATAAAAATTAGAACTTTTCTTTGCGTAGTTAGGTGTCAAAAACAGACAAAAAATATTGACATGTAGGTAAATAAAACTAATTTTCTAAACTACTAAAGTAATAATAGTATCTAAAATTTAAAAAATCTGTACATATTTTTAAATTAAATTTAAATATAGATATGTTTTTAAAAAGAATCGCATTTTTCCTATTTTAATTCGATTATATATTTTATGTTTATCAAAATTTTAAAATCGTTTGTTTTGAATGTGTATCAAATCCAAATCTTGAATTAATCTTGAATTGATTAATTGTCTATTTGAAACAAACCAAACGATTTAAGGAAAACAAATTATCAAATAACCTTCTACTGAAATTACTTTAGTATTTTCTTCAAAAGCATAGAATAAGGTAATATAATTTCATAATAAATTAAATTATATTGTTAGAGTATTTAATAGTTAACATTTATTTATACCAAGTTATACTCAAATGTAGAGTAGTCTTTATATTAGATAAGGCTAAGATTACTGCCTTTTACTATTTAAGAAATGGGAGGGACTTTTTCTCACAGAAACTGATTTGTTCATAAGTTAACAGCTTTCCAAAAATTCTGGCAGAATTCAATTAAAGCTGGATACGTGGTACTTCAGCTGTGTTTTTTTCTTAAATTAAAATTTTTTTACACTTGAAAAATTTCAAAGAATTTTTAGTGAAGATCAAGTTTTTGATGAGGAAAAACGTACTCCAAAATAAAAAAACTAATAATGAATAATATTTCCCATTAATAAATCACTTAAAACAAATTAAAAGAAATTTAGTTCAAATCAAATCAATTTATTGTTATACATACACATATATTATACAAAGAATGAGAAAAACAAATTATGATTCGCCTGAAGGAAACAAAGACCTGTATAGGCGAAAGAAAAATTACAATTTTTACAGAAAAAATAAAAAGTAACATAATATGAAGATAAATAATTAAGTAAGTTTAGTAGGGAAAAACATTATGTATAATAACAGAATTAGAATAACTGCAATATATACACTTCAATTGAATTAAGTAAAGAAAATAAAGGCACAGCAAGGCTTAAAAATTTTATGCTTCTGGATTTAGACGGAAAAAAACATCCAAATTATCAATGTTACAAATAAAATTAAATAATGATCGCTTGAAAATATTAGGAGATGGAAAACTCTGAAATTCTATAGGCAAAAAATTGTATAATTTAGGAGCAAGATAAAAAAAATGTTTTTTGAAAATTTCTTTATGAAAACGGGGAATATTAAATATTATTGTGGGTCTTCTATTTG
Organism: Tetragnatha versicolor; assembly: GCA_024610705.1. NCBI lineage: Eukaryota > Metazoa > Arthropoda > Arachnida > Araneae > Tetragnathidae > Tetragnatha > Tetragnatha versicolor. The sequence goes on along the minus strand of JANDEH010000011.1, from coordinate 6,318,023 downwards.
AGGTATGAATTTTTAAGTCGCAAATATTTTTATGGTGATGTAAAAAAAGTAACATTCGATAAAATGCAAAATGGCGAATAGGTAAAATTTTTAAATTTATTATTAAGTTACAGGGATGATCAAATTTATAGTTTAATAATTTGAAAATTTTGTTTTGAATTGATATTAAAGGAGACAAATTAGATTTATATTCACCTCCCCAAACTATAATGCCATAATTTATTAACGATTGAGCCCAAGAATGATACAAAGTAATTAAAAATGACTTATGAACTTTATTTTTAAGAAAATGCAATTTGATTAAAACGAAGCGTAGTTTTTTTAGATAATTCAGTGATGTGAGTTTTCCATTTAAGGTTTGAATCAATAAAAAGACCTAAATATTTTATGCTATTTACTTGTTGCAGCAAATGACAGTTGCAATGAACAAGAAGACCATTACATGATGAAGAGTGAAATTTAATATTAAGGGTAGAACTTGATTGAATTAAATTGAAATGAATTAGTTTAGTCTTATTTAAATTTAAAGAAAGGTCATTAAAAGCAAACCATTTCCCGATCGCAATCATATCAGATTCAATTTGAGATTTTAGGTCATAACTATTAGAACAGGAATATAACGAAACAGAATCATCAGCATATGTTATTATTTTACCATAAAGATTCAATTTGCAAAAATCATTAATGTAAATTATAAATAACAAAGGACCCAAAATAGAGCCCTGAGGAACACCACGGTTTAAAAAATAAAAATCACTAAATGAGTTGCGAACTTTAATGCATTGTTTCCTGTTAGAAAGATAAGAGATAAACCAACTTAATAAGTACCCACGGAAACCAGCATTTTCTAATTTTTTGATTAATATTGAGTGGTTAACAGTATCAAAAGCCTTTGAAATGTCAAGAAAAACAGCAGCAGTCTTTTTATTTTTGTCAATACTGTTGTAAATGAATTTAGAAAAATTTAAAAGGGCTAATTCAGTATTTCAACCTTTTATAAAACCATATTGATTATCCGCATAAAATTTAGTATGAGTTAAATAATGGTACATTTTAATTGATAATGCTTTTTCTATGATTTTTGAGAAAGTAGGGAGAATAGAAATGGGGCGGTAGTTTGAAGGATTATCTTTATCCCCAGATTTAAAAACTGGAGTAATAGTGGCTTTTTTAAGTGAGGTAGGAAAATCAGACATACTCAAAGAACGGTTTATGAAATTTGTAATGAAACCTATATTGTTAACAGCAAAAATTTTTAAAGTCTTAATACTTATACCATCTGAATCGATAGAGTCACTTTATGAAAAAGAGTTTAGAACATCAATTACATCAAGATCAAACATTGTATTGAAAACAAATGAGTTTAAAGAAGGTGACATATAGAGGTTTGAGAAGCTTTGGGAGACATTAGTATCAGGGATTTGAATATCAAATTGAGTTTTAAACTTAAAAGCAGTATATGAATCATTTTCGAATTTGGGTAGAGTGGAAGGTTTTTTAAAATGACAAATGTCATCTACCAGATTCCATTTTTGTTTGATTGTTGTACAGTTGTTAAATTTATTTTGATAAAAATTGGACTTAGTGGTTTTTATTATACGTTTTAATTCGGAGACAGTAGTTTTGTAGGCTAAAGTGTAAATAATATCCCAAGGGTATTTTTTTACTTTTTGAAGAGTTTGTCTTTTCTTCGAATTAACAACAGTATTTCATCTGTTATCCAAGGCTTTTTTTTTCTTACGGGATTTAATAGGGGATTTAAAGTTATTACGAATATTAAGTAATGAAAAAACTAAAGATTGATACTGTTTATCAAGACTATCAAGATTATTCCAATTGAAATTATAACTATGAAGATATGAATAAAGTTTATTATAATTTATAAACATAGGAATCAGAGAAGAACTGTGGAGTTTTGCTCAGTTTTAAGAAAAATGAGATAGGGAGCAGCTCAATATCCATTTCTTTATATAAATTGATGATAAAACCCTAACGAAATCAAACCAAAACTGGCTATTAGACGAATCAACAGCTTTAAAATGACATCACTTAAGTCTCTCCGTGATTGCCTTGCCGGTCCGCAGCATCAGAAATGGAAACGCTCCCTTAAAACGCATCCATCGGGAAATCCCTACGTAAACACCCACTCATAAAAAACATACTAACAAATTTTCTCATCTCAGGGAGGGAGGGAGGGAATAAAATATTAACGGTGTGAATGGACGGGACAATCCCATTCGAGAGGGCACTCGAGAGTTTGAAGAGCAGTCACTCCAAAAGAACACTTTCTTACATTACACGTTTGCGGGGGCCATTGTGGACCCGCTGACAGCGGCCCTTTGTGGGGGGCTGGCCTTTGTGCAGCGCCTCCTCGCAGAGGGTGCCGAAAAGCGACAATGCGCGGAGTTGATTTATGAAATCAACCCTCGTTATTCTTTTTTTATTGGACCCCCCCCCTTTCATCGAGAGGGATGGGTGGCGCTTTTGGAAGCCATGAGAGCGACGCTTCCGTGGGTGCACGAGGATGATACCTGATGGTTTGACGGTCCTGTTTGGGAACCACTGGGAGTATTATACAAAAAAAGAGTGATTTTAGCTACTGTATACGTTACGGGCAATGTGATAAACCGGGCATTATTAATAATGCCCGGTTTATCACTTTGCCCGTAACATTTATACTGATTTTTGAGTAGTAGCACAAGTTATTAACCTAATTTTGAGCTTATATTATTTAGTAGATCTTGTATAATGATGTCAAAATATAAGGAACTTTGTTTAATTTTGTGTTCTACTTGGGGATGGGTTAAAGTGAAAGAAAAAGTTATAGTTATGGTTAGAAAATAGATGGGTAAGAAATGGTGTTATTAGTAATGCTTCCTTGCTGCTGTAACCTCCTTAAATTATCCTTGTAATAAAAAGAGAGAGATGGAAGAAGATTAAACATGATATAATGAAAGAAAGAAGGCAGAGGCAGAACAAGAGATGGACTAGGATATGAAGAGATTCGGCAAAAGAGAGTTGTACATAAAAAGAGGTAGATTGAAAGAGACAGTTCTCTCTATGAATGTAGCTGACCAATATAGTAAAGAAGCATGGCCCTGAACCTCTTCCTTGACCAAAAAATTATTTTTCCACACGATATTGACCGATATTGCTTTGGTATATAACTGTTGTTAAATCGGGGATTTAACAAAATCACAATTTCAGGTAAGACTGGTTAATACAGTATGCGGCTAGGGCATAGGTCGGCAAGTAATTCTACATGGGGTTCCAAATAATTAAGAAAAATTTTCCCTAGGTCCAAAGAAAAATAGCTATTTAATTACTTTAAAATTCTCATTTTCAGTGACACATATTTTTATAATAGATGTAATTTAATTAGTGTATCTGTATATTTTACTCTATATTGTTAAATTAAAAAAAACTGCTGTTAAAACTGTCTCACATCACAGCAACACCATTTAAAAAATCAAATTTACTTATTAAATGCATATATAAAAAAGCATTGATAAGGTAAATGCTTCAATAAATAGATGTCTCTGTTTTTACTTTCTAAAGTAAGCATTTTAACAAATTTTCAGTTAGAAATCTATTTTAATAATAGAGTAAAATAAGTTTTTCCAACATTCTGAAAACATAATTTAAAACTATTAACTCATGGAAGTTCTGTAAAAAAATTTGTTTTCATTAGATTCAGAAACGTGCAAAAAAATTACATTTCTTAAATCGTTTTCGTCAAAAATATTATAAAGCTTCTAACTTATATTGTTGCACAATGAATCTCAACTTCAACTACCTATTTTTTTCTATAATTCTTCACAATGGATAATTGCAGTAATTTGTTTTAAACCTTAATGTATTAAGAATGGTTTAAAACCTCCAAAAACATTTTAATTTAAATTTCAAAGCCCTAAATTTAAATTTATTTTCAATTAAAAACAGCTTCTATTCGGTCTGAGCTGCAACAGCTTGTGGCGTCAAATGTGCCTTGTTTACTATCATTCCGCTTTGAAAGACTGGGATCTAGTTTTTTAATAGCCTTGTGTAACGATGAAAACGGTGTTTCCCACATTTCCAAGAGGCACATGTGACGTCACTCTGTTAGGCGCTTTCTGTAATAAAGTATCTTATAATTAACTGAAAAAAATTTGTGGGAAAAGACAAGCATATTTTGGAATCAGGAGATAATTTTTAATAATTTAAAATTGAATATTCAGCATTTTAAGAGATGCTGCGATTCTCCATTGGATTGCAAGTTAGGGTAAAAGATAAGTTCAAAAAGGCAAATTGACTTTTGTACTAAAAAAAATCTCACATGAGTGGAAAGAGGGAGAATCTGGTGAAATCAATGTCCATTCACTGTATGTATTTATTTAATTTAAAATTTAAGTTCATTTGTTTAACTGAGTTAAAACAAAATAATTTTTAATTTAAAAGTGTTTTTACCTTTTTATTTTGAGTTTTATTTTATTTTTTATATTTTTCACTTTTGTGCTGTGAAGCAAGCAGTAATATTAGTCAATTTAAGTGGTTTATGAGATTTTTCAGCTGAATTTTCATAAGGGAATAAAAGGAAAAGGAAAAAGGATTTTGATCAAAGGGAATAAGTTTATTAACTCTGTTTTAAATGTAGTACAATATTTTTTAATTTACTTATTTTTATGGTTGTTCTGTATTCTAAATAAGGTCCCGAACTTCCACTAAAAATTTGGTAAATTCCATTACTTACACAGTTATTTTCTTTTCAAAACTTAATTTTTTACCTTATTCCCTTTTTAAATTTAAGATTTAATTATAATCTTATACCTTCTATATTAAATTTATAATTTTTTCAAAATTATAAAGCGATTTGAAAAGAAGTTGCGACTATAAACACTAGGTCACTCGAAAGCAATGCATTTCATGGAGATGACTCTTGGCAACCGGCCAAGTGTCTCGTCGTCTGTGCGCGCTCTCTAGCTTCTTGCAATAGCCAGGGTGATAATTTTGTCTCTGTCGCCGTGACAAAAGTCTCTAGTGCGCGCTTAGCCTAATTCAACAATTCATCGGTTTTAACATTTTAAAAAATGAAAGAAAAACCAAGTTGACGAAATTTCTATAATTTGGAAAAGGTTATCACTCCTTAAAGAGGTGTGGTAAAAATGAAGCCTTCATGTTACAAAATCAATTAATAAATTAATTTTTTTTGTAAAATGAATTTAAATACTAACGTTTCGTTTATTTGAATTAAAAATTTTTTAAAACACATACTCATCATCTAAGGTTTTCAAAAATGATAAAAATACATTATTTCCATTGCTTATATTTTTTACTTACACTCTTTTTAACCACTAATATATTAATATTTTACTTACACACACTATATAACACAATCTTCACTAAAAACCACTTTTAACACATGGTGATAAAAAGAAAACAACTCTTATTAGTTAGCCCCTTTTAAAACTTGAAAACCATCCAACAGTTAAGAAGTTCAATTCCCTTGACGAAATCTTCACAGTTCGAATTTTATCATTAGATTAATGCCTTCTGAAAGTTTGAAAAACTCTTCCCTGGTTTCAATTATTTGAAAACAAAGGAGCCCAGGGCTGTATCCAAAGGGGAGGGGTTTAGGGGTTCAAACTACCCCTTCAAATTTCGACATCAATTTTATACTGTTTTTTTCCAAGGAAATTTTGCAACTTACATGGAGTAATCCTCTTCGGGTGTAATCTAAAGGGTCTCTCTAAATGAGTAAAAACACTATTTTTTGGGTCAAAATTTCAAAACTTTTTCTGGGGGAGAACACCAACCTCCTTTAAAATTTTAAGTCCGTTATACAGTGATTTTCCCTTGAAAATTCTAACGCTGGAAAGAAGTGGTCCCCTTTGAATGACCCCAAAAGATTTATAAAAGAAATAAAATTCTAGTGTGAAGGGGATAATTTCAAAAATGTTTCATAAGGTAATAATTTCAGGTAATATAATAATTAAGGTAAGGTAATAATTTCTTATGACAACCAGACCTTTCGAAAGAAATTTGGATGACTAAATATAATTTTTTTCTCTTGAAAATTCTGTGGTTTACAAGGAGGTGTTCTTCTGTATATGAATTGAATTATTAATTTTAGAGGGAAATATTAAAAACTTGTTTGAGAGTTACGTCCAGAGAACCCCCGTCATTTACTTGGAGTAATTGTATAATTTTGACAGAATGTGCAACATTATTCAATACTATTTTTGAGGTGATCTAAAAAGTAACGTATAAAAGTACTATTTGTTGGGGGTACCTTAATGAATAACCTTGAAACAACACCCCCCAGAAACAAAAAAGTCTGGTTACGTCCCTGAAGGAGACCTAAATCAAATTAGTCAGAGTTTTGATTCTTTGAGTACCCAGACATCGGACGTCCACCCTAAATCAATCACCTTGCAACTCAAAACTTGGTAGCCCCCATCATTAAAGGACCTTCCAAAAAACACCACCCTGTCCTCTAATTTTCCCCGATCGCATCGACGAATAGGGAGCACCTAGTGATTCATCGTTCTCATTATCACTGCGGATGAGGCACCCTGGGTGCCCCTACGGGGGCCCCTTCCTGCACTCGGGCCAATGGCGGGCCCCGGCGAGGCGTGAACAGGGGGACCGAGGCGGGGCGTTCTCCCAGCCCTCCTGGATGTTCCATGATGGGAGGGGTGACTGGAGGGAGGTTCCAGGGTGGGAATGATCTGGGGATCGGCTTCCCCCCTCTCCCCTCACTTTTTAATCAACTTTGCCTCTAATCAGATGATCTGGGTGCGGGATGGCCCCTTCTTCCCTTTTTAGAGCCAGTTGATTGCATCGGGGGTGTTGGGAAAATGCAAATAGTAATAATGGTGAAGGAGGGTGTTGGGATGGTGGTTGATGGATGGAGAAAATCTCGCTCAGTTGGAGTTGAGATTGATGTTTATGCGTCGGTTTCTCTTGAGGTATTGTTTATGTCGTGCGGGCTTGAATTTTGAGGGATAGATGATGAGATATAGGGATAGGTGAGAGGCATTGGTTGAGTTGAACTCCGGGAAGACGTCGAGGAAATATACAAGGTGTTTCAGATAAATGTTTCTAGGAGATGTAGGGCACACCCAGACGACTCAGGATTACATAGGAATGGGGGGGGGTCGGAAATACACCCTTTACGATTTAGGGGTTTTGAAAAGCGGGCATGTCACGTTGTAAAATTCCCTGTGGAAATTGACACGTAACCTTTTAAGATCGAATCAAAACCATCGATTCAGGTATTTATTCCGAAAAACCAATTAAAGAGCTGAAGCTCCCAACTAGGTTTTTATGTAACAAATGACTGTATGTGTTCTCTACCCCTCCTAGAAGTCATGAAACACTTATCTGAAGCACCCTGTATACTTGGGTTTTCTTTCTCTTAATTCTTTCTTTTTGTATCCTTTCTACCGCAGTATTTTTCTTAACCTCCTACAGATAAACAATTTCCGACGTTGTTAGCTAACAGAATAATATTAGACCGATTGTCTAACTCTAATAGCACTGTAAAAGAGATATAAAACCGTTTAATGTATGCAATAAAGCATTTTATGGATTGAAACTATTTATTAAGTCTTCATTACTATCAAGAAATACTAAACTTTTACTATATAAAACTTTAATTAGACCAATACTCACCTACGGTACGTGGACTATGACAAGGTTGAAGAAAGTAAAATAGCCATTTTTGAACGGAAAATTCTCAGAGCCATTCTTGGTGGCGTAGAAGTTAACAACGTTTGGAGAAGAAGATATAACTTGGAGCTGTACAAAATTTATAAAGACCCAGATGTTATAAAATACATTAAAATTAATAGAATAAATTGGGCGGCACACATTTTTTGAATGGATGATGATTCCCCGATGAAAAAGATTCTTCTACACAAACCACTATCATGCAGGAAAAGGGAAGGGATCAAAGGGAAAATACCCTGTTGTTGCTAACTCTCATTTTATGTTCCCTATTATCTATACTTATTTCTTCTCTGTATAGAGGGTGTATATTTTTCAATGAAATTGTTCTTTTGGGTGTTTGAAAATAGAATATCCGGTTTTGTTGACTCAAAAAGCATAGGTATATGTAGTTAGCCCACTTGCGTAGTAAATCGAGATATAACGAGTTTTCTTAATCCAAATGGTGGCTGAAAAATTCAAAATAGTCTCTAATTTAATTTAAGATTATTTCTTTACAAATAACTAGATCACTTTTTGAAAGTAAAATAATTAAAAAGATCTCTTTACTACTGTTCGACCAACGTTAGTAAAAGGGTCACGTGATTTTTACAGACTTTGCACGGCCGATAGTTGGGTAACAGTGATAGTTGGGGTCTTGCTTCTACATACAAGCAAATGTCTCTTCCTCTTTCGATAAACTGTGCCCCTCAACTTCCACCTGTCTCCCCTCCGAAATACTAGTTCCAGCGTTGTCAAAATCACGTGACCCTTTTACTATCGTTGGTTTACCAGTATATCTATTCATAATATATTAGCGACTCTACGAGTATTTTAAATTCTAAATTTTTTAGCAGGGATTAGATTATAGAATTAGAAAATTATCTTCTAAACATAACTATGCAAACGAAAATCAGTTTGTTTTAAAGCTCTTTTATTAGTGATGTAGTTAGAAAAATATCTGGAGACTCGTCTTTGTTTTTACACTTTTTTTTTTCGTTTTTGTCAAAAATCAGGGACTATTTTTGTGGCGGCGACCTCTCTCCATTTCCATGGCCTCCTTATTTACTAACCGATATAATTTGAAAAAAAAATCCCGTGTCAACGTTATGATATCACTATTCAGAAGAATATTTTAGAAAAATATGCATAGATATTGGTATAAGAAATATACAAAACTAACCAAAACTTTTCAAATCCCTATGAGGTTAGTTGTAAATGATGAACGATGCAGAAACACATCGGTTTAATATGGAATCTTGTCTTTAAAAATAAACTAGCAGTATTTTTGTTTTCAATTACAAACCAGTACAAAACCAAATGTCAAATAGGTCAAAATATTCTTGATTTCAGACCAATAAATGTATCTTTTTAGACATTTCTTCTATGCATTAGATAAGTTATTACACATACGTAGTATGTAAAGTTTATTAGAAGTCTTTTCGATTTGAACTTTCCTGCAGCAAGAGTATACTTGCTATGAAACAATATTTACAGGATGCTTGTGGGGAAAAAAACTTCCGAACTTTTTCCAGGAAACCCACTTTTGTTGTTATTGACAACTGGTTACTGAACTAGAAAGTAATATAGTCTAATTGGAAAAAACAATTTAGGTTATACTGCAAAAGTTTAAATGAATTATTTTTTTTCAGGTGTTTATCCTTCAAGTTATTTTTGTAAAACAAAAGTTACAAAGATGTCAACTAACTGCAGACGTTTCAAGGTTTTTTTATAACGATCCGACTATGTCAAAACAAGTAAGTTTTTTTCTGTTTTAATGAATTTGTATTTTTTTAATGGGTTAACAATATGAAGAGCTTTAGACCATAAGTACCAAAGTTTTAAAAATGCTGTTATTTAAAAAAATATTATTGTATTGTCTACATACTATTTAAAAGCAATACAATTATGCAATTTTATTTATTTTTTACCATTGAAATGAAAAACTTTGTTGAGTATAATTCCCATTGAAAAAAAAAGTAATTGCATTTAAATCAGGAGTTTTGTTGAGATGGAATACAGTATGTAATAAAAGTTACATAGAATTTTTTACATTTTTTACCATTGGCAGCTTTTGATGAGGCAATACTTTACTACTTCATTTGAGATGGATTCTCTTTATATGAAATTATCTGCTAGCAATTTAAAATTTAAATATTTGATAGATATTTTGCTTTCTACAAAACAGTAATTGTTTGGATAGGACATTATTTGTGTCCTATCCAAATAAGTTTATAAACCCATCACACAGATGATAGTTTTTGAAGCAAAATAAAAATATAAATGGCAAAAAAAATTTTACAACATTACAATATCTTACATTAATTAAAGTTTTATGAAGAACTATTTCAACAAAAAGTATAAACTGTACCTTTTTGAACTCATTCCGCTTTGAACTCAAACTGAAATTAAAAGCAAGTTACTTAGAATTAGCAGTGTAGTTCAGTTTTAATTCGATATTTCTTCATCGGGAAATTTTTCCAATTAAGTCACCGCCATCCCCCAATAAAGAGCTTTCAGCAGTTAACTCTCCCCAAAACACCCCCACCATTAAAATACAGAAGCTAATGAGGCATGGAAATATGCCCCATCTCCAGGGCATATATTATGCATTACATTAATATCGGCGGTGTTCGATATATGAAGATCATCTCACCGTCAACCCCCCCTTCGAACCAGAACGGGGCAGGGGGTGTTTGCTCATCCATCACCTCTCATAAGGGGGGCAAACGAGGGGCGTCGAGGGGAGGGAAGTCAGCAAAGGGCCCCGTGGAGTCAAATGGCCAATCTAAATCCTGAGGCATTGTCGATCGCTTGGCATTCATCATTATATGGGTTTTGTGAATGGGGCATCGAGAAATAGGCATCACTCGCTAACCACCATCTGCTCTCTTTAGAAACAAGATCTCTGAGAGGTTTGTCGCCCCAAGAGAGTTCGCGTGGCCGCTATGGCTTTCAAGCAGGTTGTTAGCCGCTCCGCGATTTTCCGTCCGTGGGCCAAGAAAGACAACTCGGACCCCACCCCATATTCTTCCTTACCTCATCAAGCCACCGTCCCTTGCGACGTTCCGTCTGCTTTCTGCAGAACGACGTCCTTTCTGTCCCACGTCCCTTTGGTGGGTCAATCGTCATTCGTGGATCCAATGCACCATCTTCATCCTCTGCCTTTGCCAGTTTTGAGGGAGGACTTGCTGTTGACTCCGGAGCCGAAGTTGTTCGATTTGCCCCCCGAGGTGGTGTCCTCCTATCCCCCCGTCGTCCCCAGGGACGTCTTCGGGGATAAGGAGGGGAGGTGGAAGGCGAAGAAGCAGCGGCCGAAGAAGTTCCAGTGCGAGACCTGTCGCGTGTCCTTCAGCAATAATGGGCAGCTCATAGCGCATAGGAGGATCCACTCAGGTTGGTAGTTTTCAATCCAGTTTTTGAATAAATAAATGAAAAAGGCGATATGATATCCTGCACACTTTGAACAACCGAATAAAAAGTATTTCGGTACCACACAGAATAACATCTGATATCATAATATGTTTAGTGACAAGTTCAAAAGTTTCAATTATCGCCTCACCAGGGTTGGCCAAAACCCGGGTTTTTTTGAAAAAAACCAAGTGGGTTGGGTTTTTTCAATAAAACCCTGAAAAACCCATATAAAACTGGGTTTTTTCAGAAAAAGTGTGGGTTTTTTCAAAATTAAGTGGTTTTCTCCAAGAAAGTAAGTGGGTTTTTTCAAATTTTAGTGAGTTCTTTCTATGTTAAATGTGTTTTGTCAAAATAATGTCAGTTTTTCCAGTTAAGTTGGTTTTTTCAAAGTTTTAATACTTTGAAAAAATCCACTGAAATTGTAAAAACACCCCTTATTTACTGAAACCTGGTTTAAATTTTGAAAAAAAACAATAAAATTTTTAAAATATCCTAAACTTTGAAAAAACCCATTCAATATCGAAAGAAATCTATTCAACTTTGAAAAAACCCACAGAAATTTAAAAAAAAACTTCTTCATTTTTTATATCTAGTTTGAACTTTAAACGTCCTAAATTTTGAAAAAAACCCATTCAATAATGAAAAAACCCACTGAATAATGAAAGAACCTATTTAACTTTTTAAGAAAAAACTCCCTAAAATTGAAAAAACACCATTTCATTTTTTAAACCTAGTTTAAATTTTGAAAAAACCCATTAACATTTTAAAATATCCTAAACTTTGAAAAAAACTCATTAAATTTTGAAGGAACTGCCAAAATCTTGATTTTTCTTGAAAAAACCCAAAAATGGGTCCAAAATGTGGGTTTTTTTCACATGGGTTTTTTGAAAAAACCCATTGGGTCCAATCCAGCCAACCCTGCGCCTCACACAAAACATCAAACTACCCTCTTAACTTTTTTACCATCTTTTGTCTCTTACTAAGTAGCAATATCAAAAAAAATTTGGGTAAATAAAGTTATTAATAAGTATCTGTGTGACGTTACTTGACAAATTTATTTGAATGTCATTTTTTTAATTTCAACATGTGTAGTAAATAAAATTAAATATTGTTAAAAGATATTCATCATACTTTTAAAGACCTAAAACACTTTTAAGATAAAATATGGGTTTTTGATTCATATACAACACAAAAGAATAAAAATCAAAATTGATTCGACAAATATTGTTATTTTTCTTTACTTAAGAAAAGAACAATTAAAAGTTAATTTTTACTTTAAGTAAATTGAATCTAAATCTGAAATTTGTATTTTTAAATGGTTGATTTTGTGTTTCAGCGTGTTTACATTATTAAAATAACAAATAATTACTTTTTAAATTATGTGAATCACAAACAGCTGTTTTTACCTTCAATCAAGATTTGATTTTTTGAGTTGTTTAATGTACAAATAATTGATCAACTTTTAAATAAAATCAACCTTTTTGTACTTCAGAAAATTAACATAAACTAATGTTAATAAACTACAATTAAAAACTTAACAATCTTTAAATCAAAACGTTTTAAAATCATTGGAATTTTTAATTTATTGTGTGAATTAAGTTCTGTTTTCAAACTTTTATGAATTACAAATTTCAAAGTTAATAAAAGTATGAATGCATTATCATTATCAAAAAAACCTTATATTCAAGTTAAATGCGTTAAGATTAAAAGAAGTAAATAATAGCTAAAATAATTAATAGGTTAGCTTGAAAATTTCCTTTATGGATAGCAATCATAAGTGTTTTCTATGTTTCAGTTAGCATTTTAAAAAGAAAAATGTAAGTTATAAAAGTTTGTAACATAGAAGTATTATGTCGTGATATGTATATATAATGATTTCATTTAGTATTTTTATAATAAATTTTTTATTATTAAAAATAACTTATTATCCAATTAAAATTAATTAAAGCAATATATTTTTCTTTCATTGCTTTTAAATATTATGTCAATCATTTTATAAATTTCCGTAATAAAGTTGTCATTTTATTATAGCTATCGAAATTGCATTTATTTTAAAAATAATAACTTATTAAACCATTTCTTTTATCTTTTTATCAATTTAAAGCGAGAAAATTCCAAATATTTTTCAATAGCTGGGACTCAATGAATTGTTTGGAATAAATTGTTTGAAAAAAAAACACAAACAAATGTATCAATAAAAATTTTAATACAATTTTCGAATTTAATGCTCATAAAAATAGTTTTGATCCATCTATCCAAACTATAGAATTTGAGGCGAGTTTTACCTGGTCAAATTAATTAATATCATAATTATTTCAGTTTTCAACACTGATTCTAAAAATATGGGTATAGAAAGGGGAAAGGGTAGTATTTTTATGGAATGATAAAATACAGTACTTAAACTATGTGATTAATTTTATAAACTTGAAAATATAATGTTTTATGATTTTACTATAATTTTCATTTCGCAATTTTTTTCATTTTAATTCGATTTTTATCTTTTAAATTGGAGAAGGGCTACTTTCTAATTATACACACTAAAGTGTATTCATAAAAGTAGTAATTTAATATTTTGAATTGATTATTATATGTGGTATTTCAAAATTTAAATTGTAATATGAGTTTAATATTTAAATGCCTGTAAAGTACCTTTGAAATAACTTTTTTTATTATTGTTTAAGTTTAAATAGTTTTATTATGTCAGTCTCAACAAAAATAAAATATTAATTCATTCCATCAAAATTATAGGAAAAACTTAGGATCTCTTTTTAACTTCTTCAGGATTTTTTAATAAGTAATAAATAAGTTTGATTCTTTTAGCTACAATTTTGCAATTTTAAATGTTACAAGCAATTTTTTGAATCTCATTTTTATCTGAAGTTCCTGAAAATCTGAATCAAATTCTCTTTAAAAATACAGAAGAAATTCTGAAAAGAACAAAATGAGTAAATGGAAGGAAAAGTAGAGGAAAAGTACATTTTAAAATACCCAATGAATTACAATATTACTTTCTTTATAAAAATAAGTTAGTATAAAACAAAGATAACTTAGATTGGCGCTTGTTATTATTAATAGTGGGATTTCTAACTTCACGAAAATGGGTTTCGCGTGCTTTTTCGTGATTATGCTTAGTGAAAATAGCCATTTTGTTCCTTAGAATCTGTAGTTTACGAATCGCGATGGTGGACACTTCGGGTCTGCGCCAGGGGATAGTGAGAGGCGCAGAAGTGGAAAATCGACGAGTTTCAATTTTGTGTTGTTTGGAGTCAAAATGGTTCCTTTTACTTTTTTAATTTGCTCAAATGCTCCATAATACGAGAGAGGCGAGGGAGGACTAACGGGACATAGAGTTTGGAAAGGATCAGTTCACTCCAGTAGAAGGGGTGGAAGGATAAAGTGGAACGTAAAAATTTTTAAGCCTATTTTCTCTGAGGTGCAGGATTATAGTCATCCATTAACGTAATGAAAGGTGCCATTCTTTTCCTTATTTTCAGGCGAGAAAGAATTGCGATAGTAGAAATCTGGAAAAGCTCACTAGGGGTAGGGAGAGGGGCAGGAAAAAATTACGAAAATCAGCAATATCTCCTGAAAAATAATTTCTTTTCTGCACCAACTGCGGTTGAATGTTTTGTAAATTGACACCAAAAATGGGTAAAATGCATTAAACCGATTTTCGAACGATTCTTCTACTTAAAATAGGGCCTGAAAGGTGTAGAAAAAAATAAGGGGAAATTCTCAACTTTTAAGTCTTTTAAAAACTTATTTTTCCTCGTGAGGAAGCACTAATTTCAGGCTAATTTTTCCCTTTATACACTTAAGAATACGAAATACCATTGTAGATATCTGGGACCTGCGATTTAGGAAGGGGACAGGGGCAGAAAAAATATTCCTGTTTTTATACTCTTCGTGGGAGTAAAATTCAAAATTTTCTACTTTTAATAGAGTCATAAATGTTGCAAATAAAGAAGATAGATACCTGACATGTCTAACAGCCCGTTAGAAAAGAGTTCCTCCCATTGGAAGGTGAAATGGAAGGGTTAAGCGGAACATAAGGAATTATATGGGATGTTTTGAAAAAAATTGTGTCTATTTTAGTGAAATAATGTAGAAATCTATTTGAGCAGGTTCTATGCAATCTGTAGAACTGGAAATGCGATAATAAGTAACTTTCATTCTCGACCGAGGATAATAATTGGGGCAGAAAAAAGTTAAAATTATACTTTACTGAGAAAAAGAGTAATTATCCTGTTTAAAAGGTTTTATGGAATGAAATTTTTGATTGGGGTCACTCAAGGTGGTTTATCCTGAGAAGCACAAACTCATCTTTGGGGGTTGAATGGATGAAATGGAATACTAATTCAATTTTTTGACAAATGGCGTGAAATTTCTTGGAAGAGAGTGATAATAAACAAATCGATTCCTCTTTCCAACTCTCTCGAATGGGTTACCCGACAATGAAATTTGGGAATCAAGACAAGGGTCCGTGGTCGGCGCAGAAAAATTTTATACATTAAATTTTAGTTTGTATAATTGTGTCTAAATAAGATAAAATATCCCTAAAATAAGAAATTTCATAGCAGATAAGAAGGAGACCCATGTTAAAACTGTTTCTTGGAGGGTAAGAGGATAAAATAGAATATTAGGGGGTATTACATTTTACTATTTTACTAAAAAGTGAGTATTTCTCGCAAAAATTGCATTAAAAGGATTCGATTTTCCAATTTTACTCCATGGAATATGATACGTTTAAGATAAATCTGTAGTATTAGGCAGGGGAAGGTTAGTTAGGCAAAAAAACCCTGTAATTATAACAAATTTAAGACATTTAATTATTTCTCAAAAAATTAGAATATTATAAAGTTTTTTTGTTAAATTTGTTGTTTGTAAATTTGTTGTTTTTGTAAAAAAGTTTGTTTGTCTTAATTTTGAATTAATTACAGGTTTTTTTTGCCCAACTAACCTTCCCCTGCCTAATACTACAGATTTATCTTATACGTATCATATTCCATGGAGTAAAATTGGAAAATCGAATCCTTTTAATGCAATTTTTGCGAGAAATACTCACTTTTTAGTAAAATAGTAAAATGTAATACCCCCTAATATTCTATTTTATCCTCTTACCCTCCAAGAAACAGTTTTAACATGGGTCTCCTTCATGTCTGCTATGAATTTTCTTATTTTAGGGATATTTTATCTTATTTAGACATATTTATACAAACTAAAATTTAATGTATAAAATTTTTCTGCGCCGACCACGGACCCTTGTCTTGATTCCCAAATTTCATTGTCGGGTAACCCATTCGAGAGAGTTGGAGAGATAAATTGATTTGTTTATTATCACTCTCTTTCAAGCAATTTGACGCCATTTGTCAAAAAATCGAATTTGTATTCCATTTCATCCATTCAACCCCCAAAGATGAGTTTATGCTTCTCAGGATAGACCACCTTGAGTGACCCCAATCAAAAATTTCAGTCTATAAAACCTTTTAAACAGGATAATTAATCTTTTTCTCAGTAAAGTATAATTTTAACTTTTTTCTGCCCCAATTATTATCCTCGGTCGAGAATGAAAGTTACTTATTGTCGCATTTCCAGTTCTACAGATTGCATAGAACCTGCTCAAATAGATTTCTACATTATTTCACTAAAATAGACACAATTTTTTTCAAAACATCCCATATAATTCCTTATGTTCCGCTTAACCCTTCCATTTCACCTTCCAATGGGAGGAACTCTTTTCTAACGGGCTGTTAGACATTTCAGGTATCTATCTTCTTTATTTGCACCACTTATGACTCTACTAAAAGTAGAAAATTTTGAATTTTACTCTCACGAAGAGTATAAAAACAGGAATATTTTTTCTTCCCCCGTCCCCCTCCTTAATCGCAGGTCCTAGATATCTACAATGGTATTTCGTATTCTTAAGTGTATAAAGGGAAAAATTAGCCTGAAATTAGTGCTTCCTCACGAGGAAAAATAAGTTTTTAAAAGACTTAAAAGTTGAGAATTTCCCCTTATTTTTTTCTACACCTTTCAGGCCCTATTTTAAGTAGAAGAATCGTTCGAAAATCCGTTTAATGCATTTTACCCATTTTTGGTGTCAATTTACAAAACATTCAACCGCAGTTGGTGCAGAAAAGAAATTATTTTTCAGGAGATATTGCTGATTTTCGTAATTTTTTCCTGCCCCTCTCCCTACCTCTAGTGAGCGTTGCCAGATTTCTACTATTGCAATTCTTTCTCGCCTGAAAATAAGGAAAAGAATGGCACCTTTCATTACGTTAATGGGAGACTATAAGCCTGCGCCTCAGAGAAAATAGGCTTACAAATTTTTACGTTCCACTTTATCCTTCCACCCCTTCTACTGGAGTGAACTGATCCTTTCCAAACTCTATGTCCCGTTAGTCCTCCCTCGCCTCTCTCGTATTTTGGAGCATTTGAGCAAATTAATAAAGTAAAAGGAACCATTTTGACTCCAAACAACACAAAATTGAAACTCGTCGATTTTCCACTTTCGCGCCTCTCACCATCCCCTGGCGCAGACCCGAAGTGTCCACCATCGCGATTCGTAAACTACAGATTCTAAGGAACAAAATGGCTATTTTCACTAAGCATAATCACGAAAAAGCACGCGAAATCAAGTTAGAAAACCCCCTATAAGGCAAAAACAAAATACCATATTTCATTGTTTTTATTTAATGTTACTCTCGATCTCATTTTTGAATGAATAAAAATGAGGGTTAAAAGATCATACCAATCATTTTGAAATAATCAATATTCAGTTTTTTTTAACTTCCACAAAAAGACAATTAGGTAACATCTAAATGCAATAATAGGTACTACGCACAAATTACAAATCATTTTTTTATTGTGTTTCCTAAGTTTACAATTAATAAACATTTTTAGGGATTAAATTTTAATGTGTTAATAACACAGGATTTTTTAAATACAATGAGAAAGTTATGATTTACGAAATCATACGAAAATGTTCTCTTTCTTTTTATGGGGACTTACTTGTCTTGAAAATTAAAATGCATTGTTATTGGAAAATGAAATTTGTTTGAAACACAAATTTAATTAAATATATGAATGCATATTTAATTAATATATGAAATGCAAATTCAAATTTACTAATAAATAATAATAATGACTCATGAAATACAAAATACAATCTAATTTTATAACACTTTCAAATTTGTACAAATTTGATAACATTTTTGTCCTTTATACATGATATTTATTAGAAACAATTTCCAAAAGAGAAAATTATTACTTTTTGTTAGAGTAATTACAAATAATTTGGATTTATAATAGAATGTGTTTTACTTTATCAAGTACCTAACTAACGCTATTGTGACAGAATATATATGGTTTTATTCCCTTTACAATTTTAAACTGTTTTAGTGAATTTATGGCTTATACAAATTTAATTTTTTCTCTTACATCCTCTTCACTTATTGATGAATATGGAAAATTTCTTTTTTAACAATTCTTTAAGAAAAATTAACAAGAAAATTTATTTGTTTTTGAAGTTATTATCAAATAAAACTACATAATGACGCTTTTGATATATTTTTTTATCTCGGTTTAATGAAGGTTGTTTAAAGGTATCAAAGTGATTATATTAAAAATAAATAATTTATTTTAATTTGAATACAAATGTTAGATTTCTTTTGGAAAATCTTTATGATTTATTCCTTTTTTAATTTTTAATGAAGTCTAACAAGTCAAACCTTACACTATCTACTTGTATGGTTTCAATATCCAAATTTCAATTCTTTGGAATAGCTTGTATTACACAGAAAATATATTGCCTTTTCTAGTAAATTGTTACTATAGTATAATTCAAATTATATATAGAGGAGAGGCGGGTATTATGGAACACCCTTTATATATTTAAGAATAACTATGATTTTTAATAAAAATCCACCGAATCATTTTAAGTACATACTGTAACTTATGACAATGAAGGGTCAATGGTCAAATAAATCAGCATTTATTTTTTTTAATCAAAAATTATACTTTAAGAAAAAGTTACATATGGAGGGTAATATGGAATAGTTGGATTTACAGCTATTGAAAACTAATTAGACCTTGGAGAACATAATTAATCTTAACTATAAAAATATATTTAACAATTTACGGTCAAATAGTTTTGTTCATGAGTCTATTTACAATAGTCACATACATAATCGTCTTTTTATGACCCTTTGCTAATGGAATGTTAATACCCTACAGGCCATCTTGTACTATGAACCCTTTTACTGACCGATAAAACATAGATTGCTAAAAAACGACTGCAGTATAAGAAACTAATGATCTTTTAGTGTACATTATGCTTAACAGAAAAATCAAAGTCTCATAGTTACTGATAGGTTAAAAGGTTTGAACATTTACCGTCAAAAACTTTCGAAAATCCTAAAACACACTTTTCTTTGCTACAACTGATCAGACAACAACAAGAAGCTAAACTCTTGGCGCACTGCATCATGGGAGATTTCTTAAGACTTAAGTGGCATTGCCACGTGATGGCAACACGAGGGGGAGCAGAAACTCAGGTGTTCCATATTACCCGACTATTCCATAATACCCTCCTCTCCTCTAATTACTAACCACGAAGTTAAATCTGTGTAAAACTATGTAAAAACACTGTCATTACTGTGTTGAATATAGTTTTCATGTGTTCATCATATATCATGTGTAGAATATAATTTACGTTATATATATTTTTCTTTTATTTCTCTTTATAAACAAAGATATTTTAAGGAAAATAAAAACAAACCATGTAAATTCGCTAAATAAAAGTTTTCGTTAAAATTCAATTTATAGTTTTTTAGGAATAAAGAAGATGCAAAGAAACATATTTTTAAACCATTGTTTCATGCTAAGATGAGCAATTAACACCCCTTATTAATTACAATACATATCCAGAAAAAAGTTAATTAAAAAAACTATACGCACAAGTTTCATTAACTTTCAGATAATCAACCACAAACCGAACTGAGAAAAATTTCAAGGTCCATTCGTCAATCTCAATGCACTACAAATTTGTAGGGCCTTCAAAAGCACTTATCCACGGTGGGGGTACATCGCGGATTTCCACTTAAGTCCAGCTACTACTATTTGCCATCACTTGGTCAAAACGTCCCAAACCTTCACGCCTCTCCGTGCACAAAGGCTGAGAAAAGAGCAGCAAATACCGCAGCATGAGGCGACGAATTCCATTCACGATTTGGCTTTTTGCCCTCGTGGTCAATATCTTTCAATGGCCCCATTGAGCTGGCCATTCTTCAGGTCCTTCTAATCTCTGACAAAAACCCCTCTTTAGGGAGAATGGAGAGCTTCTTGATCCCTTTTGAGGGGGAGTTTGGGTCTATTAGGCTCGGGGTGAATGGTTTGCTCTTGAGGGGGTTCGAGTATTTTGGTAAACATCTTCATTGCTCGTAAAATTTTGTTGTCGGTCTGGAGAAGAGCTGGCTGAGTGTCCGTTTTGGTTTTGGAAGTAAAATTAGAAATTATTATATTCTTTGCTGGTTAATGAAGTTTCGGTGTAGGGATTTCGGTCAAATGTATTCTGGTGATTAGTTTTTGATTATTGAAACACTAAAAGTAAACATAAATGCTTCTTGGAATGAAGGACCCGTGAGTTTTTTAAATAAGGATTAACAAAATTCGAAATTATGAGTCTTTTTAATTATCCTTTTAAAAAGAAAATATATTTTTTGATGTAATAAATGTTAGGCATAATAATATAAGTTAATAATATTGTATTGGGCATGTGCACCGTTATTCTTTACCATTTCACCCATTCACACGTTTTCTCTTAACCAATATAAAAAAGTTTCGTTGTAAATAGGTAATATAAATCTAGATTTCTAGAGCAATTGAAAAATATCTATTTCTGAATTCTTGTGTTTCGTATTATTTTTTATATTAAAAGATACTTTTTAGATTAAAAATTTACTTTAGATTTACTTGATATAATTATTAAGCCTTAGTATATTATTATTGATTTTTCTTATACTGATCGAAATAGGACTTAATTTTTTCCTAAAGAAGGATTTTTAGAAAAATGTGTCTGATATCTACAAGTTATGGATTTTTGCATGAAAATATTATTCAGTTTTTTAATGCATGAATCAAATCAAACTGTTGTAACATAAAAAAATTACCAAATATACTCTCTTGTAATTATAATTTAGTTATTTTAGGAAACTAACTTGAAAATAAGTTTTCTGTGTAAATAAAATCTTGTGAAAAAAATAGGTAATCCTATAAAATTTATTTAATTTAATAAAATAGGAATTTTAGGGATTATTTTCAATATCATTTTATGTTTGCGAATTTAACTGTAAAAGTAATTAGTTATGTAAAAGAAAGCCCGTGAAAATTTCGAAAATTTTGTTATAAATCTTGTGAAATCAATATTTTTATAATTGTTTGAAACATGCTTAAAATTTTTGCCATTGATAAAATAATTTAATTTTATCCAATTACTACTTATAAAAAGCTTTGCTTATTAGACTCAAGTGAATGTGGAGAGGTTACTAAAAACGTTTTTACACTGAACTTGTAATTTAAAAATTACAAACTGAATAAAGCTATTTTACAAATGAAAAATTGTAATGCATGTACAAAAGAACTATCTAAAGTTA
Organism: Tetragnatha versicolor; assembly: GCA_024610705.1. NCBI lineage: Eukaryota > Metazoa > Arthropoda > Arachnida > Araneae > Tetragnathidae > Tetragnatha > Tetragnatha versicolor. The sequence continues at coordinate 6,296,268 of JANDEH010000011.1, read as the reverse complement.
CATTAGTGTGAAAATAAATTGAGTGATTTAAAATTAAAAAAAATTGAAAATGATAGTTATGATGCACACCAAATTGAAGAAAATAAAATCATGAACAAAATGAGACTGATTTCAGATGTTTAAGTGGAGTTCAAGAGTTATTAGCTGTTTAAAAAGAGTTAAAGCTGTCAAAAGAGAGTCACCTGATGTGTCCGCTAATGATCCTACTAATGGTCTGCGTGGCTTTATCAGCCTTGATGGCAAGGGCGTAATGCATGTAGAAAAGAACTTTCTAAAGTTATATAAGTGTGAAAATAAATTCATTGATTTAAAAAGTTTAGTGGTGTAACTAACGGAGAGATTATTGGAAAACATCAAAGCTTAAGTAACTAAAATGTAAGTGAAGGACATGAGCGAAACTTAACTGTACATAAATAAATTTAGATAAAAGAAATAAACAAAAATTTATGAAACATTGATTTACTAAAATCAATTTTAAGTACCTTTATTCCAGAAAACATTTGTACCATCTCTAATATACCCACTAACAACCATTTTTTTTCTACAGGGGAAAGACCTTTCGCCTGTGACTACGAAGGGTGCAAAAAGACATTCACGCGCAACGAAGAACTGACCCGCCACAAGCGCATCCATACGGGGGTGCGTCCCCACTCGTGCGTCCTCTGCGGAAAAAGCTTCGGCAGGAAAGACCACCTCCACAAACACATCAAAACCCACCAGCGGACAAACGTGGTGAGGTTGCAGGCTTTCCAAGGACTGCCGTACTTCGTGAGCGACTGCATTCCGTGGTTCTGATGATTGGGTATTTTCAGTTCGGTTCTGAAGGTTTTCTCATGAAGAGTCGTACTCTATATAGAGTCGAGTCGACAGCTAGTGATTTTTTAGTATTGCACCTCTCTTTTTAATGATATAAAAAGAGAGGAATAAGGAAATTAGTGTGAAGGTAAAATAAGAATGTGATTAAGAGGAGATGACAAAGAGAGAAGGAATGTGAAAGAGAAACAAATGTTTTCTTACATGCCATTTCTCGATCAAAATAAATCACATGTTGTTTCTATTCTCCTCTCGAACATCCATTATTAGGTACACTGTAAAAAAATCTTGGCAGCTGGGTTGCCCTTCTCCCAAGTAATGTTTCTGGAAAATAATAGGAAAGCTACACTGTAAAAAATAATCCTGCAAAAAAACAGAAAATTTCTGGCAGCAAAAGTTGCCAGAAAATTTCTGTAGGACGAAAAATCCTGTAAACAGAAAAAAGCTGTTACCTACAGGTAAATGCTGTAAAAAGAAACTTTCTGTCAAGTGAGCTACAGATTTTTCTGTTGCCTCTCAGTAATTTTCTGCTTGTGCGCATGCACTTATTTTAGTAGAGTTTTTTAAATTTTAATTAATTAATATCCGGGGATAGAACCCACGACCTACCGCATGCTAAGCACGCACGCTACCACTGAACCAACGAAGATTCAGTATAATGTTGCCAATAGCTGTATTCATTTTCGATGCAGTAAGTTTCTGTTTAAGTACAGATAAGCTAAAAAACTAGATAAAAGCTGTTATTTTACATAAAATAAATAGAAGTGCGGTGGGAATGTTACATGACAGAATATCTCTGTGTAAACATAAAGTCATTGTTATTGAAAATTTCTGTTTTTCTACAGTTTTTTTACAGTGTACGGTAAAAACTTAAAAATGTTTCTTAAAACTACCTGGAAAGTATATTTTTCAGGAAACTTTTAGAATTTTTATACCTGAACATTCATGTTGTATTATAGGAGCATTACTTGGGAAAAATGGGCAACACAGCCCAGTTTTTTCTAGAAAAATTAATGCAAATAAATTTTTACAGTGTATGTGTTGGTCTGAAGAGATTGTAGCCAAATACTTATCCCTAGTCTTTTGTGGTTGGAAGTACAAGGAAAACAATTGTACATTCTATTTGATATGTGATACTCTTCCATTTGCTTTTACATTTTATGTAGTATGCTGAAAGGAATATAAATATATTTGAAATTAAAACTAGATTAGAAACTATAATCATAGGTAATTTTAGTTTTCTAAATTCGTTTTAAAAAGTTACATATCATCAATAGTTGACGTGATCTTAAGCATACTAAAAAGGTATGATATAATCTATAGTTTCATATAAACATTTTATATGAATTCAGCAGGAATTTTAAACAAAAAAATAATCTTGACTTTTCTTAAAATGTGTTTTTATGTTACATACTAAAAGTAGACATGATATGAAAATTTAGAAAAGAGTTAAGATGAATTCGGGTTTAGGTCTGAAACTTATTTATTCAAAATCATTTAATTTTATATAAAACATTTAGTCTTTTTAATTAACACTGGAATCAATTTAAAAGAATACAAAAGAGAAATTTGATTGTCAAACCCCGTTAAAATGAACCGCACTATAATTGGTTTGTACTAGTATTATAAGAATGGTTGTTTATTTGGAACCGGTGAAAAGGTTCATTATAACCTGGGTTTAATATAACTGGTTCGACTGTACTTAATTTCGATTCTTCTCTAAATTTTGTCGAATTTTATAAATATAATCAATTATCGTATTAATATAAAAATATTAAATTGTTTTATACAAGAAATTTCAAGTTTAAGTAATATTATAAAAACTAAAACTAAACTAAACCATCGGCGTAACAGCCCTAGTGGGCCAAGGCCTACAATGCCCATCTTCGTTTTCGTGACCGTGGGGCCTGGGGTGCTAGGCAAATGTCCCAGTTAGGTGGTCAGTCTAACGTGAGACCCCCAGTGTTTAAGATAATATTATAGTAACTCAATATTCAAACAAGTTATCAAACTGCCTTCCGAAAATATATATAGCTTAAAATAAAAAAAACATCAAACGAGCTTGTGGTTTTTGCAGATTAATAGTTAGGTCATCTGCAAAATTTTATCCAAAAGCAACTAGAATACTTGTAAAATAGTGTGTTGTGAAAATACTAAAAGCTTGTATCATACGCTCTTGAAAGGGAGCACTTGTACATGAGATTTATTCCTATCCACTATATATTTTATATATATTTGTATATAATGCACTCTATGTTGAAACAAAAATATTGTATATTTATTTTTTATCAGTTTATTGAATTTAGTATTTATGTCTTGTGAAAAAAAATGTGTATTTATTTTTCCTCATAACAAAATGGTATTTTTATATTTTCCCTGGCAACAAGATATATTTTTCATTGTACATAGTTCTCTTTTTATAAAAAGTGTATTTGATACAAAACATGCAGTTTTTTCGCCATTGGAAGATCAGATCACAGAGCTTTTGTCATGAACGCATAGGAAACATCATAGAACTTCTGTGAGGGTTTACTATATAGATATCATAACTAGTCATAAACATCGAATAATGAACCAGTATTTAAAACTATACTCCTATTATTTATTTTAATATTCAATTAATAAAATACTTTATTCGATTTTAATTGATATCACAAATAGGTAAGTAATTTAAAGATGAAAAACTGTAAAATGTGTTGCTGAATTGATAAATTTCCTAAGTTCGCCTTTTGTTATAAAGCTAATATGGGGATTAGATATTTTGCATCACAAAAACTGCTACACAAATTTAATAATTCCCCCCCCCCTGTGCAATTCACTTGTTAAATAAAAGTTGAACGAATGCTCGGATTTTCAATAATCAGAGAATAAAATTCTATATTATCATTTTAATTTTTAGAACAGTTGAGGATGATTGATTATAGAAAAGAAGACAACGAATCGAATACAATCAAATTTAGACATCGAATAATAAATGCACAAAATTATTAAATCAGGTGATAAATTAAATTTCATCTAAGTTTTTGTTCGTATAGAAAACTTACAAATGAGTACTTGAACTTGTATTTCGAGTATTCTATACTCAAAATTACTCAATATCTAAAAGTATCGATTTTCCCCATTATTACCTACTACAAATTTCAAGGTTCCGATTGGAAACCCTTTAAAATAAAAGAGCTGAAATCATCATAAAACCTAAAGGTACATATCGTTAATGGTAAATATAGTTTTTCCATCATATATAGTTTTGTAAAATTTTGAGAATTAAATTTATTTCATTTATAGAATATTGATATTCATAAAGGATATACAAATATTTTGAATCATAATCATAATGTCTGTCTGCAAATTAGTGTAACATATTTTTAAATTCATTATATTTTCAAATGCTTTGAGAGAAAAATATTTGTATGTATGTAAAATAATTCCATGAAAAATAATAAATGTGTATTTTATAAATAATGTTTTGTTATTCTTCAGTATTCAGTTATTTTATATGAAAATTTTCAACTCTATTTTCTGTGTTATCTCTAGCGAAAAATGATAGGATCAAAATAAATACTTAAATATGATGGCTTTCAAATTTTATAGAAATGGTTTGTGTCTCAGTAACCAAAATTTAAAGCTTGCTAAAATAACAATTCTTTTCAAATGTGTCCTTTATAGTAATAAAAATTTCTACATTTGATTGAATTATAAATGTGAGAAATAAAATGATAAAGTTTATGTACTAAAAAACTACAAATTACTTTAATTTAGCTAGGAATATTTCTGAATGCCATATTTCAGAGAAACGATGGTAAGAGATTGAAACAAGTTCCTTAAAATTTAACTTTTATAATTTTTAGGAGCTTTAAAATGACCCAATTATTAAAAATTTTGGGTTTCTACAACATTTCTTGAATAAAGGATGAAGGACAAGCTTAGGAGAATAAAGTTTTTGCATGCTGAAGTATAATTATGTTACCCTAAAGCATATTTTGGTAGAGATGTAAAAATATGGTTCAAACGGACGTTTCTCCGAAATAAAACTACATTATTATCATTAAATACAAATCTATGTTTTATAAAAGAATTTATAAAAAAATATTTTCTCATCGAAAGCAAAGTGAATAATCTATATTTATTTAATTCTCAATTAAATTTACTGGGTAAAAAACATTAATTTCACCCCATATCATATAAAAGAAGAAACACTCAATACTCCCTACTTCGCTCAATGTATTCTGAGAATATTTGATTTCAGCTTACGATGACGTCAGACATATAGGGCGGAGTCTAATCAAGGCAGCGTCATGATTTTACGTCATTCTATTGATGCGATTGGCTCTGCGCGAGGGGCGGTAAGGGAAGGAGATATGCATCAAATCCGACCGTTCACGCATATCCGAACTCTGTCTCTTTTAATCTACTTCAAAAAATGAGGCATCAATTCTATATGATATGTGTTTCATTTTTTAGGCCATAAGATTTGGATTTGACTGAAAAATTTTTCCGCACGGAATTGACTGAACCTATTTGAATCGATTATTATGTTTTTTACGGTCTAAAAATTTAGCTTATAAACAGAAAATTGTGGTAATTTTTAATCAAAACAAATGTGTGTTTAGTTAGTTTAACCTGTATACTTATTTTTCCCTGTAGAACGCGTTTTTCCTTGTTAGTAGGTAATATGCGGAAAAAACAACTTTGACGCTGTATATTTTTAAAACTTCTCCATCAAGTGTTAGGTTGTTATTTTTATTTGGTATCTTTTAAGTGTTTGACTAAATTTTTCAATCGAAATAGATTTGTGAGCATCATAACTTAAAAGTAAATCGTACACTGTAAAAAATAATCCTGCAAAAAAACAGAAAATTTCTGGCAGCAAAAGTTGCCAGAAAATTTCTGTAGGCCGAAAAATCCTGTAAACAAAAAAAAGCTGTTACCTAGTGGAGGCGCTCATGTAAATTTGTAAAAAGTTCGTGTTAATTTTTGGCACCAAGGTTATTTTGGTTCTTTAGGGTGTTCAGAATCAGAAAATCTTTGGTGCCAATTTTTCTTTTTACTTTCCTGATCTGGAGGTCATGTCAAAGGTCAAATATGGAATTTCAATATTTTGAGTTTTGAGCTGGTTTAATTCAGTAATTTACCTCTGTAAGGGGTTGAAAAGAAGGATACACAGGTTTTTAAGCATATCAGTATTTAAAAAATTATTTTAAATAATTTTAATAGTCATTTTTAGACCCTAAAGTGAAATTTCGATATCTTAAGTATTTCAATTTGTAGCAATATATTTTTTGGTATTAACTGCCAATTTCCCCCTTAAGGTAAAGATAAATTATAAAATATTTGGTTTTATTTTAAAATATTGTTTACTTAGCCGCGAGATAAGACGAAAGAGTTCAAAGCGGACGCCGCGCCGCCCGAACCTAAGTGTCGATCTCAGCGTGGTTGCAGTTTGAAATTCACATTCACAATATACACTGCAGTTCTGCTAACCAGAAATCCATTCAAAGAAGAAAGTGGATAACTTGTTAACATCGTCACACATTCCATAATGCCTGATAATGTAAAATATGATGTATGTAGACGAGAGGATGAAGGGAAGAAAGTTTTTCAGAATTTCGTGAGCATTAGAGTAAAATGGAACGCAAACTTATGGTCTAAAATGAAAAAAATTAAATTATTATCATGGAAATCAGGCTGGAATCTATAGTAAGAACTGCAGTTGGCAATTATGAATTCTCAAATATATGTCGAGCGCTATTTGCAACTGATGGGTCATTGTTGCCTTGTAACGACAAGAGAAAGCTCTTGCATATTCTAGAGGAATACATAGCTTCTCACACCATCCCTCCTAACATATTCACATAAAGAATGATAACAGCCGACCCGATTCAAATAGAAAAGCTGTAATAATAGATGGCAAGATTTTAGTTCGTCAAATTAATGGAAATATCTTCATATGTAATGATCTTGCTCATCAATACTTAAAAATATTTAACTCTGTAACTGAAAATTATGACACCATTCACCTAGTTTTTGACCATTACTCTAAAGATACATCACTAAAAACAGTCACTCGTATTCCCCGTCAAGGTAAGAAAATGGATAACAGAGCATTTATCTGTACAGATATAACTCCAATAAATATAGGACTCTATAACTTTCTTTGTAACTCTAAAACTAGAGCAAGCCTTACCGAACATCTTTCAATAAAAATACTCCATCATTACAAAGATTTAGAGAAAGAAATAATTGTATCTACAGAAACAGCGGTTCTATCAAATGACAATATTTATAACAATTTAAAAACCAACTATGAAGAAGCTGACACAATAGACTATGCAATTTATGCTTCAAATTTGGGGTACACAGTTCACATTTTGTCACCAGATACAGATGTGTTCATTCTGGCTCTAAGACGGTGTCCTCTTTTGGGCCGAACTCCTGTGTCATAACTGGGATAGGAGCTGGAAAACGAACAGTGTACCTCAAATCCAAAGATATAGTTGAGACACTTCCCGGTTTTCATAGTTTTACTGGCTGTGACACAACTGGGAGGTTTAATGGAAAAGGAAAATTAACCTGCTGGAAAACTTTTAAAGAGGATGTACCTCACGTCGTTCAAACCTTTATATCACTCGGAAAAGAAAAACATTTATTGGACTGACACTTCATTGCTCTGGAGGAATACGTTTGCAGATTATTCCAGAGAGCCTACTTCCAACGCCACTCTTAAACAGCACATGCTTAGATCCCATTATCATGCTCTAGTCTGGGCCAAAGATGTAGAACAAGTGCAAACCCTTCCTTCACCTGAATTGTTTGGTTGGAAAAAAGAAAATGTGATTCTTATATTCCAAATGTAACAGATTTACCCCCAGCTCCTGAAGCTGTAATAGAACTCACATCATGTAGTTGTGACACAAGTAAATGCCAAAGTGGCAAATATCCCTATACCATTGCAAGGCTACCATGTATGGAAATGTGTAAATGTGAAGGGGACGAAGAAAAATGTAGGAATTCGTTAAAATGGACTGTGGATGTATCAGATAGTGACTCCTCAGACTGTGATGCTTTAAATTTTAATCGTATATCTGCACACTGTAAATTAATTAAAACATATTCTAATTATAAAAGTGTGAAATCATAGAGTAACTTACTAGGCCAAATTAATGATTTTCATGAAAATCTTTTACCGAGAGAGTGGACCTTGAAAAGGGCCTTTAGAAAAAAGTTTTGAAATAGATTGGGTTTTGAAGTCAAAGGAGAAGTTCTTTTCAAATATTAAAAGGTGATTAAGACTTTTTATGCAAAGTTAATAGGAAATACTTATAAATATTTGAATAATAACTTACATTCTTTTAAGAAAATATTATCTGGAAAGGAATACTTTAAATTGTTCATTTCCTGACTAATGAAAGTTTTTAATGAATTAATGCTTAATTACTACTAATTAAATTTAATAACATTCAAAAATTTGCTCAATAAGTGTTTAGTTATTTTTAGATAATTAGTATATAATAAGAAAATGCAAAACATCTCTGACAAAAAAATCTAATTTTTATTAAAAAATTTTTATTAAAAATTTTAATTCATTTAAAATTTTTAAAGGAAAATTCAAAAGATATCTTAAGTATTTATTTAGTCTTCCTTTTATAATCCAAATTTCACATTTTCATGTATATAAATAACATATAATGTTAAAAAATCCCCATTTCTTAAAAGTCATTATTCCATCTTATAATTAGCCTAATTACATCTAAATGTAAATTTAAAAAATTGAAACCAAACATTTTTAAGTTCCTTATACTATAAGTTAACAGAAAAACACAAGTTTATAAAATTTGCAAATTATTTTTAAAATACCCTTTTTTGACATAAGTAACTCCACTATAGTGCCTAATTACTACTAATTTTACTACTAATTAAGTTCAATAACACATTAAAAATTTTGTTCAATAAGTATATTTAGATATTATATGAGTAAATGATATAAAAATGTAAAAAATATAGGTCAAAAAATATAATATAAAATTTTTATTAAAAAATTTATTTTTTTGAATAAAATAAAATTTAAAATTTTTAAGCAAAAATTCAAAAGATATTTTAAATATTTATTAATTCTTCTTTTTATATTACCAACCACATGAAACTTTTATTTTTTATTTTCTGATGTTATACAGATGTTTCTGATGTTAAAAATGTGTTTTTCGGCGTTTCTGATGAAATCCCTTATTTTGGCGCGTTTTGGCGAAATTTGGCGAAGTTGGCGAAAACGATGGACGGGCTAATACGAAAGTACCGATTTAAATATGATTTTAAAAAAAATTAAAGATATTTTTTTAACAAACAAACAAATTTTATTTACAAAATAAATACAAGTAATAGAGAAATATGATATGCCAAGAGGAAACACTCTTCCCGTACAGGCATAAGAGAAATATATTCATAACAGAAATAAAGGAAAAAAAATAAGACACTATATAGAAACACTAAAAAAAAATGGCAAAAAGCTGGGTAACATCCTACTACTATTATAATTGTGAAATGTTTGTCTGGATGTTTGTTACTCTTTCACGCAAAAACTACTGAATGGATTTTAATGAAATTTTACTATAATGTAGCTTATACATCAGAATAACACATAGGCTATAATTTATAAAGAGAAAATCGGTCCTTCATTCTTTTTTTTTCCAATTTTTCTTCTTTTTTCACTTATTTTTCCGTGTTTGAAAACCTGTTTTACCAGTCATACAACGAGTTAAAAATAAAACATTGTTTCAAATGAGACAGATCACTAGACTTTTTCATTTACTAGATCTTTTATTTTAGTTTTAAACACTGGTTTTAAATTTGTTAATTTGTTCACTAGACTTACTAATTTACTAGACTTTTTATTATGGTTTCAAATTTGTTATTTTATAAAGGCACCAAGATATTAAACATTATCAGGAACATCGGGATTGTAAAAAGTGACAAGAACACCGGGATTGGAAAATTAGCGAGAACATCGGGATGGAAAAAATTACCGGGTTATAAAAATTACCGAGAACACTGGGATAGGAAATTTACCATAAAGACACCGGGATTAGAAAAATTACCGTGACCACCGGGATTAGTTTACCGGGAACACTGGGATAGGAAAGAGGTGCCTGGGATACCGGGATGATTTGTAATATTGCTAATTTACAAAATTATAAATGTATTTTAAGAAATATTTAAAAAAATAAATTTATAAACTCCCCCCCCGTGCAAGGCCGGGTATAACAGCTAGTTATAAAATAAAATGCTTCAAAGTGAAAAATATATATCAACGTCGTCAATCTATCTACTAATATATAAAAACGTTTGTGGCTATGTGGGTATGTGACGCATCTCCTCCCAAACCACGCCGCAGGCGTGGACAAAATTCGGTATATAGACGTATCTCGAGGCGAGGACGATCACTGTCAAGTTTTCCAAGCTCGAAAATCGAATAATTACGAGTAATTAACGAATTTATAGCCGAAAACGCTTATTTCTCCATTTCTCTACCAGAGTAGATCTGCTTGACTCACTATTGTTAACGAGATGAAAACCTCGAAAAATTAATATTTATTAGGAAAATCTCGATAATTGTCCATTTAAAAAGAATATCAGTTGTGAAAATACCAAAATAAACATAAATATTTCATTTACAAACGTTATTTTCCTTTAATTTAAGATTTTTTTCCTTTAAAATAAGAATATTTATGAAAATTGTAAATTATTTTTCATGGAAAACGAGTTGAAAATAAAACATTGTTTCAAATATAGCGGTTCACTAGACTTTTAAATTTACTAGATATTTTATTATAGTTTCAAATTTGTTACTTTGTTCACTAGATTTATTAATTTACTAGAACACTGTGATTTGAAAATTACTGGGAACACTTAGATAGGAAAACGTACCTGGAACATTGGGATAAGAAAAACTACCGAGTAGGTACACCGGGATTTGAAAATTACCGGGAACATCGGGAGAACAAAAATTACTGGGAACATCGGGAGAGGAGAAATTACTGGGAACACCGGGAAAGGAAAAATTACCGTTAACATCGGGAGAGGAAAAATTACTAGGAGAATCGGGAGAGGAAAAATTACCGGGAACATCGGGATAAGAAAAACTACCGGGATAAAAAAATTTACCGGCAACACCGGGATAGGAAAATTACCGGGAACACCGGGATAGGAAAAATTACCAAGAACACCGGGATTTGAAAATTACCGGGAACACTGGGATAGGAAAGAGGTGCCTGGGATACCGGGAAGATTGGTTATTGCTGATTTACATACAGTAGAGCCCCGATTATCCGCGCAATTGGGTGGCAAGGGTACCGCGGATAGCGAAAATCGTGGATAACCCGAAAAAAGACTAAAAATGATGTGAAAACACGAAAAAAATATTTCAGCATAAAAACTATGTTTTATTGTACTTAAACATGATATGTAAAACTTTTAAAATAGGTGCAGTACAGCAGAAACCTTTGCGCTACATCTAAAATGTCTCTAATCTCATCTAAAATTTGCTCTCATCATTAAAAACCTTTTTCCTGGCACTCGCGGATAATCCGCACCGCGGATCATCCGCTCGCGGATAATCGGGGTTCTACTGTAATTATAAATGTATTTTTTAAGAAAACTCAAAATAAAAATATTTATACACTCCACCCGTGCAAGGCCGGGCATATCCGCTAGTAAATATATAAAAACGTTTGTGGCTATATATGTATGTAACGCATCTCCTCCAAAGCCACGCCGAAGGCGTGGCCAAAACTCGGTATATAGGCGTATCTCGGGACGGGAACGATCACTGTCATGTTTTCCAAGCTCGAAAATCGAATATTTACGAGTAATTAACGAATTTATAGCCGAAAACGCTTATTTCTCTATTTCTCTACCAGAGTAGATCTGCTCGACTCACTATTGTTAACGAGATGAAAACCTTCAAAAATCAAATATTTTAACAGGAAAAACTCTAAAATTGTCCATTTAAAAGCTTTATCAGTGGTGAAACTACTAAAATAAATTCAAATAATTTATTTTCAAACGTTATTCTCCTTTATTTAAAGATTTTTTTCCTTTAAAATTTAAATATTTATGGAAAATTGTAAATTATTTTTTCATGGAAAACGAGTTGAAAATCAAACATTGTTGTTTCAAATGAGACGGTTCACTAGACATTTCAACTTACTAGATATTTTATTACAGTTTTAAATTTGTTAGTTCACACTAGACTTATTTACTAGACTTTTTATAATAGTTTCAAATTTGTTACTTTATTAAGAGGAAAAAAGACACCGGGATAGGAAAAATTACCGAGAACACCGGGATCGGAAAAAATTACCGAGAACAACGGGATAAGAAAAATTACCGGGAATACCGGGAAATGATAAATTACCGGGACCACCGGGATGAGGCGCCTGGGATATCGGGAAAATTGGTAATTGCTGATTTACAAAATTATTAATGTATTTTGAGAAAATTTAATTTAAAAAAATTTTTAAAAAAATTACCGGGAGCACAAGAGTATGAAAAAGGTGCCTATGATACCGGGATGATTGTGGTAATTGCTGATGTACAAAACTAGAAATATATTATCAGAAAACTTAAAAAAATAAATTTATACTCTCCACCCGTGCAAGGCCGGGCATATCCGCTAGTGTTTAATAAAAATTCAAATAATATTCTTTTAAATGTTGAATATTTACTAATACTAGTTAAGTGTACAGATAGACTATTGAACAGTTTAGGGGCAAGGTAATAAAAATGTTTACAAAAAATGTCCTTGGAGAAACTTGGAATTTCAAAAGGGTCTTTGGATCGAGTATTATATTGTATGCTTTTCATTTTAAATTGGGATTTATTCCGGAATATATAAAGTAAAATACGAAAGTAAGCATTATGTCGAAAAGGTAGCAACTTTAGGAATCTAAATCTAAGGGGGCTAGATTATTAATAATAAATTTTTATTAAATAAATTAATAGAGTTCTGTATTTTCTGAAACTGGTTAAAAATACATTGAAATTATATTTTTTCTCTTTACTTAATATCACATTCTAATATATTTTATGATTTTATTAACGGAATTAATTAAGTATAGCAGTTTACTACCATCTCACAGGCGAGATAGTATGCCTGTCTGGAAAGGTATAATGAATATTACTATTTGTTACTTAAATTTTTTTAATAATCCACCAGTGGATCGTGACCCACAGGAGGAGAAACTCCGATATTGATAATTACATTTCTTAAAAATCCTTTATATTTTATTACACTTAAGAATACAAAACTAATGCAAAAAATTAAAATTTCATGCAATATTCGCGTTTTGAAAAATGAATCCCCCTGGAATTGAACCGTCACGTCAGTTTGAAAAAGGGAATAAGTCTTAAAAATGAAAAATTGACTTTTTGTGCTCAAAACGATCTCCAAGCTTTGCTCTACACATGGGTGAAAAGAGGGGGGAAATAACTAATCCCTATAGGGAGAAATCGCCCCTTGAAGTTGTGAAATCGATATCCCCCTTCATTGTATTTTTTAAGTTAATTTATACAAATACAAATACAAATTAAGTCGACCAACTACAGGCAAGCGCCCAACAAGATTATTTGTGCTGTATAAACTAAGTTATAATAAAATTTTCTCTTAATTTCAATGTTTTCAAACTTTTTTTTATGCAGGGAATGTTTATTGACTCCATTTATATTCACTCACTCCATTGATACTGCTTTAATAACTCAGTTTAACTATAATTTTGAATTATATTTGTCTTATTCTTTTTATTTCATCCTTTTGTGGTGTAAACTAAGGATAAATATAATTTAAATGTAAATTTAATGTTTTTTAAAAGAATTTTTCATCAGAAAAATTTCAGAAGGTGGAAGTAGGGAATAAGTCCAACAATTTATTTTGACTGTGAAATATTTTTGAATATACTTATACTTTTTTGATGATTTCTCTGTTTTCTAAATAGGGTTCTGAACTTCAAGTAAAAATTTGGTGGTTATACAATGAAAAGTCCATTTACTTATACAGTTTTTCGATTTTCTCAAAACTTGGTTTTTGGACTTATTCCCTTCTTCCAACTGACGATTCAAATATAGTCAAAGCGCTATATCCATTGAAAGTAATAGTAACTTATTCCTCATTGCAACTATTAAGGATTTTATACTATGCACTATGGAGTATAATCACAATCTAACCACAAAGCAATTGACACTGACCCAGACTTCAATAGGTCTCAAAGGAAAGGAAATCTTTTAAAATTCACAGACATGCTCCAACACTGCTATTCAGGTCTTGTTTTGAAGAAAAAAACCTATTAGCATTCACAACACCCGTCGCTCCATTGGTGGCTGCTACCCCACCCATAACATCTCACACCACCGAGCGTGTCCCCACAGGAGCATTTAGAGCACCCCATGACACGGTACATCAGGCGGAAGACAAAGTCCGAGATCTTAATGGACCACAGTCTCGTGCGTCCAGGTGGGGAGGACACCTTGTGGGTGCCCAGGGGTGCGAATCGCCAGAAAAAAGGGGTCCCTGCCCCCGAGTGAAATCGTCTTCCCGCCGCGCGGTCACGGTTGTCATCCCGCGTCCTTTGTTGCGCCGTGAACGAATGGCTCTGCGCGGATACGTCTAGTTAGCAGACGCTTGTGACTTCTAGAGAACCATTACAGCTCTATTACGATTATATGAGCTTGTACTCGCTTGTTGGTGAGCGCTAAAGCGAAAAACTGTGAACTTCACTCCGGGCGGAGCGAGAAAGGCCGACAAACGTGCCGACAATGCTTTGAGTTATTGAGAAGTTTTGCCGAAAGTATCTGGACTCCATTCACCGGCACAGCTGGAAGCGAGTTCATATAGCAGCGTCTTAAAGGAGTTAGTATGTACTTGTCCGACTACAGAAAAGGTGTTTTCTTGTGGGTGAGGAATGGGAATATACTCGGGTAGTAAGGATTTTATAACTGAGGAGTTAGTTTAGTTAGTACGGAATGCACTGAGAGAGAACTCCAATCATCCGAATCAATGGAATCAATTCACGTGACGTCAGCGATCACATGATAGCTACATTTCTAGCTTTGTTTACTAGTGAATGCATTACTATACTTCACAGCAACGTCTCTTGAACTAGTACGTCACTACGCGGAAGGAGAAAGTGAGTAAACACACGCCTTTTGGGTTAGAAGGAATTTCGATACGCGAATTGTGATAAAAATACACTATTTATACATTGGTTTAACGAAATAATCACATTTTAAAATTAGCGTTCTTTGTTTCACTCGAAATTCAGACACCGCGATGGGAACTACTTTGTTTGTTAGTGACGTAGTAGGTTCAACTTAAGTTGCTGTCTATAACTAGACAGTAACTTAAGTTGACGTACTGGGTTCAGGAAACGTTGCTGTGAAGTATGGTATAGCACCATGGGCGTAGCCAAGGGGGGGCAGGGAGGGGCAGCTGCCCCCCCCCTAAGTCCCGAGTAATTAACTTTTACTTTACTATTAGTTAAGTTAAAACCCAGTATTTGAGGGTCAAATTTTCACAAATTTTCTGGGGGAGGGCCCCCAGGCCCCCCTTTAGTATTTTAACCTGTGTTATTTAAACTTTTTTGTAATAAGTTCATTAAAAGCAAAATTCTACCTAAAAAAGTATGTCCAAATTTGGGTTTACGCGTACCAAAAAAACAATTTAAAACCATGTTCTTAGGGGCATATTTCCAAAAATTTTCTCTGGAGGACCCCCAGACCCCCTGTTGAAACTAGACAGGTCTCTCTCACGGGGCTTTAAAATTGATCTCAACAAACAAAAAAAAAGTCGACCCTGCTTGCCCCCTCCCTAAGTTGAACCCTGGCTACGCCCATGAGCAGCATAGTATCATTTAACTTTGTTTTTGTAGCTATCACGTGATAATCAATACTAACGCCCTCTGGCAATGGATTGACCCCATTGGGACTGGAACCCATTCAGATAACCAAAAATTCTGATAATAGGATTTTTTCAGAAAAAAGGGTTTATAGGGTTTTTATCCAGTCGTTACTTGCTTAAAGGAAGAACTAAGCATCTTATAAGACTAATTTCCTCTTAAAAAACGAGACCCTAAATTGGCTAATTCCATTAAACATTTCTGCAAAAACCACTAAAAAAGGGCATCTTTAAAATATTTGTTGCAAACCTGAGAAAATGTAGAAGTTGCAGCCCACTTGGTATAACCCTGCTAAATTCGAAAGGCTAGCTAAGGAGTAGAGATTACCATGTGAAATTGAGAAGCAGGAACCAAGGTAAGAGTCCAAAAGCTGATTTTGGACATGGTTGAAATGATCAATTTGGAGTTTGAGTTTTGGTAATTAAAAAAAGTTAACTTTAAAATTTTCAAGTCCAGGAGATTCATAAGCTTCAAATTAAGTTCCTATTCGATTCTTGGAATTTTTAAAGCCAACTTTTGAAATTACTTACCAAGCTCAAAATCCAACTTGATCTTCTTAACCAAGTCCAAAATCAACTTTTGGACTTTGCTTTCATACCTTGGTTGCTACTTCTCCATTCCAACTGGTAACCTCTGCTCCTAGAGTTGATTGCAACTTCTACATTTTCTCAGGTTTGCGCATGCGAATATCATTTTAATTCGTGTTTTGATAGTATTCCAATATATTATAATCGTTGTTATTTGGATAATTTGAAACTGAAGAGACCAGCAAAAAAATTTAAATCTACGAAAAATTTGAATTTCTAAAAGCAAAATTAAGTTCAAAGGAAAGTTTAAAGAAGCAAACTCTAGTAGCGCAGACGGTGGCAAAAACGTTTTTAAAGAATCTTTTGGAAGTAACTGGTTCTTCAAAAAATAAAACATTTTAAAGATTAAAAAAGAAGTGATTGTTTTTACACAGCTGTAACATGCTTTTTAGTTTTAAAAACTTAATAAGGTAATGTTTTTTTAATGTATGTTTATCTCCTAGAATCTGCGATAGTGTGCATTTTGTGAATTCATTCTTTTAATGAGTAATGTTTATTTCTACGAAATATCCCAACTTCCAATTGAACGCTATTTTGAAGAGCTATCATTTACTCCCGACATTTACAGTATATTTAAGATACAGAATCCAATTTATTTTTTAAAAAGTTAGTATTTTTATCAATATGGCGTCCGTTCATCGAAAAAACTGGTTTGCAACAATGCAACATCATGTCATTGTTGCAAACACAACAATTGAATTTATGTGATAACAATGCAATTAAAAATATCTTAACATAGCAACAGAGACTTTCGTTAGTTCTGACGCTGATTTGTAGAATTGAACAGCTCATGGCACCGTCTCTCCAAAAAGTCCTTTTCTTTGGCCAGGAACCATTGGATATCAACGTACAGAGAAAATGTGTATCAGCGTACAGAGAAAATGTGTATCAACGTACAGAGAAGATGTGTATCAACGTACAGAGAAGATGTGTATCAACGTACAGAGAAGATGTGTATCAACGTACAGAGAAAATGTGTATCAACGTACAGAGAAAATGTGTATCAACGTACAGAGAAAATGTGTATCAACGTACAGAGAAAATGTGTATCAAAGTACAGAGAAGATGTGTATCAAAGTACAGAGAAGATGTGTATCAACGTATAGGGAATAGGGATGGATCATCCAAATGTGAGTAATTGCTTTAAGTTATTAAGAAATGTTTAAGAAAAAAATTATTAACTTGGAGCATATTAGGAATAGATATGATATAATGACATTTTCTGGCATTCGGGTACTTTGTGATTTGATTTAATAATTACTTAAAAGGAACTGTACAATTATTATTGGTTCAATTCCGTTAGAGTTATATCACCGATCTCTTTTGAACGCTTAATATTCAAATATAAACAATTTTTTTTTAAATATTTAATGATAAACTGAACACTTATAGATCTAATTAAACATTTTAATCTATGAGTTTGAAATTATTTAGTTATATTTACTTTTGGGTGTCCAAAAGGGATTGGCGATATTTAGCGGGGACTCTAACGGAATTGAACCTTATTATTATTATTATTAAGCGGGTCTAAAAAACTTCCCATCCACAGAAATATTGATTTTATTCAGTTTTACTACCAAGTTTGGTCATTACTTTACTTTCAATTCATTTCCCACTAAGTAATAATGGTAACTCATTATGTAAATAATTATTTTTACTGTGATTTGAAAATATAAATTTAATTTGAATTCAAAATTCACTCTTTAAAGTACATTTTCAAGACACATTAAGATTTCTTTCTAGACACAATCTTAAGAGTAAATGCCTTATTAATAATTGTTAATCATTAACTTCGTATGATTTATAACAAATTGAGCTCTTGGAGGAACATAATATATTAATCGTTTTAGATAAATTATAAAAACTTATTTATGAAAAGTAATTGATAGGTTTTGTAAAAAGAAATTAAAGTAAAAAAAATAAATTAAATTAAATTGATAAATAATAAAAAATTACTGATCACAGATTTATTTTAAGCAGAAATTGTTTTCTGAAACAAAATAAAACAAAGTTTGAATTAAGATCTTGTAAATGGGTCATTTTCAAAATTTGCTTACATTTGCTGTCCCGAAGGTAAAACATGAAAATAAGGGAAGTTGCATGTGTCAGATTTTCAAAAACAAACAAGTGTTCCGTATGGTTTTTTATATAGTAAAATGAAATATCTAGTCAGTTTTTCAAAAAAATGTACAGGTAATTAAATATTTTAATTTAAAAGTTTTAGTATAAGATGACGTCACATCCAAACTCTTGGCGTTTTCGCGCGCTTTTAAAAAGGGGATTTTTGTTAATTTTTTTGGCAATCAAAAAATTTCTCGATCGGCCTCAAATTTTGGGTAGTTGCTTATTTTTGCAAGAGGAATAGATTAAAAAAATAAAAAAAAATCATGCAACTTCCTCATTAAACAATTAATCCTTTTTTAAATTTCTGTTTAAATTTTGATTTAGGTAAAGTAGACTAAATGAAGTATTTCTAGCTTTTAATTAATAAGAAAAGCTTTAAAATCTCTCTATATTAAAAAAAAGTTACTGTCACCGCCGCTGCCGCCGCTGCCGCTGCCGCCGCCGCTGTTTCAGAAAATTTTATTTTTCAACTCTTTGAACTCTTATATCGCAAAAACTACTTGATAGAAATTTATGAAACTTGAAACGTTTGTAGAGGAATATTTGGGGCACATTCTAGAACAAAAAGCTAACTCATGTGATAATTAGTTGTGGGGTATTTTTAAGGTCAAAGTTGAAGTTTTTCTTTTTTCACCGCGTAATCCAGTTCAGCAAAATCTATTGGCAGCAGAGCTATGATTTTTTGCAGCCTAATACTCTGAAGTATGAAGATGTGCACTACGTCGCCCTTTTTTCGAATTTCGAATTTGGTTTAGAGTAATTAATTTTTTAATTTTTGAAATTTTTGACACTTTTTCGTTTTTTTCTATCTAAAATGAAAACTAATCACGGTATCAATATGATTTTTTAAACACTTATACTCTCATTTTTTAGAAAGAGATTGGCGTTTAATTTTTTAAAAAATTCTAATTAGTTTTGGAACTATTAAGCATCAAAGTTTCATTTTTTTTCATAGTTTAGTAGGTCTTTATCAGACGTGTTTAATGTTTTTAAATTTTATATTTGCCTGTTCACTAGATTGTCGCGAGCACGGATATTTAAATTAAGTTTTGAGGTGCACATTTTTGCTCTAAGTTTGCTAGCGATATAGTATAGACTTGGTTAATAATCTTTTAAAGATAATTCGATATTTTTTGAACTACTAGAGAAATAAATAATTTAGCTTTTTTGAGTGCTATTTGTGCCGACGAAAGGAAGAGGATTTTCGGGAAGTTTGTATTACTCTGATGCTAAAGATCGATTACAGATATTACAGATCGCTTCGCGATCTGTAAAGTGCTGAATAGCAGTTACGGGGGTTGGTGAGCGTAAGCGAGTAGGGGGCGGTAGCCCCCTACTTCCTTTGTTTTGATATTTTCGTGGTAATGATCCGAATTAAATTATTGAAAAGTTTGAGAGACAAAAAGTTTCGATATTAAATGATCATTAACTATACTCTGTTCATTTATGATTAGCACCTGAGACGTAATGTATTAAAAGCAGTTATTATTCTAATTATCGTCAAAAAAATTTTCTTCTGCAATGACAAGGCAACCTAAGCAGAAATAGTTAAAATACTGTAGAAACAATCGGTCACTGAAGTTGTCTGATAAGCGTTATTAAGCATTATTGAGCGTTTTTGATGCTGTTGCAGGCGCCTATTCTAAATGAACAGATTATAAGCAGACAAGTTCCAGGTTGTACTGGATAGTTGAGATGAAACAAGCGAGCCCTGCTCGCTAAGATCGCGAAGCGATCTTCTAAGAACTGCGAAGCAGTTCCGGGGGTTGGTGAGCGATAGCGAGCAGGGGGCAGAGCCCCCTAGTTATGTAAATAAAGATATTTAAAAATACGAAAATAGCCAAAAACGCTTGTCCCTAACGATTTTCGCGAAATTAAAAGTAGTTTTATTGTTATTTAATTTGACTTTTTGAAAGAAAAAACGATAAATATAAAAATAATAAACTATTAAAAGGTTATTATAGTTGTAAAAATTAATTTTTTGAATTTAATATTTTTACAAATCAATAAAATATTTGGTACTTTCTTATTAGCCCGTCCATCGTTTTCGCCAACTTCGCCAAAACGCGCCAAAATACGGGATTTCATCAGAATCGCCGAAAAACACATTTTTTAACATCAGAAACATCTTTATAACATCAGAAAATAAAAAATAAAAGTTTCATGTGGTTGGGGGGGGGCTGCCGCCCCCCCCCCAACCCCCCCCTGCCCTATCTATAACCAAACTCGTTGTGGGGGTAATCAGACACAGTAAGGATTCAGAAAAATGGGAATCAGTGTTCTTGGATGAACCAAAACTACGGATATCACTCGTTAAGAGCATAAAAATAACTTTTTTAGCACTAACTTACTTGCAAAATGGTCGATCCTACCGCCGGCGATCTTTTGTCGATTCTACCACCGGCGTGCATACGCAAAACATTGAAAGACTCTGGGGCTCGGCAAAATGGCGCAACAAAGTTCACCGTGGAACGACACGAAAGCATTTAGACTCCTACCTTTCAGATGCAGTCTTCGTTCTTACCTTGTAAACACTGTTGAATTTACGTTCAAAACAACCTGCGCGGTGCGCCAGCGGGTGCGCACACATTATTTCACCCATGGGCTTACCGATTTAATTGCGCGCGCATGCGCCAGTGATCGGAACTAGCGCGATTTCGCTACGTTTTCCAGGGTTACCAGAATCAACGGTAGTGTTGCGGGGTTTACCAGACTTGGCGACTTATCGCCCCTGTTGGCAAATGGACGAGCTAATACGAATGTACCAAATATTTTGTCCCTCACTTTATGTCAACTCCCGTTACAAGCGAATTAATTTTAAAAAATATAATAATAATTATGTTTTAAAAATGTAGAAACACATTCCAAACGATTGTTTGTTTACTTTAGAATATAAACCGTGTTTTTATTCTTCGGCTTGGAAACTATTGTGTTTTCAAAGAAATTATCTGTCGTCAAGGTACCGTATTTTTATTAATGTCAACTCCCGTTACGGTAATTTTTAATATTAAATAAACTTTTTTGGAAATTTTAACCCCAGAAATATAGTTATTTATTGATATAAATAGGATATTTGGATATTTATTTCAGTTTCCAACCATGCATGTATGTTTTATTCTGTCATTTTATTAAAAATGTCAACTCCCGTTACCTGTCAACTCCCGTTACTAATTTGTCATTGATTTTGAAAGTAGTATCAACAACTTTCCCTTTTTACGAAGGATTTGACATTTCTCGCTTGATTTATCGTTAATTTCATTAAAAAAAGGTCTCGCATATTTCATTTAAAGAGAAATAATTGTATTTGATATAATACACATAACTATTTTAGTTTAGGTCTTGTTTTTGCCTTATATATGTAAAGTACGGAGTGTGCAAATTGATAACTTGGGATATTTTTTACATTATGAGATATATGAGATTTTACATTATGAGATATGGGATATTTTTTACATTACATTTACATTACATTTTTACATTACATTACAAATCATTTTTAAACTCTCATTGAGCCGTCGCGTTGCACAGCTCAATGAGAGTTTAAAAATGATTTGTAACTAATTTTGCAGGTCAGATATAAACTTATTTCTAGAAGTAAAATATTCTATTTATTTTCATAAGGTTCGTTTCATTGTTTCTCGAACTCAAAGAGAGCAGCTGATTTCATAGGATTTTACTGGCTGCTTCCTTCACTTGCCTTTTTTATTACGGCTCGGGTCTGGTTTACTCTTTAAATAATTTACCAGAGTTATAATATTTAAACTATGGGCAAAAGTGTATGACCAACTGCTGTTCCATATACTTGAAACATATATAAAAACTCCTATATTAATATTATTCCGAAATTATGAAGTTTGAAAAAAAAAACTTTTATTCTGAAATGTAAGCGTATGTTGAAAATGACCCAAATACTTATATTTCCACTTCAAATTATTATTTCTGTTAAACACGAGAATTTCAATTATTATTTCGCTAGTAGCTACAAAATATAGCTGTAAATTATGAATGTAATACAGACTACACATTTACACATTAAGATTTTTCAAATATCATTAAAATGTCAAAATAATAATTGCTAAAATGTTTAAAAATTGCAAACGAAACACCTCCTAAAATTCGATGACTTACTAAAAATCAAGTTAATACAAATAGAGAATTACAGTCCAATTATACTTATAATTATCACACAAATACACAAATAATACTACGATAGTACGACATAATTAGCAGGAAAAATGCAAATTTGCAGTTCATAGATATTTTTCATGAGTGAAAAAAAAGGCAAAACAATATTGTTTCGGATGGGCCAGTGTCCATATTCAAAATAATTCAAACTACTATATTTCTACTTATTTAAGAAATTTCTTATATTTGTATATGTCATGTATGTGAATAAGTTGTGTAATAACTCTGCTTGATCGTTAAATAGGCAAAACTATCTTAAATATATAAACAAAAACAAATTGCCACAAAAGGATATATTAACAACAAACACGGTTGACAAATGATAAAAAGTCTAGATTCGAACTTAAAAGACTTAGACTTAATTTTAGTTTTCGTTAGTATTTAAACACCAACACCAGATCTTGGGGGTAAAATTTAATAATTAATAAATTAAAATAACTTAGCATAAAAATGCAACCATTAAAAGCGATGTAAAAATGGCGAACACTTCCTTCCACCTCCAGCTGCAGAGCAATGCGCGACCGCTTATTTCGTTCCTTTGAGGGGGTTGTGGGGACGATAGAGGGAGGCGGGGTTCTCGCCCACTTCCAAGTGGGTTATGTCCCCGGTCGCGAACTACTCTCTGTTCCCAAGAAGACAGGCTGCAGGGCACCGCGCGACCGCTTATTTCGTTCCTTTCAGAGGGTATGTCGACGATAGGAGGAGTCGGGTTTTGCTGGTATTAACAGATTTAAGTTGCTAAATATTTTTTTAAAACAAGCGACATTTCCTCCAATCTTTCACTTTCAAAGGTTGAAAAATAATTTCTAAATTTAAATAATTAAGGTTTGAATTTACAATAGAAAGATGGTCTATTCTTATGCAACATTTGATGCAGGTAAAAGATTAATTTGTAATATTTTAAATTTTCAGTGATATATATTTTGCACATATCTAAAAAATGAGAAAATAAACCACAAAAAATACAAATATTTAATTTATTACAAATGTAAGGTAAAAAAGTTCAAATTTTTACAAAAAACTAACACATTTTCAGTCGATAATCTTCAAAATATGTTCATAACCGGCTTGTATAAGAAACTTAAAGGAAGGATTTTCAGCTAGATCAGATAACTCTGGAGCTTGCAGTAACTTTTCAAAATCAGGCATGAAATCATGAACATCAACACCTACAAATGAAGAATAATAATGAGTTTCCATAGTGAAAAACTAATCTCAAGACAGTCAATATAAGTTAAGTTTACCTTTATTAAAAGCCAGCTCGATAACTTGAAAAAATACTGTCTCCTTCACAGCATCAAGTGGATTATTGATATCTAATGTTTCCCAGCTTAAAGAGATAAGATTATTACTACTTGAATAAGAATATTACCATTGTAATATTACAAAGTTCCCACTCTATTCTGAGGAGAAAAGTTTTTAATGGGCTAACATAGAAAGGCTATTAATGAGCAAGGAAACCTGCTCTTTTTAGTACCACTACTCAAGAAGACACTTCTTTGAAAAAACCTTTCTCATAGTGAAGACTGCATTATAATACCAATCATATGTTTAACAACTTCAAACATATTACAAAAATTAACTTGATTTAGGAAAGTCACCCAATCCCATTTGTGTTTAAAAGAAGCTATCAGAAATTGAACTATTTGAATCAAAAATGAACTTCTTTTTCATATTTAAATTGAAGAAAATCTCAGATTTAAATATTTCAAATAAAATCCAAAGGATTCAAGTACTTCCCAGGGCCCTTAAAAACAAAAATGAAATTCAAGTACTTTGCAAGGATTTTCAAGGCTGTGGGTGGGAACTTACTGTACTATAGATGTTACATTCAGACAAAAGTATAAGGGAGAAAGGCTATAATTGGTTTATGCACAATTTATTAAAGCATATCACACAATGAATCATAGTCTGAAGAACATAGAAATTTTTAACATGTTGACTGCAATGTGAGTTGCATTTAACTCACACCTTTTGGGTCCAAGAGCTTCATGAGTTAAACTCCTTTTACACTTTATTTTCCTTTGGGGCTACACCAGTGTTTCCCAACCTTTTTCGGTCCATGCCCCCGGTCTCAGTGGCATATATAGAAATATATTTTGTGAGGGAGCGAAAATTATTTCTCAGCCCACCTCCTTTGTATATTTAATAAGTTTAATGAAGCTTTTCAGAACATTTTTAGGTAGAATTTGCATGCTAAAGAACTAAATCAAGTTATGAGTAATTAAGTTCTAAGTACCAAGGGGGGTCTGGGGGTCCTCCCCCAGCAAATTTTTGGAAATTTTACTCTAGGAAGCAGGTTTTTAATTAGTTTGATACCCCTAGTTGGGAAATTTTGGTTATAAATTTTTAGGTAAGATTTGCATTTTGATGAACCTAATGTAAAAAAGTTTCAAATATAAGCATTCTAAAAACAAAGATATTTTGGGTCATCCCCCAGAAAAGGTTTGGAAATTAGACTCTAAAAACAGGGTTTCAACTTGGTTTTGATACATACTGGTCCAGATTTCAGACATACATTCTCAGATAGGATAATAGTAGGAGCAGATTTTGATAAACTTCTTTTTAAAAAGTTTTTTTAATTTTCCCCCTGGATTGGCCCCACCTGGGGGCAAATTGGTTGAAAATTTTCAAATTGCCCCCTAGAAAATGATATTGCCCCCCGGTGGGGCATGTGCCCCACATTGGGAAACACTGGGCTACACTGACAATTTTTTTATAATGGGGCAGCCAACATGTTAATTACAAAAATGATAAATTATTTTACAATGGTATGTGTGAAACACATTGCAATTATATTACTATCTGTAAAATGCCATACAGATAATGTGGATTCAGTTAGTTTTAAAAAATATTAAATTGGATTACAAATCAAGTTAATAGCAAGAAAAAATTAAAAATCAAGTAACTTACTTGTCCCTTAAGATAGCTTTAGCCCAGATATGCATCCTCAAGTTGTATACTTCAGGGTCATCTAAAGGCTTCAATTAAATAGAGATAAATTAGAATTCCACAAATATAATTGAACATAAATAATATAGAAAAAAATTATATTTACATATCCAGCATTTTTTTCTCAAAAATAGCTAATAATAGAGTTAATTCAGCAAGATTAAGAGATAAAATAATTCAGGTACTTTTTAATGATTTTCAAATCGTATGAAAGATAAACATGTGCTTTAATTGAGTTTAATATGTTTATGCTCAACATAGCATGTCATTTAGCTAACAAATGTATCATGAAAGAGAATTACCTTCTTTATGAAATTAAGAATATCCAATGCTATCTTGAAATCATAGGCATTAGCAGTGGCATTTTCATCAGTTATGTACATCTGTGCAATAAATGAGAAGAAAATGTTTAAAGAAAATAAGAATATTTTGTAGAGAAATTTCAGATATATAAGGACATAGACACTTATTAAAAACAACAGCTTAATATTTGAAGATCGGAAAACTATCACTTAAATCTAGAATATATCTATCAAATATAACTTCCTCAGTAAGATCAACCAATTTTTTAAATTGAAATTTTTACTTGCCACCTAAATTGTTTGGTTTTTTCACATTCAAATTTTAAAAAAATAATTGCACAGCAAATTTAAATATTACTTTATTAAATTTGCATAACTTAAGTGCAAAGTCAATTAACTTTTGTCCAAAACAAAATTAACTATTTGTCCATCATTATAAAGTAGCTTTAGCACCAATACCATGATACAACTAATTTATTATTAAGATATATTTTCAAAAACTAAGCAAATAAAATTATTATAACCATTAAAATAAAAAACAGATTATATCTATTGAAAAAAAATAGTCCTTAGTCCTTTGATATGTTTTGTTTAATCTATTAAGATTTAGCCTACCTTTTGGTAGCATTGGTAAAATTAGTAATGCTTTTTAAAATAAAGGGAAATAGGGTTAATTTTAAAGAAGTTACATGAAATAAAAACTATAAGATTACTTCAACAAGTTCTTCAGGTGGAAACACTCTCATATTTTTTGGGTCAATTCCATATGCCTGAAAAACATTGATATAAAAATGAAACAAATAAAGAAATAATACAAATACATTAATATCAGAAACATGAGGAGGTAAAACTACAAATTAACTTAGGTGTATGCATGAGAATACAATACTTATCCTACTACTATTATAATTGTGAATGTTTGTCTGTATGTTTGTTACTCTTTCACGCAAAAACTACTGAATGGATTTTAATGAAATTTTAGAATAATGTAGCTTATACATCAGAATAACACATAGGCTATAATTTATAAAGAGAAAATCAGTCCTGCGTTCTTTTTTTCCCATTTTCCTGCTTTTTTTTACTTATTTTTCCTTGTTTGAAAACCTGTTTTACCAGTCATGCAAGCCAATAATAGGAAACTTTAGTACAGGTGTTGTAGTTACTAGGCAATTTTATTAATCTCTATATAAATAAAAACGTTTGTTGCTGTGTGTTCCGCATCTCCTTTTAAACCACACCGAAGGCGTGGACATTTCCTCCATTTCAAGATTTTTTTCCTTTGAAATAAATATATTTACTGAAAAATAAAATTTTTTTCATGGAAAACGAGTAAAAAATAAAACATTGTTTCGAATGAGACAGATCACTAGACTTTTTCATTTACTAGATCTTTTATTTTAGTTTTAAATTTGTTCACTAGACTTACTAATTTACTAGACTTTATATTATAGTTTCAAATTTGTTATTTTATAAAGGCACCAAGATATTAAACATTATCAGGAACACCGGGATTGTAAAAAGTGACAAGAACACCGGGATTGGAAAATTAGTGGGAACATCGGGATAAGAAAAATTACCGGGTTATAAAAATTACCGAGAACACCGGGATAGGAAATTTACCATAAAGACACCGGGAATACTGGAATATAAAAATTACCAGAAACACCGAGATAGGAAAATTACCGGGAACGCCGGGATTACAAAAATTACCAGGACCACCGGGATAGGAAAAATTACCGAGAACACCGGGATAGGAAAGAGGCGCCTGGGATACCGGGAGGATTTGTAATATTGCTAATTTACAAATTATAATGTATATTAAGAAAACTTTTAAAAAATAAATTTATACACCCCACCCGTGCAAGGCCGGGTATAACAGCTAGTTGATAATAATTTTCATGACCCATAAGGCCAGTTTAAAATATCCTTAACATAAACAAAGAGTAAGGTAGAGTGACAGCAGATTAAATATAATTTTGTTACAACTTCTTTACTATTGAAACCTTGAAAATTTATACCTCGACAACAGATAACGGCAAAGCTTCTTGGTGGGAAATCAAGTCTAGTTCTGAATTGATAGCTATGGAAAAAAATATGATTAAAATGACCATAAGAATCAATTGAAGTTCCATGACAGCAGTAAAGATTTGGACAAAATTATCATTTGCAACAAAAAATAGCTATTCGTCTCAATGCCTTACCTTTTATTTGGTTGGTCTTTATACTGGCGTTAACTTCACTTATCATAGCACACAGCTTACTAAGACTAAGAAGAGTCTAAAAATTCGTAAAACAACAAATAAATACAACAAATAAGACTATGGACTATTCATGATAAATGTTTTAAAAGTAAATCTCAAAGTTTCCCAGGGTTCTTTTCAGCTATATCAGATTTACCAATAAAAAAAGTTCATTATCAGATTTAAAGTTTATGTTGAATCATAAATTTTAGTTATAAGGATTTGCATACAATTCTGTTAAGCTACTTGCAAGGATACATATTTGTTATAAATGTGGATCAATCCCAATAGATTCTTGACTTATTCAAACAGGGTTCCCACTCAATTTTAAAAATGAAATTTCCCAACATTTCCAAGTCAATTTTAATGATTTCTTGGTATGAAAAAACCCTTGCAATTCACAGATACTTTTTGATTTTTAGAACATTTATTTTCAATAGCCTTTTTACTTTCTAGAGCCAAAATTAAGACACAAACATTATAAATTGGTTATTTTCCAAGTATTCTGAATGATTTTCAAGGTTTTTATTAAGCAAAATAAGCAAATTTTCTCAACAATTCACAGACTTTTTTGGTGAAAAAAAAATTTGACTTTTCCAGGTATTCCCTGACCTGTGGAAACCCTGTTTAAAAGTTCAATTTAAAATTAATTGTGGGTCAAAAAGTATTTAAGCAACCAAAAAACTAACAATAAAATATTTACCTTTTTACGCTTCAGGAATTCCGTCTCTTTTAGAGCTAACTGTTTTAGAGTGAGATGAGCAGCATCATACTTTTTATCTTGGATGTAGTAAATCCACTTTAAACTCTCATGGTCTTTCAAAAAGTTTCCCAATACTTCTCTTTGACCCAGATGTTTGTCGAACAACTTGCTTTTCTTACCTGTTAAGAGAAAAGGGGATAAACTGTTTGAATAGTAACAAATAGCTTTATCTTTATTCAACAAGCATGATATTAAAATGTTAAAAAATTAAATGCTAAAAAATACGATGATAAAATCCAATTTGATAACTATTTTCAGAAAGGAAAAAAGTATAGAAAAATTAAATTAGAAATTTTTAAAATAAGTCTTATTTCATAAAATGGTTTATGATTTAGTTTGCACCGGAAGAGAAAAAAAAAGAAATTTTAGACTACAATATAATTTTTACCTTTATCCAAGTACCATTTGAAGACAAACTCAGAGAAATTCTGAAACAAAACAGACATTAGACAGAATATGATATTAAAAATTAATACTTCCTATATTAGAATTTTTCCAAAGAGCATTTTTTCTTTTGCCATTACACATTACTTACATGTTCAGAAAACTGATGCATATACCGCTGTAGTCTCTCAACACTCTTTGAGTCATTACAAATCTGGGTCAGTACATCGAAGTCAAGATACTTTTCAGCTATAGCAGCAGCCCTTTCATGCTGACCTGCATCGACTAAGGAAGGATCAAAAATAAGACATAAAATAAGACAATATTCAACTATTTAATAGAAAAAAACGCAGACTATAGTATAGATCAGTGGTGCCCAACCTTAATTTTCACGAGGGCCAATTTGCTTGTGAAAATTTTTCTCGCGGGCCACATAATAAACACTTTTAAGGATTTTTCTAAACATAAAGAAAAATAACCCGTTTTCAATGAGAAGTTTGTATCTGTGTTTGGAGGATACTAGTTCTTGTAAATTCGGCTCCAAAGTTGTAACACTTATCCTTAAAATTGAATTAAGATGATTATCTGTAAGTTGAGATCGAGCACTAGTTTTTTATTGGATACAATTTTTACTGGATTCCTTTTTTATCATATTTTTTTAG
The DNA here is from genome assembly GCA_024610705.1 of Tetragnatha versicolor. Lineage (NCBI taxonomy): Eukaryota > Metazoa > Arthropoda > Arachnida > Araneae > Tetragnathidae > Tetragnatha > Tetragnatha versicolor. Next base: position 6,266,317 of record JANDEH010000011.1, on the reverse strand, counting down.
ATGGAAGTGCCATAATGTCCCGCATGATTTCTTGGTTTTCTTGGATGATTTCTGAAAGTGGTTTTTGTTTTTAAGAGTTAACGAGTCCGCGGGCCACATGGATTAGCCTCGCGGGCCACGTTTGGCCCGCGGGCCGTAGGTTGGGCCCCACTGGTATAGATGAAATGAAAAGCTATGATTTTATAAAACAAAACACAAATACAACAAACCTAGGGGTTTCAAAAAGCTACTTCTTTCACTGACAAATTCTTTCTTTAGAATGGAAGCCTGTTCTTTGTCCAATGACTTCAAATGGGAATAGTATGTGCCAAGATAAAAGTCCAACATAACTACATACTGTTGATATAAGACGCCTTGTATTTGAAGGTTATCTGTGAGATGGGTGAAATTCCTTGTATTTATTTCAAGCTGCAAAAGGAAACAGTTTTTGAAACCACTTCAGCTTTTAGATTTCCTCCATGGCTTTGAATTTATTAAGGCATCCACAAAATTTGGAATATTGACTTAAATAAATTGAAACAGACAATAATTTTATTGGAATAGGTTTCTAATAAAAGAAAACACCAATCCTGTAATTGGTCAAGCATATAAACATAATTTATAATTTTGCCAGATTTTTCTGTTCTTCAAATGCAGCTGAAGAATAAAAATTCAGCAATATGGATGAGCTATCGGCACATTGTAAATACTTATAAGCCCATGAGATTTCTCATTACTAAAAATATTCTTCTTGAAAAGTTTAAAATTTCCCAACTTTAAACGAACAATTTTGAATTAACAGCAGTAAACCAAAAATCAAATTGATTTAAAACAAAAGTTAAACAATGCTTAAGTTAACAAACATTATTGAGACAGAAAATATCGAAGAACAAGTCACTAAACTAAGCATTGATTTACACTTTGTGTACAATGTACATAAACATAAAAAACTAAACAGGGAAATATAAATTTAAGACAAACCTGCTCTTTTATATGCAGACGTATGCCTGAATTTCCCTTTCTAGAAGTCCATGGCAAATATTCTGCTTTAAAATCATCATCATTTTGCAAACCATAAATTTCTTTAGAATTTGCTCGGTAGTCATTTATAGCTTCCAACAGTCCCTAAAATAACAAAAATTAAGTTAAATTATATATCTTAGTTAATTTATAATAAAAGCACTAACATTCTAATAAATTGCAAGAAGTAATAATATCTATGAAGATATTTAACAGTAAATGTTAATAATTTGGGTGATTTAAAATACAACAAAATCAAGAACTTATTCTTTTTTATATGAAAAATTGCCAAATAAATTAGAAAAAAAACCCCATAAAAATTCCAAGAGTACAGTCAAAATTTCTTTTTATTAAGTCTAAAAATAGTTACCACAAAAATTTTATTGACAGTCATGAGAGCATAAAGAGTTTGAGATACACTCTCATCGGCATTTATCTGCTCATTTTCCCAGCCTATGAGGGAGGGAAATATCGTGTGAAAAGCAGAAACCTGGAAGGAAAATTTTAACATGAGAACCACCAAGCATCTGATTTTAGATTTTCAGGTTAGATTGGGTATGCAAAAGTGGAGTTTAATCTTAAATAAGTAGTCAAATACAATAATTCCAAAATCCTTGAATGTTTTATTAAATTAAAAAAACTTACCTCTCGAAAAAATACATCTTGAGGTGTTAAGTGGTTTTTGACTTCCTTGCCCTGTCTATCCAAAGCATCTATGACAGCAAATTCAATAATATCTAGGTGGCTGAAAGACACCATATATCCAAAATTATACAAAATCAGATGTGATAATTTTTACCACCATCATATTTTATAGCATAAAATTGTACTAAATAAAATATTTTTTCCTGTCCAACAAACACATCAAAGGATAGCACAGGTCTGCAAAAAAACTTTTTTCAAGCTGTTTTGGATATTTCACCTGAACTTTGTTATTTTTAGCGCGCTGAATCCAAAAATGACCTCATTTTGTCCTGGGACGTCACGTTTTTTGACACTGACAATTCGGATTTCTAGGTTTTATTGGGAAATGCCTTAAAATTTTGTAAAATTAACTCTTTTTAAAAAATTTTTTCCACAAAATCTTTTTTTTGTTTTTTGATGTCCTGAATCTAAAACTGACCTCCGTTTATCATAGTACTTCACCTTTCTTCACAATTTAAGTAAAAATGTACATTTTTTAGGAAAATAAAAGTAAATATTTTACAAATTATTTTTCGACTCAAACTTTACTTGAAAATAATTTTTTATGATTTTTGGTGTGCTGAATCCAAAAAATACCTCTTTTGATTTTTAAGTCACCACATTTTGTAACAAACTGAGCAAATATAGCAACATTTCACATAAAATGCAAGTGCACTTAAGAAGTAGTTTTTTAATCCAAATTTATTTTTATGGTTATAAGTTTTAAGGTTTTCTAGTGCCCTGAGTTCATAAATGGTCTCTGATTTGCCCTAGAATGTCATGTTTCATGACAATTTAGGTAAAATTGTAAAATAAGTCATTATTTCAATTTTCATGAAAATAGGTTCATAAAATATAATTATTATTACATATCTATATATATAAAAATCAATGTCTGTCTGTATGTATGTATGTCCTTTATAGTTTTAAACTTTTCGAACCTAGATTAACTATTAAACCATACCACGTTGATTTCTGAAGGTTTCTGAATAAAAAAAAATTTAAAATTGAAGCATCCTAACAACTTTTTTCGTCAATTTTATGCTTAAAAACCCATATTTCATGCCAAACTTCATGGCAGAACCCCATTGTTGTAAATATGACAAGAGAAAATGTGTAACATTAATTGTTGTAAGCATATTCTTGATTGTTGCAGATTGAAATCCATTGTTGTAGCATAAACATAAAAGTGGCTCCTTTATTTAACTACTTCCGCATTTGGACTGGCGAAGCCCATCTGTAACACACCAGAATATTTTTTTGAAATGGACTGGCGAAGCCCATCTGTAACACACCAGAATAATCTTTTTTAAAAATGGACTGGCAAAGCCCATCTGTAACGCACCAGATGATATTTATAAAAAAACTGAAACCTGGGCCAAGCCTGGTTCTAGCGCGTCAGCGCTAGTTCTTCATAAAAACACACTCTAAAGCCAGTTTTTCCTCCTCATGAAGCTCCCCTTGGTACCTTTACCCTTGTGAGTAGCAAAAAGAACGTTTCTTTGAACTAAGTAACAAAAATTCTTCATTATTGCACGATTAAATCTTCCCTAATATTTTCTTTCCATCTCTATAATGTCTTGATGAGATAGTTAACTATGTGCACCATTCACAGCTCCTAATTTTTAAAAATAAAGAAGCTAGTAATGTACAAAAACTATGAAAAATGGGCAAATTCCAATATAATTTTGCAACATGTGAAAAATCCTGACGTATAGGATTTTTTCAATATTTTTTCATTATCAGCACACCAAAATACATAGGAAATCGCTAAAATTATTCAAACAGCTTTTTCATTGCAGACCTGTGTAGTTTAAACTGCATTGGTTGGATTCACACTATCAAAAAAATATATTTTGAGTTATTCTAAAAGGTAAGCAGGGACAAATTAAAAAACATACATACTCGGTCAGAAACATGCGGATAGCTTTGGCAGCTACAATTTTCTCTGCATGTTCACAAAGCAGAACATTTGTTGGTATTTTGAAATCTGCAATTCTTGATGTAGACAGCTATAAAAGAAATATTTTAAAGAAACAAAAAAATATCAATAAACCCTTTTGCACCAGCTGGGACATATGCTGTCCCACGGTGGAAAATTTTTGAAATTATGACTGAGGCAACAATCCACTGTAATTAAAAATAATTTTTGTGAAGGTGCCGTTTTTATTCGTACATTTTTTGTGAAGGTGCCGATAAATGGTACTAAAATTGGTCTGTATTAGCCCCTGAATTGAGACTAAAATTTTGAGACAGGACTACAAGCATAATTTTTAACAAATTATCACTGTTTAAAAAATTTTAAACATCCACGAAACACATTCTAATAAAATTTTAAATTTTAATAGGTATTCTCTAAAAATTTTGGAACACAAGATTACAGAAATGAGGTTGTAAAAAAAGTTTTCAATTATATGGGAGGTTGTTCAAAAATTGAAAAGAATGTGGATATTTGCCGTAGCTCCTCAGAAGATCTCCCAGTGCCCCAGCGCACAGTTTGAGAAGCCCTTATTTAAGTCATTCAATTCTTCCTTTATTTTACTAGATAAGACTACTGCCAAATTTATTTTAAATGTTAGCATAAAAAGATAGCACTAGATGGAAGAACATATATATATTTTTTACTGACCCTTTCCAGCAAATTAAATGTCTTCAAGAAACTCATAAAGTAATTATGCACTTTTAGTTTGTCTTCCAACTGGTAGGATATAATTAAAGATGTTGAGGCAGACACTGTAATAAAACTGAAATTTTATAATTATCCTAACATAACACAAGCACACCCCAAATACAGACCTGGAAAAAGTGCCCGAACCTATGAACCTGGTTCGGGGGAAGCCCTTGCCAGCTCCATAGGAGCAATACATAAGGTTTTGGTAAATTTTATTAGGTTCGGGGAAAAGTTACAACTTTTTCCAGGTCCGCCCAAATAATACCAACAATAATATACCCCAAAGCAACAACATAAACACAAGTAGAAATGCATGAATACTTTAAATAATCAACTTCAACATAATTATATATAAAGAAAAATAAGTTAATAGCTGTACAGTAAAAATATTTGAACTTTAACATCTAGAAATTTGTTGCAGTTTGGATAAATTATTTAAATTGAATTTTCATTACTTAACACTGCATCAGAGTATATTAATGGGAATTCCCTTTTAAGAATGTATTTTCATGGAATAAACTTTTACAATGCATAAAACCCTTTTATTTTATCTTAACTGAAATATGCGCATTTTAGTACTAAATCTGATATTAATTATGATTATGAGTAACATGAGGTAACACAACATCTTAGATTTAACTCATTTAAGAGTTTTAATATAAAAAAGGTTTAATACTTGTAGGTAGTGATTCACACCATCTTGGATCTGACACAGGGTAATCATCAATGATCCCAAGATCTAACCCAACAACAGCTTCATCCAAGCTTCCATCAAATGAAGTGGAACTGCTTAGTATTTCACTTAAGATCAGCTGGCTCTTTTCCTGAAAGTCGGAAATCTTTCAGAAAAACACAAAAGTAAATTGGAGATATTGCATGGAACTAAAGTAATTCCCCAGGTTACTTCTACATTATACAATTGAGGACTTGGGGCAAGAACCAGATATCTCCACTTTCTAACCAATTTTATTCTTAGATTCGCCAAATTAGCGATACACTTACAATCATTGTTACCTTAAAATGAGCTCCAATCTTTACCATGGTGCCAGATATGTGTTCTCAAATTGCAAGTCGCTCTAAAAAAACTTGGGCCTCATTTGAACTTTTACTGAGACTTGTCTGAGTAAAAACAACAGTGTTCTAACAGATCTTTAAGACTGAGGGTAATCAATAAGTAGCTACATTTTGAAAAAATCTTAAGAGGTCTATATCATCCGCTTGAAATTTTTAAAACACAAACTTAAACCTTCTTATGCACAGCAGGATCATAGTACTAAAACAAGGGTTGTTGTTTTGACTCCCGTATTTGTCCTATCTCACACAAAGTTTAGATAGAAACCCTAAGACATGCCAGAAAAGTGGAGATACCTAGTTTTTACCTCAATTTGTAAACTAAGTATTCAAATTTGATCAATGATGATTTTTGTGCATCAAAAAATTTAGTTAAATGTACGAATCCATAGATACTAACATTGAGAACTTATAAGTATAAAATAGTACAATAGACCAATGGTCGCGGTGCTCAGGCTCTTGCAGCCACCCCATCACATTATAAGCATAAATAATAGCTGCCAATTCTTCCAATTTAGCTGGAAGATTTTCAATTTTAATTTAGTTTCCCAATAACTGACTGTTAAAAATTCAGAAATTTGAAACACCAGAATCTGACAATAATTGGAAGATATGAACTAAAAACAAAAGGTAAACAATTTGTTAAAAACAAACTGAAGTCATCCAGCTAAATCTGACTCTCCAGTGTGCACATACGGGGGACTTGGAGGGGTTATCACAGCTGAATAGAAATAATTGGCATACATGGTAAATGCAGAATGAACAATACCAGTGTAAGTTTACTGAAATTACAATTGGATCCTACAGATAATTTGGGGCGTCTAGAACTGAAAGGGTTAAAAGGCATAGGTAAAAATAAATCTACTGGCAAATCAAACAGGTTAGGCAAAATAGGAATCTAAATTTTAAAACTGTTAGAAACACAAAAGCAATAATTTAATATGAAAGATAAGACAAAAGTATATCAAATTTTACAACTTACATTATCGTTTTTGCCGTGCGCCAACATGGCTGCTTTTAATTTTGCACTCAAACTTTCTGAAGCTTCAGAAGGCTAAAGTAAAATGAAAACCAATATTGAAAGTGGCTTAAAAGTGTGAGTGGTCAAATGAAAATAAAATACAGTAGAATCCCGTTATAACAAACTTCAGGGGACCGTAAAATTTCTTCATTGTAACCGTACTATCGCTAGTTCAAATAAAAACGGTTGGGGACTTTCTGGACTTTCGTAATAACAGGATTTTACGTTGTATCGGTATTTGTTGTAACAGGATTTCACTGTAATTCAATAAATTTCAAGTGTTTAAGATAAAATAATATTTACTTACATCAGTTTGCATAAAGGATACTTCTTTCATAGACTCAATCAATCTAAAAATAAAGTAGTCAAAAATTATCTTTAACACTTGATGCTCCGCAGCAGTCATATTGACTGTTTTGCATTTTTAAAACTAGTTCCATTCAAAAATATTTGGGCTAAGTACTTCTGCTTTTATGACTTCTAACTTATACTGCTTTTATAGCTATCCAAATTTGGTCTTATGAGGCACTAGCCGGGGCTTCTAGAGTTAAAGTAATTTAGTGATTTGTAAAGTTTAGAAAAGTGTCCAGTAGAGTATTTAATTAATCTGTTTATTAAAAATTGCAATCATTATTTCCATAATAATCTGAATATTAAATATTTTTCAAATATACATCTTGATAAAAAATCACTCAGCCAGAAAGTCAAAAAATATGTATATCTTCAACTTTCTGTCCTGATTTTTAACAATGATTTCTTACAGTAATGATGCAAATTGGTTGCCAGGAATATATCTAACTGCTAGTAGCAAAATTATTTTGAAATTCATGCTAAATTTTTTTCAAGAGCAAATCAGGAGTTTAGAAAAACCAACTGTTGTACCGAGAATCAAATCAATAAATTAAGAGCTTACCTGGAATCTTCTAAAGCTTTTCTATTTGGCTGATATGACACAATACCATAGAATCTGGTGAAAAATAAAGGTGTCCCCTCACAAGTTCCTAGGATAAAAAACATATTAGTTTGAATATCGATAAAACATAAAAAATTGAATACTCGGTTTTGCATAAAAACGTCAATTGAAAAATCACCTGATCCAAGGATAGCATTATCAGAGTTTGAAAAGTCTACCTCACTAAAATCACTTTGAGGAACTTTGTCTGAAATAAAAAGGTAACACCATTAGATGCATGATCAGAACTAAGAACTAAATCCACACATTACAAGAATTTTTGGTTTAGTTTCAAATATGAATACGAAATAGACTTCCTTTAATCATTGCGAGTTACTAATAAATAGGTGGTATGTTTAAAAAGGAAGTCTTTCTTCAAAATGGGTTTCTATTAGTTGCAACAAGTACACTTTGACCCCGTGGTTCCCAAAGTGGGAAGTACCACCCTAGGGGGCTTTAAAACATTCTAGGGGAGCGTCGATGAAATGATAGGAAATTGGGGGATGTTAACTACTTTTAAACTATTGATCAATATCCTGAAAAACAATTAAAACTATCCTGAAAAAAATTTTAAGGAAGAGGATTTCTGACCTCCCCCATTTACCTATGGGTTAAGATATCAATAATTTAAGTAATTTTTAAAATGAAAATGGGAAATTCTTAGGGGGATACCAAATTATTATTTTTTGGATATAGCAGGGTATATGCCCTGCGGTTTCAGTAAATTTAGAATTAGTTAAAAATTTTATAAGAAGGCGGAGTTGAATTATTATATCCATTATTTCAAATTAAATTTTTAGGTGCATAGAAAACTTAACTTTAGAATACTGTTCATATACTAGCTTTACAAAATTCTATTTTTTTACAAATAATTTAGTCTTTATTACAACATTGGTATAAAATGTGTAAAGGGCTGTGGGAATTTTTCTTCTTAAAAAGGGGTGGAGGTCCCCTAAAAGTTTGGGAACATTTTCTACACAATGCAGCAACAAGTTAAACTAAACAGCTTTGCATCAATTTGGATCTTTGTTGCTACAACCTCCTGAACTGATACAACTAAATTTAACTTGGCACAATACGATAGATGCAGTGACTTACATTGAAAGCACAAAGCCTTGACAAAATTGTAGATGTATGCAGATGAAGAATCAAGGTTCGGTAAAAGAAGTTTATAACTCAGAGTCTTTTCTTCAACACTTTCCTGAAAGATAATATTTTTTATAAATAAATTTTTTTTAAATCTTTCAGATTATGAAAGTTCTTTTTCAAATCTTAAGGACTCTATTGAAATTGTTAAAAGATGGGGCATATCTGTTAACAGATGGGTAATGTGACCATACTTTAACTATTTTGTGTATAACTTTTTGACTGTTTCTTTGGCAATGCTTGTTTTTGTTGTGCTTGAATAAATATTGTGTTGGTTGAGTTCTTCAATCACATTGACAAAGGGGATCCATTCATCCCCGAAACGGTCGTATGTTTTCAATAAATTTTTAACTATGTGCATATAAATCTCAACCGCGGTTGTATTGTTCATAATAGTTTAAAAACTCGCAGTGAAAATTCTTACTAGAAAGTTTCATTTGATCTGGGGCCTGTTAAGAAGAAATTTTGGTCTATTTTAGGAGGGATTTCACAAGATAGTTTGCCTTAAAAATGAACCTTCATTCAATGGACATTATTTTTCATTGAAAAAACTATAGGTAGGCTTTTCATCTATTTCTAATTCTCAATTATCAAGATTTTTTGTATCGAACAAACATTTAACTGAACTTAAAGAACAAATTTAAATATCATGGGATCTTTCTTTAAGACAGATATTTGATAAATTTCAAGCTTATAATGCAACTACCTTATTTTAAAGATCTTCACATACAAACTTATTGTTCAAAAATGGGGGAAGAAATTGGGAGGATGGTAATGAAAAAATAAAAATTTCAGTAAAAACACTAAGTTATAAATTTAAGACTTTTGAGTAAAAATATTTGTTTAAGAACTTTGGTTCATGCTAGTAATCAATCCTGATACTACTATTTACTCTCTCTCTATTTTCTATAGAAAGTGTGCTATATTACTATGTTGTATAATTTTACACTACCACCAAAACAGACAAGACCTAAATTACACAAAAACAGGACTCTGGCTGAAACAACCCAATTTAACACTAATTTTAAATTTACAAAATTATGAATATATTTTCACAAAAACACTATTTTTTCCTTTCCACAGTATAAGAATGAACAAAACTTACTTGATAAGGCTCACAGTATTTGGTAATATGGAAAAAGCTGAATTTTTCAGGAGGTTGATCATTCCTTACATCAAGAACTCCTGAATTACAGATTCAATTATGAGTACAACTTATACTAAAGGCATTTTGTTTTCCCAAAAGGAAAATTATCGATTACTTAAAAAAAGGAATTCACCATTTTTTAAAACAGTTAAATATATTTAAATGTAATTTTTATACTAATATATATATATATATAAAGTCATACCTACAAAAACATAGAAAATAAGAGCTCATAGGTAAATTTTTAGTAAATTTTAAGGTATGTACTAACAGCATAAATAAAAATGACTTTAGTACTGACAAAGTACCTTGTTATCATAATTAATAGCATGATTTGAGTTCGAATAAAAAAAGCTGTAACTCGTGAGAAATTTAAAGCTTGAGAGAAGTGTTTCTAAAGTTAGAAATGCCCGCAGAGAAATTTGTTTCTGGGTCATTTGTGGTACATATAGGAAAAAAGATTGACTATGATAAAGTTATAAAAGCAACATATTGTTTTCAAAGAATTTTCAATGTAATTTTTTCAGAATTTATGTAATTCCTTATATAGTAAGTCAGGGGTCCCCAACCTTTTTGTACCGAAGAGCACATACCAGAATATCGGTCGAATGGCGGGCACCATTTTTTTTCAAGATAAATTTATAGTTGGTGGGCATAGTTAACATGTAACACACTACATGTAATGCACAAAAAATTTAATTTTAAAAACTAATTTAACATAAGAATATAATTAGCATTGATATTCTTTTGTAAAATGAATTATTACTAAATTGCTGATTAATTGCTAAATGATTAAAATTTTGCATACCATTTGATGGGATAATGGAAACCTGAAATATTTTATTATTGCACAGAAGCAGCGGGCGCACCTTGACCAATCAACGGGCGCCATGGTGCCCGCGGGCATAGGGTTGGGGACCCCTGTAGTAAGTGTTTAATCTTGTTACCCAGAGGCTTAGATTCATATGGTGAACAACATGAGACTGTGGCTGAGTGGCCTTTCTTACTTATTGGGAAGGCAAATTCTCATGTAGAAAAGGAGGGTAAAAGAATATTTACCAAATGAATAATGAATGCTTTCATCTGGTCTTGAGGGAACAGCTCCAGCAGCAAAAATCACTACACCAGAACTACAAAAAGATAATTTAAGTTTACTATTTGATTCATACTGTAATTTAACAAAAATCTGTACAGATGTCAAGCATTTTATTTTGATGTAAACAAGGTTTTTGGCCTCAGAAACTTATATTTTGTTTCTAACGTAACTATGTTGATTTCAAACCTGCAGACTTTTTCCATCACCTAGAAATTTTGCACAATAGCATTTTTAAATATTGCTTTAATAAGTGCTTAGTAATTGTTTTAACAGATAACTAATACATTCAAAATAATATTTTAAATGATTTATTTTATGATTTTGATTATTGTCTAGCCAGAAAAAGTTTTACTTTGCCATACAACATTTACTTTGCGTTTACATTACTTTTTACTTTTAGTACATTACTTTGTTGATTAGTGTTTCAAAAGCCTATAGACTATCCTCTTCGAGAAGAATCCATGATAGCCCTAACCATAACATAATAAACCGTAACAAACATTTTAAATTAGACTTACCCACATAACTGCATATCTATGCTCCATGTTTTCAACCTTGAAACTAAGGTTGGTTCACTACCCTAAAATAGATGGTAGTGTAAGTGAAATAATTCATTAAAAAATAATCCGGTTCTTACGTATTATCCCGTCGACCGTACCGCTGAATCCGAAAACGGTAAACAGCCCATTGACTTTTTATGGCTGTGCCGCTGAATTTGACAGTCACGGAACGGTTGACGGGATAATACGTATGTACCAATAATCCTATAGTTAAATTAGAAATTCTCTCACCAGCAATTCTCCAGCATAAGCTTGCTTCAACAGAGGATCAAGGTCCATTTCAAACAATAACTAAAAAATAATTAATCAACTGCTTAGTACTGTCACTAAAGCAAATTATGAGTAGTAATCTTTTATTTTTGGCTCCTTCCCACTGCTTTTCATGCAAGGCTTGCAAGTATAATTTTAATATATATAAATAGTAATTAATATTAATAATGGTTTACATAAATAGTAATTAATATTAATAATACAATGATTTAAAACTATCAAACAACATTTTTTAATACAGTAGAACCTTGGCAGAACAGCCTCATTAACAAAAGGTCATTTTAACGAATAAAATTATCACTATGATAAAACAGTTCATAATTTTACTACCAATTTTTGTAACATAAGGGTCGCTATATTGAGGGTTATTGTAAAGAGGGTGTTTTGTATACAGTCACAGGTTTAATGTTGATAGAGGAGATAAAAATAGATACAAACCAAAGCATAAACAGATTAGTCAGTACCAGAAAAAATTAGTTAAAAAAATAACATTTATTAAACTTTTCAAAATAAATGAAAAAATCTAGTAAAATTGAAATCTTGAAACTAAAATCTAATAGTGTCAGTATATTCAAGACAGAGCAAAGACACAAATTGAAAGAAAAAATTTAATGTTTTCTTTTTTAAGCAGAACATAAATTCTTCTTGAGTGCATTTATCATCCAAAACATTTTACAAAGTATTATTACCTGATCAGAGTTCTCTTTTTTTCTAGAAATCACCCATTTTTGAAGAGTGTTTGTACTCAAAACATACAGAAAATGATTTTCATAGCTATTTTGCACAGATACTACTCTGTTCAGTTGTTTCTGAAAATAATAAAAGAATTCCTTCATCAACATTAACATAAACAAACTTGGAAAAAGTAACTTCATCTCAAAATGCTTAATGGACACTAAAATAGTAATATTCTTAATGGCAAACAAAATATAGGATTGCTGCATTTAAATGCTTTGTATAATAGTGAATCAAATCAAAATCTGATATCCCCATCATGAAAATATTTTCTTTTCATTAAACTTTTCCACAGTAAAACTCCATAATTTAGAGTAAAAATAATTTATGAGTTGTATCAAGAGGTGTTTACCTTAACAAGATTTATTTTTCAAAATTAGCCAGAACATAATAAAAATAGGTTCAATTCTGCTGCCTTGTTAAATATCACCAAGCTGGTTTGAAGATGCCAAATCTTTATAGTTCATCAACATAACTGCATATTTTTTCAGTTAGTTTGTAAGTTTTCAAATACTTTAGCATCCAAAACAACATTAAAATATTTAATGTGACAGTTAATAAAATTAAACCTTAAAATATAAATAAATACAAGGAGTGGATTATATTATAGTCCAACATTGGTATGCTTAAATAACGAGTTTAAGATTTACCAATTCAGAATTAAAACTAAATGCTTAATAATAACAGGGGAATAAATTTAATTAATAAAAGGACATAAGGGAAAAATTAGAATGTAATAAAAAGGTAAACCTACTGTTTCTGCAGTTTGAGCAGGAATCGAACCAAAGATAAAGGAGGATACTTTTCGGCCAATTCCAGCCAATACTCCTAAAGGCAATGTGAGAGGACGGCAAATCACATTTGGCTAGAAAAAAGCAAGAAAAACACTGACCAAACTAAGACCCAGGGGTAGAAGTGACCAAATAAAAATATATAGGACTTTTCAAAAAAATTTATAGGACAAAAATAAATTTTTAATAGTTTGGTAATACGACTAAATGACACTTTTGTATCAGTTTTAAGTTTTTGGTATTTAAGATTTACAACCACAAATTTACTTGTACTCGGCTACAAAAAATGGCAAGAATAAGAGTCAAACTATATTGCAACTAAATATTTTCATGAATTTTCAAACAAATGAACTTTGAAAACAAAATTAAGGTACTTAATTTAAAAGATACTTTCAGTTAATTTAATTTAATATAATATAATACCATAGTTATTTTAATCTATTGCAAAAAATAAGAATGCATGAATAGGAAAATTAAAAAAAACAGGTTCCAGTAATTTTAAAATCTAAAAAAAATTCCCAGTAAAGATGTTTTAAAATTGTTTTCCTGATAAAAAACCGATTGAGGAATTTTCTGTAAAAATCTTAAAATTTCTTGCGCTTGGCATGCATTACTATATAATCCAAGTCTGAATATATGGAATGGACAGTTTATTTACCTGGCCTTCTCCAATAGTAGGGGTCAGAATAACTAAAGAGCTGCTGGTAGTGGCTAAGACACACCCGAGAGGCTAAAATGTAAATAGTAGGTAACACAATGACATCTATCATAGCATATGATGAACAACATGTTCTCATCTGAGTACATACAAAGGTTGTCCAAAAAGTAAGAACTTGTTTTAATAAATAAAGTAATATTAAATAACTATACTTATTTATATGGATTAAAGATTTCATTTAAACTATTCATTTCTATTCATTCATTCTATTTCATTTTATACTATTTAAAGACTTGAAAGCTATAAAAATATTTAATTTATTTTTGAAAGTAGGCAGATTTCCAAAATTTCTATGATAATAATCAGATTTTCTGAAATTCCCTGATGAAATTCCTCGTTTTACGGCTTTTATTTGGAACCAGCGTGTCCTAGGGTCCAGGAAGTAAGGTCTACCTCTAAGTAAGTGACCCTGGAGAATCCATAAAGAGGACTTACAGCGGCCCTAGTGGAAAAATAAAGGAGTTTAAGAAAAAATATCTCCGCAAATATTCACGCTATTTTCCTGAAATTTTTTCTGTGAGTTCTTCATAACGTTGCCAACAATACTCTCACTGAGGTTTTTGCTCCATCTCCACTAGTTTTTAAATTAAATTTTTAAACTTTTTTATTTTACCGCTAGGGGTGCTGTAAGTCATCTCAATGGATTCTCCAGGGTCACTCACCTAGGGGTAGAACTTACTTCCGTGACTCTAGGACACGTTGGTTCCAAATAAAATCTGCGAAACTGACTTTTGAAACACCCTGTATGTAACAAAGCTTAAACAAATAGCAACTTACATTAATAGAAGTAAGAGAGCAACACTCTTGCCCTTGTAAATCGGGCTGTGCATCAACAGACGAACCCTCATGGTTGATGTTTGGCCAGTAACGTACGTGACCTTCAGGTGACACTGCGACGGCAGAGGGAAGGTTCGAATCTTCCGTCTGGAACAAATGGACTAGGTCTGCCTTGTGGGCTAGATCACTGGGAGGTAGAGTCAGCTCTTTACAGTGCACCTAAGGAGAATTTCAAATAATAAATCAAAACTCTGAAGGATTAGATTTTCTCAAATACTTATCCCTAAATATTGGCTTTATTAGGTACGTCAAATCAAATTTAGGCGAAAAAAGTCAGTGTCTGTTGAATATTATAGATGGGGTAAAACTTGCTTACAAAGACATAACAGAGTTTATATGAAATTTTGCTATAATTCATGCGACCATTGGAAGACTTTGGGGATAAAAAGTCATACCACACATAATTTCAGTTTTCAGATAAACTTAATTACGTTTTTGAAAATTCTATTAAGTAGTACGGCTGTTAAACTAAAAAAACTACTCGCCAAGCATTTATTTTAAAAGATATTTTCCTCCAGCTTGGAGAGGATGAAAACCTTTATTAGATATATTTTTAAAATAACAAAGTAATTTTTTATGAGATGTGGATTAAAGTGTATTGGCCAAGGTCTTCATTTCACTCATATAAATAAGAGAAGAAGGTGCATTTGTTCAATTTACTCTTTACTTGCTCTTAAATAAAAGAAACCAAACTACCATTACTTACAAAACTTTTGTCAGAATCTGGCTTGTACTTCCATATAAAAAGCTGTCGACCACATACAAGACTTGCATATCCAAATGGCTCTAACTTAACAGAGATATCGGTACTTCCTATAACCAGAGTAAAATAAACATTTCCCTTATTAATCAAATTTTATTTTGCTATTAAAAATTTTTAGAGCACACGCATACCTATAACACTCTATATTATGTTTGATATATTTTGATGTAACAATCCAGGCCAACTTTGATAATTATCAGGCATGTGATTGCTCAAGAAAGAAATTATCTGAAATTTTTTAGAAGCGTCTAGATAAGTTAGTGGTATAGAAATTTATTTCGGGAGGGGCCCAAATTCAAATCTCTATCCCATACAATAGGTTCAATTTAGCTTTTTAATATACTTTTTAGATAGAATTCTCATCTTACTAAATTCAATCTCAGAAATTTTTTAAATTTGACCCTAAAAACGGCTTTAAATCGTTTTGGTACATTTTATGTCCACTCAGGAAACAAATATTCCGATTTTTCCCGCTTTGAAATATTAATTCTGAACACAATTGAGCGGAATTCCGATTCTCAACACCTCTAAAATTAGCGGATTTCCGCTAATTAGCG
This sequence comes from Tetragnatha versicolor, assembly GCA_024610705.1. NCBI lineage: Eukaryota > Metazoa > Arthropoda > Arachnida > Araneae > Tetragnathidae > Tetragnatha > Tetragnatha versicolor. The sequence continues at coordinate 6,250,299 of JANDEH010000011.1, read as the reverse complement.
GAAAAATCACATGCCTGAATTATGGGGGCCAAAAATGTTATCTTTGCTAATCTCAGAGGTCAAATGATCAATCTAACTTTGCAGATTCTTTTTCATGACACCGAGAGAAATTACAAATATTGATTGGGGATAAAAAGGGACAACTTTAATGTTTTTTCAACTAATTCATATTTTAAAATGTATTGTTAATGAATTATACTTCTGACGATTTAGTTAAAATTGATAGCTGCTTCTTGATTTAAAAAAGGTAAAATAAGCAGGTTAACTAAGGTGCTCTTTCCCAAAAATTAAAAAAATTAATCCAAGACTTGACAAGCCACCATAACGAGGCAAGCAGAAAACAGACGGTATGTTGTGCAAATTAATATGACATATCCTTAAAATACATTTGGTTTGACATTAGGGTAGTGCAGTTGCACATCCATATTCATTTTATGTTTTAAAGCTACCAGATGAACATGGACAGTCATATTTTTGTATTAGCAATAAACAATTTGATTCAATCTTTGTATATTTAGTGGTCTTATATGTTAACTTACTATCTTAAAATTTAAATATAAAAATAATTAAAACAAAATAATAAGCAATGGAAAGGCAATGAAAATATTTTTTGGACTGTAAAGGGGTTTTCTAAAAATCCTAAATATTGCTAAATATCACCAACCTCCTTTGGACACTAAAAAGTAGAAATATTGCTAAATAATTTTCAAACTCACAGATAAAAATGTTTAGTTAGACCAATAACAGCTTAGTTTATCACTAAAAATCTGAAAAATTTGTAGATATTTGAATGTATGGCGTTCAAAACAGCTTGGCCATATTGGGCAGGAACTTTAACGGAACTGATCCGAAAAATATAAGAGTGGCTCAAATTAACACTATTAAATCAATGACTCATGTTGTATTGAAATTGGTCTTCAAACTGGTTTTAAGGGGATTTTTACCAAATTTTTATAACATTAAAAGATATAATGATCATACAAATGATACATTTTATATTAATTTAAATAGGATTGATCGGGACCAGTCAATTTCGATAACATTATCCGATTGATAAACTAACCGTGATCACATTAAGCGGAGTCGATTGTATGCAATACTACTTAAAAGAACATTACTTTCAGCTAGAGTAATGGCTTCTGTAACGAGAACAGGTAGAACTGACTCATATGCCACTAACTGATCTCCCAAGATGGACACATCTCCTACAGATGTATCAAAACTAAGTCCAAACGAAGAATTCCTTGAGAAGCTGTGGAAAAATGTAAACAAATTTAATAAGACAAGTAAGTCAGAAACAGATAAATTTCACAATCTGATATCACTATATATTTGAAGATTTATCAGCTAGGTTTTAAAAAGCGACTTCAGAATACCAAATTTGTAGCCTACTCAGTGGCACAACTAGAGTCAACTCATGGGGGTGTTATTCCCCCCCAGTCAACCACTCCAACATATTACTCCCTCCAAAAGATTTCTCATAATATACAGGGTTCGCGTTTACCCGCTATAGCGGGTTTTTTACTCAAATTTGCGAGAGCGGGACGCAACTCTGGCAAAATACCGGGTCCACGGGACCCGGAAAATTTCGAAAGAAAAGACGCGAAAAAATACGATTTCGGATAAGAAACACAAATTTGGCCAAACTTCCGGAAGCAAATTGGTCCTGTTGGCTTCTGACTACGGTAAAGTTGTTTTTTCTACATTGCAAAAACAACGCGAGACGCCCGCGGCCGTTTACGAAAAGCACCGCGAGAGTACGGAACACTCCGCAAGCCAAACGAAACTTACGGGAGCAGTTGCGATTTTACGAGTTTTAATGCAATAACTTGCGATTTTTCTAGGAAAATAATCTGGGAATTAAAAAAAGTGGGGATTATTTTTAAAAAAAATTAAAATTTATATCCCTTAGTTATAGTGAGAATTTACCCCAATTCGCAAAACTGGACTAAGTAAATTTTAGTTATTTCAGTAAGCTATGCTGTAGTTGAAAGAGACCTCTCATGCAGGAAAAGATTAAAGACAAGCCTAAGAAATAATTGGGAAAACTAAGATCAGTAATTTAATGATAATATCTTTGAAAGGGTCAGATTCAAAAGATGAAAATGCTATAGTACAAACAAAAAAATTGTCAAAAAATATTTAATTTTTTAAGAATCAATCAATATTTTTTTATTTTATAATAATTTGTTGAATATCATTGCGTTACTTTGTTTAAAAACACGCCTTTCCCATAAAATTTTAGGGACTCAATTTTTTTTGTTTCGGGACCCACATTTTTTCCCTAAGTGGGTCCCTGGGACTCAGGTTGAAAATAGTTCACCGCGAACACTGAATATAGGTATACTTCACAGTTACATCTCGTGTTACATCACAGAGACTACAACTCGTCTAATAAATTAAACAGGCAGAAATAAATTCAAAGCATAGGTAGGTACCAATAACAGCCAGTGGCGTAGCCAGAAAAAAATTTCGGAGGGGGATATTGATATTTCGGGGGGGGATATGGGGTAGTTTTAGTGGTTTTCTATGGTCAAAAATGGAAATTTTCTGAGTTTCGGGGGGGATATATCCCCAAATCCCCCCCTCTGGCTACGCCCCTGATAACAACAGTAACGTATATCAAACACAAACTGATAAAAGCTCAGGCACTACTCACCCAGGAGTCATAGATCTTCTAATAGATGGTGAAAAGTAAGGACTAGGCTTACTCAACTTTTGTTGAGCTTTGACAGATGACAAGGGAGTCTTGGAATAAGGTGAAAACATAACTAGATTTCAATACAAAACCAGGGATATTTGAGAATGAAGTCTATGGAATTATTCCGATTCGACAACTAGAAAATATGACAACTTAGCACATTTTGAGAGTTCAAAACTCTTTGATTAGACTTTTTACCTAATAGTATTGCAATATTTGCAATTTTAGGATTCAAAAACGTGAACAGAGCCGCCGCTGCTCTTTTTAATAATAAACAAACAAAAATTAGCTCCTTTCATTGATGGGATACAGTTACGCAAATTAATCCATGTTACATTTTAGAAGAAAGATACTATGATTAAATGTTTTATTTCTGAATTTAAAATTAAAATATGCCTTCAAACTGCTTAAAAACATTAGAATACCGAATACACCTCAGTGCACACACTGAGCTATAAAACAAACCATTGATAAAACTCCATTGATGATTATAAGCTAGAATAAAGGTGGCATTCAAATGGAACTCCAATGTTTATTTTGATTTGCATTTGATATTGGATTTTGGCTGTCGGTTCTGTTGGTGTTAAGTCTCGTTTTTTTTGTCTAAATTTGTAAATAATTTCTCGCTAAAAACTTTTCAATCATGAATTTCCTTCCTGGAATGTCAAATTATGCATTTAGAATGACGCGCCTTGGAAACCGAATTTTTGGAGAAGTATCACGTCCTACTCCTACTAAATCTATGAAGGTTGTTAAATTAATGTCTAAAAGACCTTCCGATTTAGATCCTGTTATCGTTAACTACTACCCTAATCACGAGGAATACTCAAAACTCATTGAAACATTACGAGAATATGGTCTATTCAGGTTGGTTTCTCTGAGGCTGTCCTTAAATGTTGTCCCTCTTTTTTACAGCATTTTTACTTCCTCCTCTGTGCCAAAAAGTTTCGCAATTCACCATACCCCCCTATGGCACATGTCACTCACACAATGACATTATATCTTGCACAATGTTAAAAAACTTAAAAACTTCACATTTTTATTTAAGCCTCACTTTATAATTTGAAAATGAAGTTTTATTCAGCTTGTAGGTATATTGTTTTATAAAAGTGATGTATTTTCATCTGTGTAAACTACATATTCCCCCTAAACTTGATTTTGGCATAGGGGAGAGCGGGAATGAATGGGACAGGGAATGAACGGGACAGCTCAATTTTTTATACCTTAACTTCACTTTAAATTTTTGTTATTTCAGCCATAAGATAGTAGTACCTAGCCTATTCAAAAAATGGTGTTCATTGACATCAGCTTCCAATTTTGTATAAATAGGACTACTAAATTTATTTTCCCATACCAAAAGTAAATTTTATTGTTTTACTTCTATAATTACTTATCAAGCAATAATTTAACTAAAGCTAAAAATTTTACTGTGTGTTGAAAGAGTAGTTGTATTAGTATAGTTAACAACTTAAATGGAGAAAATCCATGGATTTTTTCCTAGTCTAATTTCAGTTTTTCAAAAATAAGTGGGTATGGGGATGAATGGGACAAGAGTTGTGGGGATGAATGGGACAGTTAAATCATCCCTTCATTTCCTGCTTTCAAAACTTCCATCTATAGCTTGCTATATTCAACTCATTTAAGTTATTTCTGATAAAATAACTAAAATAGGGGACAAAAATTTATGTTTAATCTTGTGTTTTATGTTCCAATCTAATGTATGAATATGCAAAGTCTTAATGAGCAAATACTTGCAACTTTCATCTCAAATATGTTATGGTTAACCTATTATTCAAACAAGTTAGGTTTTTATGCTTGATTTTTATGAAAAGTTCCTTCAAAATGGCAGGTAAAATGTAACTGCAGGAGAGAAATGGCTTTGGGGGTTAGGTCCAGGCATCTAAAATTATCTCTTTGCACTCCTAAAAGTACAAACCCATAAAGTACAAACCCTTTTGTCCCATCGATCCCCACCACGGGGATGAATAGGACAAAATACATGCATTCATAAAAACTTTTCTTGGAGTTTTAATAATGGGTAATTGATTGAATACACAGACACATTTATAATGTAACCAAGAGTTCAACTATTGGTTTTAAACTTTTCACAGGATTGAAAAATGTATATTTTTTTCAATTTTAGCAAAAATGTGAAATTTGTCCCATTCATCCCTGCCCTCCCCTACATGCCAAAACCAGAAACAGACCCTGGTTTATAAAGTAGCTTATTGGTCCTATAAATGTAATTCTTTTAAAAATGTTTTATAGCAATATTTTATGTGCAATACAAGTATACACCTTACAATAATTTAATACTGTTTTACAATATTTATTCTTTAAAAGACCTTGAGTAAAACTTTATTTTATATGAGTGAATATTTTTTTTAATTCAACCAGATTCCAGTTTAATAGGGAATCATACCAATAAATGTGGCCAAATATGGCTCTTGCGCCATAAAACCCCACCAACCAACCAACCATACCAATAAATGTTATTTCCAGTGAAAAAATATTTTATATTGTAGGGACGAACATTTGGATTTTAAAGAAGAAATGGTGCGTCAAAGAATATTACGAGGAAAAATTAAACCTAAGAGAGGAGAAGGAAAACGAGCTAAAGCAAAGGATATTCTTTCTTAAGGTAAGGTTTCTTGTAATTAGGAAAACATGTGCTAAATCTCTTTTTTATGTATTTTTTCCTTTTGTGTTGTGTTCAATTCAAATCACTTGTGAACATATCCTAGATACATAGTATTTCCGTTTTTATAATCTTCAATATTTCTGTAAAGCATTATTTTTAATAAAATGTGCAAAAGTTTATTGAATTGGCAAAGAATGTTATTTTCAGCTTTTTTGAATCGCCATCACCCCTAAAATTGTGTGGAAAAATCGGTAAACTCAAAGAATCCTCTGGGCGACATTTTTGGCAAGATTTGGTGTTGCCAAAGCCTTTTATTGGCGAGTAAGCAATTTAACTTCCACAGAACTGTGTGTGTTCTCAGAATCTACTATTTTATTGCCATTTTTTGGGTGCAGGCCTGGATTCTTTAGATGGGCCGAGAAATCTGTATATCGAACAAAATATTGTATGACATCAAAAGTTTATCTTTTCTCGTGGATGTCTCACCATGCTGAAAAAATAAAAAATCAAATACTGTTTTACAAGTCATGGTTTGATGTTCATTGTATAGAAAAGCTTTTTGGCAAAAATAAAGATGCCTCCTACAATAATAGCTTTCCATCTCTTGCAGCTTTAACAAAAAATTAATTTTGCTGAAATTTTCTTGTGTTCTGTAGATAAATGGTTGAAACCCGATTGTTGCATGCATATGAAACAATTTTACTTTCATAAAATTTTCCAAAATTTAGAGAAAAAGTATTATAGCTGTTGCAGTAAAAATATCAATTTAAATATTTATAAAAACATTTGCAATTTCTCAGAGTGCATTTTATGACTTGCTTTTAAAGGAAATTACTTACATGATTATCTCTTTACAGGTTCACAAATGTTGTAATTTAGTTTCTATTCACTTTTCCCTGATGAAAAGGTGTTGTACCTTTGAAGTTGTGGCTGAGCATATTAAACTTTTGATTGTATCATGTATTTTTTACAAACGCTAGTTTTCTTTTAACTAAATAATCAAACTCCATACAAATGTAAATGACATCATTGTAAAATAAAAAAGAGGTTTATGTAAACCTTAATATATTGTGTGCTAAAGCTGATGAAATATTTCTGATTTTTAAAAATCAAAGAGAAAACTTAATATTAAATGATTCATGGTAATGACATAACATTTTAATCATAAAAAGCTCCCAAAGTTTTTTATTGTATAAACTCTGTCTCCTGATAAAAACAAGTTAAAGGGTAAGTCACTTGAGGTGTAAATATGGAAAGCTTTGTACAGCTTATTCAAAACATTTGTAAACTATTACTGGTTTAAATTACAGAACAGTTGATTACACTCTCCAATATAATAAAAGTTTGATACCAAAATATGTTATACAGATCAGTAATTAAAAAGCTTTTTTTTCTCTGGATACTGTTCACCAAAAACTTTTTTTAGAACAGTGAGATTAATGAATAACTAAAATATTAAAATTTAGACAATGATTTGTTTTTCTTTAATATAAATAGATACAGTCGAGTCCGCTTAATGTGATCACGGTTAATGTTATCAATCGGATAATGTTATCGAAATCAACAGGTCCCGATCATTCCTATTTCATTTAATGTAAAATACATCGTTTATTGTGATCAACTATGGATCAACAAGCCGCTTAATGTTATCGAAATTTGTCCATCCCCTAAAAAAACGCCCGCTTTCGAGTTTCGTTTTGAATGTCAATTTTTTTTTCTGAAACTCAGTTTAAGTTCATAATTGCACTGTTATGTTTCATTGCTTTAATTGAAAAAATAAAACATTCTATGCTCTCAGACCTCAAACATTGAAAGAAAACGGTTAAAGTGGGGGGGCGAATCCATGCTTGTCATTGGATATCATCATCAGCACCTTGCAGATGTTTCTGATAAGAGATTTTTCGTTCTTGTTTAGTGGAATTTAGATGAATTTCTGTGGTTATTTATGTTTCTGATCCATTTCTATGTAAAATTTTGAAAGATACCAATGATATCTTGACTGGAAGTCCAAAGAAAACAAATTTATGGGCAGAATCGCATAGGTATAAAGCTAACACGAATGAAAATACAAAGTAAGCGATTTCTCTATTATTATTAATTGGACAACTCTTATATTTTACTCAAAAAAATTTAAATTGCCAAGTACATAGTGTAAAATTATTTTGAAAACATTAATTATGGTTACATAACTTTATATGAGAGCAAACAATCTAGTTACTCTGTTTGCTACTTTTTTTTATAGGAAATCGCTTATTGTTATCAATCGGATAATGTTATCAGTTTAATATCGGACAAATGCGATCACATTAAGCGGAGTGGACTGTAATTCAAACGGGTGTTGTGTAAAGTACAATGCACTAAAGTTTGCAGGGTGTTTCAAAAGTCCATTTCTCATGTTTTGTTTTGAAACACATCTTGGGTCATTGAAGTGAGGTGTCAAAATCAAAGTCTGCCCAGGCCTAGTGGCCCATCAGGTGATGCCCATTTCCGTTTCTGTAGCCTTTGGGCCTGGGGTGCTAATTACTAGAGTGTGTCCAGGCCGAGTGGCTAGCCCGATGCTGGACCCCCAGTTGATTCCCCAAGCAAGCTTGGTCCTCATTTATCGACCCTGGAAGGATGAAGGGCTGAGTTGACCCATGACCAGCTACCCAAGTAGAAGCCCCAAACCCCAACCTGGGTCGGTAATGCTCGGAGCCAGGCACGCTGACCACTGAAGTGAGGTAGTATATCCATAGTAAAATGAGTCAGCTTACTGCACTCCTCTTGACATCTTGAAAAAGGGCCGTTGCGTCCACAAATTTTGAACAGTTCCAATTTTATTTGGGTATGTTCAAAAATTACATGTTTAACATCATGAACTACCAACATTTTATTGTAAAACTTATTTATATAATTATATAAAACTTGTAATACAAAAATCAGAAAAAAAATTTGTTGTATTAAATGTAGTCAAACTTTACATGATAATAAAGCTTGTAATATTATCTTTAAAACGAGGGGGACAGTCTTTTAACAAATTTATTGTACAGAAATAAATAGAATAAAACACAAAAAAAATTTTCAGGAAACTAAGCCTTGCTAAATTATCTGTAAGGTGAAGGGTGACACCAACATTTTATAATTAAAATTTATTGTATACAAATCATAAAGCAATTTTTTTAATAAACATAGTGAAACTTAACACAAAATTAAATCTTGTAAAGTTATCTTTTTATAACGAGGGGTGAAAAAACATTTTATATTTAAGATAATTAATAAAATAATGAAAAATTTTTTTAACTAAGTCAAACTATATATAAAATTAAACCTTGTAAAATTCTCTTTTAAACGAGGGAAGACAACAAAATTTATAATTAAAACCTATCGTATAAAAATTATAAGAAATCTTGAAAAAAGTCATTGTCTTTAAAAAGTAAGTGGTGACTATAACATTTTTTGTCAAAATTTATCGTATAGAAATTATAAAATATCACAAATTTTTTTTTCATTAAACATAGTCTTAGTATAAAATTAAAGCTTCTAAAATTTCTTTAAAACCAGGGCTGACAAACACATTTTATAATTAAAATCTATTGTAATAAAGTTATTACAAAAAAATAATGAAACATTTTTTTATTTAACGTTCTCCAGCTTTTAACATGATATTAAACATTCTCCAGCTTGACATGAAATTAAACATTGTAAACTTCGTTTTAAAACAAGGAGTGATCAGATTAAAATTTCCTTGTAAAATTATCTTTTAAACGAGGCGTGATACTAACATTTTATTAAAAGAAAAAGCCTAACAAAGGGTCCAAAATGCTAACAGGCAGCACTGCAAATATATATTTGTGATTGACAAAAGGGTAAGCTACAATCCCAAGCAGCACAAACGTTCAAGATTAGTCCAAATAAAGTCATGTATGCCCGAACTTCGTTTATTTCTAGTTGTAGTTACGTAAACTTGACATATTTGGTGTAAGCCGTTCTACTATAATAGAGATTTGGAGATCTCAGCCGTAATTGGCTGTGATGTATTCTTTCAAACTATCTCTCTACTCTGGGGAGAATTAGATTCGACTATTGAGATTCTATTTCTCTGCCTCTCGTAACGTGACAGTTGAGGCGATCCTAGCGCTAACAGGGCCCCTATCACAAGGCATACTCTATGCTTTTTCTATTTGCATTATCGATAGCCTTATGGATCAAAGGGTAGGTCAATCGCAGCAGAAATGTGACGAGAATATCAATTCTTAATTTTCGTTTGATTTATGGCAACATCTCATGGCAGTTCCTGAATGAGAAAGGTAAGTTGTCACTTTGATTTGAATGCGGAATGATGGATTCAAGAACGCATGAAATTAGTAGTAGAATGTGGAAGCCTTATCTTAGCCTTCGGAGCTCAGGAAGTCCGAACCAGCTTTGAAAACGTAATTAGTTTTAATATAATCTGTTGGTTGAATATAAAATTTGTTTTAATGTAATTTATAATTAAACAGTAATAGTTTTTGTGTTTCTTACGTATTATACCGTCGACCGTAACGCTTAATCAAAAACATTATCAAATCCCATTGACTTTTCCATTGATGTGCCGCTGAATTAGACGGCCACTGAACGATTGACGGGATAACACGTTAGTACCAAATTTTTTATGAACGAATTGAAGGGCGATTGGAAGGAGGTGTGATATTTTAAAGAATTAAAGAAAAAAAATATATAGTGGATTAATAAGGTAGTACGTTTTAACCTTTATTTTAATACAGACACCCGCTTTAGTAACAGTTTTATGAGATGCAAAGGGTCACGAAAGAGTTAAAAGTGAAAAAAAAAAGATACGAATAAAAAAAACTTACTAATATCTCTAAACCAGCTGTTTACTACATACCACCTCCTTCCAATCACCCCTTCAATCGAGCTGGTTAGAATGAAAGCGGTATAAGTCCACTGAACTTAAAATTTTGAGTAATCAAAGGTTTTCTCTAAAAGCACCTGGGTTGTTCCTATGGAAACGGCACTTTTTAGACAGCTCTTTAAGGGGCAATCATGGAACTTTTGACTTAGACGATTACCACGTTAAGTATAGGAACTTGGGAGAAATTTAAATCCATGCTTTTCTCAAATTTTGTATTTTTGTACTTATACCAGTTTCATCCTGAGCACAACTCAATTATTAATATACGTAATGCATGCAGTGGCAGATCCACTGGGAGTAAATTGTGCGAGGCCACAATCAGATGTAGGGTCTAAAACGTAAGGCAATTTCAAAAATTTTTAAAGAGGGCCTCCACTTCCCCTTTTTTGCTGAAAATTACAAAACTTTTACATTCCATGGACCAAGGTTTAAAAAAATTCTGCTGATGCATATCCATGAAATTAGGACTAAGTTGATGAAAAACGAGCTTAAATTTTGTTTTAAGAATTCAAATTTCGAAAATTTTTCTGGGAATGGACCTCAGACCCTTTTTGTGCATGCATCATGCACAGACAATGTTTAAATGTCCTTTGTGCCCCTTGTGCTCCAAACCCTTGTCTTGGAATATTGTTTTATCCATAAAAATGAATTGATTGGATTTCTCTATTAGGCTTTGCTGAAAAAGGATAAATTTAATGTACTTTATTCCTTGTAAAATGTTTAGGTTGCGATTTTCTAACTGTCTATTCAATTTTGTCTGCTTGTAATAGTGGGGCTGTCTAGGGTATATTAGGCAAAACCTAGCCTGTTTATTCTATCTTTGTTATGCATTGTCTATATTGTACGCAATAGGGGAGAGTGTAGTACCTTTGGACAAATATCACGTTTGGATTTTTCTAAGACGGGTAAAATCACATTTTTACCATTTAAAGTGCCCAACCTATAGCCCTAACCTTAGCAAAGAGGCTAATATTTTTTATTAGCTAAAATCTTCAAAATTGGATTTTTAATTAATTTTAGTAACTTGACGAAATTTGTGTCCATAGGTACAACAACGTGCTCTCCCTATGGACAGACCCAGTTGTACCTGTGGACACCCTAAAGCAGGGGTCGGCAAGTAATTTTACTTGGGGTCCAAATAATTTTGAAAATTTTTCATCGGGGTCCGGAGAAAAATAGGCTACTATTACTAGTTTAAATTGTTATCTTCAGTTGCACATAAATTTTTACAAAAATGTAATTTGAGTATGCTACCTGCTAAATAAAATTGTAAAATTTAATATGATTAGAAGTTTTAACATTAAAATGGGGGTCTGGGGGCTTCCCCCAGGAAATTTTTTTCAAATTAGACCCTTAAAAAGCATGTCAAGCTAATATTTAATCCGTAAAAGTACAAATAAATTATTTTCAAAATGGTATGGCGGTCCAGGAAATAACTTCACGCGGTCCGGATGCGGACCGCGGTCCGCCAGTTGCCGACCCCTGCCCTAAAGGAAAGTTTTAGTTGAAAAAGCTTAAAATGAACATTTTTATTGGTATATTACCTTTTTATAAACTATTTCAAGCATTTTTAAAATTGGAAATATATTTTTTAAAGTAATGTTGTTTTAGATCGTAGATGAGAAGTTGATTGATAAGAGTCTTGATTTTTTACCAAAAATACATAAATAACATGGGATTTTCAGATCGAAATTTGAGGTAATAATTTCACAATCATGCTTATTGATCTGATCACTTCACTGGTCCAAAAAATAATTCGATCTACACTTAGTTGTGCAAGCATTTGAAGGTAATAACTTTCGCAAATCTTCTTCGGTGGAAATTTTAAGTTTTTTGTAATCATCATACTTAAATGCGATAGGGTGCTTAAGATTTTATACCATATTTTACATTTAATGCAAAGTAAAATCAAAATTTAAAAAAGTAGTTTACATCACAAAATATTTGAGTTTTCATCAAAAATCACTTGAAAATAATCGCCGACAAATAGATAACCATTTAGAATTAATTTAATATGCATTAAAATGTATTCACTTTAACCCATTAACGCCCAAATTATTTTCGATCAAAGTAGAAAACTCGAACTTAAGCCCATCCTTATTACAAAATAAATGAAGCAAACGCAAAAAACACAGGATATTAGGATTGAGGGATGGTTTCTCTTGCCATAATATGTGCAGTTTCTAGATCGCTGGGGGGGCGCTAATGGGTTAATGAAAACTGATTCAAAAACGCTGATTAGCTACAGACACCCACAAGAACGTGTCCGTAGGTACAACACTTATGGTGTCCGAAGCTACAACACGAGGTGTTTTTGCATTTAAAATTCTATAAAAAATTAAAGATTTGAGATCTGGCGATTTCTAATATCAAAAATAAGTTAAAATCTCGGAGATTTGCCCCTTATATCCCATTTTATCATGTCATAAATAAAGGGGAAGAAAAATATTTATGTAGTGGCGCACTAAAAAAAACTTTAAGCACCAAAAAAAACAGTAAATTTTTTTTATATTAAATTAAAATATTATTTTAAAGAGCTGATTTCATGTTAGCAATTGAAGGTACAACCGTCCTTAGGTACAGCACTCTCCCCTATACTTTATACTTAACCTACGTACAAAATATCGGGTAACTTTTTTATGTGGTCCCTATTTCTTACACAAAAACAGGTTCCAATAGGAGTGGAATTAACTATTGATTCTTTTTCATATACGTTTAATTTTAAAAACAAGATGCTTTAAAATTACCTCGCGTAGTAATAGCTGGAATAGATTCATTTGGCTTATTTCTTGTAAAAATAGTACTTTAACTATTTTACTGTGAAACAACCAATATAATATACACCCTCCCTAAATAGAGAAATGTTGCAAAGGGAATTCTTGCGTATGTCAGATGATAAAATCAAAAGTTATTAAAAACATTATCTTTTATTGAAAGATCAAATATGTAAACTTAATATTAATTTTCTAAACTTAATATAATTTTTATTTGTCATTGAAGAGGGTTTTCTAAGCAATTTATGTGGAGGCCAGAAGAGTTTATATTAAGAGTTCTGTAGTGCTTGAAGATGATCAGTTTCTTTTATATTTAACTTTAAGAATTAACATCACAGTGGTTGCGACAAAGCCTTTGCATGCAGTCGTATGCCCCATACGTATTTGTAATTTTAAAAATAGAATTATCCCAAACAATGTATTAAATTTCTTAAGAAATAACACGTTCTAGATAAATGTATTAACTCTATTTCTAGATAAATGTATTAACTCTATTTCTAGATAAATGTATTAACTCTATTTCTAGATAAATGTATTAACTCTATTTCTAGATAAATGTATTAACTCTATTTCTAGATAAATGTATTAACTCTATTTCTAGATAAATGTATTAACTATATTTCTAGATAAATGTATTAACTCTATTTCTAGATAAATGTATTAACTCTATTTCTAGAAAAGTTTCTATGAATTCATTTAAATTTCTTAAAGACATTTCATTGGCTTTGAGGAGAAAAGCACTAAGTCACTTTTGGAAAACTTTTTATAAGTGGTAGAAGGACGCTAATAAATGAGCAGATTTTCAATATATCGTCGAGCTGAAAAGCAATCATTGTGCTGTTAAAAACTGCATGAAAAATATCGCCAAATTTGGCGAAACCTCGTAAAGAGTAAATGAAAGGAGAATTTCACCATTATTGCTGGTTAAGCGGATAATAGGTGTAGTCGGCTAGACTAGTACTTGCCCTCCACTCTCTTGCGTTACCATCCTATGCCGTGCTGATGAGTCCTAACAAGGACGAAACCGGTCCACGGTTGGAGGTGACGCTTGAGAGTTGTGAGATTACACCTCGTAAAGAGTAGTTGAGCCAGAAGTGACTTAGTGCTTTTCTCCGAAGATATATTCCAGATAATTATCATTGAGATATTAAAAGTGAAGAATCAGTCTTGGATGTGTGGTTTAAAAGCAGTATTTTGAAGAATTTTTCTATGCCAGACCGGAGGATCACATCTGAATCTTCTTCAGTCCAACCGGTTTTAAGGAGAACTCATTTATGGTTCCTATATGTAAGTATAAAGGCGGTATTAAATCCTCTTCTCCGTAAAATCTTAAAATCATGTTAAGCTAGAATATTTCGATTGGAACATGGTTTTATGTTTTGTTTCAAGTGTGGCAAGATTTTTTCCGTTTTAAATGCAGTTTTCTCTTTTTATAATCTGAAATTAACTAGTTTCTTATCTACTTCTAAACTCAAGAAAGATGTGTAGTAGAAGGCATAATGGGAATACCCTTATTAAGAATTTATAAAGGTTTTATTCAAAGGGTATCTATTTTGAGCCATGAAATTTTATTCCAAAGTAGCTAACTTTTTTTCAAATTTTTTCTATATCCCAAAGTTCTTGTATACCTTAGTCTGAGGTAAATAAAAGAAACTAGTTTTCTGTTGAATAGTTTCCAAATATTATGAAAAATTGCATAACCTTTACTTTTGTATAAAGAAAACTGATAAGGTAAACGTACCAGTAGTTGACACCTTAAGGTTTTTATCACGTTTTTATTAGGTCGCTTTGTTGTCTGTCTGTTCGGGTGGAATTTAGAAATCGATTTTTAACTAACTTACCGAAGAGGTAGAGGCTTGAAATTTTGACCACAGATCAGATCTGGATGACAATGCAATATTATCTCGTTGTTTCGGTTAAATTTGCTTCCTCTGAACCCCCAGGGGGGTTTTCGGGTTTCTCTAACTTCCCGAAGAGGACTTGAAATTTTGAACACAGATCAGATCTGGATAACAATGCAATATTATCTCTTTGTTTCAGGTAGAGACTTGAAATTCTGAACACAGATCAGATCTGGATAACAATGCAATATTATCTCGTTGTTATATTTATTTACCTTTAAATTATTCGGTTTTATTAGTTCTACATTTTAACAGGGGATTCAAAAAAGTTTTTCGAAATATCAATGAACCTATCTACAAAACAAATGGCCAAAGAGACAGCCACACAATGTAAACGACGTTTAGAAAAGAAAACACAAATTTGCTTCCCCTGAACCCCCAGGGGGGCTTTCGGGTGGAATTTATAAATCGATTTTTGACTTTCCCAAAGAGGTAGACTTGGAATTTTGGACACAGATCATATATGGATGACAAATGCAATATTATCTCGTTGTTTCGGTTAAATTTGCTTCCCCTGAACCCCCAGGGTTTTTTTTAGTTTTAATAGATTTATATAATCTACAAAACAAAACTAAAAAGCAGAAAATAATTTATTAAATAAAAAAAACTTTTTAAAAACCACGTTTTTATAAAATGCACTAAAAAGTATAAAATAATTGTTTTCATTAAAATGCACTAAAAAGTATAAAATAATTTTTTCTAACTTCTTGTAAAACGAAAAACGTGGGGCTCATGGATTATATAGGTACTTGGTATTATACGCAAGAAGCTGATGAATTATCTGAATTTAACACAATTTCTTTCATAATATATATAATTGATACACATTTAATAAGGTTCTCGCGGTGCTCTTTACACCCTATTAAATCAGATTGTACAAACTATGTCAAGTTTACGTAATTGCTACTATAAGTTATAGCGGCATTACGTCTTACAAGATGAAAATAATGGACGAATCGTGAATGTTTGTGCTGTTTGGTTATAATCTAATGCATGAGCCCCACGTTTTTCGTTTTACAAGAAGTTAGAAAAAATTATTTTATACTTTTTAGTGCATTTTAATGAAAACAATTATTTTATACTTTTTAGTGCATTTTATAAAAACGTGGTTTTTAAAAAGTTTTTTTATTTAATAAATTATTTTGCCTATTTGTTCACATTTCTAGGGTTGAGTTTGCATCATTAAAAAGCTTATGACATGAGGGAGAGGTTTAAGTTTTTTAAAGTTTGTATGGCAGAACTTTTCTTTGTTATTTCAAAATTGTACCCTACTTAATTCTTAATAGAAAATTTACAAATTTCGCGAAAACAGTCACGTTTTTATTCCCGCCATAGAGAGTTAAATTTCTAATATTATAGATAGCAATATTTGAAAAAAAAATATTCTTAAATTTATTTAGTGTTTTGATGTAGTTTATTGGAAGTTTTAAGGTTATCAAATTTTTGATAACTAAAAATACTATCAGATCCCAACTTACAAACCTTTAACAAGCAATAAAAGAAAATATATTCTATAATTTTTTCAAAACTTTCAGAAACATTTATTTGCTTTATAGTTTACTTTGATAAAGCTTTTAAAGAAATATGGAATAAAAACTTCAATAGTAGTGTTAATAGTTGTTAATAATAGTTGTTACCCAACCCTTAACTAATTCCTTCAGAATGTGATACCTTTAAAGAAAATTTTTTTTATCATTAATTTATATTTTTTATACAGCTGAAAAGGGATAATGATTTCTCTGAGAAATAGGGCCAACGTAAAGTTTTATTACAGCCAGGCACTGGCTGTAATAAAACAATTGCTGCTAGGCGTCCAGCACTTGCGGTTTAGGGGGAGATATCCCGATATCTCCCCCTAAACCGCAAGTGCTGGACGCCTAGCTGTAATCGTTTTATTACAGCCAGTGGAAAAGTCTACGCTGCACCATAAACCTATCAAAACTAAGTCTTGTGTAGGGGGAATAAATTCGGATAAAATCTCGGACTTTCCCTTTACTCTTAAGTAGTGATGGGCAGGTATCGATACCAAATACTTAAGTACTCGATACCTATAGGTATCGAGTGTATTCGATACCCACAAAAGTATCGATACTTTATTGACATATTTCGTTTTAAATTTTTCAATGAAGTAATCTTTATAATACCTACTGTAGATCAAACGCAGCCTGTTTCCGTTTTCATTTTGCAACGCTCAAACCCAAGTCGTTATCATCCGCGAGAGAAATTTGACGCGGCTAGGTTTTTCCCCCGCCAAATCCTTCCCCTCTATCCACCTCCAGGCCCGTAGCTACGGGGCTTTTTGATGGATCGCTTTCAGTTTTTTGAATATTAGTCTGATTATGGATAGGCCCTAAAAAATTGTCCCTTCAGGTTCATTTCCCGACATTGAAAAAAAAGTACTCGATACCTATAAGTATTCGATACCAAAGTATTCGATACCTATAAGTATTCGATACCAAAGTATTCGATACCTAAAATTATCGATTTTGCCCATCACTACTCTTAAGTGAAGTGAGTAGTAGTTTCTAAATTGATGCTTAAGAAGCAAACCGTTGATGCGCTGTAAAATCAAAAAGGTATTTTTGCCTTTTTTGGTCTTAATTCCCTTCAAACTGACGATTCACTTAGCCTCTCATAGCCTTTCCAGTACCTCTTGAAACTATCGCCATTACAAAAGTAAAAAGCAATGGTTCATTTAGGAAAATTTAAATATTTCACGATTTAATTTGATTAGTTTAAATACCGTCTTTGTTGAGGCTTTGCTCAATAAAGAAACTGGGTTTAAATCATCGGCGTTTTATTTTGGAAGACACGGTGAGGAGGTTACAGTAAATAAGATTGCATGTAGAAAACATTAAATGTATATATATAAGATCCAGGCAAGCTTTGCCTTATATAGAGCACTTAACATTAGCATAAATTAACATAAAGTGGTTTTACAAATAAGGCTGGGCAGCTAGCACAGTACACATAAAAATATAAAGTCGGACTCGAACATTATTGAATCAACTGTCTTTAAGCAGCGTTTGAAATGGTTGGTGATCCACTGGTCCGAAACTACAGAAAAACTACTCGGACCACTATGGTCAGAAAATATATGGTCAGCCGAACCAGTGGCAAAAACATACCACTCCAGTTCTTGCCGCGTTGTTTCTTTGATATTAGAAGTTTTACGTCAGTTACTGCAATATTAACATTTAATCAAGAAAAGTTCTTAACGAGTAAGATATTTTCCCAACTTATTTATTTAGTCTAGTTTTTAAGAATTAATTATTGGTATTCACTTTAAAAGTGCAATAGTTACTTTAACAAAATTGAGGCATGCCCTTTTTAATTTGGCGGGCCAGTCGTTTTGGTTGAGGACCCACCAATGTTTGAAAAGTAGTGGTCCGAAGGACCAGTGATTTTTTTATCCTAATTTCTGACGCTGCTTTTAAGGGTTGCAAAACAACAAGAGAAGCCCGCTAATTCTTACAGGTCAGAAAAGCAAAATAATACTTAACCCTTATGTCCCGACGGGACTTGTAAGTCCCACTTCCCAATGTTCCAAATTCGTCCAATTTTCGTCATGTAAGGCCAAATTTAGTTAACTTACAGTTGCAGTTACGTAAACTTGACATGATGAGGATGAGGAAAATAATTTGGGGCATAAAGGGTTAAAAGGATTAAAAAGAGTAGTCCTCGTAGTAGAGCAGGAAATCGCCTGAATCGTTATAGAGGATGAAGATCCAGAGAATTCTTAGAGAATGAAGAATCACAAGGAGTAGCGTGGATCCTTATGGAATATGAAGAGAAGAGCAACTGTGGATCATTGACAGGATAAAGAGAAATATCATTGTTGTTGATCGGTCAAAAGGAAGAGGAAGAGATTTTTCCTGGAATTAGAGTAAGGAGTAGCTCAGATCCTTACGGAATGTGAAGAAGAGCAAGAGAACCTTTAAAGAGGATAAAGAGTATCACAGATCCTTAGAGAAGATGCAGAAGGGTTAGGGAACGTACCCATACTACGTGACCGATTCAGGGGAGGGAGGGGGTCTTCAAAATACCACGCTCGGTCACAGGGGGGAGGGGGGGCTTAGGGTTTCGTCACGTAGTCGATTTCTTCTAGTCGATACGACAAAATTAAACCAAATTAATTATTGAAATTTTCCAAATTAAGACTAATTAAGCCGAATTAACTATTAAAATTAGACAAATTAAGCAAAATTAATTTTTTTGAACTTTCTGTTTGCAAAAAATGATGGCAAACCGTATTTATGAATTACTACGTGAAAACTAGAGGGGGAGGGGGGGTCTTGGCATATACTACGGATGGTCACCAAGGGGGGGGAAGGGGGTCAAAAATGGTAAAAAATGGGTCACGTAGTATGGGTACGTTCCCTTAGGGTGATGGGGTGGCTGCAAGAGCCTGAGCACCGCGACCATTGGTCTATTGTACTATTTCCCTTAGGGTAGCCCAGATACTTAGAGAAGATGACAAACACAATGAGAAAGAAAAGTCATCAGATTCTTATAAAGGATGTAAGTCATAGAAACCCAAGGCTCTACATCTTTTAGAAAGGATGGAGAAAGAGCATTTTTAAAAAATAGAGGATACAGTATAGAAAAATCTTTTGAGATGATGGAGAAGAGGAGAATCTCGGATCCTTAGAAAAACGAAAGAATAATTTTTTTCCTGTGGTAAATTTTTAACGGCTAGGACTGGTCATTGTTCTATACAAATTTATCCCATTTCCCCGTAACAAATATCCAAGACTACTCAAATACTTAGATATTATTTAAAAGATCTTTTTATACTATTTTCAACTACATAGTTTAATGCACAGAATCTTTTTTATAGGTGTTCATGGTTTTCGCAGCAGTTCTAAATAGTGTTTCCTCCAGCGTTAACTTCTATTGATTCCATTTTCTACTGCAACGCATGTTCTGGAAGAAAACACAAGACAAGAATGAACTCGTCATTTAAGTTTAAAATTTTTAAATGGTAAGTAAAAAAGGTATTTGTATCGAGAAAAACTGAATGAATTTTAAGTACCTCTAAGAAAACCTTTAAAAATCAATGTATTATGTTTATGGCTTAAGTTACAAAATAAAATTAAGTTAGCAATTAATTAGAATTTTCTTACTCTAGCTTGAGTTTGTTGGCTTAATGTTCCTGTATGGATATCAGTTCTTAAAACACCAAACCCCCCTTCTCAAAGCAAATAGTTTTAACTTTGATCCTGAAATTAAATTGAACTATTTCTATCACTACCCATTATTTAATATACTGTCTCATTATTTGAGTCCTTCCGCTGTAATTTTTGTTACAAAGTTTCTTTATCATTAATTCAAGTTTTTTTTAAAATTGTACTTAAAGGTCAGAGAAAATCGTGTTCCCCATAACTTTTCTCGTTGGGATAAAAAATACTTGATTTTATTATACTTTAAGTGTATGAACTTGTATGATATATACTATTTCATATAGAAGCATTCTTTATCAGTTTACTAACGTAAGTTTTTTTGTTTGCAGTTTGAATACTGGCTATGAAGATTTAACGTCAGTGGAAGAGAATATTATTGGTCGTTTTCATAATGAAAAATGGTCTACGCTCTACGCTTACTGAAAGACATCGAGTCTAAGGTAATTCAACCTATAGGTTTTTATAGATCTTTTAAATTGACAATAAAATCAATTTGATAACTTAATCCGTGATAATATTTTTTACCTATTTCACTCTCTAATAACAAATACAAACATCTGGTATTAATACATGTAAAAGTCTTCGAAGTGAGGAAATTATCTAATTTTAAAGCAGTAATTTAAGTTCATTTATTTTTGTAAATCGGCGTAACAAACAGTTAAATAATTTTTTCTTAGAACACTATCTAATTAAGAATTTACAAAACTTGTATTATCCTTAATGAAATTTCCTATTTTTAGCGATTTAAAATTATTTTGAACCTGTAAGACTGCAACTTGTACATGATTGGATTACAGTATAATTTACATCTCTCCAGTTAAATTAGGAATTGAATTTCGAAGAATAACTTTAGACAACGGTATTGAGCAAAACTTCCAAGCAAAGAAAGCAAAACTTTCATACAAAATTAGTTTTCAATGAAGTTAAAACTTGAAAATTGGCACTGAAAATTCATTTCTACCCCAGCCGTTTATTCAAAACAGTCTCTTATTTCTCCTGGTAACTTTCTTCTGCACTCTACTCTGTTCATTTAGAATAGGCGGCTGAAAAGTAGTGCTCCCCCTCGCTAGAAGCGAAACCATAGTTACGCTTTTCGCGCAGACTTCGTCTCTGTGAAGTTGATAGTTGTCATGGTTACTAATTTGGTAGTGGGGGAAGGAAATATTTTCAGCTGCCTATTCAAAACGAATATAGTATAGCGTGTCATGATAAAGTTTCGGACTAGACTTTCTTAGGGGTTCTAAATAGTCTTTACCCATAAAAGTTTTTGGCAATATTTTTAGTGACATCATATCGTCCACTGAATAAGCATGGAGTTTCTTCAACATAGACGTCTTTATTTGATCCAGCCTAAAACCTGGCAGGTTATAATAAAAGGTGACATTTAGCTGGATTGCTTTTCAACACTCTGTTAGGTAATACGGTCCTTGAAATTTCGGAAAATTTTAAGTGAAATTCTGAAAAGTTTAGATTAAAATTTGGCTCCATTCACTTTATGCAAAATATGCCCATTTGAGAGAAAATTACCCTAGGGCCGGTTAGATTAAATTGGTTTGGTAAAGAGGTTACAATTGTGGGTTTTTTTGTAAGAAGCTTAGCAACGTTCCCCCTCTAAATAGTTCTATATTCCAGGCTCCTAACCTAAGGTTAACCAGCAGCAGTCAAACCAGTTTCTACTAATTATGTTTTAATTCAATCAGTTAACTATCTTTAAGGTTAGCATTGAATACGGCCGTTAGAGTCGGACGTATATCTTGGAGGGGTTATTTTTGTAGGGATAGAGTAGAAGAATGAAAGTTTAGTTGGGTTGAAATAACGTTTCGATTGAAGCAATCTGATTGTACTATTGAATTTAATGTGGAATAGGAAGATACATTGTAGTGTTTTACTCATATACTTAACTGTTTTTCTTTACAGGTGCATACTTAAAGGTCTTGCTGATGTGGTTTTCTTAAAACATTACTGTGATATGATATATCCACCTTACGTCTTTGTCATTAGTTCTGCTAGTAAAATTAAGTGGCATTGGTAGTGTTCGAAGCATTCTTACAAAGATTTTATACTCATGGGTAAACCTTGTTCCATTCATTACAATGTAACCCTATTTGTGAACTAATAAAAGTCTTATGTCACATTAACCTGCTATACTTATTTTCTGTCATTTTTAATGGTTTTTGCTACTTGGTCCACGCCGCTCAGAATGAGCATGCGCGTGGACTTAGTATATACAGAGCGCGCAGGTATGCTTAGAGCGCATGCGCGAACCAGGGAAAGTTGCAGTCATCAAGGAAGCCAAGCTAAGTACAAAAGTTAGCCAAGGAGAAAGGGGTTAACAGGTAAAGCAACCAAGGTAGCCAAGTCAAACAAAAGCTAGCTTGTGAATTGGTTGAAAAGATCAAGATGGAGATTCAAGTGGCTGATCTTGGTTGACAAGTCAAAGTTGGCTTTCAGATTTTCCATATTCAAAGTCAAAAATTGCATTTGAGCAAGTTCTTCTTCAGTTTTTGGACTTGCTCAAATGCAATTTTTGACTTTGAATATGGAAAATCTGAAAGCCAACTTTGACTTGTCAACCAAGATCAGCCACTTGAATCTCCATCTTGATCTTTTCAACCAATTCACAAGCTAGCTTTTGTTTGACTTGGCTACCTTGGTTGCTTTACCTGTTAACCCCTTTCTCCTTGGCTAACTTTTGTACTTAGCTTGGCTTCCTTGATGACTGCAACTTTCCCTGGTTCGCGCATGCGCTCTAAGCATACCTGCGCGCTCTGTATATACTAAGTCCACGCGCATGCTCATTCTGAGCGGCGTGGACCAAGTGCATGAAAATTGAATGAAATAACCCTTGTACAGAAAAATCCACCTTTATTGAGAAACCTATGTTGGGTTACAGATATTTTCCTGGTACATAAAAAACGTCCTGTGACAGGCAACTCATTCATCATAGACGTCATACCAAGATGCAAGTCTTCCGAAAAGGATACATCAATTCTGAACGAACTCTTGTGTACTTCTCGTAAAATTGATTCTCAATTATTTTCTCCCATCTGTAAAAAAGAAAATGTTATAAAAACAAAGAATAATAATTTTTTACTCAAGTACAATAAAGTATCCGACTTGGACAGTAACACTCTTGCATCCACCTACTGACAAGCCCTAAAACGCGTACTTCCCAATTACATCCTTTTAGATCCTCACCTCTAGTCAATATGAATATTCTGATTGGTTCCTACAAATGGTGCCACTTCCAAGTTTATGGTTGCCACATCAAAACTAGCTTCCCCGTCTAGGAGTACCGTCATTCCAAGGTACCAATCAAAACATCTGTGGAGGGTAGAGTCAAAGATCTATAAGGGTGCAATTGAGAAATATTCCTTCTGAAACCACCAAAAATCACTCTGAAGAACAGATAACCTTCATAGTGTGAAACAAGATCATGGGGAGATTTCTACGAATCTACATGGACATTTCTACATGGACGAATCTTCTACGAATCGTTGGAGAAACCATACCTGCTGCTTTCAAGTCCTTCTGTTTTGGGACTTCGGGAGAACTGTCTAAACTACAAGGACTAAAGAATTAGCGGGACAAAAGTTGTAATACATGCGACTAATTTCGCTTCCCAAATAAAACCAACACGGAAGTCCATTTAAATAATACACTTGAAAGGCTATTTGTGCTTCAAAGCGATATTTAAGCTGTTTAGAATGAAACTGATACAACTCCACTGAACGTAGTTTTAAGTTACTGAAGGTTTTCCTCTAACGGCGCCTGTGTTTTTCCCTTATAGATAAAGCATTTTTTAGGTGAATCTTTCGGTCGTTTATTGCTTTTTTGACATAGTAGACAACATCACTTGAAAGAAATCCAAATTCGCAAATTTTCCCAAATTTTGTTATTTTTCAACTTTTACCACTTTAATCCCGAGCAGCTCATTTGTAAGCATAACTGAAGTTGTCTAGTGTGGGAGCAAATTATCTTCATTAGGTAGAAAGTGGTATTGGTGGATCTTACAAGATCCTTTAACGCAGTAGAATAGTTTTAATTAAGTTTAAGAATAAGGACCTAAGAGATCAAAGCATATTTAAAAGAATTTAAGGTGTGTTAAGTGTTTTGCGATTAGTTTACGAAATAATGTGCTTGATTCATTGAAGACTTCGGGTAAAAAACCCCAAACTTGAAAAGTTGTATTGAAAACCTACAAATTTTTAAGATACAACGCAACCCGTTGAAATGCTTAATATTTTAACCCCATAATTTTTCAAAGGCCCATTTTATAGAAATCATAGCCATTGTTTATTTCAAAGCGTCCTTTTAAGGTAAGTAACTATTTAGTAGGGTGGCTTATTACATAAAAATGACCGAAAACTGCAAATTGTGATACTTTCATGAAACTTTCAGGGAGATGTTAGATAATCATATAAGAACTAAATAAAATTCAATAAAAGCCAAATAGTTATACTGTCAATCGCCAGTTGCGTCAAAAAAAATTGTAGAAAAGTTATTTTTTTTCAACGGGTTTACATGTTTTTTGGGGTGTTGATTCCGATTATCTAATTCACTTCCACGTGGAAGGTCGGCTTCATATAAAAAAACGCAAAAATATGCGAAAACATAGCAAAATTTTCGCTCTTTCTTCGGATTTTCAATTATATTTAAAAAATATTAGTTTCGCGAAAATTATTTGAGTTACAAAGTTGGAGTAAACAAAATTTTCTTCTAAATGCAATATTAAATTTTTATTTTCCAAATAAATTTGTCGTTATAACTCACTGAAAAATAGAGAAACAAACATCTCCTATTTACAGTATCCTGTGTTGAAATTCTGTTTTTCAATGCGTTATAGCGTAAAAACTATTTTCCGGAAAATAAAAATTTACAAGTGCATTTTGTTGGAAATTTCTATTACTCCAACTTTGTATTTCAAATAACTTTCGAGAAACTAATATTTGAAATATAAGCAAAAATCCGAAGAAAAATTAAAAATTTTGCAATTTTTTCGCATATGTTTGCGTTTTTTAATATGAAAACAACCTTCCGCGTGGAAGTGAACTAGATGTTTGGAATCAGCACCCCAAAAAACATGTAAAACTGTCGAAAAAAAATAACTTTTCTACAAATTTTTTTTGACGCAACTGGCGATATACTGTATTACGTTTAGAGCTTTTAATGAATTTTAATTACTTTTTCAAAAAATTAAAATTTTTTTCATCATAATGTTTTTTGACCCTTAAAACATAATATATTTGACCCCAAAAATGTCTTTATGATTAAAAGAACCGAATAGGCCCGCGGGTGCTATCTTGTTATGACGTCATAGCGGTCAAACCACGTCATAAAATTTTGAGCTCCCATTGATTTTTTAGTTGTATAATAACCTAACATCCATGAAAGTATCATATTTTGCAGTTATTTTGTATAATTCTCAAAATCCTTATTATTGAGGAAAATATATTTTTTAAAACGAGTTATCTAAAACCTTAAGTTAACGTTTGGATATTTTCTTAACATTACAAAAGGTTAGTTAACCTATCTCAAAATTTATCTTGTACTTAAATAAGTTGTAACAATTTATTTAAAATGTCCTCAATGCCTCCAGGGAAGCTTTCGTTCACAGAGGTAAATACCACCTAATTTTATACCCTAGGGTGGGTTGGGGTAAAGTGGGTCATGGGGTAAAATGGGTAAATTTTAATTAACTCCATATAAATCAAATTTAAATTGAAATATTTTCACCCATTTTTTGGTATTATAATCTTTTATCTGTTGGCAACATTTTACGATTCTCAAAAATTTATATTTATGAATTTGAGAACTGAAAAATATTTAATTTGAAAGGTAAATGGTGTTGCCGAAAAAACAGGGTTTACCAACTTCCAAATATCTATATATTGTAATAAACTACAGCAGACTTTTGTAATATTTTTCCATAAAAGAAAGTCTGAGAGACATTTTAAGCCAATCAGCTTAGAAAAATATAAAATATTTTATCTTTTATAACATTATTTTGGACTTGGGGTAAAATGGGTCATAGTTAGGAGGCCTTCTATAAAGTAAAAACAATGTTTTTAACTCATTTCCTTCAAATATACATTGAACTGTCAAACTAGTTTATTTTTTATCCAAATGAAGTATTTTAATTGCTACATTTGAACAATGATCATTAACTTCGGACGTTTACAATTTCATTAAAGAACAACTTAAAACATATTTCTTCATATAAAAATGGCTTAGCCGATTGCCTTTTTCTTCTTTTCATGTATATTTAGTAATAAATATATTTTGATATCTTTTTGCAATGATACCCATTTTACCCCACATTGGGGTAAAATAGGTCATTAATTTGATGCTAAGTTTAACCAATTTATAACTAAAAAGTATTTGATAAAATTAGATGAAAATGTTCTGAAGGATTGTAATGTCAGGATACAATTGAAAGAAATCATTAAAAAGTAATAGTTTTGATGAAATAAAACTTAGAATGTGAAAGTACCAAAAATTGACCCATTTTACCCCAACCCACCCTATTTATTTAGAATAGCCGCCTGAGAAATAGTGTTTCCCCCTTGCTAGAATCGTAAGCCTTCTTCGCCACACTTTGACGGTGATAGTTGCTATGGTTGCCAATTCGGTGGTGGGGAAGGAAATATTTTCAGACGCCTTTTCAAAATGAATAGAGTATAGTAACCTTTACTTCACACATATTAGGTCATCCCGAAAGTTTTGTCGCTCTTGGGAGCATCTGTATATAATGTATTTTTTGGTACTTTTCCATTACGGTAAACCAGTAAAGTACTTATACTTCTATCTAAAGCCAATTTGGCGAATTTTGGCTCTTTTTTTGTTGGCTCACTTTTCCAGCTTTCCTAGTTTCTACGATTAATAAGATTTTGTTTACTTCAAGTTGCCATTAATTGAAAACTTTCAAAATTAAAATTCAAAGTAATTTAACTTTAATTTTAAGTCATATTAAGATTGTAATAAATCGAAACTCATTTTATACTACTTTTGTAGAGCGGCGGTAGAATTTCCAGCGATCTAGATTCCTGTAAATGATCATCCGGATCTTTCCTAATAGAGGGTTAGGAGTAGCAATCTAGCAATTTAATATGGATGATTGTGATCAAACTCTCCGGATGCCTCAGAAAAAATTTAAATCTAAGTTAAATTTTCCACACTTGTTAGAAATACTTAAAACTTTAATTGTTTTAGGGAAGTAGCCAGTTAATTTCAATATAAAAATCTTAACTTTAGGAAAAGTGCAAAATTTTGAGCAGAAAAGAAATGAAGTAACATGTTATCATAGATTTAAGGAAAGACCAGTTGTCGATCAGTCCCCAAAATCAAGCCAAGATGCCAAGTTGATGGTAGATAAAGTTACAGTTCATATTGGTATCACATAATGAAAAAGTGTCAAAAATATCTTAAATACAGATGCTCCCAAGAGCGACAAAACTTTCGGGATGACCTAATATCTAGTCCCATCGCCACAAGAAAAACTTTGAACTAAACACGAACTTTTGATGAGAAGTTCGAATCCGCACAGATAGTCGCACAGATTTGACACACAACTTTTTTTCAGCATTTATGAATTACCCTCGAAATTGAGAATATCTCGCTTCCAAAACAATCACAATATTGTGTGGTTTTATTATTGTTTTATGGCACAAGAATCGGGTAAAATCGTATTGCACCAAGAGAGCCACAATATTGTACTGCGTTGAAAGTTTCTCGGGGTGGCAGGACTATAGCCATGGAAAATGATATCTCAACTTAATTTTTGAAATTAATAATCATACAACGGTTTAGAGAGTTTAATATGTTTTTGGAAAACTGCAGATTTATTTTTACTATGCATAACAGAGCTTTATTAATTCAAAATAAAAGCAAAAAACATTTGAAAAATTTGATTTCTTTATTTTTGAGAAAATTAAGGGTAAAACATTTACTCACCAGACAATAACTTTCTCGAATTTCCAGGTTCAACAAATGATCACTCTTTGAAAAAAGATGTCATCTCATTCAATCCTACAGAAATATTTCAATGTCCAAATATTCCAAATGACGACACAACTGTAATGATATAAAACAGAGCACCAGCAGTCCAAAAAATAAAGACCTTATTTCTCAAGATCGATGCCTAAAAATCAGAAAAACTAGTTATGAAACATAATTATTAAAAATATAATACTATAAATGACCTTTTTTTAATGATTAATATTGTTAATTTAAACTAATAATTATACCAAACAGATTTTTTCAATTTAATGTGTAAATCGATTCAGTTTTAATTAAAAACCAAAATTTTTAATTATAAATAAAATAGTTGGAATTAATGGAAAGTTAGGAGCTCTTTTATCAAAACTTGGAAAATTCTATTTCAATTATATCCTGGTACCAAGTTCTAAATCGGGCATTGATTTAAGAAAAATATTTCGGCACTACAAATGTTGCATATTGATTAAGATTAAAATGTGTTACACCCATTTTTAAATTAACGTATATTTTTATTTACACTAAAAATAATATCCTATTTTAATACAATTAAATTCAATCTTTAAAGTTTTCGAAATTTAGAAAATACTATTTAAAAATTTTCTACAAGAAGTGCACGGATCGTCTAGAATATTTTGGGTTCTCACGTATTATCCCGTCGACCGTACCTCTGAATCCGAAAACGGTAAACAAACCATTGACTTCTCTATGGCTGTGCCGCTGAATTTGACAGTCACGGAACGGTCGACGGGATAATACGTAAGTTTCAGTTAACTATTTTTGGTACTTACGTATTATACCGTCGACCGTAAATCAGCGTCACAGCAATAGAAAAGTCAATGGGCTTTATTACGTTTTCGGATTCAGCGGCACGGTCGACGGTAAAATACGTAAGAACCAATTTTATAAAAAAATAGTTAACTGAAACTTTAAATAAAAAATATTTTTTATAGTAGTACCATCCTACATTTATAGAGCACTTGAGGTTGTTTTTCTTTCAGTACAAGTTACGGTTTTAAAGCCCCTGTAAAAGTATACTTTCCTTCATAATAGATACTATGCAAGAAAACCAACTTGCACCGCATTCAAATAAGAGCTCTAAAAACAGATTCCTAAGTTGGTACAGTTTGTCCTTATTTAAAAACTAATTAATTTTAAAAACTATTCACGTGACCATAAAAAATATTATAGTTCACAAAATCTATCAAGTGCGGTATTTTTGAAAAAAAATTCACTTCCAGAACTTAGTTCGGATTTCACCGACACTTAAAAATCATTAGTATCTAATTATAAAAAATGTCAAATATAACTAAAAATTTCTAAATTATTAGCCGTTTACTTAATAGTACCTAAATTTCAATATATCTAAGGTTATTTAAAGATAAACGAGAAAACGATCTGTGCAACCTTAAACTATATGGTAAATTGATAAGTTTCGCCGACGACACAGTTTTACTTTACTCAGAAAATTCAGTGGAAGACCTTAATTTTGTGATAAATGATGACCTTGTAAAAATTCGTGACTGGTTTCTTCATAATGATTTAAATTTAAATGTTGATAAAACTAAGTATATGGTATTTTCCCTTACGCAAAACCAAGCAAATTATCTCTCTATAAAATATCATGAAAAATACTGCAATACTCATAGCAATTGCGCCTGTAAACCCTTAGATAACGTATCCTCAATAAAATACCTCGGACTGCACATAGACTCAAATTTGAAATGGAAATCCCATACAAAATATATATCAGACAAACTAAGGTATGTACTGTGTAACTTTTATTACCTAAAACAAAAGTTAAATAATAAATTACTAATCAATTTATATTTTTCTTGGGTTCATTCACAACTTAATTACGGTTTAGTTGTGTGGGGAGGAGATTACATGATCAACTTAAAAAGAATTGAGAGGCTGCAAAAGAGATTCCTGAGGTTTTTAAATAATGAAGCGCACTTAAACACAAATAATATAAACTACTTCAATTCCTTAAATATACTTCCAATTCGCCATCTTTTTTATTTTAAAATTTGCCTCCATCTCTATCTAAACCCCAACATTTGTCAAAAACGCAATGTCGTAAACCTACGAAGACCAAACATATTATACTTTATTCCTAAACCTAATAAATCCATATTCTGTAAAAATTTTTGTTACATAGCCCCTAAGTGTTTTAATAAGTTACCTATACATATTCAAAATAGCCCTTCAAAACACTTATTCAAAAAGCAATTAAAGGAATATCTGTTTACTATTGAGGATATTGATGATTTCTTTTGTTCTGTTTAATGTATGATTTATAATTATTTTAAGCACTATAACTCATCATTATGGCATAAATATAATTTATTGGCGCCCTGTTTGCCACCATATCCATCTCATGTATGTGTTTCCTGTGTTTTTTTTTCTCCTAGTTTGTATTTTAAATTTCTGTTATTCATAATTACAGTCACCTACATGGACCATGAGATCCCAGGTGACTATGTGAAATTGTAAATTTTCTTCTTTTTTTATTTCTAGTTCAATAAAAAAAAAAAAAAAAAAAAAAAATTATGTAAAAAATTACTGATTGATTTTAATTTTTAAAATTTGACATGAATGATCTCGGAAGAAAAATTAATTTAGACGATGTGGTATTTCCCACCCAAATTTGCAACAATACAATTATTGTTTGGCTAATATCTATCAAGATAGGGTACAAGCCATGTATGTGATGGTCATTATGTGACAAAATCTCATCAAACATAGAAATTTACCTTTCAAATTTTTGAAAAGGGCAATTAAAATCATGGCAAATGAAGACAAAGATCACAAAACCTCGCGATCTATCCCTTGAAAGCCGCGAAATATTAAAAGACCTTGAAAGAATTTTGTACTCCCCAAAAATGTTTTCAATTCTCTAAATTTTTAAACTATTTTAATTAAAGTTAAAGAATAAATTTTCAATTTATCGGATAGCAAAAATTAATCATAATAATCCACATCAACTAGATCTATAATTGATCACCGCATTTACACATTATAGAAAATATTAGTCATTTTAAAACTGAATGTCCGATTAAATTGCTTAAACTGGACTGTACAATGTACATACTAACACATTATATTTTTACTGCAGCAAAAAATTAAACAGGGCCAACAGCCATACTGAAATAATTCAAAACTGTATTTTTCAAGTAATTAAGTTGAGTAAATGATTAGGCAAGAACAGATTCAATAGATTATTAAATCGCATGTCATTTCGATTAAACAAGTTTTGAAATAACTTAAAACATTCAAAGCATATATTTGAGAAACATAGAAAGGATAGCCTTGGTTTGCTACTCTGAGGGTGACTAATACCTTGAATAACTAATTTTCAAATAAAAAATATGTCACACTATGATAAAACGGCCTCCAAAATGTAGAATGAGGTACTAAATTTAACACATACTTTTATGATTTCTAATTACATGCAAGTTAACCGCAAAACACTACTATAATATAAAATCAAGTTTAAGCAAATTTAGAATGAAGATTAAGAAATAAGTAATTTACTCAGAATGAACAATGCATGCCAACTTACTTCTATTAGATTGAAATCAACCCTGCATGAGGAGCACTCCTAAAGTAGGAAATCCATTAGTAGAGTTTAAAACTTCGACCTTCCGTATTGGATCCAGAATCATCTTCAGAAGCATTGCTTTGGCAGAACTTCTTGAAGAAGAGTAGGAGATTGTACAGTTCACCATGATACAAGGCCAGCGATCTTGGGACACAATTTTAACTGGTCGACATATTTAGGAAATTTCAGAAGTTTACTTTCTATGCAGAGCAGCAAGAAGTTGATTCCATCGTCACATGATGAATTTGAGTCAAAAGTAATTCAAAGTTGTTTAGGGAAAGGTACACTGATAATTTCAGAGCACAGTTGATTTCCGTACCTGCATCTATTAGCAGATGAAACGTTAAAAGGTCAGCTTCCCCCCTCATCAGATCCAAACTAATCTTCAGAAGCATTGTTTAGCAGCACATATATTGTAGAAGAGTTGGAGATTGCACAGTTAATCACGCTGCAAAGCTATCTTGGGACATAGGTTCTGTTGTAACATCTAGTAGTTTTCATAGCGTAGGGCAGCAAGAATTCAATTTCTTTGATGATCACAGGATGGAATTGAGTCAGCACTAATCCAAAGCTGTCTAAGGAAGGGCACACTGACGATTTACTGACACTGGTTGATTTCTGTACCTGAATCAATTAGCAGAGATGAAACGATCATTCAGTCAAGATCAACCTCCTTCATTAAATCCAAAATCATCCTCAAAAGCACCGTTTCTGCAGCACACAAGGAAGAGTTCGATATTGGATATTGTGAAGTTTACCACGATCCAAAGCTATCTTGGGACATAGGTTCTGTTGTAACATCTAGTAGTTTTCATAGCGTAGGGCAGCAAGAATTCAATTTCTTTGATGATCACAGGATGGAATTGAGTCAGCACTAATCCAAAGCTGTCTAAGGAAGGGCACACTGACGATTTACTGACACTAGTTTATTTCTGTACCTGAATCAATTAGCAGAGATGAGACGTTCATTCAATTAAGATCAACCTCCTTCATTAAATCCAAAATCATCCTCAAAAGCACCGTTTCTGCAGCACATCAGGAAGAGTTCGATATTGGATATTGTGAAGTTCATCACGATCCAAAGCCATTTGGGACATCGGGTTCGATTTTAATTAGTAGACACGTTGAGTAAACTTTAGAACTTTGCTTTTCTTGTATCAATGCAGGACAGAGAGGAGTCAATTTCTTAGATGAGTGTTGGATGCAATTCAATCAAATCTACTTCAGTGCTATCCAGAGGGTATAATGATCGTTTCAGGACAGTGGTTGAATCTCGTACCGCCATCCAGATAAGCTGTAAAAAAAGAAAAAAAATAATTGTTGGTATCTGATAAGTAAATAAGTGGTTAGAGTCTTTAAATTTTTTAGTAGCTCATCATAAAATGAGCTCAATGCAATCGATACTATATAAATAGTTTTATGGAGATATTACTCGAAGCATGAACAAGTGTTACATAAACATGATGGATGATATTACTCGAAGCAAACTCTGAATACATTTTTTACCCCTATTAATTTTTTTCTCCCAAAAATATTCATGAAAATGTTTGACTTCCTCCAAAAATAATTCTTGATGCAGTCTATGGTTAAGTATATTAGAAAAATCTTAAATTTTCTAAAGCGGGATTTCCAAATTAGCTAGATAATTTTGACACGAAACATTTACATTGATCTAAAGAAAACTATTTAGTATAAGGTTAGATAATTAGTTCCAATGTATTGGTAGAAGAGAAAGTTTTCGGTTTCTAATGGTTAAACCAGCAAATATTCTTAGCCAGGGTGCCTGATAACAGTTTTGAGATTTGAACTGAGAGAACATAGCTTTTCAAAGCAAAATAAAAAAATAAGGAACGAATCATACCTGGCTGTTCTTTGAATAGGTAAAATTTACTATACTAAATAACTCATAGATTATACTGATCTTATTATATCATAAGTTAAGCACCAAATGTTTAAAAAAATAGAACCATGCAAAATCCTTAAAATTGTTACTTGGTTAAATTATTGAAAGAGAGGAAGGAAAACTAAAAGGTTTTTAACTATGTATCTTGTATAATACTCGAACTCTAATAAAAATAAATTACCTAATTAATTGGGTGTGAGAAAGTTGAGCTTTTAAAAAATTACGTTAGGACTTTTCAAGTATCGTATCCTTCGTGAAGACTATTCGCACCACTGAAGAGTTGCCATTCGAAACATTTTCACTGGATCTTAAAAGTGAAATACGTTTTAAGTGTTCCCATTCATAAAAAACTCAATTTATATTTATTTTAAACTGAGGATAGAAGGGTTCGATTCTAACACTCATATATGATGCCGTTTGCAAAACTTAACATGATTTTCAAGTCTATTGAATCCTCAATACACATTAAATTTCCTCAACTTAAAGGCAATAATTGGAACTTATAATTATTAGAAAGTGTTATTTTTAAAATTACAAATTTTTTGAAATTTAAAACTAAATTAAATTTGGTAATGGTGTGATTCATATGTGAATAAATCAACCAATTTGGGGATTGAAGTTCGAATCCTAGCTCTTTCAATGTCATACAGCGAAATTTACCTATTGTGGTGAAATTTCGAACTAACAATTTTTTACAGAAATTAAAACCTTACTCCTCATTTGATTCAATATCTTCTCTTATTTTTACCCATCTCAAAGCGTACGCTTATAATCCAATAGGCATGGTCGGGACAGTCGTCCAACAAAGGAAATAGAGATGTAAAGGCGGTAAAAAACCGGGTTTAATCCCGGGAATAAACCCGGTCTTTTGGGTTTATTCCCGGTTTAAATCAGGTGGTTTTGGTTTTGGGTTTATTCCCGGGATTAAACCAGGTCCTCGTACAAGAGTGTTGGGGGAAACCCCCCAAATCCATACAAAGAGCTCCTCAAGGCATTCTTTGTTGCATCTACTCTTTTCTCCCAGGTGTGATTTTGCGCCATAAAACCGACAATTTTAAAAGTATAACTAAACTGTGTGTGTGTGTGACTTTTAATAAAAAACCTACCAAATCAAAACTTTTCCCGACTACCAGATATTATATGATCTTATTATCAATACGACATTTACTTGACCATTTTTAGGTCAATCATGCCATATTCACCTTGTTTTCTAAAAAAAAAAACTAACCATTTGGTGACGTTGTACAATACTGGAAAAAAATCGACTCAGACCCTATACCTCCGGAACGGCTTGTGATATAAAGACAAATAAAGTATCATTTTTCATGGATTTGAAGTATTTTATATAAAGAAATAATTTCAAGTTCTTAGGGGGTCGTCTTCATATTAAACGAAGCACTAACTTTCGTTTTTCCTATTGGCGACATCAAAGATTATTCCAGATTCTGAAAGATATTATCGATTTTGATCCTTTCAACCATCAACCCAGCAGGATCAAAATCGAGAATTCAACGTAAAAAAACGACATTTCAACGTAAATTCGACGAACTTCAACCCCCCACTCCTGGCTTCATTTGGGGACCAAATGACATGAAAACTGGTTTTGGGGGTTTTCGAGGGTGCTCTTTCATAATCTGGAATAATCTCTGATGTCGCCCATAGGAAAAACGAAAGTTAGTGCTTCGTTTAATATGAAGACTACCCCCTAAGAACTTGAAATTTTTTCTGTATATAAAATACTTCAAATCATGAAAAATGATACCTTATTTGTCTTTATATCCCAAGCCGTTCCGGAGATATAGGGTCTGAGTCAATTTTTTTCCACTACTGTACCTGCTTCCTCAATAGAGGAGATTAGTGAAAACGTCACTTCCGGTTTCTTGTTTTGTTTGGAAACGTTGATTCGATCCGTGATTGGTTACATACGGATCCGTACTGTCCGTACAGTTCACGGAACCAATCACAGACTGAATTTACGTTTCCAAACAAAACAAAAAACGTCACACTAATCTCGTCTATAGACGATATTAGTTATCACTTCACTTGCTTGTTTGGATACGTTGATTCCATCCGTGATTGGTTCCGTGATGGAAGTAATTCCGTACGGAACCAATCACGGATGGAATCAACGATATCCAAACAAGCAAGTGACGTCACACTAATATCGTCTATTTCCGGAATGTCTGTCTCTCCCATTTATTTACACTTGCGCAGGATTCATGTTGGATTCACGTGTTCATAACAGTCAATTACCAATCCTATGACATACAACAAAAACATGTAAACAA
Source organism: Tetragnatha versicolor (assembly GCA_024610705.1). NCBI lineage: Eukaryota > Metazoa > Arthropoda > Arachnida > Araneae > Tetragnathidae > Tetragnatha > Tetragnatha versicolor. Next base: position 6,214,418 of record JANDEH010000011.1, on the reverse strand, counting down.
ATCCGATCACGTCCGGTTCAAACAGGAAGTTAAGAGGACATGGCTGGAATACGGTGAATATGACGTCAAATTCAGGTAATTTATAACACCGAAAATGAAGTCTTCAAAGTGGACATTTGACGTAGAAAATGACGCCAATTTCAGCAATTTGTAACGAAAAAAAATCACTTCACCCGTCTACTTAATATGAATGTCCTTAACAGCACTTCCTAAGTGAAACCCATTAAAAACTTCCCCACAAACTCTGCATCAAGTGTCGAAACTCATCCCGCCTCATCTTTTATTCAGCCGCGTCCGGCCATCCTCCAGCAGTGTGGGCTGGATCATGCGGAAGGTAATAATGCAGGTGGCCCGCTTCGCACGCCGGACCGTCTGGCATGCAAATCCGGGCGGTCAGCGGGCCGGAAGGACCCTAATCTGTTTCCAATGCTGTGGTCGTATTATCACCGATGGGCCTGCAGCTTTGGTCCGGTGCTCTATGCTAGGGGATGATTGTGTGTAGTGTTGAAGTTTTCGGGGTGTTAGTGGTGAAATCGCGTATAGTCACGGTCGGGTAGTTTTGGGGTTATTAGCGTTAAATGGTGAAAATTTGGGTGTAAAGTGGGATATGTACTTTAAAGAGGGATTATAAAGAGGGGTTATGTACTTGAAGAGGAAGAAAAGGTTGCAAGCAGTTCAAACGGACAAGATTCGTTCAATTTTTTTCATGTCAATGTCCCCACATTTCGTGTTTTTTCTTCTAGTAGCAGTTGGCATATTTTGGATGAGCTGTGCTACTACAGGTAAATAGAAATAGAGCCAAGCAGCATAAACGTTCAGTATTCGTCCAATTTTCATCATGTATGGCCGAATTTAATTTACTTCTAGTCGTAATTACGTAAACTTGACATTATTGGCAATGAGCTGTGCTACTGGGGGGGGAGTGAAAAAGATAACAGAAGATAGGTGGGGTTAATATGTCGACCTTTATAGGTTTTCTAAATTTTCAAAAGAATGGAACATTTAATTTATTAATTTAATGCGCCGTTTGTAGCTTGAATGGTTGGTTAAATTTGAGATCAGAATACTATCCTAAGAGAAATCGTGTAACGTTTCCTAGATTAATTTTTTGTTACCTTTTTTTTGCTCTTATCAAATATTTTGCTATAATTTTGCAAGATGTGAGTGACTTAATCGTAAATCCAGAAAAAAAATTATTGAATAGATTTAAAAATCTAAAAAAATATGAAATTATTAAAAATATAAATCACAAATAAAACATTTTAAATCGCGATTTGGAAATTTTTAAAAACACATAAAAATTTCATCACTCAATTTACAAATGACTGTACTACAACCTAAATAGTAAGATTTATAAAAGAAAAACGCACTAATTTAACTTAAAAAGATTCCAATAGAAATGAAAAGCATGTTTCTACGCATTAAACAGTAAAACATATACTACACAAAAAAGCGCTGTAGTTTCTAACATAATTTAGTAAAAAATAAATAGTGAGCAGCTTGACAAAAAAAGGACCAGCCGAATTTTTCTAATAAAATATAATATCAAATAATGTAATCCAAATAATAAACTCCAATTTAAAAGAAAAAAATAGTAAAATCTTAATTGTAAAGAGGATAAATTACATAAAAACTATTCCCCCCCCCAAAAAAAACATAAATTAAAAGCGTCTTTAAAAACAAATTATCCAACGATAATCAAATGCGAACGCATTTAACAGCATTATATCAACGGCCAACATTTACTCCAAGCAATAATCAAATTCGGACACAACAGCAGAACGCGTTGCCCTTTTGTACTAGCTACCCCCCAGTCCCAACCATTTCACTCTTTTATTTGCTTACCAGATTTCTTAATATGGCTAGAGGAAGGAAAATACTTTCGCCTCAGACAGCTTTGGAGAGCAGGCTTGAATGAAACAATAATTGGATTTGTCTCTCCCAAGTGTGATAATCTAATAGTCTGTGTTCTAGTCACGCCTGGCTTCCAGGAACTTATTTTCAGCTGGAAGAAACGAAAAGTTGAACTAATAGATTCGTATCTTAATAAAAACTTCGCTGGCCTTTGTTTAGGAAACAAATATGGCCTCTTTTGTAATGAGAAGTATCTTAACTATAAGAGCACGGATTTCTGTGACTTCATACTAATCTTTTTTGTGTCTTGTGCTTATTTATTCAGTTTTAGAGTATTAAGAACGTGACTTAGCTTGATAGACGTACGATGTATTGTTTGATTATTACACTGGTGTTCAAAATTAAGAGAATTTGCACATTTTTTTGATTTCTCCAGATCTATTGGATAGATTTTGATGAAATTTGGTATGAACATAGGTTGATATAATACCAAATAAATAATCATTCAAAATATGTAATACACGCGCATGGGCAGAAGAAATAACCGCCAGAGTTGAAAGGTGTGAAATAGCAGTTCCAGAATAGAGCAAAATAATGGGTTTATAAGGGGTATGACACCCTCCCACTATCATGCATGCCTCCTTGAGGGATTTTATAGCATGAATAAGGCAGATAATAAAATTTCCTGTTCATTAGGCCTACTTTCTCAGAAACCCCGTTTTGGGGCTCTGAAGGGTATGTGGAGGGGGGTAGCGAGATACAATTGCCTTATATAGAGTCCCTCATACCTCCCTTAAAGGGACGAAGTCTTTGAATCTGGCTTCCGATTCCATATGGCGAATATCTTCCGTTTTAATGAAAATTGCTAACCTGATGAGCTCCATTAAGTGAAGGATTTCTATCGATTGAAAAGAAATTAAGACCGATAGAACCCCCCAAAAGGTGAATAAAGGTCTCCAAGATATCAACACAATACCTTCAACCATGATTTTCTCCTTTTGAAAGATGTAGGGGGTTTGGCATAGACTTAACAACATTCCTACAAAGAGCACCAAATCTCCGATTCCATAATGGTGAGTTTCTCCTACATTAAAGGACTGACATAGCATTCTGGTTCTTTCACACATGAGTTTGCATCGAGAATCAATGGTTTTATTGATTTGAGACTTAACAGAGAGGAAAATATTCACTTTTTGAATTTTACCTTATTAAAGACAATTTTTGCATATTTTTGACAAGTTGCAGATCCCCCCTGCCTCTGAAAGAGGAACCCTGACAGTTTCAGGTAATGTGTTGATATCTTGGAGACCTTTGTTCACCTTTTGAGGGGTTCTATCGGTCTTAATTTCTTTTCAATCGATAGAAATCCTTCACTTAATGGAGCTCATCAGGTCAGCAATTTTTTTTAAAACGGAAGATATTCACCATATGGAATGGGCAGCCAGATTCAAAGACTTCGCCCCTTTAGAGTAGGTATGAGGGACTCTTTTTAAGGCAATTGCATCTCGCTAACCCCCTCCACATACCCTTCAGAGCCCCAAAACGGGGTTTCTGAGAAAGTAGGCCTAATGAACAAGAAATTTTATTATCAGCTTTATTCACGCTTTAAAATCACTCAAGGAGGCATGCATGATAGTGGGAGGGTGTCATACCCCTTATAAACCCACTATTTTGCTCTATTCTGGAACCGCTATTTCATACCTTTCAACTCTGGCGGTTATAACTTCTGCGCATGCGTGTGTATTACAATTTTTGAAGGATTTATTTGGTATTATATCAACCTAAGTTCATACCAAATGTCATCAAAATCTATCCAGTAGATCTGGAGAAATCGAAAAAATGTGCAAATTCTCTTAATTTTGAACACCAGTGTATTTAACTGAAATGGAACTTATTAACTTATTTTATATGGAACGTATTTCAGTCACATTTCAAAAGTTTGACATTTGGCATATTATTGTGCATGCGGGTTGGTAATTATCATATTACCTGAAAGTTTTGGAATCTCGATTATTCTTTTTTAGTTTTAAGTACTATTTTGAAGACACATTATTGTAGGGATACTATTAAGTAATAAAAGTTTTAGTTTATAGTAATTTGATGTAGTGCATAGTTTCTGATAAAACTTAACTATTTTTAAAAAAAATCTTTTAAGCTTTTCTTTAACACATTTTCATGCCAGCAAATTCGTAGGTAATATAAAATTTATTGAATATGTTAACACAAGTTAGTAGTAATCTTATCGATTGATACTATAAAAAACTATATTATGTTTTTAGTAACGGACCCTGAGGATTTAGGTTTGAATGGGTGAAGATGAGGAGATGTCTCTCTTTTGTTTAGATCTGTGATTCATTCACTTTCGTATAGAATTAATATAGAAACCGAAAAATTTCTATTATTTGGGTATGTGAGAAAAGGAGGTCCAAAAACTAACAGACTAACTTTTTAACACAGTTTGCAATATAAATTTTGGTTCATTTATTTATAAGGGGATTGCATAGAACTTCACAAGATTGGTGAGAAATTACATGTAAAGTAATACAAAATTATTGTAAATAGGGCTTTAAAGTTTAAAATAAAATAGGCAATTTCTAAAAATTTTTAATTTCTATAAATATTTCATATAAATTCAATTAAAATTAAAATATTAATTATAAAATGTGCGCTTTTTTACCAAAATAGTGGACCTTTCTGCTGAAAATAATAAGGAGTACTAAAATTCTAAATATAGGAATCAAATCTGAAAATTTTGGTCCCTTTAAAAAATTTTTTACAAGCAACTTATTATTATCACTGCATTTAACACAGTTATTTTCCAAGTCTATCAACAGATGGCACTACTTGAATCAATTTTCCGTACATCCTCCCAACTCACTTTCTTCTTCGTCCTTGAAGCTGTCCAAAATGATAGGTGGGTGAAATGAAAAGTGACAGAATCGCTATTCTTAAGAGGAGATAGCTGCATTCTATTAGGTACTCAGTTTTTCAATAAATTGATTAAAAGAGATTGAAAGCAAACTTTTGGAATTTGAAACTAGTATGGTTTGATTATTACACAGTATATTTGTATTCTTTTATACAATGATTCTTATTTCTTAAAAATTACTCCAATATGTTTTTCTTTTTGTTCGATGATATTTAAAATTTGGGAAAAATTGATGAAATTTAATCGTCAGTTGGAAGAAGGGAATAAGTCCTAAAACCAAGTTTTGAAAAAATCGAAAAAAAAAACTGTATAAGTGATGGAATTTTCATTTTATAACCACCAAATTTTTACTGAAAAACCTTATTTAGAAAACACAGCAATCACCAAAACAAGTATAAGTATATTCAAAAATATTTTACAGTCAAAATAGTTGATGTACTTATTCCCTTTTTCCACCTTATGAAATTTTTCTGATGAAAAAATCTTTAAAACACCCTTAAATTCACATTTAAATTATATTTATCCGTAGTTTGAACACAACAAAAGGTTGAAATAAAAAGAATAAGACAAATAAAATTCAAAATTATAGTGAAACTGAATTATTAAAGCAATATCAATAGAGTGAGTGAATATGAATGAAGTCAAACATTCCCTGCATAAAAAAACGTTTGGAAAAAAATTGAAATTAAGAGAAACTTTTATTTTAACTTAGTTTACAGCACGAAGAATAGGAAAGAAAGACAAATTACCTTAAATTCCAAATTCACTTAAAAAATACAATGAATGATGGACATCGATTTCACAACTTCAAGGGGCGATATTTCCCTATAGGCATAGATGGTAGTTATTTACCCCCTCTTTTCAGCCATGTGTAGAGTAAAGCTTGGAGATTGTTGTGAGCCCAAAAAGTCAATTTGTAATTTTTTGGATTTATTCCCGTCTTCCAACTGACGATTCAATTGTCCTTACATATTAATGTAAATAAATCATATGTTTACAGATACAACCATTCAATGAAATATATTATAGGGGACAAATGAATGTAGTGTTATACGAAAAAACACCGGTTCATGTAAAAACCGATCGTAAAAGACAAATTTATTACAGGGGTAAAGCTATTACTTTTTTGACTTGATTTTACTGACCGATTTTTACATTGACCGGTATTTTCGCGACACTAAATGTAGATGATTTCAAAAGAATTTTTAAACAAAAAACTTTTTACTCGCTACAAATAGCTACCCAAAATTTTATCATTTTTACGATGAACCTATCTCTCTCAGTTCTCAGTTATGTCTGAGTTAAATTCATCAACAAGTTCTGGCCTCCAAAAAGATTTTAGTACATTTTTCTGACATTGAATATTTGAGGTAGATTTTTTTGAGTTTGTGTTTTCAAAAATTAAAGTTGCTTTTAAAGGAAGATGATCAGAACCCAATTCTGCAATGACTGAGAAATCACTTACGCATGAATCAAATATGGATGAACCTATCTTTCTAAACTTAAGTTACACCTAAATTTGTTCAGAAGTCAAGATGTATTTCTTGTGTGTTAGATAATGTATTCCCTAGAGTTGAATCCACCAATACATTCAAAGTATAAACCCCGCGAGATTCTTTTATCGATCGAAAGAAACATAACTGGGTTAAATAGACTGCAAAAAGAAGACATTTAAATTTTACTGTTCCATTTTGGTTTTATGTTCCTGTTCGCTTTGTCTGAATCAATTTGTAAAATGAATCCCTATTCTTGAAAGGAATAGAAAGGAAGAAGTACAATTCATCTTTATAGAACATTTAGGTCAAAACGTTCTGTAAAAATAGATTGCGGTGTGCGCAATAGGTTAACCACCTTTATCCGGTTTTGGTAAAAATAACATTTAAAAATTTCAATTTTCTTCTTACAAAGTACTTATATTTTATTCAGTATTTCTGATTAAAGAGTTTATTTATATAGATTACAATAAACACATATTGATTTTCTTAACAGCTCAACTAATTTTATTCATATTCAGATCAGAGTAAGGGGGAAAACTCCCAAAGAAAATTTTTGAAAAAATCGCTGAAAAATCATAATATATTTTCTCTAAAATGTAACAATTTTGAAAATGATTTAACAACTACTATTTTAAAAGGGAATGCTTTAAATAAAATAATTCAATAATGAAAGGCTGCGCGAAAAGCGTAGCTATCGTTACGCTTCTAGCGAGGGGAAAATGACTATTTTTCTAGGTCTATTCTAAATGAACATGGTATTAAATGGATCAAATAATATCTTAATAAACCCAACGAAACTCCTTATTATGTCGTCTTTCCTCTTATTATTACACCTTATAATGTCGTCGTAAAATTAAGCTTTTCTAAAGCTGTTTCTTTAACACCCCATTTCACTCGAAAACCATCTCTCCTTTAGAAAAAAAAATCTACTTATTTCCGAAAACCCTGTCACTCGCTCTCAAGAAAAAAACCTGCCGGAAAACGCCTTGAATATTTTCCCATCATTTCATTCCTCGCGGTGGCATCACCTATTTCTTCTCTCTCTCCACATTTCGCTCGTCCTTGTCAAAGCGAGAGATCTCGGAGAAATAATTTTTAATGTCGTTGGAAGAAACGCTACGACCAGAGAGGAGGGATAGAAAAAAAGTACTTTAATCTCGAGGGTGCAGCGTGCGTTTGACATGCAGCCGACTTATTTTGCCCCGGATTCTTCTGAGGTGTTTCGTGGCGTTTTCCTCCCTCCCTCGGTTGGCTGCGGGTTGCGTTTGAATTGAATTCCGGTTTTGCTCTAGTTGAGCGAGACCCGAAGTTGAAACCGAATCCCGTTTTCCGACTGTAAGAAATCTCTCCTTCTTTGGATTTTTGGTATATGTGAGGCTGGAATCGTTCTTACAAGGATCGGGTAATGAGTATTTACGGTGGAGTTATAAATTTGGTATCGTTGGCGCTTTGGGTAACCTCGTATCTTTGATTTGGGGATTATACAGTAGAGTACAAGACTGTGGGATTTGTTTCTTCGACAAACCGATTTTCATGATTGATCGTTAGAATTGCATTTTGATAAGTTGTTTTAAAAAAAAGCAGGTGCTCCTAAAGCTCAAGAGAAGATAACATTGAGGAGTGCTGCATTCGGCTCTCCAACATTCAAGTGTTCCGTATGGTTTTTTGTATGGTAAAATGAAATATCTAGTCAATTTTTCAAAAAAAATGTACAGGTAATTATGTATTTTAATTTAAAAGTCGAGAAAAAAACACGTGACTGAAAACGTTTATTGTTTAAAACGTACGATGACGTCAACAATCATACCGTCAACTCCGTTGCTTTCCAACAATGGTCACCATACGATGACGTCACATCCCTAACTGTAAGCGTTTTCGCGTGCTTTGAAAAAGGGTATTTTTATTAATTTTTTTTTGCAATCAAAAAATTTCTCGATCGACCTCAAATTTTGGGTATTGCTCATTTTTGCATGAAGAATCGATTAAAAAATATAAAAAAATCATGCAACTTCCTTATTCAGCAGGTGTTGCCGGAATATTTTCCACTCAAAATGAAGTTAATTTTTATTTTGATAACATTTGTAAAAAGTAAAGAGGAAAAGTGAAACAAAAAACCAAAAGTGTTACTCTTTACATGATGTTCCCAGAGAAACCGCAACGATCCTCTATTATGGCCTTAATGAGTCGGGTTTTATTCGTACTCGCTACAGTATGCCAAGGGTTCAGATTTGCCATTGGCGCCGTTTGTTGGCAAGAACTCGCACAAATATTGTACCTTATGCTGTAGATTATCCGAATCAAAGATACTAAGTTATCTGATGTTGCTAGCGATATACTCAGTCGTTTAAAATATGTGATGAGGAGTGTCAATAATAAAATGCAGTCTAACTCACCTATAGAGAACTCAAGGTTTTAATGAATCTTTTCATTGTTTTCAATCGAATTCCTCCAATCGAATCCTCCATTTCATGTTGAGTCTTTTTTAGAACACAAGGTTTATTGAACAACAAAAAATAAAGGCAATTAAAAATTGTTTAAACAGCGAACTGTTAGTTAAATGAAGGGAATTTCAGACAGAGTGGCCCTATAATGTCAAAGTCGAATTCCTCCAATCGAATCTTCCATTTCATGTTGCGTCTTTTTTAGAACACAAGGTTTATTGAACAACAAAAAATAAAGGCAATTAAAAATTGTTTAAACAGCGAACAGTTAGTTAAATGAAGGGAATTTCAGACAAAGAGTGGCCCTATAATGTCAAAGTCCAAACAAACTTTAAAACTCAATAGGTTTACCTAATGGTACCACCTCCACCACTCAAGCCCCACAAAAGAATTTCTCAAAATTTTGAATCTGTTCTAAAGTGGCATCAAGATGGAAATCGGGAACACACATTCCAAAGTTTCCCCAACAAATCCACCTGAAATTCATTCCTTTGAAGATTTCCGACCATCATGAGCCAGCAACATCACATCTGCCCATCCACACGCTCACCCTGAATAAATTAAACCACCATCTCGACAGTCATACCCACTAAGTGGCCTCAGCAACCTTTCTGCAACCTATTTGCAACCTATCTTTCCTCTTAAAAACACAGCACTATTGCCGACCTCTCTGCAACTTATTTGCAACCAAACTTGCCTCTCAAAAATGACATTACCACTGTCGACTTTCCCATCAAGTGCCCTCGCAAATCCACTTGCACACAGCAACAAGCACTTCTGCGACCCCTGTTTACCTGCGAGCTGCAAACGAATTTCCAAAAGTCGCCCTCCTCTCCGCATGCAAATAGCAAGCCTTTGACTTCGGAGAGACGTCTCACCGATTTTTTTTTCTCTTCGCCGTGTTCCTTTTTCCGTTCAATTTAGTTCGGAAAGTGGGAAATTTCCCGAGGATGAAGAGGAATTTGAATATATCTTGGAACCGGTTTTCCGTTTGATCTGCATTCAGTTCGATTGCATTGTTTGGAACGGGCACATTAACCAGTTCAGTTCCAGACCGCCTGAAATTGCCGTTGAATCGCATGAAAGATTGGGGGCGGGAGGACTGACACGTTAAGGTTCCATGATGCGGAGATATTCAAATGTGAGTCATTCGAAGTTCTATCCCTCCCCCCCTAGGATAGGAAATGCCGAATGTGATTGTTCCGTACTTTGATGTGTAGAATATGTCATGTTCCGTTATCCCCCAGAGAAGACCTTCTATCTGCTAGATGCGGGGGTTTCAAATTTGAATAATTAAATTTGTAGTGTATTACGACACGCGTAATTTTGTCGTGAAGGAAGTCGGTAAGGGACTCGGAAATTTTGTTCTTACCTCTCAGCTGAGATTCAAATGTTACCAGGAGCCTGGCGTTTTCTTAAATTACTAAGTTATTCAAAAACCAAACTAGTTTCGTAAGGATTTTTAGTTTAGTTATTGCTTTATGGCTCAAGAATCAAATATGATCGTATTGCGCCAGTAAGGATTTTACGAAGAAAATTTAGGTAAACAAAAATGAGTCTTGGTTTAACAAAATAAACGATTCTTTTCTTTTGAGGATACTTGGTATGTAGATAGATGAAAGCATATAAATCAATCTATATTTTTCTGTAGTTGACCAAGAAGAAAATTTTCAATTTGAACATATAAATTCCAAGGATTGAAATTGCATCTTTTAGAGCCAGAAAATGGAACTTTTTTACAACTATATTTTACTTAGAACTCTAAACTATTTTAGAATAAAGCTACATTCTTTTTTCACTGTAAAAAATAATACGTCACTTTTCACAAATGTGACGGGTAGAAATTGCCTCCAGACATGGATATGTTACACTGCGATAAGGAGAGACACCCTCCTATACTCTTTTATTTTTGAACTGGCGCTTGAAAATATTTCCTTCCCCCACCACCACCGATCGGTAACCATAGCAACTATCCTAATCAAAGTGACGTAGAAGGCTTACTATTGGCTGCACGAAGAGCGTAAATATGGTTACGCTTCTAGCGTGGGGGAAAGCACTATTTCTCAAGCGCCAATTCTAAATGAATATAGTATAGACTCGGAAGAAGGTTCCTTCGTAGTGGAACCACTCTCCCCGGAGAGGGACCTCACTCTCAGTCTAGGTGGGGGGCCCTCCTTATCGCGGTGTAACATCTCTGTATGGATACTATTTCTACTCACTACTCTTTGTGTAAAGTGCCGTATTTGTTTACAGTGTGTTCGTAGCAGACTCTCTATTAAAAAGATGCCTTTTACAATAAACAATTGTTACAAGTCCTGATTTTATAGTTTTTCTGAGGTTTTGTAAAATGTAAATTTCAAGAGCCTAAACCTTCTAAAAAAACTAAAAACTAAGCTTCTAACTAACTAAAAATTAAGATGGATTTAGCGTGTAAAAGGGTGATGAACAGTGGCAGCTCGTGAGTTTATTAACAGGGTGTTCACACCCTTCGTATGAATTAAAATTTACACAAGAGCAAGAAAGAGAAGGGATGTTGGACGAATACATAAATTTGTTTTAGAACTAATTTATTTATTTCAGGGGGGTTATTTTAAGTTTCCTAAATTTTTCACTGCATGCATTTTTATTTTTTTAAATATGCATTTAATGGAAATAAGCAAAACTTATGATAAAGAAGGCCTTTATTTTTTATAATACCCCTAGCCTATAACATAATACCTCAAAAACAACTTTTATGCATGATGTCCATTGTCCACTCCTCTAACCTTTTTTTGAAGCAAACACATTTTTGACACTTTAATTAAAATCAGGCATAATACCTAATCATAATTTTTTTTAATTAGGAGCCTGGCAAGAGCACTGGGTCTGTCTACTCATAGTGCTTGTTATGCATATGCTTGATCGAACAATTTATTGTGAAAAATACAGGTGATGTGTAATTTTCAAGATCTGTAATTTTACTCCAACGCCACTTTTAAAAAATAACCAACAACAAAATAATTAATTATTACAAATTAGCGTGAAAAGTTTAATGATACTTTCAAAAAGTTATTATCTCGTTTTCCAATCCGGGAAAAAATCCAGAAATCCACAAAAAAGCAAGCTACACCTCAAAACCGTAGGCTTCAGGACACAAAATCTGTGCGGACGGGGATCTCCAATGTGTTGCCGTAAGTCCAAATGTTCTCCGGCGAGAAGTCGAGGTTTCTTCCGACTCATTCAGTTTCTTCGCTCACACGTGCGAATAAGGAAAGAAAAAGAAGAGTGTAGTATTCTCTTTATCTCTCTATTCTAAAAAAAAGTTTTTGGTGAACGGTTTCCAGAGAAAGGCTTTTTAATTACTGAACCAAATGACACATATATGGTATCAAAATGTCCGAATTCTTTCCGGATTTCCGAGTAAGCCCTTCGATTTTTCAAAAAAATTCTTAATTTTAAAATATTTCCATTTTTTTAGATTTCGGATAAGGTCGCAGTTACAAAGCAAGAAACTATGAATTTTAAAACAATTGAAAATATATATTTCACTGGTTTTTTAACATTCAAATACATTAAATAATCATCTTTCTATTTATCACACTAATTTAAAAAATATATATTGGATTCTTTTTAACAATATTTATATTTTTGCTGTTCAAACGATTTTAATTATATTTAAAACTAATGTATAATTAATTTATCTTTTATTTTTAAATAATTAATTCATATTTATATATTTATCTTTGTCGTTGTGGCAACCTAATCATTACTATATTTACAATAAAATATAAACTCGCTTTCAGAAATTTTGAACTTTTGCATTTATTTATTACAATAATAATTATTTTTATATCCTTTTGCAAGTTATATTATTTAAGGTAGTAAAAGGTAACTTTTTTTATAATGCCAAAACGCAAAACTAGATACCTATGGCGGGGGAATGTTTTAGAAATAAAGATAAAAATGGAAAGTCAGAACATTCGTGTCATTGCTATGAAACTGACACAATTTCGATGTTTATTTGTTCTCATGATGCAAAATTCTAAATTTTCGTGATTTTTACGATAATTACTACATTTTTCACAGACAATCAATGAAAATCATTACAAATTTTAAGAAAGTAAAATTTATTCCGGAGATGTTTCAGTGCTTCTGAATGGATCTGTGTGAGAAAAACATTACCTTGGGGAAATGGTAAAAGAAAGTTAACACTGCTTTGTTACTAATTTTCTTGGAATTAAATGGCGATCCGCCAATTCATAATGCCATAAAGAAACTGTTAAAATTTCGCCGCTGAATGAATATTCCCCTTTTTTGAAAGAATACCCCAGAGAAGTAGTTCCCCTGTTTTAAGAATGTTTTATAAAATGAGTAAGTGCTGTGAGCTGTGTTTTGTGAGGATGGCAAAGAGATCCTTAAGTATCAGCGTCAGCAGTTAACGGGGGTTGGCGAGCGATAGCGAGCAGGGGGCGGTAGCTCCCTAGTTTGATAAACAAAAAACTTTCGCGTTTCCGGCAATAATTTTTTTGCTGACAGGTGAAAAGGGGGGGGTAGAAACTTGATTCTGAGTATGAAAAATAAATTGAGAATGATTTATGTATTAACAAAGAGAAGTTGCTTTGGTCAAACGTTAAAAAATTATAGTAAATATTTAATTAAAACTCTAAACGTTTCGTCCGAAAACTTCGCCGGACATCTTCAGTAGCAAAGGTGTTTAAAAATAAATAAAATCCTTCACGATGAATTAGCTGGATGTGATGAAGGCCGCCTCTGCCGTGAAGCCATTGAGATTTATAAACATGAAAATAATTTCAATCGTACAGAAGAAACAACAAGAATAGATAAAGCGTGGGTTGAAATATTTCGTAGATGCCATAGAGGAAATGCAAGATGAACGAGACGCCTTCATCACATCCAGCTAATTCATCGTGAAGGATTTTATTTATTTTTAAACGCCTTTCCTACTGAAGATGTCCGGAGAAGTTTTCGGATAAACATTTAGAGTTTCAATTAAATATTTACTCTAATTTTTTAACGTTTGACCACAGCTTAAAAGCTCGAAAGATTTATTAAATGATTTGTGTATTGTTTTCTTTTGATACTCTTGTGTATCTCTATATTTGGGTTTATTTCTACTTTTTCACTGGGTGTTCACGTGCTCCTGTGCTCCTATGGACGAGCCGCCACTGTTGATGAAAAAGCATCTGAAGTGGTTAATTTAAAAGTGTAAAAGGATCACAACATACGACACACGATGAAAATCTCCAGTTCCAGTCTTTGAGAAATAAATATTGTTTAGATAACCCTCGCAACTCCTTTAATTTCCCTGAAACTTATAAGAACCGACTCAAAGAATCGTGAGGATCAATGTTACATCACTTCGATGAGAAGATTTCATTGTTACCTGACACCTAAAAATCTTCTAATACGAGACACTCATAAAAATCTGACGCCCTAAAGGAAATATACTATAACTTTAAACGATATTTTGAAACTAATCTCAACCCAAAACAAAATTAGACTCATATCCCACGTCAACTTGTTGAAAGCAACCATCACCTCTTATTAAGTAACAGCTGACATCCGCCTAGCTTTACTAGATTTAGGGAAAAGTTATAGACTAGAGTTATTCAGCAGCCTTCCAGGATACAAAAGTTCCAGGCGCCCGAGTAAATAAATTTGCTGTTTCTTTTTAAAAACCAAAACACTTCTACGAACTTTCCTTTTAGCAAACGGGATAACACCCGTTACTATAGCAACAGACAGTAGATTTCTCAGTTACAAGGAAGGAACCGTACGAAAAAACACTCGTCTACCAGTGCTGAGTTGGAGGAACGTTATAGGCCTTCGGCATTGCTAAACCTAGACTAGTTATTTTTATGGTGTAACTAGAGGGGTGTTATGTGAACAAAAGAATCCTTTGAAATGTAATAATATATGTTTGGGAGACTACTGCTTTATACATACTGGTACGTGCACTGAGTTAGTATTTGGAGTATTAATTTTCCTTGTTCTTATATTTCAATCGTGTTGTTGCGAAAATTGATTTTCCATTAATGTTTGTTCTAGAATTAATAGAAAGGGATGATAGATTAATTTGTCTGCTTTAGAAGAATTTTATTGGAAGTATTATAGGAAATAAAAATAAAAATTGTTTATTTTAATACCTTTAGTAATTCAAAATAAATAACCACTTTGAAACGTGAAATAATAAATGTTACTTACAATAACTTTCCTCAAAAGATGATAAAGATAAAAATGAAAGGAAAATAAATACTTAAATTAAATAAGAGTAGCTTACTTTCAGACTAGGGATAATGTAAATTTAATACGTTTTATTTGAATGTGTTTCACCATTTGTATCACATCATTAGAGATTAGATTTTCATTCAAGATTTTAATCTTAGAGTGTTTCTACTCTTTAAAACTTAAAAGATATGCTGTTATTTTTAATACCATTAGTATAATTATTTTATAACTTTTTTAATTATTTATCTTTAATCCTTTGATGAATCTTTCCTAGCAGTATTCTAAATGAATAGGGATGACGGACATGTATTAAAAAATTTTAATTTTAGAAGAATTTTAAAAATTTAAGTTAGTGGGCATCATTTTACACTATTTTAGACAAAAAAACCCTATATAATATGATAATTCTATCTAGGTTTATTTATAATTGATGATAAAACTATAATAATTCTCCTTCACTTAAATTATATTCCTTCCCTGTTTATATGTATACGATAAAAATTGATACAAAGTTCATTTATCGTAAGATGTATTCATTTTATTAAAATTAACATATTTAGTAATTATTCAAAGTTTAACTAATTATTTTTTAAGTTTGTAACTTGTATCTTCAATAAAATACATGTATTGTTGTACTATGGAAAAATATCTTAGTTTTTCAACAATAACTCGAAGCAAAACGATCATATACTTTTATTCCTAAATACAGTTCTAAAAGATAAAGTAACTTTTGCAATAAAATATAGCACTTTCAAAGTTAAAAAAAGTTAAATCTCGTGTTGGGCATTTTCGCTAGAAAAAAAGTATGAAAGAAAAGTTTATAGTAAATCATGTATTACTAAACGTCTATGTGAGTAGTGTTCCTTAAAACGCAAAGAGTCGGTTTTATTACAGCAATAAAAACCCCTCAGAGTACCGAGTTACACTGAGCAGGAAGAAGAGAAAGTCTCCAACACCCTTTAAAAGGTTGAAAGTCACTGACTTTCGAGAAAAATCAAATGTGCCACTCAATCTCCCTCTTTTCTTTCAAGAGGGAGGGAAAGGGAAGGGGAAATCCCCACAGTTTAGGGGGGAAATTCATAATCAGACTCGAGGGGCAAAGAAAGAAGAAAAGGACAAGAAGAAGCGAAAAAGTTCGGCTACAAAAAAAACCGGCAAGAAATCCCTCGGAATTCTTCGTGTTCCGCAAGGCTCCAGGCGCCAACCGAAGAAGATAAATTTTAAAGGTGCATAACCGCCGCTTCTCCGAAAACCGCAGATTATTTCTTCTTCCGGTAGGGGGGAAGGGTTGAAGAGAGAGGAAATACACGGAATAGATGAGAAAAGCAAAACGCTGAGGGGAAACTGGAATTTCTGGAACTTCTTTAAAATTCAATAATAAGGGAGATAGCTCTGCTGGCTCAGCCTCATTTTCCCGCGCGCGGGACGCGTTATCGTTTGCAACCGCTTCCGCCCACGTTCGAATTTCGAGGGTTCCAGTTTTCATTAGCGGCTTTTTATGGCGGGAGAGGAGAGATTTAATTTTTTTTGGTTGTTTTTCCCGGGATGAGCTAGTGGTTTCGTGGCCTGAGAAAGTCGAAGTTCTTATTTTTATGTGTGCGGAGAGGTTCATTAAAATAGTTCGCACCCTCATATTGAAGAGACGACTTCGTAATCTCGCGAGCGTGGATAGTTTGAGATGTACTTTTCAGTTTGTGGAATGGCAGCGGTGTTAATAACGTTCGACGCCTTCGCGTCTGGGAGCTTCAATCAAGATGGAAGATCTTGTGGCTTTGGAAGATCAAAAGATTATGCATGGGGAGTGTATGAAAAAGCGGTTGTGTTATGAATGAATTCTTTAGCGAGGAGTAAGATTTTAAAATTATAGAGGATTTTTAGAGCCTGACTTTAAAAAGTTCTTTATCATGTCTTGGGGGTTATTCACAAATAATGTCACACTTTTTCTTCATATTTTTGTTCCTGCTACCCAAAGAGTCAAAGTGTCACAATTCACCATACCCTTCAACCTAGTGTCACTTTTCATACTCTCTTCTAACCTATATTTAAAGCACAAGGTTAGTAGAAACCAGGGACGCTACATTTTTAATGAATTTGCAAGTGTATCTAACGTTATATTTTCAAAGCAAACTCTAGTTTTATTTTGTAACTAGCGGATATGCCCGGCCTTGCACGGGTGAAGTGTATAATTTTTTTTAAATTAAATTTTCTCAAAATATATTTATAATTTTTAAATCAGCAATTACCAATCATCCCGGTATCCCAGACGCCTTTTTCCTATCCCGGTGTCCCCGGTAATTTTTCATATCCCGGTGTTCCCGATAATTTTTCAGATCCCGATGTTCTCGGTATTTTTCCTATCCCGATGTTCCCGATAGTTTTCCTATCCCGATGATGGAGGTAATTTTTATGGCCCAGTAATCCCGGTACTTTTTCCTATCCCGATGTTCCCGTAATTTTTCTTTTCCCGGTATTCACGGCAATGTTTCCTAGTAAATAAATGAGTCTAGTGAACAAAAATAAAAAATTTGAAACAATAATAAAAGATCTAGTAAATTTAAACGTCTAGTGAACCGCTTCATTTGAAACAATGTTTTATTTTTAAGTCGTTTTCCATGAAAAAAAATTTACACTTTTCCATAAATATTTAAATTTTAAAGGAAAATATCTTAAAATAGGGGAAACTAACGTTTCAAAATTAAATATTTGAATTTATTTTGGTGTTTTTACAACTGATATAGTTTTGAAATGGACAATTATCGAGTTTTTCCGGTTAAAATATTTAATTTTTGAGGTTTTAATCTCGTTTACAATAGTGAGTCAAGCAGATCTACTCTAGTAGAGAAATGGAGAAATAAGCGTTTTCGGCTATAAATTCACTAATTACTCGTAATTATTCGATTTTTGATCTTGGAAAACTTGACAGTGATCGTCCTCGCCTCGAGATACGCCTATATACCGAATTTTGTCCACGCCTTCGGCGTGGTTTGGGAGGAGATGCGTTACATACCCACACACATACCCACAAACGTTTTTAGTTATATACTAGCGGATATGCCCGGCCTTGCACGGGTGGAGTGTATAAATTTAATTTTTTAAGTTTTCTCTTTAAATACATTTAGATTATTTTGTAAATCAACAATTACCAATCATCCCAGTATCCCAGACGCCTTTCCTATCCCAGTGTTCCCTGTAATTTTTTCTATCCCGGTGTTCCCGGTAATTTTTCCTATCCTGATATTCTCTGTAATTTGTCATACCACGATATTCCCGGTAATTTGTCATATCCCGATATTCCCGGTAATTTTTCCTAACCAAGTATTCCCGGTAATTTTTCCTATCCCGGTGTTCCCGGTAATGTTTAATATCCCGGTGTCTTTTTCCATCTTAATAAAGTAACAGATTCGGAACAACTATAATAAAAAAATATCTGGTTAATATTTATAATTCTAGTGAAAAAAGTAACAAATTTGGAAATAAAATAAACGGTCTAGTAGTAATTGTAAGAGTCTAGTGAACCGTGTCTTTTGAAACAATGTTTTTCAATGAAGAAATTTTACACTTTTCCATAAATATTTTTATTTTAAAGGAAAAAATCTTTAAATAAAGGAAAATAACGTTTCAAAATTAATTATTTGAATTTATTTTGGTGTTTTCACAACTGATATAGTTTTTAAATGGACAATTATCGAGTTTTTCCTGTTTAAATATTTAATTTTTGAAGGTTTTCATCTCGTTAACAATAGTGAGTCGAGCAGATCCACTCTGGTAGAGAAGTGGAGAAATAAGCGTTTTTGGCTATAAATTCGCTAATTACTCGTAATTATTCTATTTTCGAGCTTGGAAAACTTGACAGTGATCGTCCTCGCCTCGAGATACGCCTATATACCGAATTTTGGACACGCCTGCGGCGTGGCTTTGGAGGAGATGCGTTACATACACACATATATAGCCACAAACGTTTTTATATATTTACTAGCGGATATGCCCGGCCTTGCACGGGTGGAGTGTATAATTTTTTTAAAATTAAATTTTCTCAAAATATATATTTATAATTTTTAAAGCAGCAATTACCAATCATCCCGGTTTCCCAGACGCCTTTTTCCTATCTCGGTGTTCCTGGTAATTTTTCATATAACGGTGTTCCCGGTAATTTTTCATATCCCGATGTTCCCGATAATTTTCCTATCCCGATGTTCCCGATAATTTTCCTATCCCGATGTTTGATGTTCCCAATAATTTTCCTATCCCGATATTTGATGTTCCCAATAATTTTCCTATCCCGATGTTCCCGATTATTTTCCTTTCCCGATGATCGTAATTTTTATGTCCCGGTAATCCAGGTACTTTTTTCGTATCCCGATGTTTCCGGTAATTTTTCTTTTCCCGGTATTCTCGGCAATGTTTCCTAGTAAATTAATGGGTCTAGTGAACAAAAATAACAAATTTGAAACAATAATAAAAGATCTTGTAAATTTAAAAGTCTAGTGAACCGCTTCATTTGAAACAATATTTTATTTTCAAATCGTTTTCCATGAAAAAAAATTTACATTTTTTCATAAATATTTAAATTTTAAAGGAAAAAATCTTAAATAAGCGGAAACTAACGTTTCAAAATTAATTATTTGAATTTATTTTGGTGTTTTTACAACTGATATAGTTTTTAAATGGACAATTATAGAGTTTTTCTTGTTAAAATATTCAACTTTCGAGGTTTTCATCTCGCTTACAATAGTGAGTCGAGCAGATCTACTCTGGTAGAGAAATGGAGAAATAAGCGTTTTCGGCTATAAATTCGCTAATTAATCGTAATTATTCGATTTTCAAACTTGGAAAACTTGACAGTGATCGTCCTCGCCTCGAGATACGCCTATATACCAAGTTTTGGCCACGCCTGCGGCGTGGCTTAGGAGGAGATGCGTCACATACCCACACACATAGCCACAAACGTTTTTAGTAATATATAGATAGATAGATAATGCCGTGCACACCTCTGTGTAAACGACACATGGGAAGCCCAAAGACACATAGGTAGTGCCTCTCACTGCCTAGATCAGGCGCGGATCCAGCATGGGTTCCAAGGGGGTGGATCTTTTCCAGATCATCACCTTTACCTTTAGGCAAAAAAGTCTAATTCTTACGAATTTTCTAAAAGTATCACGCAAGATCCATTTGTGGTACCGTGGGGGGGATATGGGGCCCCTCCACCCAAAAAATTCTAGAAATTTGATTCGTAAAAGTAGGATTTTAACTCATTTTGAGAACTTTTTTGGGTCCAAAGGGGGGCACTGTCCAGAGTGCCCCCCCCTTGGATCCGCGCCAACAGACCAGAGATATAGACCCGAGTTCTGTTCCCGGGTTAGGCAAGGCAAATCCAGCCTTTTATCCCTCTGGGATGGATAGAGGATGGAATTGGGGAAATAATAGGCTTTGACTCAGTTGACTGTAACTTTGTCACACGTTCTGGAACAGCTCTGCTCATGGCATCACCCAATGAGGTTGGTTACACCGGAGATTGAAGGTATAACGACCTAAGTACTCCCTTAAGTATCCCCATTGGTTTTTGTAAATGACACACTGAGAAGTAGCCAAAAAGATTGTAGAGCTGTATAAAGCTCATGAAAATGACTTCTTTATGGTCACGACATCAACCCGAGTTAAAGGTAATAATTAATGTTCTAAATTTAAAGTAGAATAAGTAAATAAATCCAAATGATTCTTCTGAAATTGAACTAAGGCGCATTAAGGATATGCTTAAACAGACATTAATAAAATAATCAGTTTTCGAAGAGACAACAAGTTACACCTGTAACACATCTCGACCTACAAAACAATTTCCGCCATATCAAACCCACTACAACCCATCTACCACTCCTCTATCACTACCCGCGTGATAAAAGCACAAAACAATCTCGTTAAACATTCATCTTTTTTTTAATTTCCTACCGAGTCCGCCGCGAACATTAGGCGGCATTTCCACATGACGCGTCGGGAGCGTGTTAATTTCGCGGCGGTCGCGTGCGGCAAATTGATGCGTGGCGCGTGCGAAGGTCAGCGGCTCGATGTCAGCTCGGATTTTGTTTGATTTGTAATTAACCGTCGCATGTTGTGATGGCTGGGGTTGTCTGTGGGCGTTTATGCAGAAAAGAAAAGGTTTTTGAGGTGGATTTGAAGTGAATAGATCGGGGTTGGTTGACTTAAGGTGTTGATGTTTAAATGTTCATGAGTGAAAGCGCTTTTGGTTTTTTGAATATTTCATGAGTTGGGTCGGATAAATAAAAATTTGATAATAATGAGGTGAAGATAGAAGGTTAACTAAGTATTTTCACGATTTCATTGAAAGGAAAACAAAATTTTTGTAGTTGGTAAACCATAAAACTTCTTTAATAAAAAATATTGCTAAAAATAAAACTTCATCACATAAAATAAACTGAACTTGGTTCTTTCAGTACATTGCATCGTAAAAAACACGAAAATTACATTGGTACATACCTTAAGGGAAACATCAGCAAATGTTTAGACAATTTTTAGTATTTTTCACTTAGTCACTAATAGAAGTTTGATTGTACTCATGACAAGAACGTATCAAATAAGTATAAATAAATACAAAAAGATCCTATTTGAATAAGATTTCATAATAAGTGGTAATAGAATGTTTTCAGGTGACATTACGACCATTTATTTTCTTCCTTGCTGTAGGTCAAACAGTCTGTTGCTAAGGCCGTTGCTATACTCTGTTCATTTTGAACTGGAGCTTGAAAATATTTCCTTCCCCCACCACCGATCGGTAACCATAGCAATTATCCTCGTCAAAGTGACGAAGAAGGCTTACTATTGGCTGCTCGAAGAGCGTAACTATGGTTACGCTTCTAGCGTGGGGGAAAGCACTATTTCTCAAGCGCCAATTCTAAATGAATAGAGTATAGGTGCGGCGGTATCTGTTGCTGTCATGTGATTGCGAATGCTCCAATATAAGCATCCCATGACCAGTTATTTTCTTTTAAATGTTAACTGCTGTACTTAAAACAATCTGTTGCTAAGGCCGTTGCTTGGTCCGAGTCATGTGATTGAAAATGCTCTATTATTCTAAAAAACTAGGCTACTGTTATGCTTAATATAGAAGATGTAGATAGTGTTTCAGAATAAAACCTTCTATTATTTCTTTTTCAAATAAAAACTCATAAAAACTGATTCTATTATTCAAACATAAATACTATGTATTGTAGACACATACAGTTCCGAACTTAAGTATAGGTGAAAATACATATCACTACCTCAAAAAAGTTTTATTTAAGTATTTCCCATAACATTAGAAAACTTTAACATTTATTCACTTTCTACAGACGAATATCTTAGCTACAATACCTCACTAAACTCAATCAAGAGATGGTGAAGCATAAAATAGAATGATTTTAGAACAAGATCATTAAAAGAGGATTCGGTTCTTCTTTACGCTTAGTCATACTCATTTAAGCTGGAAAAGTTAGATTGACGCGAAAGATTTATTACTGTCTCAATTTTTTGAGGAAAGTTGTAAAAAGAGAACGAATGATTAATTAACGGCGTTCTACTACTTAAATTAGTTTTTTATGTACTTAATTAAAAAGAGATTCCGTTCAAATAAAATGGTTGGCATGGTTACTTTAGAATAAATTTAGGCAAATAGTTTAGTCAAGCATGTTTTACTTTTAGATAAAAGAAACCATCAAGTTCAGAGCCTACGTAATTTTAATTCCTTTTGAGAAAAATGTTTTCGAGGAAACATGGAAGTTTTATCACGCACAAAAATTTGTTTAGAATGGTTGTTATGTATAATACGAAACAAAGCTATTTCAAAAGGGGATTTTTAAATCTTTTTAATATCAAAGATGTCTATTAAAAGATTTGGATATTACTTTCCAAGTTCTCTTTTTAAAGAATTCGACAGAGCTTTTAAGAAATGATGGATAGGGTTTATTTTTAGCTTGAGATTGCTATTTACAATATTTATTCTTGTTACTCGTAAAAAATATTTCAGATACATTTAATTCATCATATTTAATATCTTTTTAGGATAAGGTTAAGAATACAAACTTTTTGATGAGGTGACACGTTTCATATTAGCTAAAAGGGACAAAAAATACTATTTTTATCTAATATAACCTAAAAAGTGAAATATAATATTTTGCGTTTAAATTTCCCGGAAGTTAGGGTTACTGAGAAGAAGCGAAGCTGTGAAGTTTGTTTTACTTCTGTATCGACCGGAAATATTACCCTGTAAAACGATTTTTCCTTTATAAGCGATTGTATGCAGGAAAGCAAAGAAATAACACGTTTTTGATTATCTGAAGTGGAGCACTTTTATCTGCGAATCTAGGTCACATATTGTTCCTGATTTGTTTTGCATTAGTTCCCTGGCCACTGATACTTTCCATAGCATTTTAGACGAATAAGGTCAGGAAAGCTCGAAATTTTGAAGCATCACAGATGTTCTGACGTCACGATTGATAGCTATTTCCTAATAACTCAATATCACAATCTGAAATCTTCCGTGCTCCATGCAGCATGCATATTTAAAGATCTTACTCAATAAGATCTTGGTGAGAGCTAAGATTGGTTCGAGAAAAGGATGGATTTCCATTTTATTTCTCCAGCCGCTCTGTGAAGATGTCAGTGTGAAGTTGAGTTGTAGAGAAACAGCTATCTATAATGACGTCGGAACGTCTCATACGTAACAATTTCGAGCTTTCTTTGGTGTTATTCGTCTAGTTGGACATGGATAGTCACATAATATAAATGTGTTAAGATAAGCTAGATACAGATGGCTTACAGGTTTTGATGAAAAAATAACAAAGGTTTTTTTTTCTAGGACAATTTTTCCCACAACCTTTTACTTTACCTAGCTAAAATTTCCAAAACCATCTCAAGGAGGCAACCAATTTTATATTTGCTTCCATAAGAGAAAAACTCAACTGAGATTGCAGCACAACACATGCAAAGTTAGAGTAAAATTCAAAATTAACTCGACTCGTCAAGAAAGTTTTGAACGCTCTTAAAGTAACGCCTACCTTAAAGAAAATTTCGAGAATCTACTCAAACCCATAAGAAACCCGATCTTCCCCCTTTGGGGAAAACTTTTAATTATAAACAAAATCAACACACACACACACACAACATAATTAAATTTCACTATAACATCTCTTCAATAAAACACTAAAATGACTTCGAAAACCTTCCAAACGAATGACACCAACACCCCCTAAAAAGACACCTCCACACCCTGAAACTCCAGTTTTAGAAGATTTTTCCTTTCCAGATCGACAGGTGTCCACAGCCCCAGACAGACCCACCAGGCTTTCCTATTAAGTGTCTACGGAAGGAGACACCGGGTAAACAAGTCTCAGAACTTCATTACGGAATTGTTTTTGAGAAAAGAGAGACTGTCACAAACAAGGGGTCGGATAGGACATTCGGGTTTTTTTAGGGGGCCTGACAATCGCGTAGGTGGAGATTGAGGTGTTTTGCAAAAATACTAAGGTTTTGGTTGGTGAAAAGAGAGTGTTTACCGAGGTGGGTGGGAAGAAGTGGGACTTGAAGTGTTTTAGTTTTTATCACTTGGGTTTTGATAGGGGAATGAAATGTTTATTGAGAGGGAAAATGTGTACTTTTGTCCTTTATGTTTTCCAAGGATGTCAGTATATTGTAATAAAAATTCGCATTTCCGTGCTTTTTCACGGACTTATTCCGTAAACTAGAAAACGGAATTTCACCGTGAAACTTTTTACGAGCTTCACCAGTGTTTTCATACGCCTATCACAAAATAATTTTTTTTATATTGAGACTGCCGAATCTACAGAAGTGATTTTAGATATAAATTGTGTATACACAATTGTTAAAAAGTGAATAAACATTTGAAATGTTCTGAAATCACTTTTAATCCACAGAACCGCTTTCTTTCAACGTGTGCGTCTGTCGAGATAGAAAAACTATTTTACGATGAAGATAATTAAAAAATACGTAAGACAATACGTATTTTTAAGTGTTTTAAAAATCCATATTTAGAACTAAGTAAACAGTTTAAGATAATCCTAAAACAACAAGAATAATTTAAACTCTTCATTACGTTTTCTTTATTTACTTGACTAAGTTTGACTTGATTTTATAGGAACGTTTATCACATAATCTAACCTGATTGTAGGGACGCGGATAGTCAAATCCAAAGGTTGCATGATCCGGTATAAGAAAAAGAATATTAATTAATTTTTAATTTTTTGAGCGGATTAAAATTATATGACGAGAAAGGAAGTTTCCTCAAATGACGTAAATTTTGAGAAATATTAATACATTGAGAAAATTATCAAAAAGGTTGTATTAAATTTAATCTTAATTTTAATTTGAAAGAGCTTTATAGAGTAATACAGGCACATAAAATCTGCAAACTTTCATTGTGTTTTTACAATAATAGAACAAAAATAGTGTTTACAAGAACAAAAAATATTAAATCTTGTGTGTACCTAGTATGTAACATAATAACATAATCGGTCGTCTGTTATCTGACAGAAAATAAGACTGATCTTCAAAATGTAAAGGTACAAGAGACACTGAATAAGCAGAATTCAATCTTCCTGTCTACGGTTTGAATTTTATGAATTCCAAGATAACATTGCTAACCAAACACTTTCGTAGGCTTATACCATACATGATTGACATTTGACTGTCACCTTAAATTCATAGTAATCTATTTTTGGAATGTCACCAGATTTAGAGTTTTTTAAAAGCATAGAGTTGAAGGGTTAAAAAATAACGCCAAAAGGAAATATTTGAAGCAATAAAAACAAAATTCAACGTGTCTGGTATGCATTGTATCGTGTCTCTTATATTTTTCAATTGCAACTTATTTACGTCTAATAAATATATTTTTTACGTTTATTCAAGATTTTCAAGATATATATTACATAGGTATCGTAGTATAAATTCTTCCTAGTTATACTTACTTATTAGTTCGATTTTATAAAATAGGATCCACGTCAAAGACAGGATTATACACATTTGAACTAAAATATTATGATATTTAAACATTATTGTCTAATATAGTTATATTTTATAAGGCTACCATTATTTTTATACTTGTTAAGATGAACATACGTTTACTTAAAACTGATGTCAGTCACTATTGAGAAAATCTCAATAAATATGTCAATATCTTACTTATTAGGTTTATTTAGTTATACTCGTATTTTATGGCGCAAGAATCATGTATGATTATATTGTGAAATATTGGGAGTTATTCATCATTATGTAAAGAAAAGGATGACTTTAGTCTTATATTCCTCCAAATAACAAATTCATTATGTAACAAAGATTAAAAAAGATATTCTTGTGTAACAATTTAGCTTAGGGCATGGAATTTCAGTTCTAAAGGTGCTAGTCAGACTGCAATTTTTACTCATACCTGGAGTAAGAATATGAGCGTAGGTCGTTTGATTGGAAACCTAACATTATGAAAAACAAAATTGAAGACCTCGGGGGCAAAAAATGATTACATCCATCTTATAAAAATTCACTTTTCTATCTGAGTAATTATATTCAGCAAAAGTTTTCATCCCACCCAAGTTGGAGGAAAGAATTTTGTGCAAAATGAGAAAAGTTTTCCAGAAAGAAGTGTTCCAGTTGAATATAGAACAAGTCAACAATATTTATTAAGATATAATTCTACTTAAATTGCACGGGTGTTTACCTCCGAGCCAGTTTTGATCACTAGTTCATCATTGGCGAGCAAAAAGTTTTCCCAATGCAGTTTTCAAAAAGAAACTATGCCCTAAGACAACCAACTCTATAAACTGTTCCATATTTAGGGACTATCCATAAATGATGTCAATTTTTTCAACATTTTTTAACCCCTCTCTTTGCCAAAAAGTGCCACACACCCCTCACCTTTGCCATAATGTCGTACTCTCCTATCGACAATATGTCTAGCATATACTTGAGGGACTGGCCAAACATTTTTGACACTTTGGGGCAGGAAATCGATTCCAAATTGGCCTCTTTGGTCTAGCACGGCACCGTGTGCTTCCAGTGGATACCATCTCACGTGGGCATATATGGAAACAAAATCGCCGATCTGCTTAGCAGGGAAGGTTCTGAACTTCCCCACTGCGCCTTTATTTAAATTACAGGCTTCTGAGGTTCACTCCATGTAAAGGCCAAAGTTAATGCAACCTGGAATATTACGCCAAGACATACCTGGTTTGCTGCTAAGGGCCTTGGTCTGTCACTGCAATGCTCCTGCCCAAGATTATCCCAAACGGCTCTATATAGACTAAGGACAGGTCATATAAAGAGCTTGAAATTCGGGGAGAAGGAAAAGACTTATGCCCTTTGACATTGTAACACCATCTTGTCTCCTTCTCACATACTAGAATTTATTGGTGTCTCATCGGGACAACTGATAAGAGAGGAAGAGACCGTATTTGATCTGCTTATGTGAAATGATCTATTGGACTTGGTTTAGGGGTGCCTAAACCAAGGGGATAAATAACAACACCAACAACATAAGTCAAGCATAAGGTTGGAAAAAAACATGCGACATCACATTTTATAACTTTAAAATGTATCTTCATCTAGTTTCTATAATTTCAATCAAATCAAATCAAATCAAATCAAATCTTTATTAACACACAACACACAAATACAACAAGAACACACATAGATCAAAGACACAACAACAAGAACACATAGAACACACTTAGGGAAAACTTACAAAAAAAAAACAGAAAAATAGTTGTGTGGTACCAAAAGAGCAAAGCTCGTCCATGGTACCAAAAATAAAAAATTCTGAATATGGCAACAAAGCTGGGCCGACTACTGCATTATTTTAAACATTGCTTCAGTATCATATATTCCATTTATAAATTCATGTATTCCAAATTTAAATTCAAATTTATTGTTAGTAGATTTAAGATTTTGATTTAATTTATTAAAGAGATAAGGTCCTAAAAAAACATGAGATTTGTGAAATATTTCTTTTTTTGACTTGGGAATAAAATAATTTCCTTGAATATTTCTGAGTGCGAAGTTACTGGCTTTAATTTGATAAAAAGATTTGTTGTTGAAGATGAAAAGAAGCAAGCGGAAAATAAAAAGTTCTCTAACATTAAATATGGGCTTAGTTAAAGAATTATTATTAATGTGAGATAGGACTTTAGTTTGCAAGTGGATAAGAGGTCTAATATTATTATGGTAATCAGAGGCATAACAAGTTATTCCATAGCTAATTATAGATTGAACCCAGGAAAAGTATAAGGTTGTCAAAAACTTATGGTCAACAATACGTTTAAGTTTAAAGAATTTAAAATTAATGAACCGTAATTTATTTAATAAGTAACTTACATGAGACTTCCATTTTAAATTACTGTCAAAATGTAATCCTAAATATTTAATAGAGTCGACCCGCTTTATTTCATCACAAGATGATACTTTATCGCACAGCCGATTACAAGTATGTTTATGAATTTTTAAACTATCAATGATGGATTCACTAGCTGTTAAGTTAAAGATAATAAATTATGTTTTTAAAACATTTAACTTTAAGAAGTTTTGGCTAAACCAAATATTCACTTGCTGAAGTGCGATTTCAATTTTTTTAAATAAATCCAAATAGTTGTCTGCCGAAAATACTAGAACAGTATCATCAGCAAAAGTTATAATTTCGCAATTTAAATTTAACAGACAAAAATCATTGATAAATATTAAAAATAATAAAGGACCCAAAATTGATCCCTGAGGAACACCACCATTGATAGGTAACTCATTACTACAAATATCTTCTACTTTAACTATCTGAGTTCTTCCGCTCAAATAAGATTCAAACCATGAATACATAGTTCCTCTTATGCCAATACAGTATAGTTTGTTTAAAAGTAGTCTATGATTCACTGTATCAAAGGCTTTACTAATATCTAGAAAAACAGCAGCAGACTTAAGGTTATTGTTCTCATTTGAGTAGATAATTTTAGTAAAATTCATTAAAGCTAATTCAGTGCTTCTGCCTTTTCTAAAACCGTATTGGTTATTAGCAATTATTTGATGCTTTTCTAAAAATTTTGTAAGGCGTGTATGCATTAATTTTTCAATAATTTTAGAGAAAATACTTAGAAGGGAAATTGGACGATAATTATTTAGATCATTTTTATTTCCCTGTTTATATACAGGAACCACCAAGGATGTTTTTAAGTCGGAAAAGAAGATACCTTGTTCAAAAGAAATATTAATCAAATTAGTTATAAAATCAGGATAACAATTAAATAATATAACAATCATATCTTTGTTGATTTTGTCGGTTCCAGTTGATTTCTTATTTGGAAGTGAATTAATAACATTAGATACTTCTAAATTAGTAACAGACTCAAAAAACAAACTATTAACATTAGATTGTAAATTATAATTGTATATACCCGGGGGGGTATTAGCGATACAGGTATTGAAAACCGATGAGAAATGACCATTAAAATCATTTACTAAACTTTGTAAATTAGTGTAACATGGTAAATTAGGATTTTGACTTTTTTCATTTAAAATTTCTTTAACTACTTTCCATTGATCTTTTATGTTGTTAGTGCACGTCAAAAATTTATTATGAAAATAATCAGATTTTGCCACGCGTAGTCTAGTTTTAAGTCTATTACGGAATGAAGAAAACTGGTTTTTGATTACTTGGTTAAATTTATTTTTCCGACACAATTTATATAATTTCTCCTTTTCATTGATTAGTTTTAAAATTTCAGCTGTAATCCAAGGTTTTTTGATAGATCTTTTCCTTTTAGAGAGGTAACATTTTTCAGAAAGAGTTATTACATTTTCTACATTACACATAAAATTCCTAAAAACGACATCACAATTACAATCATCAACTAATGATAAATTTAACTTAGAATTACATACAATATTTTCAAAAACCCTAATATCAAAAATCTTATTTTTAACAAGATGAGAATGATGAGAGCAGTTTGTTTTTATACATATACTTGAAAATATTGGAAAATGATCTGTGATCGGATAAATTAATATAGCTGATTTAAAATTAAAGTTACTACTATTACGAATTAGGATGTGATCCAAACAAGACTTCGTATTATTTACTTGTCTAGTTATGCCAAAAATGTCAGGTTTTAAACCAAAAGTTGAAATCAAATTCAGATAATGATCGGTGATAAAAGAATTTTCTAAAATGTTAATATTTAAATCGCCAATAATATAAAGGTTTTTTACCTTATTACATTTAATTATTTCCTCAAATTCATCAAGGAATACCTCCGATTTAAATTGTAATGACCTATATATACCTATTATCTGAAAATCATAAAGAGATGAATATACAGAAATACATTCAGCAGTAGTCATAGAAAAGGAAACCTGAATAAAATCTATCAGATTATTTTTAATAAAAAGCGCTATACCACCAGATTTATTTACCTCGCGACAGTGAAAAAAATCACAATAACCAGGTATTTTAAAGAATTTAGTCTCAAATTGTTTAATCCATATTTCACTTAAAAAAATGATATCAAATTGAATTGCTAAATTAGATAAATAACAGATAATTTCATCGAAGTTAGAGCGCATACTTCTTATGTTTGCATGAAATACAGAAATATGTAGCTTATCACATTTACAAATAAAGCTATTTACATCATTAGAGTTCAAAATAGGGGTGCAAGAGAGGAAAGAGTCCCCATGAAGATCTAAATCCTTTAGTTCAGCCATTTAGATTGATAATTTCAGATTCAAACTTAATTCTAAATACCTTTGCAGTTTCATCACGTCTCATGAAGACTTTTCCATTTCTGCACCATACGAATTTGAAATCTGGATGAGCTTTTTTGAACTGCTTCGCTTTATAAAGAAGATGTTTATTGTGACGTGTCAGGTGATCATTCACATAAAATTTATCGCTGGTAAAAGTTGCATTGATTATTTTAATGTCCAGGTCTCGCTTACCTCTAGCAAGACTTATAAATTCGTCCCGATCGGATCGTAGATTGAATTGGCAAATTATA
Organism: Tetragnatha versicolor; assembly: GCA_024610705.1. NCBI lineage: Eukaryota > Metazoa > Arthropoda > Arachnida > Araneae > Tetragnathidae > Tetragnatha > Tetragnatha versicolor. The sequence continues at coordinate 6,183,439 of JANDEH010000011.1, read as the reverse complement.
GGTTTAGCTCTTCTTTCCGATCCAGACGGGACACGGTGAATTTTTGCCAGGTTAAGAGGTTTCTCGAAACCGATCTCTACAGCAACTTTATGAAGAATAGATGATAAGTTTTCGTTGACAACTTCAGGAATTCCACTGACTTCTATGTTACAGTTCCGAGAGTATTGTTCGAGATCATTTAAATTAGTTTTCAGCTCCATGACTTCTCTTTTCATCTCACTGTTTTCTGCAATAGCTTGATCGTACTTCTCCTGAAGAACTTTATTAGAGTTTTGGAGAGAGATAATTGTTTCTTTCAGTTCTTTGATAATAGAACTATTGGACTCGATGGAGGTACTTAGCTGATCAAATCTATCTGAGATTAGATTTTTAAGCTCTATGTTTTGATTCTGGATCATCTTGATCACTTCAGAATCACAAGAACCGTCCAGAGTAGATCCGCTTCTTGTTTTAGGTTTGTTATCTTCCTTTCGACCACACGGAATACACTTCCAATTCGTCTTTTTATCTTTTGATAGCTTTTTAAATGCAGATTCAATCAAACCTCCACATCCAAAATGGAATTTTCCCTTGCATGAAACACATAGGATCAATTCGACTTCGACGATAGGTTCGGAGCAAGTTTTGCAATTCGACGACATTATACTCGGACTGAAGCAAATTTAGTACTTTATCAATTACAAAAACATAAATGTTTAGTTAATATAGTAAATATGACTTTGAAGATTCAATTTAACAATAAATAAACAAAGTTTAGAGAGAGCAAAAAATACGACGCAGGTCAGGCAACCAGCTGTTGCCAAAATCATAATCAAATAATTTTCATAAAAATGTTATTTATATTTCTGAGTAAGCACAGATAAATAATGTTTTAGTCTTATGCTGTTTTGTAAGGCAACAATAACCCCATCCATTGGGAAGACTGAGAAATACCCTTCCCTTATAGAACAGCTCATACCAAATATCTCCTCAAATTTACGTAACTGCAACAAGAAGTAAGCAAAATTTGGGCATACATGACAAAAATTGGACGAATCACAAGCGCTTGTGCTACTTGGGTCCCTTACACCATTTAAGGGCATCCCCTCACCCCCAATACTCAACCACCTCACCTCATACCCCATCCCCAAACCATACACCAAACTTCCCAACACAGCAACCCAACTAACTAACCAACCCACATCACCTAATGATTGAATAATTCGCAGTAGTGAGGCTACAACGCTTACACCAAAGGACCTACAGTGCCACAACCCAACACGACAAACCTGGACGAAAATTAGCATCCCTCAGCGCAAAATGCGTGTCTCAGCACGCCTAAGGAAAGCGGATAGATAGATAGAGGGGCGCATCAGCCCCATTACCGTGGGGCGGCCACCTGTGCCGTTGCGCCCTCATTAAATCAGCCCCCCTTGCTCTTCACGGGCGGCGAATTTATGAGAAGTGTAATCGGATTAACGCTCCCTGGACGGTGGTCAGTGGGTCGTGAAAGTGCCGCCGCTGCTGCTGTGTCCGGTGTTCCTGGGGATGAATGGGTGTGAGGTCGGGTGGAATGACCTTAGGTCAGTTGGAGGTCGTTGAGGGTAGGATTTGGAGGTAGGGAGAAAGGGTTGTGTAGGGTTCTAAATATTTCTGAAAGAATTGATTCCGGAATCGAACTGGAATCGATTTGCCTTGGAATCGATACCAAGGAATCGAACCCTTGAAGGAATCGATTCCAGCAAGAATCGAATTATAGGAATCGTACTTAATTTTCCAATTAATACAGATAATTATAAACAATTTTGTTCACTAATTAGTAATTAGTATTTTGATAATTAATTAATACTTTGCTGGTTATTAATTGTATTAATAATAAATACTAATTATCTTTGATTTGTGATTGAAAAACATAAGTTTTAATCTTCTTTTTCGATTTTGGCATTAAAGAATCGATTCCATGTTGGAATCGAACCTCAGGAATCAAATCCGAGAATCGAAAGAATCGAACCTCAAGAATCGATTCCAGAATCGAATCGAATGATTTTTTAGATCCCTAGGGTTGTGTAATGGGTTGTGAGGGGAGGAGGGTTTGAATGAGGTCAGGGGTGAAAGTTGTGAAAAATTTTCAAGGTGGAAGTGTTCTGTTAAAAGAGGGAATGTTCCATGTTTTATAATGAGTATGGTTACAAGTTAAGAGGAGTGATAAATCAATGTTGACCATCCCTAAATATTCCATATTTTAAGGAAATGAACACCTAAGGGGCATTCAAAATAAAACCTGGCATTCAGATAAACAGTTTTTATATTAATTAGAACATATAAAAAAATTATGTCAATTGTTAAATCATAAAGTAATATTTAAAAATCTTAAATATAAGAAATTAATAACCCATTCATGTTATTAACCCGTAAACCTGTTACCGTGAACTAGCAAGATGCCAAATAATGTTTATATGCCACTCTGACACATAATGCAGTGCTGATTGTTCAAAAACAGGACTGATAAACAGTAAATCGGTGTTACACTTTGCATTTTAATACAACTTTGTAAGACTATTTCCGCAGATCATTCGGTATATATTATCTCGAAAGTTTGGCGTTAAAAATTCATATTTGAGACTGATAATATTTTTCTTGTTAGCACAAACACTAAAAAACCGTACTGCCTATACTGGATATAAAATATCAAAACATGTGATGCAAGTACCTGAAATGATACAACCAGTGATACAAACTAGAAAATAGTCCAAATGGATAAGAGATTTCTATTAGAATACAACAATATTCACCGTTAACGCTAACTATTCCAAATACTGCACGCAATCGGCTCCAACACACCATCCCTTCCCGACCTAGTATATACAAACCCCGTTTTTGCATCAACCCGGTAAACACAAGCCAAACGCCGTTAACCCAAACAGCTCTCGCTTAACTAACAAAGGGATCAACGCAATGGCATTGTCTCACATTACGGGATTACCCCCTCTCAGTGCCTTTTTATCTGATAAGCCCGCCCTTATCAGCACTAACGACCCGGCCTTTATATTAGCTACAGATAAGGCGCCGCATCGGATTCAATTGGGAATGACGCTTTATGGCCGCTGCCGGGGTGTTTTGTTTCAACGGTATTGTTGCGGGGCGTTATTGCAGCAGATTTCCTATATATGGTGTGTCTGTGAATGCTGATGAGGTCTGATTGCCTGGGACAAAAATGGGATGTGTTTCCGACGTAGTTGCGATTTCGGAGGTTGGTTTGGATCGTTTCGTGTCTGGGGTGGAGGGTATTGCTTGTTGATCTGGGTGTTCTGTTTGATATATTGGGGTGGGTTCCCGGTTTAGATGAGAGGGGAAATGTAGCTGTTGTATTGTATTGTTCTTAGGCAAATTTTTGTGTTGTAGAAGTTGACACGAGTAATAAAATACAGTATACCCATGTTATCTCGAACTTTAACACCTCGAAGAAATATTTCCCCCTTGAAATTAAGTATTTCTCAATTTTTCCGGGTCTCTTGGATTTCGAGATATCAAGGTTATACTATACTTAGGGGCCATTCATTAATTACGTAAGGGTCCCGAGGGGGAAGGGGGGTTGGAAAAATCTCTACATACCCTTACTTGGGGGGTCAAACCTATTCTTACGTAAGATTTTCCAAGTTAATGTAAACAAATTTCCATTATTCTAATCAAATTACTATTGAATAACCCCAGAAAAGCTTTAAAATGCTGACGATCTCGGTATATTATCGAAAAAATTAAATTTAAAAAATGAAGGTATGTCAGATGCATCTTTTTTATTGGAGTAGCATTAAGTTAAAAAATAAAACGTCAAACTGAGAGTTTTAGTGTAACTGATCCTTTTCTAATGTTTTATTATTTTGAAAAATGAAATGGAATCTTACGTAAGAATAGGGGGAAGGGGGTTTGAAAAATCGTATTTACCCTTACATGGGGGTAGGGGGGTCAAAATCGCCAAAATAATCCTTACGTAATTAATGAATGGCCCCTTATGAGAAAAAATGAAAGTGGGTGTAGATTACCGAAATACAATTTAGAATCACAAGTTAACAAATAAATTAGAATCCCAGTTTAGAATCACCCTGGAAAAAGGGTTCCTATTCATCATTTTATTCACAAAAGTAATAAACAACACAAAAATAATTTACTGTGTAAGATAAATTTACAATGATGACTTAATGATATTTTTATTATCATTAAATAATTAAATGCTTAAGATAAAAATGTACAGATTGCTATTGTTAAATTTTAATTATTTACTTTGCACTACAGTTTAATTATTAAGATTATCTTATTTTCTTTAAAAAAAATGTTAGTAAGAGCACATAATTAGTGAGAGTTCGGTGATACTTTTTGCATGCGAAAACGCAAGGGAAAAAAGGTGTAGATACCTTTTGTTTACTACTTAATTTAATTAAGAGGGTATTAAAACATATTTTGATATTTCCAAGAGGTGCATTTGTTGTATCAAAAAGGAAAGTAAATATGAAAAATTTTAATCCTCTTAAATATAGTTCAGAAAATGTTAGATACCGTTTTTCAAAGGAAATAACTATATTCCACTAATAAAACAAGTTTGTAAATATTAATTTGAAATAATATTAACTCTATTTAATGAACAGAGCAATAGAATTTCTAAAATTAGAAGGCTTGTTAAATAAGCTGTCATCACTTTTGAAAAATAAAAGATTGGCTAATGGCATTGATAATTAATTGTCTGCTATATATTTAGAAAATTTGTTCATAAATTAAAAAAAGCATATTAACCAGTACTTATTTTATCAAGATTTCGAAATACCTGGATTTTAATCATGCCTTCTAATAATAGATCTAATATAATTCTTAAATTAAAGCTATATTATTTCTAATAATTGATTGAAATAAAAAAAAAACTACCCTTATGAATTTAAAACGGCACACAAAAAATTATCTTCCTTTTCAATTTTTTAATTTAAATGCAAATATCATAAAAAATACATAAACTCTGTATTCTTTTAAAAATGACTTTTTCTCAAAAGCTAAAAAAAAAGAACGAAAAAAGAACTAGTCTAGAACTAAAGTATAAATGGTATAAAAACTAAATAGTATAGTGATACCTAATCATTTAAAAGTCAATTCAAGGCATTGCCTAATAGTGGGTTTTAAATTCTTAGGTAACTAATACTTTGGGCAGACTCTGTTGGGGAGTTTTTATTGTGGAATCTAAAATGAATTATGATTGGGAGCAAAATTTGGTTTATTAGTAAATATTTCTAATGAATATCAACAGAAAAATCTAATCTTTGAGATAAATCAAATAGGAAAAGAAAAATTGCATTTTTATGCAAATGGTGCCCTTTTACAGCTTGGAGCAAAACACTAAAACTCAGAAAAAGATAAAACTTGGTAAATACAAGATAAAGATAACCAACAACAAATTCCAAAAACACACATGAACAAAATCCATCAAATAACACTTAGGACCGTCAAACTTCTGATTATGCCAGACCTCAGAAATTGAAAATACGTTCATAAAACGCTTTCCGAAATTGGATTTCTCCGACCGGAAACAAGCTTTCGGAAAACACACGCCCCCTAAAAAAGAGCCATTGATTTCATTCTCATGAGCCGGTGGGAATTAAATAGGAAAACTTCCCTCCCCAGAAACTAGGCGAGGCCACTCCATCCAATATATCTCTCCCAATCTATGCTCAGAAGCATGCAAAACAAAGGCCAGCAGGAGAGGCAAAAAACACCCACCCCAAAGTCAACTCAACATTTCCCAGAGAAAAAATTTCCAGCTCTTCTCTCTCTTGGAAATGTAGAGTTGATGTATGGAGGGAGTGTATTGAGCATCTGCTCCCATTGTTGGGAGCGTGGCAATTATTTTCAACCGATCAGACGCCAACAGATAGAAGGCAAGGCCTGGTAGTACAGCTCATACCAAATATGTCAGGTTTACGTAACTGCCACTAGATGTAAACGAAATATGGCCATAAATGACAAAAATGTGGACGAATCTTGAACGTATGTGTTGCTTGGGTAGACGAATAAGACCACGGAAGCTTGGAATTGTGCCTTTTGATAATGTCCCGACTTCACAATTGATCGTCCTTATTTACTAAAATTACTATTTTCTATTCTTCTTCTTATAAATTCTATTCTCAGAACTAGATTTTTTTGCGTTATTGTTCCCCGGAATAATAGGTTTTATTACTAAATTTAGTTTCACCAACATGTAAAGTTTGTTTTACTACCTGCGTCAGGTAGAACTATTACCCTGTACAACTAGTTTTTCCTTCATAAGCGATTGTATGCAGAAAAGCCAAACAATAACTAGCTTTTGATCGACGTCAATGGCCCACATTTTGTCGTGCTCAGTGCTCACATATTTTTTTTGCTGTGAGATAGTACTGTGATCACTGATTCATTCCATGGCCAACTACTGTCAAACTACTTCTTCTACTCATGACCAACTATTGGTTCTGAAACAGAGGTGGGAATCTTACGAAGTGGGATTAGAAAATAAGCTTTTCTGTTCAGAGTATTATTTAGTTATCACGAGGGCTGTCATACCAATGCTACATCTTCACATAGTGCATCTACGCTCAGAAATGAGAACTCCAACAAAAACATAAACAGAAGCTGCAGACGAGATAAGAGAGAGGAATGTGCAAACAAAACTCAATCAAGAAAATCTTTTTAGAATAACCGAGGAGTTTTTGCGCGGGTCCGAATCCACAGGGCAATCACAGAGCGTATCAAACGTCTCTCATTGTTTTTGGGAGTAGGCGGGCAGCGCCACCTAGCGGAAAGACCGGGTAAACGAGTTGTTTGACTTGTAAATTGGAAAAAAGGGTCTCGGGAATTGTTCAGGACTTGCTGGATGAATTGTATAATAGAAGAAGCGAGAACAAAGAAAATGTCATCACTTTTATGGAGGAAGGAGAGAGAGAGAGCAGTTTTGCATTTCCATGTGTTTGGAAATTAACGTTTTTCTACGGTTTTGTTCGAGGGAAAACTTTCTCTCCCTTGCAAAAGAAAGTGAGGGTTGTTTTGAGAGGGAATATTTTGCACCCGAGTCGAACTGTTTAGGGTAAATAAGGGGAGTTTGTTCTATTTGTAAAGTTTCATGGAGGGATTTAAGGTTGTGTGCTGTTTTCAGGTAGTGCGTGTTTTCGTTTTGTTTTTATGTTCAAATAGGGGAAAAATGATGTAAAACTACCATTGGGATTTCGCTGCAGCCAAAATAGGAATGTTTGAAAATACATGTGGAAACTCTGTCCATACGATTATTTGTAATCATGAAACTGTGGATATTTTTATCTGCACTGAGTTACTTCTGAAAGAAAATCATTCACTTTCATAGAAAATATTCAATTCTATAAGCTCAAGCACAGTAAAAAGAAATGAGTACAAAATCTAAATTCTTCCATAAGTTCATTTTTATTTATTCATTCATTCTTCCTTTAGCACAGCTAATACTAAATATGTTAACTTTACGTAACTCCAACTAGAAGTAAACGAAAGTTGGACACACATGAAAAAAATTGGACAAATCTTTAACCTTGGTGCTGCTTGGGAAACCATTTTGAAATTTCAAACGAATATCCGAACACATTTCATAAAATCACCTTCCAACAGTCCCAACTCCATCGGAACGCACAGAAATCAAACGACACCCCCTTTCAATCACCCCATCGAATAACTTAAAATAATTCCACATCGGAATAAAGTTCCACTCTCCGAATAAGAGATGCAGGAAGGAGAAATATCATTACCTCAATAAATGGCCGCCCATAATCTGGGAATTAACTTGCAACTCATTCCACGGCATCCGGAAGACGGCGATCTCCAATAGGACTTTAATTTATACAGGAACTTCGCTTTAAGCGCTTCGTTGGAGTTGAAAGTCTTAAATGATACGGGGAAGTAAAGGGGTATACCGAATGGTTTTCCGAAAATCTATTGAAATCTTTCGCGGGAGATGATTCTAGGTATTTGGGATTAAGAATTGTGTTGGTTTTGGGTCGGGTTATGTGTGATTTTGTCGTGGTTCTGGATTGAGATTATGTGGGTGACTGGTTTGTTCCGTCCTTTTGTGTGAAGAGATAATTTGGATTGACTTATACCCTTTGTTTGTGCTGTGGCTTTAGTAATGAATTTTTAGTAGTATAATAAAAGTTTAATTGAATGAATTTATAGGCTAGAGTATTTTTTAAACGCATTAACTTTTGGAGCTTGTAGTCTACACACTGTTTCAATCTAAAGGATAATTTTTCAATGGTGATGACTTGCTCAAAGGTTTTTGTAAGTTTTTAATAGTTGTAAAATAATTTAATGATGGTAACTTTGTTAAATGTAACAGACATATAAGGTTTAAAATTCCTTCAAGTTTTTTTAAATGTGATATAATTTTCTACAAGTGAGCCGGTACATCTTCTCGCCTGTGTAATGTAGTGCAGGGTTATAGTATATTTGAAATAAACTATGGTTGATTTACATTTACCTCCTGCAAAGTATGAAAAGTAAAGATAAGTCTTAATAATTTAATTATTCCGTAAATAGTAAGCATAGTATCATGTTTATTAAGAGTTTAAACGTTTTTAATTATAACATTATTTGTTAATTTTTGATGCCTTATAACATATGTATTCTTATTTGAAGTAATACATTTTTAGGATTTTAGTACGTCACCAAAAAATTTAGAAAGGGCGAAAATAGTTACTTATTCCAATAAAAACATTGAAAATTAAACAAATCACCGAAAACACCGCAGATATATCATCTCAATATTAAGACAAAGTAACTCCATAAAAGTTTACCATTCTCATTCTTCCAACGAAGATTTTTCTAAAGAAATTGGGTTCATTATTCAATACGTTTCATGCATAACAACTTTAACAACATCTAATAAAATTCATACTAGAGATATTTCTGATTTCGCTTTCTTCCAAAGTGACAAAGAAGGATTTACCCTACACTTCAATACATCAATAGCAAGTTACTCGAAAGAATCTTCGTGAAATTCATCTGTAGCTAAATCCCATCGAAAAAAAAATACTAAACTTGTCAGCGTCACTTACGAACCATAATTCAAAACCACCAGTCAAGTGACACCACAATCCAGATCGGTGCTTCAAAAACTCCCATCAAATTTCATTTTCAATGGATAGACGGATTTAATGCATTCGAAAGATATAGACCCGTAAATCACACCATGCAAAAGCAAGAGGAACGTCAACGAGGCGAATTTATCTCTTCCGAAAGAACTGCATAAGTAGCCATCTTAACTCGCCATTTTAATTCCGCCAAAGCCATAAAGCGGCGCTACAAAAGGACTCCCAAACGAGAAAAATGACCGCTTTTTAGGAAATTTTCGACACTTTTACAGCGTCCCATCTGTCTCCCTAGCCAGAAAAGAAGGACACTCATTGCGCCACTTCTCCAGAGTCGTTTGTTGCTGCGTGCAAAATGGCGGAATACTCTCGAACACACGCTCCGAAAAAAAAACGATGCCATCGCGGCAGAGAGAAATATCAAACAAAAATGCATCGCCGAGTAAGCGAAAATAAAAATACGCAGTTTTAAATTTTAATAAAATGCAGTAGCTATCCTCAACATTTTTGTGTCGTCCCCTTCTTATTAAATTCGGTCTTCGAAAATTCTTATATATATATATTTCGTTATTATCATTTTTTTACTTCCAGAGGCGAAATTCGAAAGCTTATCATCAAAGTGATATATTTCTTTAAAGTTGTAGGGAATGCTTTTTGCTAACGCCGAAACCGGCTATTCCTACTCTTCTATCAAAGGCCGCCGAAAACGATTCTTGATGCGTTGCCACACGTTGGTTTTTTAATCTTCCAGAGCATCGCGGATTTAATTTAAAATTAAAGCAAAGAGGAAGAGTGTCGGCGTGAAATTTGCTCAGCCAGATTAAAAAATAATGGGCTTTATTTATATATCGAAGGTTTTATTGCATATTTATTAAGCGTGGAGCGTTTTGCTTTCAGCCTTTTTTTTGCTCATCTCTGTATAATATTAATTAAAAGTTTAATTCAAGTATCCTTCTTAATTTCGTGGTGTGTCAAGATTTTAATTGGCATTTTCTTCTGAGGGAAATTAGTTTCTAAATTAAATTAAATGATCCTAATAAACAAGGGTGAGCAATGTCTGAACATATTTCAGAAACCTTGAAGTTTATCTGAGTTGAAATTTGTAAATTAGATCCCAGATGAATGCAAGAAAGTTCAAAATAGATAAAACGAACAAAAAATACATGTCTACATGCTTAAGATACGTTATAAGTATGAAGGTTTTGATCTGTTTCCAATATATGATTGTTCAAATGTTTAACTTTTCACTTATCATAAAATATATGCACCATCATGCATGCACAATGCACATAAAAACACACTTTATTCAATTTTACTTGCTTAAGGTAACTGCCTGCGTTAAAATCGTCATTTTCACCAAAAATATTGAATTTTGTTTTATTGTATTATTTTATAGCCTGTTTAATAAGCTTTCCAAAACTACATTATTTTAAACTCTGAGTAATCGAGAACACAAGTTAAAGCTGTTTTAGTACCGAGTAGTACCAGGATTAACATACAATTTTAAAACTTTAAAGCCTTTTTCTGAAGAATGACATTTTTGTATATTTTGGATCACGGTAACATTGATTACTCTTAAACTACTTAAAATATTCTGATGATGTTTGTTTTATTTCACTCTTTATATTATACGCATGTTATCTTCTACAATCTAAGAAAAATATTTGAATTAAGGTATTTTTTAAAGTGTTTAAACTTGATTTAAATGGGTTTTTTCATGAATTTTTACGTTTTTCGAGTTCAAGTGCCTGTATTTCTTTTCTATTTTAAAAAATCTCAGATTTTTTGTGGATAGTAGCACAGATTAGTGTCTTAGGATCAAAATCCTGCAAAAATTTTAATTGTACCTATAAATGAACATTCTCAGGAGTTGTTGGCGCAAGTTGAAATTTTAGCCTTATTTTTATTGAAATTTCTCAATATTTAAAAAATAATTTTTTCTAAATTCTTTTTTGAATGATTTTCATTGTTTTAGAACATTAGCTCTCTGAAAATAGCAATTAAATAATTATTTAGTTAATATTTTTAAAAAGGCCTCCCAACGCAGGCAGTTACCTTAAAAATTATATTAAGGTAAAAATAGCTCTATTTTTTAGCCTTTTTAAAAAGATTCAGTTATTACAAGAAAGAGGATACGTTTATTCCTCGTCGCATCAAATAAATGATTTTTTAAGTATAAAATGTATCATATTCAAATTCTACGTAAGGGGAAGCATTTTCAAGGATATATTTTGTAATAACTTTAAACATGTAGTTCTGACTTTTTATGCAACTTAAATCTTTGAGTATGTAGTTAATTATATTGCTGATTCCCCAATAACAAAATTACGCAGAATAATATATTTTTTATCAATTTAATATAAGTGTTTGCATACTTAAAATAAAGGCAAGAAATATATTTGAGTAAAAACTCTAATAAACGGAAACACACGTTTTATACGTTAGACTAGAGATTTAATACCAGATTAAGGGTAAGATATCTTCTTGGTGAAAAAGTATGCGGTAAATTGAGTCATAAAAACGATGGGAAATTCTAAATATAGTTTTCACAAACAGTTTACATGAAGTTTTTGTGGCATTATAGGAATTAATTTCGGAAAATATAAACTTAAAGTAAAAAAAGGAAAAGTTATAACATAATCGTAATTAATTATAGTTTGTTCAATTAGAGAATAGGTGCCTGAAACAGGATCAAAAACTCTAAATAACGCTCATCACACAGATTCAGTTACCGATTCTTTTCCAGTATTTTAACTACTTTTGTTTCAGCTGCCATGTCATTGCACAAGAAAAATTTTTCGATGATAGTTACAGTAGTAACTGCTTTTAATCTGATACATTTCGTCTCAGGCGCCTATTCTAAATAAACAGAGCATATCATGAAACAAATACTTGCTTTCACTAGAATACTTCTGTTCGTGAAGTATCACAAAACAAATACACGTCTTCGCAATTACAACAGAAACATTCGCAGCATTTCTTTTCCTTCAAAATATGTCGCCCATAAGGTTTAAATTTTACTCTCGGCTAAATGAAAAGGAGAAGAGAGAATTATTCTTGATTCTAAAAAAGAACACTTGGAAGTTCCAGGGAAAACATTTCGCACTTCAATCTCTTTTCTTGTTAGATAAGAATCCAAGGAGGAATTTGGAAAGCGAAGTGGTAAAAGGGAATTAGGAAAAAGAGGAAGAGAATTCCTTTCTGTGTTATAAAAAGTCATTCTAGTACAGGTACTTACCACAGAATAAAATCTTTTGCAGTGTTTTCTCTCGTATAGAGTCGCTGTTTATGTTTCAGAATAAAATGATTCTTTCATGAGTAAGTTTTGGAACCGGTCTTTGGGAGATTGGGGTATGAATGTATTGTGTGATTCATATGGTTTTGTTTAACCACTTCAATCCTAATACCGCCCAAGATTTCTATTGAATCTTACGCATGATTTGGGGCGGTAGTAATGAGAGTTAAAATACGTTGAACTTTCGATACTTTTATTCTGAAATCTTGTCATGCAAACCTTAATATAGAATTGCGCCAAGGTTTTATGACAAACCTTAGGAGAAGTGCTATCTTGGTCATATTATAAACATACACGATAGTTTTACATATGAAATGATTTAATTAATTCGTTGTTTACCTCATGACTGATATCTACAAACGAAATTCATTAATTAGTCTAGTTACATCGAAATTCGGTGGTTTACTGGATCAGAGAATAACATGGTATATGTATTATAGAGAAGTTGATAAATTATAGTACGTCAAACAGTACACATATGAATTAATATGTGTAATGTTGGACAGAGAGAGATAGAAGTAGTTATATCAGAAATTCATGTTTTATAATTTATCTTTTGAATGTTTTAATCTACATTTAAGATACAAAATTATAAAAGAAATAAAAAAGGCTAGAGTTTAAAGAAAACGAACAATTTTAATGAAAATCTTCCAAAACGGATTTAACAGACAACTTTAAATTTAAACATTTTTTCCTTATAAAGGAAGTTAAAGTACTTAATATAAATTAATCATGTAATTTTCAAAATTCAATCATTATTGTGCTGATTTAGTTTGGCCAAAAATTTAGGAAACATTTATGAACAAGTTAAAATATAAAGATTATATAATCTCTTCTTTGATATTCAGTGTGTGTGTGTGTATGTGTGTGTGTGTGTGTGTGTGTGTGTGTGTGTGTGTGTGTGTGTGTGTGTGTGTGTGTGTGTGTGTGTGTGTGTGTGTGTGTGTGTGTGTGTGTGTGTGTGTGTGTGTGTGTGTGTGTGTGTGTGTGTGTGTGTGTGTGTGTAAAATAAAATTAACTTATAAATATTGAGTCTGTTGAAAGTACTAAATACTAGTCCAATATAGGCCTAAAAAACAAGTTTAATTTTAAAACACATGTAGGGAACACACGTTAGCGTTGAATAATAAGGCTTAGTATATAAAATTTGAATATTCAGATCAAGATTACAGAATGTTTAACCAAAAATACATGTAAATATGCACTCATAAAGAAATGCTTTAAAAACCAACAATATAACTTGATATTCTATTAAAACGTACAATATGTTTTGTGAAAGAAGACCCGATTGAAAGTCATTTCATAAGCACAAAAATTACCTCAGATTGAGGAAGTCAAAACTACATCCCAAAAGAGGAAAAAAAAGAAATCAGATTCCAACCCAAACCTAATTACAACCCAATTACATTCCAGACTTCCGCCATTTATGCACCATTAAAAACCGTTGCCATTCCCCCTCAAAGAAAAAAAACTTCTCCCAGAAAAATAAACTGCCATTTCCCATTCAAAAAGATAGACCGAGTAGTTGCACATCGGATCGTGAATGAAGAAAAAAAAAGAAGCTGCTGCTCGACTTGCCCCACTTTCCCCACCTTGCTCCCTTTTCCTTAGCCGAGGGCTCACAAAAAGGAGCTCTTTCGCCGAGGAGTTTTCCGCCTCTTTGGCTGCGCGGGCAAAAGGCCATTTTCAAAGGTAGTCGCCATTCTTTCATTTCGATAGATGTGCGCTTAGGGCGACTTTCCTGCTTTTGCAAATATGTCACAATGGGTCCCCTTTTGTTCCTTTGGGAGCGGCCAGGGCTCCGGCCATTTTATCTCCGTCCTACGTTCGATTTTCTGCCGCTTGGAATTAGGTTTTTTTTCTTATGGGCGAGAGGGTATAAAAAATAAAGGGCGATCTTCTTCGCGTCTTTTGTCGCGGAATCCAGGTGCAGTGAGCGGCATATTGCAGCTGCAGCTTGTGTCTTTTTTTTGTGTGTGTGGGTTGGATCGCTTTATTTAAACGGGTTTATTTAAGTTTGTTTATCCCTTTCAGCCCTTACCGCCCCAAGTGGCCTGTAGGATTAAATGGAAATCTCTGACGGTGCCGGTTTTAAGGGGTAAAACTGTTTTGTATGCTGCAAGTATGGGATAAACATGGTAGGAGGAAATCATACCATGTTTCTATTTCTTTTGTTTTGGATAGGTTTATGTCTTCAGTTCACCTTTCAGATAGGTTTTACTTACCGTCGTAAGGGGTAAAATGTATTCGGCACTAGTTAAGCTACGTTTGAAAACATGTTGAAACAGGATAAATAGTGCACCTTCGGTCTTCTGAGATTTTTATGGAAAAATGTGGATAGATGAAAAGACTGAACAAGTATTGTATGTTTGGTTAGGAAAAGGGTAGAAAAATATCTTGAAACCGCGGTATTAAAATTGGGTGAAAAATACGCTTGTTTTTCTAGTTTAATATTTAAAAAAATGATTCTTTAGTTGCAAAAATCCATTTTTAACTCTCTCCCAAGATGCCATTTAAAAAACAATGTTATTTTGTAGCTAGGTGAAACTAGAACTTAAAATATTTTTTAAATTAATGAACTCAAAAACTAGGATCCCCCCTTAGCTTAGTGAAAATAATTTTCTATACAATTTCCCTTTAAACAAATATATTTTGAATAAAAAGTTAGTACATAATTTATAATAGTAAGAGTATAGAAAACTGTTGAATGTGATGCTCATGAACTAATTTAAAACATACCGAAAATAAATAAACTCTAAAGGAATTAAGAATAATTAAAAAATAATTTTTTTCTACCATTAAATTGTTAATCTGTTTATGTTTTAAAAACATAATTTATAGAATCCGTTGCATTTCATTGATAGTCAATAAAGGGCCTAACCATAAATTAGCAATTTAGCTTATACAGGGAAATAGTAATTCCCAACATCTTCACCGTTGAAGAAGTCTTTGAAAGGAAAAACAACTTTATAGGTATGAAATTTAACGTGGGTGAGATTTTAGTCAACTGCACTGCATTGTATTTTCTCTGCTTAAACAGTATAATGAAGGAAAAACAACTTTTACAGGTCAAAAACTGGATTTGGGCACAAAGGAAAAAACAACATTCTAACTTTTTAGTTGTAAATCATAATAAAGTTTGACTGAGGCCAATTTTATTCAGGAAGGTTTTACAACTTTAATTTTACATTGATGAGCATGAACTTCGATATAAACTGTAAAATCTGATAGGTTTTACACTATGCAAGAAAATATACAAGTTTATAAACAAAAACTAGATGGAAAATGGTTTCATTATGTGAAAATTAAAACTTTGAGTTCCTCATAGCATAAATAATTTTTTGAACTTGAGTGTTAAGATTTTATTAAAGAAAGATTAAAATCAGATAATTGCATAATATATCCTTTTTTATGTTTTAAAAGATTAGTCAATAGCTTAATTTTGTTAGTAGATTCTGTTATAATGAATCAAAACTAATCGATGGAACACAGAATAAATTTTTAAATACGCATTTTAAAAACCAAAGTATGGCCAAATTGAAGTACACCTTTTCTAATACAAAACAACAATGGATATTACAGCAATCTCCATCACATTACACCGGTAATGCGATTCTCCAGTCAAGCACGAATTCGAAACGGATCTATCGGATAACAAGTTACCTATCATACTCTCTCGATTCGAAATTACCTCTCCCCCGTCTAAAATCGTCCATTTAAACACAACTTCCATTACTAGGAGCCATCTGCTTTTCTGAGGGGGAGGGAAGGAAAGACAAATAAAAGGATCATACCAGTAATGCTCCAGTTAAGTTAACGGCCTTCCCTGCATTCGAATCGCTCGTAAACACACACCCCAAAAAGATCCCTGACTCTAAAGCCAACTCCATGTCCATTCGTCTCCCGAGACAAGGGGGAAGGGGTGGCAGGGGGGGCTTTGCGAATCTCGTTCAGGGGGTGTCCTGACGCGTCCCATTCTTCAGAGCCGTTGGTGGAGTCAGCGTTATGAACGATCAGTCTTGGACAGAGTCAAGCTTGAGGGTGGACGAACATGCAGTGAATTAAACGACGCCGCAGTAGGGAATTTCCCATGCAGCCGTGGTAGCTGAGATCACACCAAATATGTTATGTTTACGTAACTGCTAATAGACGTAACGCCGAAAAACCTTCAAATTTGTAAACTTTTAAGAAAAGACCTGAAAAAAAGCTATTTTCACATGCTTATATCTTATCGAATATTTAAGACATTTTCATGAACATTTTTATGACCCAAAGAGACCTTACTGTCATGACCACAAGCGTGAAGGGGGTGCTCTTTTTTTCGCTAATTGACCTCCCTTTACCACTTGAGGAGTTTCTTATCTCCACTCCACTGTAGGGTGTCCCTTAAAAATCGAAAGTCGATGAAACTTTTGAGACACCCGCTAATTTTTTTCCTTTTGGTATCCTAAGAAAGTGTGCAAAATCTTAAACCGATCAGAAAATATTAACGCGTGCCTCAAACGGCCTAAAATTGGAAAATTTTGAAATTTTTCTCATTTTTTCGAAAATTTTTAAAAATGCCTTAAAATATTATTTTGTCGAATAATAGGGCTTTAACACATCTTAATATTTATATTTGACAGTTTTTCATTCATATCTAGGCGAAATTACCCAGTTTTTAGCCTGGTCATGAATCGGAAAATCATCAAATTTGCCCATTTTATACTGAAAATAGATGATACAAAAGTCAGTGGGGAATGACTTATAACCACGTAATTCCAAAACTAGGTACCATTTGTAGAAAATATTGATATGTAGATAAATTATCTGGGGCAAAAATTAATTATCAGCATTTTAATTACAGGTGCCATGTTGGATTACATTTTACCACTAAAATAATTCTGGTATAAACGGTATCTGCATGTTTGTTATTAGGCAATGCGTATTTGAGTATTCTAATCTTAGTTAATACTAATTAAACCCTTAAACCACTTTTTTAAAGCTCTTTACTCAGATCGAATGGCCAGCAGATCTCTTATAACATAACTATAGATGATAAAATTCTAAATGCATAATTGGGGAAAGAGAAATTATAGAAAAATATTGAAAAACTGGACTTCAGCACATACAGAAGTATTGTATTCTGTAACTTAGTTGAAAAATTGAAGTTCAAACAAAATTAACCCGCTTTTCATGATGATTGATCCTACTGCAAAAAGAATATAAGCCATTTACTATGTTTAAAGCCTGTTTTTATGCTTTATCATGATTTTATAGTACATGAGAGCATAAAATATTCCTATAACATGAACAACCTATTAGATATTGATATTGTGATGAGACTATGTTAAATATTAACAATGGTTGCTGAAACCATTCCTTTTTTAAAGTCAGTTTTTAAGTCAGAGCTACACTTCCCTCTGAAAAATTTTAGACTCTTAAAAAATACTGAGAGTTTAAAATAATTTTATTTTATAAATAAATTTATCAAAAAATCAACTTGAAACCTAATTTCTTCTTCAAGAACGTTTAGAATGAAAATTGAGGGGTTTTATGGGACAAGGGCCAGATTAAGCCATTCTATTCCAAATGAAAATTGCATAGTGCAAAAAAATTCTAAGGGAAGTTGAAGAGTTACTTACAGAAACTGTACTTATAATTAAAATTCTCGAACCAAATACCAGTGTTTTATCGGCTTTTCATGTTACTAATTTGCTGAATTGCAGGAAGTTATTATGTTTATGTATAAAATTATGAAATACAAGATCTATAAATATGGTTAATGTCTTATTAATCTGGGTGTAGTATAAGCTCAATCATTATGAAGACCGGGTTAATTTTCTATCAACTTCAACTTTTCAACAGTACAATATTCATAACAATACAGACTTCTGTATATACTGAAGTATAGTTTTTCAATATTTTTTTATAATTTATCTTGCCCCTATTATGCATTTATAATTTTATCATCTATAGTTATGTAATAAAAGATATGCTGGCCATTCGAATTGAGTAAAGAGCTTTAAAAAGTGGTTTAAGGATTTTATTAGTATTTTAGCTGAGATTAAAAACTCAAATACGCATTACCCAATACCAAACATGCGCATACAATTTATCTCAGAACTTTTTTAGAAGTAATGCAATCCAATATGGCGCCTGTAATATAATGCTAGTAATTAATTTTAGCTCCAGATAATTTATCTACACATCAATATCGTCTACAAATGGTACCTAGTTAGGATATTACGTAGTTATAAGTCATTCCCCACTGACTTTTGTATCCCCTATTCTCAGTATAAAATGGGCAAATTTGATGATTTTCCGATTGATGACCAGGCTAAAAACTGGGTAATTTCACCTAGATAAGAATGAAGAACGGTCAAATATGAATATTTAGATGTGTTAAAGCCCCATTATTCGACAAAATAATATTTTAAGGAATATTTAAAATTTTTTGAAAAAATGAGAAAAATGTCAAAATTTCCCAAGTTTAGGCCGTTTGAGGCGCGTGTTAATATTTTCTGATCGATTTAAGATTTTGCACACTTTCTTAGGATACCAAAAGGAAAAAAATTAGGGGGTGTCTCAAAAGTTTCCTCGACTTTCGATTTTTAAGGGACACCCTACTCCACTGGTTGTCGAGCTCATCATAACACTCTAGACGCTCGCTAAGAGACGCGTTGGTTCCAAATAAAAGCCTCCGTGAAACGCACTTTTGAAACATCCTGCAGATGGTAACGTAGTTACTAAGTCGTAGCACTACGAACCAATGGAACTGCCAGCAGACGTTTCATCGATGAGGTGAACGATAAGGAATTTCCCTCCGTTTACCCCAGTCGCGTTTCTTTAGTCACTGCATGTAATAGTGTCTTTAGGGTGACACGGGGCGAAAAGTTGTAGTGTTTTCCTTGCTTTAAGTTCGGAGTTGTTGGTTGCTACTTTAGAGAGGGAGAGTCGTTATTTTCCTGTGATGTAGTTCAAGGTGAATGAATGTGCATGGGTGGGTTGGAGATGATAAAGAATGGCAGACTGGATGTCAATTGGTGGATGAGATTTTGCTTGACGAGTTTCATCAGGAGAACAATTTAATAATGCATCCACCGATTCTTCCTTTCATCAGAGCTTTCAGGTGTTAATAGACGTTCCCACAGAACCCCCCATACCATACCATCAAATGAACCGGGAATATATTGAATCTGGGTTATGAAAGACTTTCCCCCACTGGTTGCATTAGTTAACTGTTTAAAATAGAGTCACATGCAACGCAAATTCTTAGAATTCCGTATAACACGTTAAAGTGGAGGTATTCATAGACATTCGTACAGAACAAATAGACAAAGTCAAACTTTGTTGATGTACTATCGGTTTTAAAGAACGATTTCCATACTCTTAAGTAAAACTATAACCGAAGTAAAAAATCAAAAATGAACTCTCATTAAACGAAATTTCATGGATTTTCGTAGGTTTAGAGACCAACTAAATTTTGTATTTAGTGAATTTTAGTTGCACCAGTCAGATTTACCGGTTTTAATAGACGTTATTCAAATAACCATGCTACATAGTCAAATGTACACACCGGTATATTCAAATAAACTCTTGGTTGTAAAGGACCCTTTCCCAAGTTCTGAACATAGTAACTATATATTTAAAATAGATTCATATAAAACGCAAGTTCGTGGAATTTCGTTAACTGCGGTAAAATTTATAGGGACTGAATTCATAGAAATTGAAATCCGAGAATTTCCCTAGTGAACATTGTCAAATATTATGCTTGTGTGTTGTTTTAAGATTTGACGAAGTAGTATTGCATTGACCTTAAATCAAGAGACAAATAATTTAAGAAGCAAAATACCTAATTTTTTTTACTTAAAAAGTTAAAATATTGTAAACCTTTCCTAGTAAAATCAGCTACCACTGACAAAAAAAAATAAAAAAAAATCAGAATACTTTAAAAAGTTAAATAAAATACGATTAGAAGTGAAAACAAATACAAAAAACAGGTTTTAAAGATATCTTGAATCAAATTTTAATCTTAAAATCGAATTTGGAAAAAAATTGTGGTATTCGATAGAAAAATTGCCGATATAGGTATAAGAAATTAATAAACACACATCGGGTAGTCGTTTGTATTGCAATTTGTAGTTAATTTTAATCTGGTTTTAAATAAAAGTAAAGCCACATCTCTTTCTTTTTTAAAGTAATTATTTCCTTCTTATGAAACATTCGTTTTTGCTGCAACAGAAAATATTCCTTTGAATCCTGATATTTTAGCTACCAACCTTTTCAAAATTAGCCTTATCGTAAATATCATTATTTCAATTGCTCTCTCACGAATTCCAGACTCTCCAGAGCTTTGAAATGTGACCTAATGACTTTGCGTGCAATTACATGAACAGAAGCAGTCACGTAACTTTCCAAATGAAATTTTAGTGAGCTAGACAGAACACAAAAGACTCAAAGGTAGTGTAATTGGCAGCAGTACATTCGTTCACAAGTGGTGTATGAGTTACATGAAATAATATTTCTTTTACCCTTCAAATAAAGCAAAAAGCTTAATCCTTTTTAATTTTGTTTCCTGTTTGGTTGGTTCACCAATAAAATAGGGTCTAATCATGCTACTTAAGTTTTGTTTCTCTTGCTTAATTATATAACTATACAGGGTGTCCTAAGATAACTTACATGATATAGTCAACTGAGTGTTGTCTAGGGTAGTAAAGTGACCCTGCCCGATCCGATGTGACATTTTTAACGCCCCTGGCGTCAATGTCAGGAGTTATAATTTTTATTTTAAAACTAGTAGATATTTGCTAAATTAGTCAATTACAAAGTTGTAGAACAGCATCTATTT
This sequence comes from Tetragnatha versicolor, assembly GCA_024610705.1. Classification (NCBI taxonomy): domain Eukaryota; kingdom Metazoa; phylum Arthropoda; class Arachnida; order Araneae; family Tetragnathidae; genus Tetragnatha; species Tetragnatha versicolor. Next base: position 6,162,219 of record JANDEH010000011.1, on the reverse strand, counting down.
AGTACAAAAACACATCTTGTGCAGAGAAATGCCTTGAAAAAACCCCTAAAATGCACGCTCAATTAGGTAGAATTTGCTTACCCGTCCCAAAACGTTCCTAATTACGCGAAAATAAATGAGAAATATTCATTTTTATGACCTAAGAATACTTTTAGTCATATACACTTCAAAAAATTCCAAGTTTGTTGTCAAACGATATTTTCAAATTTCATATGTTAAGATAAGGGATGTTTATTCAAGCATAGCATGGATAAATATGCATGGCAAAACACCAAATATTTTCAAAACTATGAAACATATTTGGATATATATAATTCAGGATCCTACACAGTACTAAATTTTTTGGAATTGAAAACCTGAATATGTATAGTTTTCTTGCTCTATCTAACTCTTGGTATACCATTTTGTATAGGTAGATGTATGGTTTTCTAGTACTTTGGTTCATTGGAACAATTATTAAGAATAAAGTCAGGTAAAACTTGTGGAAAATAGCAGAACTAAGTAATGTAATAAAATAATAACAATATATGTAAGCATGAAGACTTTCACAGCCGGCCAAGCAGGAGATTTTAACGAGAGTTCGCCAAGTCTACTTACGGCCGTATTCTGAAGCCTCTGGTAACCTCCAAACCAAACTTATTGAATCGGTGAACTGACGCTTTTTTATTTCCACTGATGATGTCGGACACAGCTTCCGACGAAACGTCTGGACCTTTTATTTATTTATAGACCACGGCCTACAAGCCCGAAAGAAATGAATTTCATTAATAACAATATAGTAAGTAACAATAACAATATAGTAAACCAATTGTATGCTATTTTAATGTTTTTTATTGTGGATTAAACGTTGTTTATATTACTTAGTTTAATTATTAAGAACTTTTACAGGAACTACTTTGATATACACCCCCAAATCGGAAATTTGGCGACTTTTTCTGGAAAAATCAAATGTCCGGTCAGTTGAACCGATGAAATCGCTGAAACGTTTTTGGAATATAACAGAAAAACTAATCATAGTAAAACTTCGATATTTGAACCAAGAACAAAAATATTTTTTATAAAAATATTGCAATTTAGTTTTTCCGAAAATTCTCATTAGTTTTGGAATTATTAAAGTTCAAATTTCAATTTTTTCCAGTAATTCACTAGGCTACACATGACTACTACATATACACAAAAAACAAGAAACAGCAAACCTAAAAAGGCCGTAGGGAGTGCCAGATTTGGCGCGTAATTTTTTGGGGGTATATCAAAGTAGCACCCTTTTACAAGCTCTTAGAACTACCCAAAACAATTAAAACAAGTTAATAGAGGACAACATTTTTTATATACTGTCTCAAATAACCTTCTCTTATGTGAAATCTGCAAACAGCAACAACGTGAGTTTGTAAAAAATCAAACCGATTCACTCAGGTAAATTAAAGAGTCAATAGCACGACTGAAATGAATCTGGAATTCCTTAAAACTGATTCAGTCTTATTACTTTAGGTTTAGGGAGTCATTTCGAAGGAATCTTCGAAAGTGAAAAGTGTGAGCAGGCACTTCACTCTTTACTCCATCACTTTTCTACACGAGCTAGATAATCACGTGAGTGAATCACTCAGAATGAACAGTGAAAAGGAAACTGCCTGAATAAACCCAAAGAAAAATATAATAATATGCTTGTTGTATATCCTTAGACAAAACTAAATACCAACTCTTATCACTACCTTCTATTGAATACCTTCGTATTCTATTGGGGACTAGAAGAGAGACAGGTATTCATGATACTTTCTGACATGTTACGTTTACGCTCGTAACCGTTGAAACCATTTTGTCGGGATCTTTCTCTCCTAATTACATCTACCCAAATAAATTTTGCGAAACACATCAGAAAGTAACAGAAATTTTAACCCGTACACACAACAGCACGATTTCGCAAAAATAAAGAGATCAAAACATCACGATTCAATCCACCCAATCGAAGACTCTTTCAATAATAACACGACAGAAACGAATCAGGAATTCCGGAGAAGAAAAATCCCTCCCCCGGACGAATCATTTAGCAAAGCAAAGTTCATCGTCACCCCTGCGATCGAACCCCCGTTCATCAAGCATCGGCACGCAACCATCCCTCGGCCTCACGCGAGCGCTTCCACCCCACTAGAATTAATCAAGAGGGGTTCGTGTTGCTCCTGCTGAGTTTTATTGTTTCTGTCCGAGGTTTCCCTGCATTTGTAGCAGTTGGAATAGGGAAGGAGTAGAGACATGGGTTGCGGAATATTCTAGATAGCAATGCAAGGTTTTATAAACCTTGTTGTGACCTATTTAGGTAAACTGGGGTAACCCATGTAACGTTTTCATTGACCACCTGTGACCTTGCGACAATGTAAAAACAACCTGAGCTATACTCTGTTCATTTTGAACTGGCGCTTGAAAATATTTCCTTCCCCCACCACCGATCGGTAACCATAGCATTTATCCTCGTCAAAGTGACGAAGGGGCTTACTATTGGCTGCGCAAAGAGCGTAACTATGGTTACGCTTCTAGCTTGGGGGAAAGCACTATTTCTCAAGCGCCAATTCTAAATAAATAGAGTATAGTTGATGGCAGTAATGTTATTGGTAACCTTACGAAGGTTTTAAGAAGACCATTTTTGGGTTATTGTATCATTTCTTCTTACACTTAGTCATGCAAACCCAAATATAGTATTGCGCAAAGGTATTTTTGGCAAAAATTATTTTGAGAAAATGAGAAACCATATAAAGGGAAATGAAAAGAGAAGGATAACCTTAAGGTGACATACTATCTGGGATAGGCTATATGCTATCTTGGTGTATGTGCTGTAAATTGTTTGAGTCTTCATTACTAACCTGCATCAGAAGGATTCTTGGTATTACTATCATGGGCTGATTGAGAATTTCAATGAAAACTTATAAATGGAAGAAAACACGGATAATTTGATCTAAATCAGACAAAAAGCCAAACAGATGGTCCAAAAAGCCATTTTCAAATACCATCTCATTATAGATATTAGCACTGCAAATGTCTGATTTAACAGGAGGCCGTACAATTTCATGGTCACAGTCGTGATTGGATGTAACGTGACGGGTGTGACGCGTTATGCCTTCCAAGACGTAAGAAGGGAGGCTTGAGTAAGTAGTAGATGTGATAACAGCGCCACCAGGACCCCTATCACAAAGCGTACCCAAAGCTTTGGGGTTGCAAAAAACCACGGGTTCTCTCTTCTGGTTCCCAGTGGCTGTTATAAATGAAAACCTTACATATTCGTAACAAATATATACTCTTAATTTAGTGTAAGTTCTTTCCGGACTGCCACGACTTTTCGTACTGAAATATCACTACATTCACTCAAAACAAATACACAGCTCTTTGAAAAAATCTCAGCGTTTGTGAACTTCAATCTCAGTGGAATAAAAAAAGTAAACTGCAGTCATAGAAACATCTGTCACAGCAGCCATCTTCCCGAAAGCACCCCCGTGAGTTATCTTCGCCATATCTCACCTCCCTCGTCCAAAAATGTCCCTCCCCAGCTGCCCCATAGTGAAGAAATCGAGTCGGGCAACTGCTTTATTTCGATGTTATCGCTCGGATCCAAGATGGCGGCCGTTAAAGGTAATACACGGGAGGACGATACGTAAATTCAGACTGCCGGCCTGGGACGCAAGGGTGCCTTAGGAGGAAGCCATGTTTGGTCGTGGGTTGTAAGTTAAAAGGATAATAATAAAAGCTTCTACGACCTGAACAGTTACTATTTATTCCATTTTTAGGGATCGATGGCTGTGTTGTTTGGAATTCTATACTTTCCCCTCTCTTCTTCGGAGGTCATCCTCAGTGACATCATTAACTTTGATGTTTTAATTGTTTGTTAATGGTGTTTTTGTCACCCAGGATGTTTCGATGAAGAGGTTGAAATGTATGGAATTCCAAACTACACGGCCATTAATTCCGAAAACTGGAATAAATAGTAAAAGGATAATGTTGTGATTTAGGTTAAAAAATGTTTACTGAGAAAAGAACATTTTTAGACCAAAAGTTTCCTTGCAGAATATCTTATCCGTATTACCTTCAAGAAATACGTTCTCATTGACGCAAACCTTTTAATTTCAGCTTAGTTAAATTAAGTTTAAGTTAATTTGAGTTTGAGATAATTTCCCCAACTATTTAAGTATTCTACTTTAAAAATAGAGGAAGAGAAAAATAGATAAAAAACAATACTCGAAAGAAAAGAAATGAAAAGAATATTCTTCTTCTTCTTCTAGCCTTATAGCCCTTTGTGAGCCTTAGCTTGTCGCACAATTCCATTCCAGGCAGTTCGGGATCTTGATAATAGAAAATTACAGAAGTTTTGGAATTATCCGTTTGTCATGCGGTACGGCAATACAGGACTGGTTCAGATGAATCATTATACTAATTCCCAATGACGTCACAGTTTTCTTTCTCTGATTGGTCTATTGGGCTTCCCGGATCTCCGTAACACAAAGTGGAAACTACACTCTGTTAAAAAAAGCAGTTCAACCTTTTATCAAAAACTTTCAACCTTTCACCGAAAACTGGTTCAAATTTAGCTGCAACCAAGGTTCGGTAACAGGTCTCACCAAGTTTTTGGTGCTTTCATACTCTATTCATTTAAAATTGGCACTTGAGAAAAAGTTCTTTCCCCCACGCTAGAAGCGTAACCATAGTTACGCTCTTCGAGCAGCCAATAGTAAGCCTTCTTCATCACTTTGACGAGGATAGTTGCTATGGTTACCGATCGGTGGTGGGGGAAGGAAATATTTTCAAGCGCCAGTTCAAAATGAACGGAGTATCCACGAAATTCCTAAATAAACAAACAACCAACGGAAGTGACATCACCAGGTAACTCAATCTTCCGGTTTGTCTGATATTTACATTGAACAACATTACACTACGGCGCGTTTGTTTTTTTTTTATAATTTTTCTTTTCTTATTTTAAAGCGTAATTTAAAGAAGAAACTCAAAATATGAGTTCTCCATACTTCCGATCATTATCTGAAAATTGTAAAAAGAGATATCTTGATAAGTTATCTGTGAATGGGATTGATTTACCACACATTTCCTATTCCTATTCACAGCATGGGAAAATGCTTCTTTTTGGTGATTTTTATTAAAATAAGAGCCAAAGAAACTTTTAAAACAGTTTATACTGGACACAATTACGAACATGTTTATAGGTTATCAAGTGTTTTGAATTAGACTTGAATTTAACTCAATAATAACCGATCAAAAATATGAACCTTGAGGTCTACAACGATGTGCTTCAATCTCTCCTCTTATTGATTTTAATTACTAACTTATTTAAATGTAATTAAAACAGCTGTTGATACAAAGAAACAAAATATTGAGCAAATATTCAATCATGAAAACTTTTCAGAACATTCTTGTTGTGATAAAATTAATATCGCTGTTCTGCTATGTCAAACTTGAATATCCATTGTATCAAAGCAGTTTATTTATTTAGAAACTGAATTTTTATTGTCTTAAAAATATGGAAAACCACGGGCTAAAATCTAAGAACTAATTAATTTAATTTAATTATGGATTTATTCAAAATTTTAGTGCATTTACCTTTAATGATCCTACTACATTCCAGTCAGCTTGTTTATTTTTATTTGAGATTCAGAAATAGTATTCTTAAAATCGTCTGTCACTTTAATTATCTTTTTAAATATTTTTATGCGTATTTTTTTAAATAAGTGGGTGATTGTATTCATAAGTTTTAAAACAAAGTAAATAATGAATTTCAATAATGTCGGACCCAATTAATCCTGATGTATCTACGATCTGTTGCAATGGCGTTGATTGTATTAGCTGAGATTTTCGTCCAATGGATTGGGTAAATCAATCGTCCCATTCACAGATAACTTATCAAGATATCTCTTTTTACAATTTTCAGATAATGATCGGAAGTATGGAGAACTCATATTTTGAGTTTCTCCTTTAAATTACGCTTTAAAATAAGAAAAGAAAAATTATAAAAAAACAAACACGCCGTAGTGTAATGTTGTTCAATGTAAATATCAGACAAACCGGAAGATTGAGTTACCTGGTGACGTCACTTCCGTTGGTTGTTTGTTTATTTAGGAATTTCGTGAATAGTAGTGAAAATACCGAAAAATTGGTGCTTGCACTAGTGAAAAAACCGAAAACTTGGTGAAACCTGTTACCAAACCTTGGTTGCTGCTAAATTTGAACCAGTTTATGGTGAAAGGTTGAACTAATTTTTTTAACAGTGTAGCTTACAGGTAAGAAGAAAGAAGGAATGAAGTGTGCGCGATAGAATGTAAGATGAATACTTTTCAGTTCTGCTACATTGCAACACAATTCAATAAAATGGATATATTATTGAATTTATTTTAGTATAAGCTCTGAGATGTTTCTTTAGAGATGCTTTAATTTGAAATGAATGTTTTCTCATTTTTTTTGGGGAAAAGGTTGAATTCTTTTTATGTGCTGTTAGAAGTAACAAGTCTTATAAACTGTAAGGCATATGGAAAGTCTTAAATTTTGATTGCCAGTGATTCGATGTAGGAAGAAAGTTATTAATTTTTTTTATTAAAGAATAAATAAAAATATAACTTAAAACTAACTTAAAAGTTTTTTAAGAGCATCCAATAAAAACAAATGTTACGTCTTAAACTTTTAGTGTAAAGTATTATACAATTCACAAACCTCATGTTACAAAAATGTCTTTCTACAACGCAAAGTCAGCAAAAAAAGAGAGATAATGCAAAAACACCGTGTTATAATAGATACGGCCATCCCACAGATGTTACGTATACACAAAAAATAGCCATTTGCTATTCCAACATCAAATAAAATCAGTCCATTCTTACATCTTTTATCGTTGCTAAGCAACTGTTTTCATGCTAAAGTTACTCTGAATAAATTTCGTGACGTTTCGTAAAGATCCTCAGAGACGTCCATGAAGTTGGTCCTAAAATGGTAAAATATTCACAAAAGCTTTGGAACTGGGTTGTACTGCAATAGAGCCTCTTTGTCCAATCATAAAAAGATATCTTTGGTATAAAAACTTATTTTTGATACATTGCGTAACTAGTTTATCGGGAATATAAAAAATATAATGTTGAAGTGTAATATTCTACCAGCTATAACTTGTTAAAACTTTGAAAATATATATAGAGCGATGAAAGAAGTTTGAATTTTACATAGGAATCGAACATTAATTATAACGCTATCTTGTTTATCCCATACCCAATTTTGAATCCATAATGTATTTTAGTTAAAAGATCACTTACAGTTTATGTGAACAGGAATTTTTGATAGAGTACGTAGTATATTTAGAACTCTCAATGATTTTGTACCCACAGGCTTGTGTTTATTTTAATTAGAAATTCAACAGACAGTTTATTAAAATAGCCCTTTAAGGTATGAACCTTAAGTTCTCAAAAGGTTTTGGTTAATGTTTGACTAATAGGGACTATTCCCTAATAGAATTCTACCACATTAAACAATCTGATATCAATCAATTACCTTGTATCAATCAATTTTACATACATGGTACAGTTGACATTATATTATGTAGTGGATTTAATACAATTTATCAACGTTATTTTCTAACAATATCCATTAAAATAGAGTAGTACTAGGGATTAGTCGGGATATGTCATTACTCTTTTGATTTCTTTTTGGAAAATTTTTGATTTTCTGTTGAAATTTGCTTTTATACATTGAAACTAGTCAATGGAAACTAGACACGAAATTAAAATAATTTTTGAAAATAAAAAGTAAGTATTTTAGTGTCGTCTGACGTCAATGAAGTCGATGGAAGTGTAGAAATAAGTTCACAAAAATAATTAAAACACAATAAAGTAAGTTATTATGTCTACGGGAATAAATTCAGGACCATCTTACAATTAGTAAAAAACATCAGCGTTTGTAAAAACGAGTGTCAAGTTTTTCTATAGGTTTAAAATTAAAATTTTTACGAGAAAAAGAATCTGAAAGATGACCCCTCCACTCTTAAAATGACAAGCTGAGAAAAAAATGCTCAAATCTGAATATGACACATAGTCAAACTCTAATCCCGAAACAAATTAACTTTATTTTGAACCGAGAATATACTAATTTCCAAAAATATACACAGACACACTCAATAATGATACGCGAAGGCAAATTTTTGAATCAGTGTAGGGCATTCACAAATATCTGAGTAAAAAAGCGTCATTTTAATGTCACTATAACAAAACCTCCAAAAACATTTTAATTTACCTTTCAGAGCCCTAAATTTTAAGTTATTTTCAATTAAAAATAGCTTCTTTTCTGTCTGAGCTGAAACAGCTTGTGACGTTAAATGTGCCTTGCTTCCGCTTGTTGTTATCATCCCGCTTTGAAAGACTGGGAAAGACTGAGCTCTAGTTTTTTACAGCCTAGTGTTTCGATGAAAACGGTGTTTCCCACATTTCCAAGAGATACATGTGACGTCACATCGTTAGGAGCTTCTGTATTAAAATATATCATAATAACCTTAAAAATAGCAGGAAAGACAAGCGTATTTTTGGAATCAAGAGAGAATTTTTAATAAATTAAAATTGAATATTTAGAATTTTAAGAGATGCTGCAATTCTCCATTGTGTGTGACGTCGAGACTTGGTCTTGCACTACCAAACCCAAAATTGAGGTATTTCTAATAGTTTCCCCAAAATTTTCAAACAAATTTAAAATAATTATAATTTGAGTCCTGACTGTTAAATTGCTTGAAACTGAGTATTTTTGGTATTTCAAAATATAAGGACTTGGTTCGTCTTATTTGCAGCAAAAAGTTTCACATAAAAGTGAAATGATTTTTTTCTCAGATTTGAAAGTGTAATTTCTCTGAAGGTTTTTTAGTATAATGTTCTTAGGTTTTCAGTGACTCTAGTTTCCTTCAAATCAATCCATGACCCAAAATGGCCGCGCAACCACCCCAGGTCTCATCCAACACAGAGATTGTGCCTCCGCTTTTTATTAGACGAGGGCAGCAGGCCTGTTTTTATAGCAGCAAGGCGCGCTCGCTGACCGTTGCCCATCGGCCGTTCATTACGGGCCTGGGAAGTTCTTTATTCTCCGGACACCTGGCGGCCGGACATTATCCCCGTCCGGAATTTCAATCACGGCCGGACACACGCGGGCCTTTATGGGGGAGCAGGGCCCGTCGTAATGGCGGCTTCTTAATTTATCGGGGGTCGTTTCGAAGCGCTAAAGGGAGGGGGTCAGGGACGGTGGTGGAGCGATTGGGGGTTAATCAAGGGGGGTGGAAGCTTTTGTTTTTGTTTGAACTTTTTGTTGAGTGTGTTTGAGGTGGAGTGATGATTCTTCAGGGGATGGTCATTCTTTGTTGGTTTGTGAAGAGAAAGTGTTTGGGAGAAGTGCATTGGGAGAAAGTGTGGAACTTCGTTGTTGAAAATTGGGCTTAACCCTTTCCTTTAATGCCCACTATAAGAAATAACTATGTAAAAAAATTTGTTTTTGCCTTATTCATGAAGGTTGGGGCAAACTAATTAAAAGTAAAATACCAAAAAAATTTAAATTAGGAAACTAGAGTCTGAATCTAAACTAAATTAATTATCGCACCTGAAGGTGCAATTATTGCTGCAATAACCTAAAAACATGCGGAAACTGCTGTTTCATGGTGAAAAGTGAAGCTAAATTTATAGTAGCATATTTCCTACCATGGACAGTAGAGGGTTGATCCTGTTATAACTGAATACTATGCTGTTTACGAGAATTACAGAGATACCCTTTATAACGAGAACTAGAGAGGGGGTATCGATAGTTTAACCCCTTCAGACCTAGTCCCTATAAAGTTTCCATAGGTACCAATGGTAATTTCAGACATCTTACGGGTAAATGCATCAATGCTTTTATCGAGTTTTATTGGGTATCGAATTATTAAGACCTTTTCAAAGGGATAATTGAATAATTATACTTATTAAAAAAGGGTTGCCATTGGAAAGAAAGATTTGAGACATAGTTCAATTACGAAAGTAGTAGTTATTTGTTTGCTATTTAAGCTTAGTTTTCAGAGTATGCCCCTTTTGTTAAGAATACCAAGTCCGGTTTATTTTCGATGAGATCATACAAAAAAAATTAAAATCTAAACTTCCCCTTTTATGTTTATTAATTTTTAATTTAAATTTATAATTCAGTAAAATTTTAAGGTTTTTACTTTTCAATCCTTTCGTTACGACCAAAAATTATTTTTTTCCACTCTCATTATCATTTCTTACATATTACAACACACATATTTGAGTAAACTGAAGATTCCATACGAATCTAATAGTGGCAGGCTCATATAATACAAGAGTCTCAAAACACCTCCGCGAAACACCCTACGAAAATTACCACCCAGAATTAAGCGGGATCAAGTTAAAAAGCCATTATGATAAAATAAACCACTCTAAAAGCAAGAAAATGTCAAAATAATCGCCCAGAACCAACGACCTTTACACCTTCTTTATGATGCTTCATACTTTCAAACGCGTAGTGGAAAATCTTTTTTCAGTGTGAGCAAAACATCGGTTAATAAAAGCTGTTTTAAAAAGCCCCTGTACTTTTAATGACTAACCTTTTCACACTAATTTGTTCCAATAGATTTTCTTCCTTTAATGACCATGGAGATATACATTCTCTGTCTCGGCCGTCTATTCTCGCCCATGCTTAGGAAATTGTTTACGGCTCGGAAGTTTTATAGTTAGTTTTGATAGATAGAGGAAGTTTTTTCAATATGACTTTAAGGTTTATGGGGTAAAATTTCAGCATTAAAATAATAAGATATTTAAATAAGAATAATGCAGTTCAATATACTTCAGAATTTGGGGAAAACATTTACATAAGATATGAAATAATGGCTACTTACATTAAAAAATAAATTAAAATTTATAAATAAAAATAATTGACGCCTTTTTAAAGATTATTATTATTCCAGTTTAACTTTAAAGTCAGTTGTTATTAAATTGGATTTATCTTTCAAAAAATATGAACTTACTTTAATAAGTATGGGTGTAGCTTAAAATTTATCAAGAGTACACTAGCGTTTAAAAGGGTATGCCTATTATTGGTACTTTTTCAAGTGATACAAATCTTTGTTACTTATCATTGACTTTTTTATCACAGGATCTTTTAAGGTTAAGAGTATGTTCCCTATCTTAAAAGATCCTATGGGATGAAGGTAATTGATAAGTAGTAAAGATTTGTGTAACTTCACTGTTAAGGTATCCGACTACGTTCGGAGAAGTTTTCTTTAAATACAGTTAATTATAAATATATTATTAGTTTTTCAGATTCATATTAATGCCAAACTAACAAAAAAAAACAGTTTAAATTGATTAATGAAACATAATTTTTTTAATTTGGTAAAAACATGAAATTTTTAGTGAAATTTGTACAATTTTTCAAACACTCTACATTTTTTTAAAAATGTGTGTATTTTAGATTTTTCTGTTCCAAATTACTTCTTGACTATCTAACTAGGGAATGACCTATTATATTTCAGTTTGCTAATTCGAATAAAAAGTTATAACTAATCGAAACCACTAATATCAAGTTTTGGCTTTTTTTTCCACTTTCTTAATTTAAATACGAGTCAAAACAACACAAATTATTTATATTTTGTAAAGTTCTTAGGTCATTCCCTAGAGATTATATACATAATCATTTTTACAAAGTTTCATTAATGCACCTTTATTACATATCAAGATATGTTTGCGGTGATGAAATTTTACCAAAAAAAAGTTGAGAAAACCACATTTAAAGTATTTAGAAGGACATTTCTATTTTAGTGCAAAATACCACTCAAAATTCCTCAGTATTATAAATAACACCATTTTATTTATAAAAATGAGGTGTTTTCCTATTTTTTAGTGCTCAAAATTTTTTTCTGGCAACTTTTGTACTGGAGAAACAGCACCGGTCAGAGTCCTCGACGAGTATTTTTCGACGAGTTTCAATAAATATCACTCAGTTTGTGTTTCAAGTGGTTTCAATACAGAAAGTGCACTAATTAACAATGAAACAAACGTGATAGTTGCCAAATTTTAAAGACAAAATTTAGTATCAAAATAGTATGACTTAACCATAGATTATTCAAAAATTATAATTATTAAAATTTAGAAGAAAAATTTCATAAACAAACGAGAAATAGCTCGGCGCAAAGCTACTTCTGGTTTCGAAACCCCAACTTCTGGTCGTTTTTGACAGCCTTTACTAATTTTAAAACGCTCTAACTTTTTTTCTAATTATCGCACGGTCAAAACCAAAACTGTTCCAGATAGCTTAATACCTAAATTTTCACATTTTAGTAAAAAAAATGTTCGTACTTTTGTAAAAATTGACGATTTCAACGTAGTCGGATACCTTAAAACGATTGTATCAAAATTGAGTAAAAAATACTCAAAAAGGCTCCAATCCAATAAGTACTCAAATTTGAATACATGAATATACTCATTTCTGAAAATGTGCATACTCAAAAAGGAAACAACTTGAGCTTGAACTCAAAAATGAGCTCACGATGTTTCATTTTTGAGTATGCACATTTCAGAATGAGTATATTCATGTATATGTCGTAGTATTAGACATTTCGTGAACTGTCTAGACATTTCATGAACTGCAGCCAGATCGTGTAATGGTCGATCAGTTACACGAAGTGGCTAAAATTTTTAGACGGTTCATGAAATGCAATTGAGCCTTAGACAGATCGTGTAATGTTCCAGAATTACATGAAATGTCTAAATTTTTTAGACAGTTCATGAAATGTCTAATAGCTGTTTTGCCGATCGTGTAATATACAGAGAAATGTCCTAGCAGAGGGTCCAAAACGATATTTTCACATTCTGGACGGATTTGAGGGCACTACGAGGAACTCTAAATGATTGACAGAGAGATAGGCAGTAAATTTTGGTGACCAAACCTGTGATTGACTGTGACGTGTTTATTCAACCTGTCACTCAATCTGCTATTTTCAAAGGAGATGGAAAAAAGTTTTGCTCGCCCAATCATGCATTTTTTCTCCGCCTCTCGGGACGTAGATGCTTTTCCCAGATAGCTCTCAGTTCTTTACACGTGATGACATAGACTTAGAAAAACTTCTTTCTCTGAGAGAAGCAGATAAAAATTGCAGTGGAGGGCAAGGATTTTTTCAATGCTCGTGCAGAGCTTCTGACGTGCAATGCACTACAAAAAGATGTGCGTGCAAGAACGCTAACGTTATGTTATGTGTAACAGTCGATGTCACTCAAGTTTACCATGTGTAAATAAAAAAGACGAAATATTTTATGTTTAAAATTTTGTAAATAAGTGAAAAACGAAATATTATTCATAAATAAATAAATTTGGCTGCTTTAACTAATATCTTATCTAATTTTTTAGTTTATTCCTTTTCAGTAATCAAATACTCCTAGATATTACACGATCGGCAAAACAGCTACTGTCAAACCAAAGATACTAAAAGGGTCACGTGATTTTGACATTCTCGGAGGGGAGAAAGGAAGAAGCTGAGGGGCAGCTGATCGAAAGAGGAAGATACATTTACTCCCTCTAACCTTAGTTATACCCTCTATATACATAAAAAATCAGTATATTTTAAATAAAATAAAAAATACTGAAGCAAAAAATCACGTGACCAGTATAGTATTGTTGGTTCAACAGTATTAGACATTTCATGAACTGTCTAAAAAATTTAGACATTTCATGTAATTCTGGAACATTACACGATCGGAAATTTGAGTACTTATTGGATCGGAGCCTTTTTGAGTACTTTTTACTCAATTTTGATACAATCGTTTTAAGAGTGTTCTATTTACAAAACTATTAACTATACTTTTAACTTTTAAAATTAATATAAACACGTATTGCTTAAAATTTATTAAACCAAATGGAGTTATTTAGTACTTTTAAGTTCATGTCTACACAACAACAAAACAATAATGAGAGGTGCAAAAAAGTGTAACGAACATATGTTACGGTGAAAGACCAAGATTTGGTGATTGTCGACATTCACCGGTGAATGTCGACATTCTCCAATTTCGGACATTCACCGTAACATATGTAATTATCACAAGTTGAAAAATTAAAAAGTATATATGGGTATGGTATTTTCTTTCAACATTCCCATCCTTATTGTATGTATCACAGTCTAATTTAAGAATAGCGCCTGTTCTTTCATTCTGTAAAGATAAAATGGTAGTCCGAAATGGTTGTCACTTATGTTTACAACTATACATAGTTCAAGATAAGTAAGTAATTAAGTTCGGAAGTTATCAGATATTCGGTTTCATATTGCCAAGAGGCTGACAACTGATAAGCTAATTGAGATGCGTTAGAAAAAGTTCGTAATGAAATTTCCAGACTAAGCGTCAAATGAAAAACGCATATCACTGTCAGCCAACGAGACGGAAAGTTGAGACTAATTATAGTAGTTCGGTATTGTGAAAAATACTGAGAAAGAAGTTCTATTTCAAGGATTCAAGGATTTTTTCAAGGAGTTTTTTCAAGGATTTATTTTTCAACAAAATATAATTAAAAATTACACAAAAGAGAGAAAAAAAACAATGGAATAATACGCACACAATATTGAAGAGACAAAAAAAACGAACACATACATACAAAAAGAAAATAGTAGTTTTGAAGTACCAAAAGAGCTCGTAGCTCGTCCATGGTACCCAATACCAAAAACTCTCCCTAGGCAACAAAGCTGCGCTGACTCTATGAATAGAAGAAACGTAATTACAGGGGAATAACAATTCACAACAAATAAAGTAAGGTGTCTGAAATATTTTCATATTAACCCATTAGGGACGGTTGGTAAGAAAAGTTGCCAAGGGACATTTCATTTTTTACTGACTCTAATAGAGGACATTAAAAGTTTAAATGCATGATAACAGCTTCTGAAGAATATATTTATTCAGATAAAAATAGAAATTTATACCTTCCATGCCGTTTTGGTGGTGAAATCGCTGTTAGAATGAGAGCTTTTCACTACATTTTGTAGATAGCTGGGAGATCATTTGGAAAACTCCAAAATAATCTAATGTTTTGGTTATTTTTGTGACTTGTTTCTATTGCAGCATATTCACAAGATCCCATTCTAAATATTATTACCAATTACAGTTGGAATGAGGGTATTTAAATTGCCAATAGCAAGAGTTTTCTTCTACTGGCAACTTTTGTTGCCAATCGTCCGATGTGTGGTCTAAACTTTTAAGAGTTACTCATAAGAAGCTTTTGCAAATTAATTATTTTTAATGCTTTTTTTGAGTTCTTATCATAAAAGTAGATCTTATTGATACTTTAGCATGATGAAGTGCATCCCTTGGATCATAATTTTAGTGGTTTTTTTTATAGATTTTAGATTTTTACCGATTCCTAACATATTTATTGGTTCAATCTCATACTAAATCATTTCTGGATACATTTATTTTCCTTGAAAGGGTTTTCTGGAAACTTACAGTCGTTAAAAAATAAAATAAAATATCACTGGAGTTATTTAGCCTATTTTGAATGGGCCAATACCTAGTTTTTATCGAGTGGATGAGTAATTTTCAACATTTTCTGTGGAGAATATGCGAAATCTGGGAGCCATAAAGATGAATATTGTAATTATGACTTTTTGATAGAGAATGATTAACAAGAACGTAGAATTACAACAAGAGAAAAAGCTTCGGAAGGCAAAAAAATTAACCAAAGGTATAAAAAACGAAATTTGAGAATATATAAGACTGTCAGGTTAAAAAAGTCCCTATGTCCCAGACTGGGGGATATAAATAAAGCTATTTTAACCTGAAAGTTAGCTTAAGTGCTGAAATCAAAGGATTCCGACTTAAAAAGTACTAGTTCGACTATTCTTAAAGCCTGAAATTAATTTTAATTTTCTAATTAATTTTTTTGACTTTTCATTTGTCAGAGTTTTGACCCCACTAAGGACGGTTGGCAAGAAAAGATGCCAGTTAAACAATCATAAAAATTATTTTTTGAAAAATCTGAAAATGGGCATTTATTACTATATTCGATCCAAATGAACAAAATATGAAAGAAAAAGTTACTTATTTTCATTATTTTAAAGTAGTCCTTAATGGGTCAAAACTCAACTAGATAAGTTTAAGTTTTATTTATCCTATATAACATATGTTAGGCACAATCCCCGAAATCGCTCACTGAGCGAAAAATACGACCACTTCTCGGAGTGGCATTTGCAAATTGCCACAACCCGAAATTAGGGTTAAATTTTTTATTATTGTTGCATTGTTTAAAAAATGTAAAATTAATGAAACCCTCAATTTTGTGACATGTTTTCATAGTTTTTTCATTTATTATACAAATAAGTCTTATTAAAAAGTAAGGTATAAAAGTATAATTAATAAAAAGTAAGGTATAAAAGTATAATTAATAAAAAGTAAGGTATAAAAGTATATTGTATATAAAAACAATTTTTTATAATATAGTTTTTTATTAACATAATTATAGAAAAAATCAACATGAATACAGGAAAAACTATATTATACGCCAAGGGGAAATAAAAAAATCCCGTCCAGGCGTAATAGAAATTAATACATAACTGAATAACGAAAATAAAGAAAAAAAGAAATAAAACATTACAATAAAACTATAAAATAAACACAAGAAAACCACGGCAAAATCACACACGATATAAATGGGCAAAAGGCTGAATAATATATATATTTTTTATTAAGAAAATTTAAAATATCCCCACGCTCCACAGAGTATAACATGGGGCTTACCAGAAGTAAGTTACAAGCTCAAATAAAAACAGTAATCAGTATAAAACAACAGAATAAAAAACACTTTCAACAAAATTAACAAATAATGTAAAAGTTTTTCTATTGGATATCATAGCAAAAAGAGATGCTGGCCAATTGATGTGCATTTTTCTCAAGGTCAATCTCAAAACTTTTCTTTGGAATGAAAATTTAGGGCAATCATAAAAAAATATGATGGCCATCTTCTTCACCAAAACCACAGTCACAAGACGAAGAATAAGCCAAACCAAAACGATGAAGATACCTCCTAAACCATCTATGACCAGTTAGAAATTGAGTTATTTTAAAGTTAGCATAGAAATGAGCACAAGAAAATGGAAAATTTGCTTCAAAGTGAGAAATACAGATCCAGGTCGTCGATGTTAATTATATATTCAAAAAGATTTCTTTTGAAAACAGAATAACTATTTGTTTAATGTGGTAATGCATATTAATGTATTTTAAAAATACTACATCGCGGAGTGAGCGTTTTTGAAAATACCACAACCCGAATTTCGGGCTGTGGCCGTTTTGCAAATGCCACTTCGCGAAGTGGTCATTTTTTTGGGTTTGAGCCTAACATATTGTTATATAAATCATCTTCATTGTATGCTTTCGGTATCCATAAAGGGTAGCTATTTTACTTAATATGAGTAAACAATTGTTTAATCTTTTTTTACCAATGGGCATGTTTGTTTCGAATGTTTATCGTGATTAATGAAATATTGCTATTCCTGCCCCCCTAAAATTTTACAGAAAACTTTAACTCTCTCTTTTTAACCCCTAGAATATTTCCTCTGCACATTTTGTTCTATAAAAGGATATCATGTAATATCTTACTATACACACTGCATGTGCTATACTTGAAAGACTCAATTGAATGCATCATTCACTTCAAAACAATTGGGAGAAATATTAAAAACTACGCTTTCGTTTCAAAAGCTTCTAGTTGCCCACGCATGGATTCCAACCATGGAATCCCTTAAAAATAAAACAATTTATGGAGCTATTCTAGTATTTAATGCATACATTTCCACTAAACGAATAGCATTCACGGTCGCAGTTAAACCAAAATTCCAACTTCGTTGATAAATATTTCATATATTTACCCAAAATGGCAAACAAGGATCAAAGTTGCTGAAAAATTAATTCCTAAAACATTTTTAGATTAAATATTCATTATTTAGTATCACTGATAGAATGAACAAAGTTTCAGTCTGCTGTAACAAAGTAGAAAGAAAATGTTACCTTTATTTTGCACCGTTAGGTGAATTGGATGAAAGCACTTATTTTTAGAATGGGTTTGAAGTTTTGCTAATTCATGGCTCTAATTTAACTGACATAGGAATCTATTATTTTTTCTAAAATGTTTAAGTTAGGTTGTTTATTTCCAACTCCATACTACAATTCATTAGAAGGTCCTTATTAGTCTTATGTAGAGTTTCTTTAAAATTTGTTTCTTTAATTTGATATCATTGTGTCATTTCTTCAATACCAGATAGCATGGGAACATCGATTAGTGCTGTAACAGTATTGGTCTATACTCTATATCTAGAATAACGATCTATATCAAATACAGAATTCATTGGTTTTATTTTTTTACATTCTAAATAACATTATTTGATTGAAAGTGTTGTAAAAATCAAATAAGATTTTTTTGCCTTTTAATTGTTAGAGAAACAATATTTGGCAGCAAAACCAATACTGAGCAAGGTAGATATTTCAGAGAGGGTATTTGAAATGAAAATATTGGCTGTTGTTTTTTGAGCTACTACCAAAAAAAAAAGTGCTCTGAACTTTGTGATTCAAACACATAACTATTTTAACCACTTTCAGCTTGGTGATAAATATACAGAATAACTACACAAATAAAACGTCAGTTTACAAACCTACTCAAAAGATACACATTCATTTCTATGAAAGAAGAAAACAGGAATGAGTAAACCACATAAAAGGCCAAGAATCGTTATTTATTTACGCTAGCTTTACCTCAAAACTCGCATTTTCCTTTTTATCGCTCTAAAACTCAACAGTTACAGTTAAATATCGCGGCGGAAGATCGTGAAATATTTTAAAAAGTTAACTGAGGAATTTAAAAACCGAGATTAAGATCCTTTTCTCGGATGAGATGGCTCATAAACGGAAGACTATTTCTTCTGCTTTTGGGTCTATATGGAATCTCTGAGGTGAGAGAAGAAAGGTAGAGTGAAAAAATTTCTGTTTATATCTCTCTCGTAAACTGATAAAGCTTTTTTGGGAGGGGAGTGAAATCTCCTTTTGAGTTCTTTTGGTTTGAATAGTAAAGATACATTTCGAGTAGGATTGTTTCGGTGTGTGGTAAAGAAGTTTGAAATTTCGCCGATGTTTTTGTGGGAGAATCGTTAAACTGTGGTTTATCTTGTGAAATGAGAATTAAAGCGTAAATATTTTAGGGGCTTCATAAGAATAGTATATTATGAAGTAGTTTTGTATCAAGTAAAAGCATATTTAATTTTAAAAAATGGGTATTAAACATATTTTTGAGACAAACATGGGTGTTTATAATCAGACCGGTCAGGAGAAAATCGTTTGACGTTATGCAATATTGTGGTGATCGTTTAGATTTTAAGTTCTTTTCAAAGTTTTGTTTCTCCGTTAATGTTTTCTCGTAGCGGTCCGACTATAATACCGTATGTAATATTCATAGTTGAAATATTTTTTTGACATTTGATAGTATGATCTTCATTAAAATCCTTTGATAAGATGGATGTTCCAAAACATATTTGCCACACACGCATTTTCATTCAATTGCCAGCGTCCCCTTTATCTAACAAACTTTACTACAGATCAAAACTATTTCTGAATGAAAGACATATATTTAGAAACCCAATAATGTGGTTCAGCTTCTGGATAAACAATTCATTAAGGTTTGTAGGGTTTTTAATAAACCTTTTACCACAAAATAGTTTACGAAGTCTCATCTATAAATAGAAGAATAGGATTAGTAAAGTGATGGACGAATAGAAAGTTAGAAATGAATAAAATGGTAAGTAAGCAAAGAATGATAAGAATTGAATAAGCACAGAATGAAGGAACTGGAAATATAAATTAAAAAGCTGTTATGAATGAGATAGTTAGAATGAAAGTGGTATAAGTCGACTGAACGTAAGGTTTTCTCTAACGACGCCTGTGCTGTTCTTATGAAGAAGGCATACTTTTGGCAGCTCCTATTAGCCGCTAAAACAAGCTTACATTGATATTTGGACAAAGACGATTACTACTTTAGGTTAATGACCCTAAAAGAAATCCAAATCTACTCTTACCTCAAATTTTGCATTTTGAACTACATACTACTTTCATCTCTGAGCAGCTCAAATGTAACAAACATAGAAGGTTTAAAAACGGAAAATAAAAATATTTAAGAAAAAAGTGTAAAATTAAAAAAAAATGGAATTGTATTTTGGATTATCATACTGGAAGGTTAAACAAGATTTCCAACTTAAGGTTTTGTAAGTAACTTGGTATAATATCATAAGACTTAGGCAAAATAGGGCAAATGAACTGTTAATATCTGATAAATGCAATATTGTTTTTTAAAGTTTATTTTTAATATTATACACTTATTATTCAAATCTACTGGTTTTAAAGCATATGAATTGGTATCACAATACTTTGTACTCTTTTAACCCTTCCACATCAAAGGCGCCTGAGATAGCTATAGGATTTTATGCAAACTTTGGAGCGGATACTAAAGAAAGAAGAATAAAAAAAAACAAGAAAGAAGAAAATGAGGAAGAAGACGAAGCGGCTCTTCGGAGTAAGCAAAAGTCTCAATCCACTCCAACTTGAACTTGAACTTGGAGCGGATAGGACGGAAAGGTTTAAATACATAATGTGTTGTCACAAATGATATCTGATCATATTTAGCTGAATAACTATGTTATAAAAGTGAGTCTAAATTGTGTACGATTCACATAGAAATCTTAAATAATATCAAATTTGGTGTACAAACAAATTTAATCCCTGACACCAACCACTGAAAAGTGTTTAAGAAATTTCCTCCCTTCTCAAAATAAGTAGCTTTATCTTATGACGAAATTCCCTAGAAACCGTTCAAACTAAACCAATCAGGCCAAAAAGCAACATTTAATCAAATAAAAGCCCCACTCATTGTATGGGCGTTTTCATCAGAGTATAACCAATTCATTTTTCCTGAACGTATTTCCGAAAATATTCATAACTAGATTTCCAAATCTGCCTCTTACCATTACCAGAGGCCATATTAACATCAGATGAAGCGACACCAGTGTTCAGATATTCGAGACACTGGGGCTAATACGTGAGACGTAATCATAAATTATCGATTTTCTCGAGGATCGATCTAAGCCGAGATAATAATCGCAATTCGTTTTGGGGCAAAGTAAACAGTTATTTCCCTTGTAGATAAATGGTGCAGATAAGTTTGTTCGGGATGTATGAATGAGAGGGCGGTTTATACACGGGAGCTTTAAAATGTTCCGCGTGAAATTGCCCGGATGATAAAAGGCCGGCTCTTAAATTAGATTATCTTTTGTGTTGTTGGCAGTTTTCGAACAATTCCGTTTCATTACTTCGATAGGTAGCCTTTAAACCTAGTTATGAATGGGGTTACTTACTCTTGTGAAGAAATGAGATCTGGAGTTTGTTAGGCACGTTACGTATTTTTTGTGGTAGATTATGAACATACTTTATAGAGTCTAGTTCAAAGGAAATTTTTCATAGAGCGGGTTAATAATAATAATAAATTAATTTAAAGTAAAAATTACTTAAAACCAAACATTTGGATAGCATTTCGATCATTTAAGATAGATCTGTAAATTTACTAGAAACTTACTCAAAAATATTGAATTGTTAGTATCTGTGTAAAATATATTTTAATCCCTCTTTCAAGTATTTCCCTGTATCTATTGACAAAATGAAACGTTTAAGTTATTAATTTATAAGACATCAGAAAAAAGGAAGTGATTGAAGAGAGAAAATTAAGCTTTATTTTCATGCAGGAAAAAATATTCGACTTTTTTTTCTTGAAAGATGAAATAATAAATACATTTTTGATATTTATTAACAAAAACACTTCCGTAAAAACAACTAAAAAATTGCTTTTAAAGATATTCATTACATACACGAGGGACTTATTGATTCTTAAGTGTTATTCTTATCAGCATGTTGACAAAATATCTCAAATAGGAAGAAGAAGACGAAGCGACTAATATCTAGTCAGAATGTCTCATTACAACTTTGTAACTTGTAACTTGATGTTGACGAAAATTTTTACCAAAATTAAAAATGAAAGTAGTTAGTGGAAAAATTATTAATTTTTAAAATGCTTTTACTTTGTGCAGTTATAATACATCTAAAACATTAATGTCCATTAAAATATTAAAAAAAATAATTATAAAAATGCATTGTAAAGACAAAATTTTGACTTTTTTGACTCACGTAGTAAACAACAACAAACAGTATTTAAATAATTTAGAATAAATCATGTTAGAAGACATGTACAAAATATTATCATAAATTGGTTTCAGTTTATAATTAAATTTTAATCGTTAATTTGAAAAAAAGGAATAAGTCCAAACCGAGTAAATGGAGTTTACATAGTATAACGACCACATTTTTACTGAAAATTCAAAACTTTATTAGAATACATATAAACCATTAAAAACATATAAATATATTCAACAATATTGCCTACGTAAAAATGTGATGGACTTATTCCCTTCCCTTAGACTTATTGCCTTCAAATAAATTAAAAAGTATTAAAAAACCGAATCTTGCAGTTTAATGAATATCACTGGAGTACAACATTCATCAACAACATTTCAATTCAACATTGATTAAATACAATTTTAAATTAAAAACAAAGTTTAGATTGTCCTAGTTTACAGCGCAAAGAATAAAGGAAAAAAGACAAATTGAATCGTCAGTTTGAAGAAGGGAATAAGTCCAAAAAATGACAAATTGACTTTTTGTGCTCAAAACAATCTCTAAGCTTTGCTCTACACATGGGTGAAAAGAGGGGAACAATATCTAACCCCTATAGGGAGATATCGCCCCTTGAAGTTGTGAAATCGATGTCCATTCATTGTATTTTTTAAGCTAATTTGGAATTAAAGTTAAATTTTCTTTCTCCTCATATCTTTGTGCTGTAAACTAAGTTGAAATAAAATTTTCTCTTAATTTCAATGTTTTTCAAACTTTTTTTATGTAGGGAATGTTTGACTCCATTCATATTCACTCACTCCATTGATACTGCTTTAATAACCCAGTTTCACTATAATTTTGAATTTCATTTGTCTTATTCTTTTTATTTCACCCTTTTGTGGTGTAAACTAAGGAGAAATATAATTTAAATGTGATTTTAAGGGTTTTTAAAGATTTTTTCATCAGAAAATTTTCATAAGGTGTAAGAAGGGAATAAGTCCATCAACTTATTTTGGCTGTAAAATATTTTTGAATACAGTTATATTTGTTTTGATGATTGCTCTGTTTTCTAAATAGAGTTCTGAACTTCCAGTAAAAATTTGGCGGTTATACAATGAAAATTCCATTACTTATACAGTTTTTTTCGATTTTCTCAAAACTTGATTTTTGGACTTATTCCCTTCTTCAAACTGACGATTCAATTAATAACTTAAATTTTAAATTAAACAAAAAAATACAATGAATGACCATCTATTTCGCCTAAATCAAAGATGGGAGTTTTTTTAGCATAAAAACTCAATATTTGACATTTTTAAAGTCATTCCTTCTTTTAAACTGACGATTCCACTTGATTTAAAACAAACTTTTCAACACTACTTATACATTCATGAAACCATTCTTGTTTCCAACATTCAATCTCCAACTATCTATCTCAAACCGAAATTCTCACAATACCTCTACCACCCATTAGAAAGAGCCGAGAGATGACAAAGAAGTCTCTAGAGACAAGGTTGTCAAGGAATTTACATTTGAGAAAGGGTTACAGTAAAATTTCTCGGACCGTTGCCCTCAAATTCTCAAGGTAAAGGATATCGGAAGGGGTTTATTATTATACTCATGGGGTATATTACTCTTTCCGACCGGAATTCTCAGAGAAAGGATATGCGTTTAGCTTTGCGTTCCTAAAAATATGTATAACGATGGAAGTAGTGGTAAAGCTTTTATACACAATTAAAGGGATTCTACTAAAAATGTAGCACATTCAGATTATATAGGTGATGTATAGTGACCAATTCCTTAAGAAGTCATTACAAACATTCTAAAATTTATTTTCATATAGATATTAACTATTTAAAGGGATAATAGAAGATTTTTATATCTTCGCAAATTATTCACTTTATAATTTCTTTTTTCTGTAAAAAATTTTAGACGGTGTAAGTATGTTAAAGAAGGACTTTTGCTTTACAAAAATTATTCCAAAATTTACTATTCTACAACGAACTAAATGGTCATCTTTCAACCTAAAAAGAGCTATTGTCTATTCTCAAATTTCTAAAAAGGTACGCGTTTGTTACAAATCAACTGAATCCCAACATTAATTTTTTTTGCCAGCCAAAAGACCTTACAAAACCGACTTAAACTTCACCCAACTGCTCCACAAAACGCGTTAAGGCTATCACCTAACCAAACGGAAAATCAGCCCCTCTAATGTTCCAAAAAACCCTAGAAAAGAATCAATCCGCCGATATTTTCCAGGGGCTTCATCGCACCTCCCTTTTCACGAAGGGATCGTCCAGACTCCCTGGGGGGGCAGTGAGACTTGAGAGAGTTCCATTCGAACTTCCAGAACAAAAAAAGAAAGACGCGGGAAAACGACTTTCCGTATTCCATTAACACCCAAGCGTCCTCTTCCAGGAGAGGGTGAAGGCCACATTCCCTTTCCCAGGGTTCTTTGAAAAAAAAAGAACTTCTTAGGGGATTTTTTTCTGCCCCCAGATCCCCCGGTGTTGTTCCAAAGGGTGAATTGTTTCAGGCTTCCATTGAGCTAGTTTGTTCCAAGAGCAAATGGATGGCAGAGAGGCTGTTTTCTCGCTCGGTGTTCCGTCACGGATACAGTGAATTAAATGGAAAGGGCAGGTTTTTTTTCATTTCAGTTTTTGTTTTTTTTCGATGGAAGTGCACCTGCCGGAGGTTTTTATTTTAAAAAAAGAAAGCTTAAAAGTCACAAATTTGTTCCTGAGAATCTTGGGTGTGTTGGAATCCTTCCGACGTGTTCCTGGGACTTATATCGGAGGTTCAGTGGATACGTTTTCTTTCAGAAGTATAGGACTTTTGAATTTTTCATATACCACGTAGGGAGGTATGGAATGATAGGATTATTGATCGTGTATTTGTGTGTTAGCAAATTGAAAAACTGATATTCCATGGAGATACTCCGAATCTAATTATAGTTATCCAGAATTTTGTAATGGTTAAATAATTTTTTACTCTGTATGTATGAGATCCAAACTGTCTTATTTTTAAGGTATCCGTACACCTTTGACAACTTTTTTTTTAAATTTTGATAATAAAATAATTTTTTCTTTAAAATATCATTAGTTACCCCAAAACTTAGTTATAAATCAAAAAACAAATTAAAAAAACCTTTTTTTTTTTCACCAATTTAGGGTAAAAAATAGGGTCAAAAAGGTCAAAAAACAACCATTACGCGTTTTGAAATTACACAAAAAGTTATTAATATTTTTTACTTTTGTAAATTGGTTTTCAAAGCGTGATATGTACTCTTGGATCTAGACTAAAAGTTTTGAAAAATATGAAGTTTTAAAGTTTTTAGAAGCTTTTGAAATTGAAATACCTTAAAATTCATAAAAATAATATAAACAATGATATTACATAAGCTGTTAATTTTTTTCTACTCAACATATTACCATGATTGTAGTCTAGATCCAACACCTATATATCTAAAATATGTACACCAAATTTCATGCAAATCCAACAATAACTTCAGGAGATATTTAAATATGCGATAAAGCAAAAACACAAAAAACCCATTTTGAGAAAACACGAAATTAAACTTTTAATTGTACCTAACTTACTACAGATATGTAATTTTTAAAATTCTATAACTTCGGTTCTAAATGTCCTAGACATAAAATTTAAAGTGTTTTTTGAAGCTAATAAATAGGTCTACTATTCTAAAGCAGTTTTGGAAAATCAAGGTTTTCGTGCAAATTGACCTAAAAAAGGTGTACGGATACCTTAATCTACCATAAATAGTCTGAGTTCCAAAAATCTGTGACATCTGACAAGATTTAGTTAAAAAACCAGCAAGTACATATGCTATTAGCAAAAATTACTTGGTACTACAAACAATATTTGTTAAAATTAAGCTTTTGTATGTGTTATATCAGTATACCAGGCGTGAATCACTCTGGACCTTTTGGGAACCCAAAAAGGTTCTCAAAAATGAGTAAAAATTTACAGATCCAAATTTCAACATTTTTTCTGGGGCAGGACCCCCATACCCCCCTTGGTACCTATAGGGATCTTCAGTGATAATTTTTAGGAAATCCCCAAAAATTTTGACATTTTGGATAAAAAAGTAAAGGTAATAGTGTTGAAAAGTGCCCCCCTTAGACTCAAAACGTTTCTAAACATTGAGTTAAAATCCTTCTTTTACACGTCAAATTTTTTCTGGGCGAGGACCCCCATACCCCCAATGGTACCACAAGGGGATCTTGTCTGGAAAAGTGCCTCCCCCTTGGAGCCGTGCTGGATCCACGCATGCAGTATACTGCACCTTCGCCATTCTTACTTCGTAAATACTGCGACTTACTTCGGTGATACTAATTATTCCACTATTATTACTTCAGTGAGGGAAATTTGTTAAAATCATTCAAGAACCGAACCGGTTGTGAAACCGTTTTCCTCTTTACAAACATACAATTATTTTTTTGCGTTTTGTTATTTCCCTTACTGTTCTGCCTTGAAGGAAGAAGAATGAGTAAGGTACTTGTACCCAATATGGACAGGGCTCTCAATATGGACACCCCTAATATCTTAAAAAGTAAGAATCTTGATCGATAGTTGGCACTATACATGTTCTTGAAGAAAAGCAGTTTAAAGGATAATTTAGTCTGGAAAATGCAAAAAAGCGTGCTGTTCGCCATTTTGAAGGAAATGTGTGTTTTTATGGTGTGCTGATTGTAATTACAGGTTAAGTTTAAATTATAGTTAGATATGGTAAAATTACTTTAAATATTAAAAAGTGGAGTGTTTAAGAAAGCGGATAAAACATATTTTCGTTTGCCATTGCGTATATTGCTTAAAAATTTTTTCTTTGTTTATTTAATACAAGATTAAGTAAAACTACGCCCTGTTCCCATTATGGACACCTTATGTCCACATTGGAAGTACAGCAAGTGAATCTTCAGATTCAGAAATTTGTGAAATAATTATCTGTTTTATGTTATTTAATTTAGCTAATCCATAATAAATTAATGTTTATATGTATTTTTAATCTTAATTATACTATCCGTACATAACATTACGAAGTGCATGTTCTGAAGATATTTACTGTGCCCCCCTCCCCCCAATACTTTTTTATCCCCTCTCCTCTAAAATCCCTTGGAAGAGTGGTTCTTCCATACACCCTGTGTAGAAGGTCAATAAGTAGCCACCTGTCCATAATAGGAACAGGTGGTTCCTAATAGGGACACTTCCAAACATTTTTTGGCTTTATCACTGAAATTAAACCAGAATAATTACAAGGTCACAAATTTTAATAATGATAGTCAACAGTCCAGGGATAGTGGTCATACATTTTTGGAGTCCTATGACGTGTACAAGGGGGTGAAAAAAATACATTTTCCTTAGGGTGTCCATATTAGGTACAGGTACCTTATTAAAAACAAGTGCACCCATAGTTAAACCCTGCCAAAATTCCTCGTTACGAATAGATGCGACTCAAAACTCAAGAAAAACATCAACTCGAGCAAACACAAATTTCACTGCATTGTCAACACGCATCTCCCATCTTTAAAAACACACCACGCAACTTCGAGTGCCCTATAAAACACCCATTATTCACTGATCGATTGATTAACATCCCTGACAACCGAAGGATGGATCGAACAACGTTCCCAGCAAACCACCACCCCCTAGGCAGGGCCCCCAATCCATCTTCCTCCCGACCTTTGTTATCAAAAACTTTAAAAACGCGATCAAAAAGCCTCGAAAAGGAACGAAGATAGATGTCCAGCTCCTGCCATAAATCGAAGAGTGCAGCACTTTTAATACCGAAGAGACAGTGACCAATAAATCAATCAGGGAGTAGTATAGCGCCGCCTCATAAATAGAGATATTCGATGTTGTAGTTCAGGGGAATTAGTTATTATAATTGTGATACGCTCTCTCGTAAGAAGGAGCTACGGCGCGTCTTTGTGTTGTTGGATTTATGGCGTGTCGTAATTTTGATCGGGTGGAGTTATTTATTGAGGTAGCTCTGAACATAATCTCGCACCTAATGTGGTGTTAGATCACTGGGAGCGACGTTAAGTGTTTGGAGTGACTAGGCCGATTAGAAGAGTTAGTTGTGAGGGGTTGTTGATGTAATGTGGATGTTAAGGATTGTGGAGGTTGATGGTGAAAAGCCTTTTTGGGTATTTAAATCAACTGTTTGTTGTTTCTATATAATGCCACTCGGATTATCAAAGCCCCATCCGTAAAGACGTACAGGATTTAAGGGACCCTCCATGAATAATGTCACACTTTTTTTTCATCATTTTTACCCCTTCTCTCCCTATGACACAAAGTGCCACACTTCATCATACCCCTTTGTCACATGTCACGTTAAGCTACCTTCAAAAAGTTTAGTATACGATTGGTATGAATTAGATATCCTATGTTTTCATCGAAGTTTAAGTGCATCCTACCTTATAAACTCAAAATGAACTAATTTCGTTTATATGAATCTTATAATAATGTTGTTTGAACTACATTTTCCAGAAAAAATGTTTTTACTTAATTAATTTTTTTATTTTCAATGTTCGATGTTTCTCTTGAACCCTCCTTCTCCTATGCCACAAAGTGTCACAGATGGATTGTTAAAGATAAACTTTAGGAAAAATATATCGAACTTTATAAAATCTTTCATTAAATATTTTACAAAGTTCGGCGTCGCCTACTCGAATTCAAATTACGAGCGACACAAAAAAAGAGGACAACAACTCAACACCACGCTGAAAGAAACAATCAGTCGTTCCTTCGAACACATGCACGCACCTCCCAATACCCTTCACCTCCCTGGAAAAACGGTAGAAATTCTATTCCCTCTCCAAGGAGAGAAGAACACATTCCTTTAACAACTCGTACATCTCCTGGAAAACAAAACAACACCAAACGAGAATTGAAGTAAGAAGAGCAGCATTCGATTTGAAAGTTGGACGGACCACGCTTGCGTCATCAATCAACCTCTCCCACCGCTTGACCCCCGACTCCCCAAACATCTCAACTCGAGAAACTCGGGAGGTGTTTGTTTCTTCATTCGAAGGGGAGTGTTATAGATTTCTTTTGTTGCCTACTGCTATAGTGAAACAAAAACAGAGCGAGGAGGTAACGAAGATGCATCGCTTCGATTAAATATAAGAATTCCCGTTTTGTTTGGAATAGTTTCGGATGGGGTCTTTGCTCTGCTGTGTGTTTTTTCTGCTCCCTTTCGGTTTGCCGGTGATGCATGTTCTCAGTGGTGTGGGATGAGGACTGTGGTACTGTGACAAGTAGAGTCGTAGTGTTTTTATGGGTTTGATTTTGGTGAGGTTTTTGGGTTAGGGTCGGTGTCCTATAATTGGTTTATGCTAAGTATTTTTTATTGCATTTTAGTATTTTATATTTTTTATCTAAATATAAAGAGTGAAAAGATTCGTGTCCAAAGGGAAACCAGTGATGTGAAAGTGTTAAAGCCTTTTTTTTATGCTGAGGCAATCTCTTACTTTGAAACTTTGTAGTAAGAATATACTATTAGCATTATTGAGAAAGTAGTTCACAGTGAAATGAGTTATTTATGTTTAAGCTCTCATACTGTATAGGTAGTCTGGGGGGTACTAGTGGCAGGGCAGGGTCTGTATGGAGAGAATTAATGAATTATACAATTTTATTTCCTATCATGGGCATTTTCCTTACGTCCTTATATCCCGTCTTGTAAGTCATCTAGTAAATAAAATGTAGAATTATAATTTTTTTAACTTAATAAAATCTTGGATGAGACAATATTTAACACATATACAACGTATTTAAAGGTAGGGATTCCATCTATTCTCCATTTAGTACTTACCTTGTGAAGTTTTTAAGTTGGTAAAAATTGATGTTAGAACATTTCTTTAAACTAAACATAATCAAATAGTATTAAAAAAGATAAATATTTTCGATTATTAAACCAACATTTACAGGAAAGTTGCTATATTGTATAACTTCCTTGTGATTTAAAAATATTATAATTTTTCTGCCTATTGTTTAACACTGATTACTGAATCTTCAATTCTTAATACAACCCCCTAAGGGTATATTTTATTTAGATGTACACCAAAAATAAATTGAAGCGATTAATGTAACAATCTGATGCCATCCATACCCTCATTTTCCATTCTATTCATATTAGAAAGAGAAAGCAAATGTTTAAATACTTATCTTTTCAGGTAATAAAATTATTTTAAATCACTTACTGATATAAAAAGAAACATCTTCATCCTTTCTTTGAAAATATTTTCAAGCTTTTCAACGCATTACCACCAAAGGGCGAAATCTGAAAACACAAAACAAATAAATTTCAATATCATTACCAAAGAATTTTTACCTCCCAAACATCACAAAACAGCTTTTAAACCCAATCTATACCCATTATTCCTCACGAAATCACAGAAAACAGAACAGAAAAATCCTCAAACCCACACACAGATAACAGAAATAGTGAAAAATCTCGAACCCAGATCGCAACAACGAACACGAGAATAAAAAATCGACGGAAAGTAAATGAATATTGAAACAATTCTTTGGTTCACATCATAACAGTGATACTCTCCTGGATAGAAGCTCGAAATTAAAAAAAGAAGCAATTAGGCAATTACCAAACATTCCACTGAGCTGAGTTGAGTTGTTTTCCCGATGATACCGGCAATTAGGCAGCGAGCGCGTGCGATTCATCGATACAAGCGATGAAAAGGAAAGGCTCATCTGCATAATAAATGAACAGAATTAGGGATTCATCGTGCACAGATGGAGGGGTTTTTGGGGGCTATTTTTGCGTTCTTTTTCGTTCGATGGAACATTCTTTAACCTCGAAATGGCGTGCTCGAAAGAAGGTTTTCGTGGGGAGATGATGTTTGAGGTGAAAAAAAAGATGACATGGAACTGAAACTGTGCGGCACTTCTTTCGGAATCATTTTGTCTTAGGTTATCAAATCTAGTTCAGTTCGGTTTAGA
This sequence comes from Tetragnatha versicolor, assembly GCA_024610705.1. Lineage (NCBI taxonomy): Eukaryota > Metazoa > Arthropoda > Arachnida > Araneae > Tetragnathidae > Tetragnatha > Tetragnatha versicolor. Next base: position 6,131,029 of record JANDEH010000011.1, on the reverse strand, counting down.
GGTTGTAACTTTTTAATCGTGATACTCGCATGCATAATTAAAGGGTTTTTAACGTGGATTTGCGCAAGGTACATAATTTGGATAATGGTTGTAGTGAACCGTAAATCATTCACGCAAAGTGTAATTAAAAGTAATAATAGGTTTTGTACATGTCTCGGCTATCCATATTTGGTATGCTATAAGACTAGTAGGAAACTTAATAGGATTTTTTATGCATAAAATAAGTACAGGAATGATCAGAAGATTTTAGATAAAGTGTTTAAATTCTTGAGGACACAAACAGTAATGATTGATACCGTCTATGGAAATGCTACTAGATTTAATAATCAATAAAAATACCTGATGTAAGTATAATAACAGTAGTTATTCATGAATGTTCGTTCTTGAAAAAAACTTCAGTGAATTTTAAGGATGTATTTTGCATTTTCGTAGCGTAGTTTCATAAATCTGAGTTTCAAAATCTTAAAATAAAATTTGACAGAAACAAACATAGGTACATATTCTCTACGGCAAACTAATCTTATAGAGGGGACGGGATGGCCTGGTGCGTTTAAATGCTGCCCACCACGCTATAGTCTGTTCATTTAGAATTGGCGCCTGAAGCAGGCTCAAAAACGCTCAAAAACCCTTAATAACGCTCATCACACAACTTCAGGGACCGATTTTTTTACAGTATTTTAACTACTTCTGTTTCGGCTGCATTGTTATTGCACAAAAAAAAATTTCGATGATAATTACAGTAGTTACTGATTCTAATACACATTAGAATCAGTACACATTAGAATCACGTCTCAGGCGCCAGTTCTAAATGAACAGAGTACAGCAGCCTACGCGCTGTACCCGTCGTCGGTTCGATTCCGGCCTTGCCCTGGGTGTATTTTCTCTCTCTCTCTCTGTGTGTCAGTAAAAAATTATGTTTGTGTATGTCTTACTTGACGAAGGTTTATAACGGATCCTTAAAATCAAGCACACAGACCGGAAAATATATGGAGGGCTCTCAGAATTAAAATGGACCAAGTCCACTATTTGTCATTTTTGAGTTAGCAACGCTATAACATGCACCAACCATGTAAAATTTCAGTGCAATAATGAACCAAGTCCTAGTTCTGATAATATCCGCTTGGCAGCAGCAAGTTCTATTGCGTTAACATGTAATTTTCCTATGAAGCTTTAACTTAAAACGTCTGTAGCTCAAAAGTAGCTAAAGTGGACTTGGTTCACCTCTATTCTGAACCCTCCATATGTAACCAAAGTCCAATCCAATCTTATTAAAGAAAATTATAATTAAACTCTTTGTGGGTTATTCATTAGCAACGAAAACTTTTATTCGTAAAACTAAAAATAAATTTAAATTCCCTGCCCATTTCAATGAAGCATCAAAGCAACCACAAAAAGCAAAATCTCCACCACGATTCTCACCTCTCCCTCACAAACTTTCATCCCTCCCTCAACCCCCTCAACACCACCATTTCCCCACTCACTCCAAATCCACCTCTCCTAACCTGGCGTGAAAAAGACACCCATAAACACCCACTACTACCTCTAGAAAAACATCCCGAAAAACATCCTGTCGAGGAAAAAAACATTCCGTTACTCTCACCCGAATAAATAAATAAAACATCCACTCCGCCAAATGACGGGGGCGCAATTTGCAGGAGTGGTCACCGGAGGGTCCCCGGGGGTGGTTGCCGCGACGGCGCTTTCAATTCCCGGGGAAATGACGATTCTGAAATCGGGAGACAAAGTCCATTTGCGTCGGCCATTTGAGACGGTCTTGATGGATTTGAATGAGGTGGAAGGTTTTTTGGGGTGTGTTGTTTATGACAGGATGTATTCGATTTTTTTTGTTGTAATTCAGCATAGGGGGCCCTGCCTCCTCCGAATTTCGGACTCGGGTACCAAAACAAGCTAAAACCATGTTTTTTAAGGGTCAAATTTCTAATAAATTTTTGGCAGACCCCCTTTTTGTACTTGGAACTTTTTATAATAAGTTCATCAAAATCCTACTCCTACCTAAAATATATAAGCTCATAATTCAGGTGTACCAAAACCAAGTTGAAGCCCAGTTTTTAGGGTCCAATTTCCAAAAATGTTCTGGGGGAAGACCCCCAAACCCTTCTTGAGTACTTCGAAATTAATTTCTCAAAACTTTTCTTATACTTTTCTTATTTAATTCTTTAAGATTCAAATTCTGCCTAAAAATGTATTAAAAAGGTACTTTTGAGCTATTAAAAATGCATGGGAGGATTTGGAGTGGTCTGGATTAAAATCTGGAGTTGTATTTTTATTTAGAAGGTTAGAAAAAGTCCCATTTCAAAGATGGTCTCTTAAGTTCTGGCGCTAGATAAAATATGGCTTTGTTTTTATTAGCTATTCTGACTGTCAGCATAAAATCAGAAGACTTATTCTAATGCAGGGTTGGGGGTCACCAGACGTTAAGTGCTGATGCAATTAATTAGCATACAGGCATAAATAATCACTAAAATTGTTTAATTAACATTAAATTGAAACATATTTACAAAATATGTTTCATTTTAAATCTTATTGAAAAGCATTTACTCCCGCGTAGAATATTTTTATCAAAATAGTCTACCCTCCACAATTCTCTAGTTGTTACTAGTGAATCGTTACTCCCCGGACTACAAATTTGCCCATTTTTTATATATCTTAGTACCCAGTAGATAAAAAACAAAAATTACTGTACATGATGTTTCATTCGAACACGGTAGCGATCATCACAATTTCATCAACGGCATACGCGTAGGAAAAGCCCCTTCGTCCCGGCATAGTCATAACATCCCTAATTCCCCCTTCCTCTGCACACCTCAACTCAACCGCATTTGCGTGACAAAGCACCCCAAAACGGTTCCCGATAGGCCCTCACAACAACCCCTTTGGAAGTTCGATATTTTTAACGAGCCCGTGCAACATTACGTTTCCCCACCCCATACACAACGGCAGTTCCACAACAGTTTTGCGGAACCTCAAAATGGCTACCTGGTTATTTTTCTTCTTCAACCGACGACGATTTTTCTCCCCGCATTAATTCGGGACGTGCGTAGCGATTTTTGCTTTGTCGAGTTGAGTTGTTATCAGGAGCGTTATCGTTTGGTTTGCTTGAGAGAGAGCTTTATAACGGCTAATGCAGTTTCTTGGAGGGGGAATTTGCGTTTGATTGCTATGGTGTAATGGTCGGAATGACTGGAAGTTTATGGAATGGCCTGGCTGAAAGGAATTGATTGTTGTTGGCAGTCGTGAGAGTTTCGGTTAATTGGTTTGAGAGAGTGAGTAGGAACGAGGAATTAGTTTTTGAGTCTTAATTTAGAAATTTGTTGGGTTGTTATGCTTTAAAGTAGAACAATGGACTTGTATTGGAATGTTGTAACTTAAGTCAGCTGAAATGGGTTAGGAATATCAGTGAAACTGAAATGCCATAAAGTTCGTAGTATTGGCTTTGGAGAAGACATTAGAAATAGGATTTAAAACTGGAGAAAACTTTTATCTAAAACAAAATTGCGATTTTAATACTATTATTCATGGATGGCTTCACCAGTTTTATTGGATTTTTCAAGTTAGATTGTTTTAAGTTTTTACTTTGTTTTAGACTGAGTTTATATTCAATTGTAAAAAAGTGGCGTTTTCCTTGAAGGATGGTTTCACGGTTTTTGGTTCATGGTTTTTTTTCCTAAAAGAAGGGTTTTGGAAATAAATTATTATTTTTTAAGCACTTTATATTTTTTACAAGCGAATTGTTATATTAAGGTTAAAATCATATCCATGATGTGTTTTTCGGGGATGGGGGTCTTTATTATACAGTTTTACAGTCGAGGGAAGAATTAATGCCGTTTGCATAGCATGTAGGTAGTATGAAATTTAAAACATTTCAGAGGATAATCAGATTTCTAAAGGGGCCTCCTGCAGAAAAGTTTTTGCAATAAAATTCGGTGTATAACTCATTTTAAATGAGCTCATTATATAAGAAATCTGATTTTATGGCATAATCGAAATTGTTTTTAACTTTACAATCAATCAAGATTTAATGATTTTGATTGGACATTCCACCCTTCTTAAAACACACAAAAATAGTGATCGATATTTAGGAGATTCTACAACAAGACGAAAACAAGAACACCACTATCCAAAGAAATTCTGCAGAAACTACGCAGCGACACCAGTTTCGAATAGGCCTAAACCTTCCGGCCATGAAACTCCAGAACCTTCTCCAAACTCTCATTCCAACCTTTTTTCTCCAAAAAGAAACAACAACACACATAGGAAGCACTTCCCCTCTGATACAAATGCATAAAAAACTCCCCTAAACACGAAAGCCGGATCCTTTGATTTACAGCGTCTGGCCCCTTCCTTTCTCAAACAAAAACGGCTCACTCTTCCCCCGAAGAAATAAAAGCCCCGAGACAATCCCTATAAATATTTACAGCCCCGGCAGGGGCGGCCGGACACCTCGGCCGCACGAATCAATGAGGAAGGGCTCGTAAAACAGCCCCGACTCAAAGAGGTCTTAAGGAGCCCCACTCAGTCAGGGCGGTAGACGTTTACGGTCGGCAGGGGCTGTAAATAATGGACAGAGGGCCACTCCGGGCCCGGGGTAGCCCCATCGGACGCTCGTTTTCGGGATTTAAGGGGTTGGAGGGCGGAAGGGGCTTGTTGGAGGTGTGGGGCGTCAATCGATGGGGGGCGGTGTGGAGGAAATTGGGGGTTTTGGGTGTGATGTGGGAGGGATTTACAGGGGTGTGCAAATTGTTACACGGGTGCGGTACCTCTGAGAAAATTGAAATTTTTTTCGTTCTAACTAATTTATATACTATCAAGGGTCGACCACAGAGTAAAGATACTTCAGAGAGTCCATTTCCATAGACGCTAATGGCAACTTTTTTAACATGGGTTTTCCCATAGACGGTGGCGTTTCTATGTGATAACGGTGGAACTAGCCAGAGGATATGACGTAACGTTGTTGACTCTCTACAATCAAGCTACAGCCGCATACACTCAATTAACCCCGCCCACTTTCAAATCGCTAAAGAGGGAAACAATTTTTATATATTTTCGCGGTTATTAAAACATTTGCGTGTATCTTTCTTTCGAGCATGCGCTGGGGATAATTTCTTAGACATTACAAGTCTCTCTGATGTCACGCTCTCCAGGGACTCACCCAATGTTCTGGCCAGTGGAGATCTCTCGCTGGCTTATATATACTTGATCTGCCCTTGACGTCACTATCTCGCATCTTCTTTAAAGTGGCGATGGATCGGGAGTTACTCTGGAATCGAACTCACAACTCCAAGTCCACATTTAATACAATTTAAACTTATAACTTCACATTTAATGATAATTTCTGCGACCACAATCACTATAACGAGATATTAAACGACAGAACAAACAATATCAATGTTTATAATAGGGAAAGTTTAGTTACTGTCAGGGAAAGTTTTCAACCATAAGGGAAAAGTTTCATTGATCAGGGGAAAAATAGCAGAGATTGAGAAATTCAAATACAGCCTCCATACAAAGTTCTAAGTCCAATGAGAATCACTTGTTTCCTTTAGTCCCCGCCCACACTAAGGATTGACAGCTGGAGGGTCGCAACGCCACTATGCGATAACTGTAGAACTGTTTTAGTAAAATCTCGTTTTGGACTCTCTGAATTATCTTTACTCTGTGGGGTCGACAACTGACGGTTGGACAAAACGTTTTGAAAACCTTTGTTGTGTATTCATACACATCAAAAATTTGTTTGACCCGCTTTTTAAGAGTCAAATTTCAAAAACTTTGCTGGGGGAAACTAACAGACACCCCATTTTAATATAAAAGCTTCTAATAATAACATACAAGTATTTTAAGATAAAAGTTAATCCAATGGTTTTAATAAATTAGAAGTGCTGAAATATAAGTAGTATCTTTTTAATCAATATATCAAGTTTTTGCAAATCTTTTCAGGGAGGAATATCAAACTTCTTGCCAATCCTCCTCAACATTTTCTTCTTAACAATCGATCATTCATTTGAACAATAGCGATCAATGCTTTCTATAGTAACTTGATTTTAATATTATGTTGTTGGATTTTTGGAACGGTTTTAATAGCAATTAACAACCTCAGTTTCTTTTTTAATTTAACAATTTAATTTTTTCTCCGGACCTTGACAAAATTTTCAAATTTACTACTGGCCGTACAACTGACTACTGACAATTCAAAAAAGCACATAGTTTTTATAGCAGTTTTAAGTCTTAAAAAATAATACACTTTCCTTTTGACTTCAACTACTTTTGAGGGAGCAATCATGGGAATCCGATCAAAATGGCATCTGAACAGTTTTAAACCTATTTGAATTCTCTGCTTAAATACTCATAATAGAATTCGTTCTGCCTATTATACTGGAAAAAGAAAACTAAGAGTGTTTGTCAAGATCCTCCCCACTTCTAGATGTTTGTTTTCCATCCGAGCCTGGGAAAAAGCCTTTCTTGCTTAACCTTTGCCCTTGGTCTCGGATGAGATTAAGAGATAAATTTTTTGCGACCTTTTGCCCCTAAACATCAATTTGACAGACCAGAACCAGGGATCTCCATTTTTAAAACCAAGTTTATTCACAGGTAAATTGGCCAATTCAGCGATATATACTACCAATTACTATTGTCTTAATATTCAAATATTTGCTTGTTATACTAAACACGAGATATTAATCTACAGGTTAGTTCAAAAACCAATGGGCCTCATTCCAGTTTTCCTGATGATATGAATGAGAACAACAGTTTGGAAATTGTAAAAGAACTTAAATTGAACGAGATATATTTTTTAAAGAGAGGAGATTATGAGAGATTATGAGAGAGAGAAAATGCCTTGGGGCCATATGCAGCTGCCATCGTATATCGAAATAACAGGTTATCAACCTGTTACTTCTGCTACTCGTATCGAGTCACGTGATCAGGCGCGGCTCGAGACCTCCGGAGGGTCTCGAATATTGGTCACGTGAATCGAAGTGAGTTCTGATTGGATGGTAGTTAACACGTGATCATTACGTCAGGTGAAGTTACTCCATTGGTCGACCTGTGAGCGCCGACGTCATGGAGAAAAACGATTGTGAAAAGCGATGTATTCGATATAGATATTCGATTCGATTCGATGGCAGCTGCATGTGGCCCTTGGTGAAAGATAAAATGTTTTCTGAACCATTTCATTCAAATAGCGTAGCAATATAATTAGTTTATGCAATTTAAAATTATAAAATATTTATTAAGAAACATATGATCCAAGCTCTTTCATGTGATAGCTTCCATAAAGATATTAAATTAAGTATTAAAAAATTCTTTTGGGTTTTAAATTGTAATAATTTCTGAAGGATAACCTATTAAGACAGAACAGAGATTGCAAGGTTAGATCAAAATTTTACAATATATATTCTAGGCAATCACAAAAATAGAAAATAACAGATGGAATATCCATAAAATATAATTTTATTGGCTTTTCATAATGAGTTTTTAAAAATATTAAACCTTGTTAAATTCAAAACGATTATTCATTGGATTAATATTGAATTTCATATTCACATTGCATTTATCAATACTTAGATAAATTTAATCAATCTAAGTATATAGTGTTGAGTTCAGCATTTAAGTTGAGGTTACCCCTAAAATATCCCTAAAACTTACATAGAAAATCATCCCTAAATCATCCCTAAAATTTACATAGAACTTATTTTATTTAAACATACAAAATACTAATATCTTGGCCCTTTAAACTGTAATACTCCATAAGAATTTTTACTTTTGATAGCTTAAAGGTTTAGCAAAATTTTATCCGGTGATTGAGATTAGTTGCTATCATTTTTCTATAGTACATTTTTTAAAATACATAGAAAACATATTTATCAACTTTTAAATATCATGATATGCATTTCAGACACTAACGAGTGCTAAATCATATTCAAAATGCCTGCACCATGTAAAAAAATTAAAGGGATGATTAAATTTTAGGTAATATTATTTTGTTTGAGATATTATCAAAATTTTTCATTCATAAAATGCATCAATACTCTAACTAAGAAGTAGGATACACCGTGTCATTTTTTCACATAATTATTTGTTTAAATACAGGAATAGAAATTTAACTTTGATAGAAGAATAGATAATGGTCGAATAGATTGTTATGAAACAAACAACTCTTACTGAGGCCTCATTTTCCCAACATAAGATTTTGCAGCAAAATCGGTCAGAGTTTCAGCAGCTAGCAATGGCTCGATCTTCACGAAACCTCTCCACTTCTCGGATCCCAACACTTCACTGTAATTGTCCAGAATGAAACCATGTACCGACGACATCCGTTCATCGTCCTGATGTTTATACGCAAGGGATAAGATGTCACATACATTCGAAAGTGTCACGTTTGCACGCAAGAAAGCTGAGCATTCCTTCTTGAGGGTGGACACCTGATACTTGTCTGCCGCGTAGTAGAGTTTAAGGGCACTCTCACTCTGTATGTC